>JAYKKO010000007.1:12462117-13684425 GCA_037074685.1 Glyphodes pyloalis
GTGAGAAATTTGACGTATGCGCATGCTAGGCCCGAATGAAATCATTATCGACAATTTAATGTTTTTAAAAATAAGATTTTTTTGTTCCGTAGCCAAATGGAACACTTAAGGATTCGTCACGTCTGTCTATCTGTTTTTCTATCTTTCTGTACGTACAGAAAGATAACAGCCACATTTTTCCGAAACTAGAAGACCTTTACTTTTGAGACATGGTACGTAGATGTGTTCTCTGAACCGAACTAACATTTTTCACAAAAATAGAAAAATAAATACATTTTTAGGGACGCCACATTCTGAAAACTGAAACTGTGTCCCCCCTGTAACTTTTAAAATAAGAGAATGATAAAACTAAAAAAATATATATGATGTACATTACCATGCAAAAATCCATTGATGATTGAGAATTGGTTTGAATGAGATCTAGAAAGTAGTTTTTTAATATGTAATCGTACACCACAATTTACCTTTAGTTCAATCAATTCCATAAAAACTTCTACAGAACCCTTCATGGGCGAGTCCGACTCACACTTGGCCAGCTTTTGCAATTAAATTAATCTATACAAATAACGTCCAACATTATAATTACTTAATCTTTTTCCAATCATGTTTCAATTTTCGCCAGTCGTAAAAATTAACTCATGTATTATTATGAAAAAATAATACCTATTTTAGGCACCTATTTTAGATAAATGAACATTAACTTTCTATTGACGACATTCCTCGTAATCAAAAATAACAGTTATTAAAGGAGAAAATATCGTAAAAGGTAATTTCGATTTAGATCCGATTAATATTATTTAGGTATTGTTGGATAAATATTTAATACGTTTACCACGGCAGTTCGAAAAAATATTTTAGCCAAATTACTTCATGAATTCATTTTTATAATAGGTATGTGCACTTATTTAATTGAACACTCATAATACGTAGTTTTTTTTTCAAAATATTGTATATAAATTCAAATGTCGTAATTTTGGTTTCTAAAATAACTCAATTTTTTTTTATTTTGTATTTGGTAGCATATAAATGTATAAATGTAACATGTTCGTATGTTATTTATATAATACATACAAATAAAAACCGCCCAAGTGCAAATTGGACACTCGCACGAAGGATTTCGTACATTACCATCGTATCTACAAAACGACAAAAATTGTATTTGCTGTATGGGTAACTTACAATACATCATATAAATTGTTCTGCTGTGAAATTTCACAGCAGAACAATTTATATGATGGGTTGGTTTAAAAGACAAATAATAAAAGTTATAACCTAAAAAATATATGAGTTTTTTTTATTTAACCGTGGTAAGGTATATCTTTTGTTTGTGAAAGTATTTGAATATTGAGAGACTTTTTGAAATACTCGATCAATATTAATTATTTAAAATAAAATTACTACATTATACAACAATATGAGAAACATGAATACTTTGACAATAAGATACATAATATAATTAGTAGTAAGATACATTTTAAGTTCCAAATTTGTTTATTCTATTAGAATGACAAGCAAGTTGCCGAGGCTTCGCAAGGATATTATCCAATGCTGTGGAAGTAAAGGCTAAGCCGATTTCCCATAGCGCCGCCACTTAGGCGATGAGGGTCCAACCGGGGGGTTTTAGTGGGTAGCCCGAGGATGGTAGGTAGGTGAGAGTACCACACACGCCGTCACCCTCCCTCAGGGTGGCGGTACGGTGCATCAAGCATTTCCCCCCGTAAAAAAAAAAAGGATATTATCCAATAAGTGGAATATTATGTTTTTTTCCGCATATTCCACTCATTGTTAATATAGTCAATAGACTTCCATAGCTTATGATATGACTAAAAATATCTTACTCGATTAATTAAGACGCCAAACCGCGAAAAGACCAAGTACGATTATCGGTGAGGTATGTTTAAGATAGGAAGCTTTCTAAATTGACTAGGGTTTTGGTTAAAAACGGGCTTCGTTGACAACGACAACAACTGTAACTAGACAGTGGGTATCTTTTGTCTCATCCCCTATTTTAAGGCATATAAAACGAAACATTTCTAGTCACAAAAGATGTTTTATCCAAGTATACCAGATCCAATATCATTATTTCTCGTGCTCCTGGGAAATTCAGAAAATAGAGATGAACGAATTAAATTTACCTGATACCATTGGAAATACAATTATCCAAATCGCCATAAAATTCCGAGTAAGCCTAATCGTATAAAGGCTTTATTTTTATGCTAATAAGACTCAGAAATAAATTTTCCTAGCATTCTATTTTTGCGAGTATTTTGCCATAAAAAATATATACCTAATAGGAGGTTACTACCAAAACCCAAAAATGTCCTATCGGACGACGAATAAAAATGTTTATCCTTACTAATATTATAAATCGGAAAGTGAGTTTGTTTGTTCCGCTTTCACGCCGTACTGACCCGATTGCTTTGAAATAAGTTAGAAGTCCAGATTAAATAATATGGTACTTTTTATCTCCGAAAAATTGATATTCCCGAGGGAAAACCAAAATAAAGTTTGTTTGATGGATGGATTGGAGATCCGAAGACCGAATTCCACGCGGACAAAGCCGCGGGCGGAAAGCTAGTTTCTCATAATCGTGACCAACGTGAATGAATCCTTTAAAAAAAAGCAAATCACAAACCACGTTTTAACTCGCGGATTTTCAATAAATCTTCAAATACGAATCCTGACGTTTACCTATTCGTTTCGATGTCGTTAGTGGGCCTAATAATTAGGACTAATAATATCGTGCTGGCTTAACTGTTTTATTTTATTTTTTGTTTTCTTTATTAAGAAAACAAACAGCATTAGTTAATACTTAAAAAATATACATATATGTTAAGAACTAACTCACTAGCCTAATTAGTTTCCACTAATAGCATATACAATTAAAATGTTGATTGAGAAACTCGTACCAAGGGAATCCAAAATATAAAACAAAAATACTGTTGTGATTCAGACTCCTAATTACATATATCATATTAAATAGAAAAAATAAATGTGTGTTTTCACAAGCTAAAATAACATTACTACTTGTTATTTCGTGTGTACAGATGAATGTTCTTTAAGCAGGTGGCGAACATGCATTTGACTTGCTATGAATGACCTTAAAGGAGCAACAACTGCCAAAATCATTGTTCGATGTCAAACGGCTTTCCGTGTCAAAAGATCACGTGCCGGATTCCGCTATTATTCTAGAAATAGATTATTCAATTAAGGTATCTCTTGAACTTGGAACTCTGTGTGTATTCTCACAGGATATAGATGAAATGGATACATGTATGAACTATCATGTGATTTCGTAGGAACGCTTCTAAGGGCAATGGATTATAATCAGGATTGATGAGATTATCCAAATTTGTAGTTACCTACCATCCGATACTATGTTACTGCGAGTTAACTTAATTTATTTCAAGAAAATTAACAGTAAAGTTATATACTTTGGTTTTGTGATTTTATTTCTTTTATATTAAAACTAGCTGTGCCCGCGACTTCGTTCGCGTGGACTACATCCTTTTATGGTCGCTTTTACCCCTTTCTCCCCTAATATTCGAAACAAAAAGTAGTTTATATTTTAATCCAAGTTTCGAGCTATATATGTGCCAAATTTCATATCTCTAACTTCAAAAATAAACATTTTTCCCTATAAACTTTCAAAGGTGGTATTACCCCCTCCCCCCCTTATTGTAATAAAAAGTAGCCTATGTCCGTTCTTGAGATTCAACGTATACCTATACCAAATTTTATCAAAATCGGTTGAGAGGTTTAAGCAGGAAAGCGTAACAAACACAAAGACAGACAGACAGAGTTACTTTCGCATTTATAATATTAGTAGGGATGAATCGCTGTTCGTTGAGTCTCGCAAAAACTTGACAAGGCAGTTATTTGACCATTCATACCTACGTCATAAAATAGAAAGCTCGGTGAAACTTAATTTAAACGGAAACGGATGAATTAACAACTGACAAAACTGTCATATCTCATACATTTTGTGCAATTTGACAACCAACTACCCGTCATCTACCGTTAAAGTTCAGTTGATTAAATTGAGCCTTAATTTTTTTGGCAGTGAGATTAAAATAATGATCGCAAGTGTCGAGTATTCCTAGAATTCTTATGAAAATACGATTCTTATACCATATTTTATTACTTATCTTTAAATGTTTCTTAATGTAGTGTGTGCTACTCTAGCTGGATTTTCACTGTTTAGTTCCATAGACATGTTAATTATACGAAAATGTATTGTGAATCTCGTAAGGGTGATAATGAAAAGACCATTTCTAGATGCAATCTTTTTCAATATCTAATACACTTATAAAGTGCAATTAAACTTCTACCAGCAAAAAAGATCCCGATATTGAATACCTTGAAAAAATAAGTGCTTCCATACAAACTCATTTGTATGGAAATACAAACTCAAGTAGGTAATACAAATAAATTGAATAACTGCATTTCTAATTTGCACATTAAAGTTATCCATTTAACTTAAAAAGTTAAACCTTGTTAGTATTTCTGTTGGAAGCAACAATAATTTAGTCCTGCTTTTGCAATTGGTGAATTTTCCACGTTACGAATAAGATGACAATTTAATCTTTTTGTTGAGCACAATCTCTTACGGGTAGTACCCATGTCACGTCAAGGGTAAGAGGGCCTTTAGGAAATGAAAGATTCATTTAACGTAGAGGCAAAGTAACGCCCGCTTATTTCTGAAATTATTTATAGGTAATGCTTTACGCAGCACTTAAATATTTTAATGAAACAGAATCGATAAGTATGTAGTTTTAAGCACACAAGGCAGAGGGCACTTACCGAAGGCTAAGAAATGAACAACAGAAAAATTAATTGCTCATGTTAACTTGCGGTTAGCTCACATGGAAAAGCAGCACGCGCGATACGTAAAGATTTTGAGTTCAAATCCCACACCGTAAATCGAGATAACGTTTTTCTGTTTCTTTAAACAAAAAAAAACATTTTGAGGGAATTTTATTTCAATCCTTAAAAATAATAATCAATAATGCAAAGTATTTATTGGTCCGTTAACTAATTTTATAGTTATATATAATCTAAAACGTTTATAGTATTGAGGAACTTGAAATTCCCTGAACCCATTATCAGTTCTTAGTAACAGCAGCTAACGCTCCAGCCCGGTTTTGGAAGTGCCTAGTAACCAGAAATATTAGTTTAGAATAATCATTTGAAGCACCATTCAACATCATTGAATTATAGTGGGGAACTATTTCTCTGGAATTCTCTCTACCAAACCAAGTTTTGGTATTTTATGAAAGCACTTTATTTCAAAATATTCTGGGCAACTTTTTAACAAACTATTGAGTTTCATTACAGTTACTGATGTAAGCTCCAAAATTGGAGAATGAAGACAAAAATGCGTTTTGCTGCCAATTAATGTTACATTTTAGGTATGATACAAATTACGAAAGCAAATTTGTCTCTAGTAAAAAAGTTTTCAGCGATGCACAAATATTACTTATGTAATAAAATTTAAATATTAGAAACAGAAAAAAGATATCTCCCCCTGCGGTGCGGGAATCGAACCCACGACTTTCACGTATCGCGCGTGCTGCTCTTACCAACTGAGCTAACCGCAAGTTATGGTAGGCGATGAAATATTTCTGCTGTATCAACCGTTAGCCTCCGGTAAGTGCCCTCTGCCGAATATGTTTAGAATTATCTTATTTATTTATCGGCCCGTGGTACTTTCTTTGCAGAAATGTTTGAAAACCACAGAATCGAAGACACCTTGGCATACTACAAAATTTTAAAGTTGTCAATAATGACTATATTTATTTTTATTTCTTGGCTCGGTTGCCCATTTGTTGTATGTGAACGTCCCATCTCCGCCAAAGTGTGCTGGTTCTAACCTCACCCGTCACGAAGGTTAATGATATTAAATTTTGTGTCTGGGTTTTAAAATATGCATTCGAATATTCTTTGGATTCAGAGTACTAGTTTTAGTTTTTTCGAAGAATGGTTGGTAATACTCAGCGAATACGTTTTCTTGATGTAAATATAGATTTTTGTACCAATTACCTAGCACCACACTACACTTGTACCATGGTAACTAAGACAATGGATATAATGCTAATACCTTTATAAATATTAATGACTCGATTTCAAATGCCTATGTTTATCACACAAACATTTGCCCCTTAAGAGACTCGTACCAGCACTCTTTAATTGCGAACCCAAGATCTCGGACCACATGACCCTTTTTGCCGAGGGAGGTGACGGCGTTGTGTGGGACTCCCTGCCCTTATGCGTTACAGGAACACCCACTAAAACCTCCTGGTGGACCCGATAGTCTTGATGATGATGTTATGGGAACTGAAGACCTACCACAGCATCACCGGCCAAACTACGTAACCTAGTGATGTAAGGTTTTAACTCCAGGGGACTAATTCACAAACATCAGACACGATTCCGATTCGGCAAATCATTGTTTTGTCTCCGTCTAAGCGGTTTAGGTAAGAAAGAGATAAAACATACTTTCCGAATTCGAATCCAATTCCAACTTTTGTGTATCGGTGAATGAATACTGCCCATTCATTAATGGAGTCGCCCCGTAGGTGTATTAATTTTGCCGACAGCGCCGTGGCTGCTATTGATAATCTATATTCCCATGGCGCCATCACTAGGTGACGAGAGGTACCGGTGGGGTTTGGGTGGGTAGAGAGCTGTCCAGAGCGGGGACCAAACCCACCAAAACCCAACCCAGTCCCACACACGCCGCTGCCATCCCCACCACAACGCATGGTTACGGTGCGCAAAAGCGAAAAAGGGTAGCGCCTATTCATCAACGTGCTATATATATAAATGACCCTAAAGGGAAAGTAGAAAGTTTATTAAAATCCACCAGATGGCGTCACGTAGCCTCGGATTCAGCTTAACCGTGATTGGTTCATTGTAACGACATTTTGATGCGTCACATCAAAAGGCCCCAATCACTTAGTTCGTGTCCAACGCTTACGTCACGCATATTGGATTCACAATAGGTTTCTTGCAAAAAATCGGCTAAGCGTGAGTCGAATTGGAGCAGAGAGTTTTTGTTTTTAGTGTTTGTCTAAAGGTATGATCAAAAACACGTCAGATTATACAAATATATTAAAAATCTATTAATAACGAACTACAAGTGTTATCGCGTGCATCAAAATTGTGAAAATAGCATGGTCTTAAAAATCAAATAAAGAAAAAACAGAAAACTGTTCATGAGCTGTTGTTCTGTCACAAAAAACTGATTCTAAATTTACTTTTTCTTTTTCTAAGAAACGCATTATCAAATTGAAGTCTACATCAAGTATGTAATTTTGTGATCTTTAAGCTAAATATAGTTGCATTATTGAGGCTTATTTCAACATATCGCGTGGGTATCAAAATCGCGAAAATGACACATTAGTCTTTTTTTATTACTATTTCGTGCGTACGGATCTCTGAAATGGTAATTAAATCTGAACGACTGCCAAAAATCTCATATGCCTGCTCCACACTACTCGCGAAGTTACTCGGCGAGCACGAGGCGAGCCGAAGTACCTCTCTACACTATCGTATTCGTCTAACTTCGTTCAACTTCGCGAGTAGTGTGGAGAAGGCAGGTTATACGCTTTGATATTAACATAGATCTTACATAATACATCTTCCTATTTTAGGTTTCTTATGCAAGTAATTTTTGCGTTTTTTTTGTGATTAAAGCCATGAAAAATCTTAAGGTGGATTTATATTTGTCTGACGTGTCGTGACGTGACGCGTCAGAACGGTATCGGTTTCATACATTTAGTATGGTAACGTTCACACTGGTAAATGGCGTGTCAATGCCCGAATACAATATTTAAAGAAAGGAAGAGGAAGAAAGAAAAGTTTATTTAGTGTCATGAAACAGTACATAAAGAACACAACTTAAAATAAAATTATTTGAAAAACAATCCGTACCTATTACGAATACTAATAATTTATACAAGGTGTAAGCTAAAAACGACCGACAGACGACTGATGACTGGTATAGAAAGTAAATTATAGAACGGTGTTAACGACTCGTAGCCGGTTGGAGAAAAACGGGACTATCCGTTTTTCTCCAACCACACATTTCGAATTGACACATTTCGAATTGTAAAATATTGGAACCAGGAAAGAAATAAAGTATTATCATTCTAATTATAATAAAAAATCATACATCAAAGAAGGTTTATATTCAATCGTCGTACAAACAACCATTAACTGAGCATTAAAAGCAGAGCAGAGATTATTATAATGCTAGAACGAGATATATTTATGTGTACTATGCAGACTTCAATCAAATAACATTTCTATATTTATGAAGAGCTTTAGTCAGCTTTGTCGCTTCAGCAAATATATTTTTTCAAAGTTATTATGGATAAACTAGGCTTTATTTCATAATAACACATGAATTTGATAAGCTCGTGATTAAGATGAAACATTTGTGTCAACTTTCATATCTCTAACTTAAAAAATAAACATTTTCCCATATAAACTTTCAAAGGCATAACCCCCCCCCCCCTACTTTCTAACAAAAAGTAGCCTATGTCCGTTCTTGAGGTTCAACGTATACCTATGCCAAATTTCATCAAAATCGGTTGAGAGGTTTAAGCGGGAAAGCGTAACATACAGGCAGACAGAGTTACTTTCGCATTTATAATATTAGTAGGGATGAATCGCTGTTCGTTGAGTCTCGCAAAAACTCGACAAGTCAGTTATTTGACCATTCATACCTACGTCATAAAATAGAAAGCTCGGTGAAACTTAATTTCACTTCAACTTAATCAAAATCGGTTGAGAGGTTTAAGCGGGAAAGCGTAACAGACAGACAGACAGACAGAGTTACTTTCGCATTTATAATATTAAGTAGGCATTAGTAGGGATATAGAGAAGACCATGAACTACCCTACACATAGCCGTCTTCACCCTAAGGGCACACGAGGCCAGGTCCCAGGGCCCCCGTTGCCAAGGGGCCCCAAAGAACCATCTATTTCACTAACCAAAGAACCAGCAGCGTTCTAATATCATAAATGACATTAAAAATAATAAAAAGATTTTTTACTTTCCAAATGGGCCCTAAATTCTTATGTGCCCAAGGGCCTCAAATTGGTTGAAGACGGCCTTCGTACAATATTGTGCTACTGTCCCTATTGTATAAGTGTGTTTTTTTTATGTATAGATGTTCGTTATTCTTTAACGCAGAAACTACAGAATGGATTTAGGTAACATTAGGAAGACAAATTAGAAACTATGTACAAAGTAAGTAGGCTTGTCCTTTATATTTATACCGTATGTCCTAGAAATAAGATATAATTTCGAACTGCGCGTGTATCGTGATGTGGTCGAAAGAGGTAATATGAACAAACTTACCTATCCACTGATATGCAGATAAGAACATTTGACGACAGGTACAGGCCAAATGCTCGAAGAACCAAAAAGAACTTGCACGCCAAATTGCCAGCCAGCCAAGCGTTGGTGGTCCGCCAACCGATCTGAAAAAAATTATAATAATAAATAATAATATTTATATGTTAGTAACAAAACTCATTTTAGTTGGTTATAAAAGACTTATCTCATGTTAGCATTTACGTATGTTTAAAATATAATGCTTAACGCACAATTCCAGCAGAAGTTTTGTGTCACATACACAATTTTTATTTTATTGTGACGATTTCAATAATTATTTCTTCATTGGAAAGCAACATTCATATTATGCTTTATATATTGCTAGAAAATACTAAGTACATGCGTATGAAGTCGCGGGAGGCGACTAGTATTTCATATAGTGCCAGTCAAGTCTGCACGCTATAAGAGGTAGGACGCTATTTGGGCCACCCAGCACCCTGCACTGCAGTGCTGTTAATGATCAATTAAACTTCCTACCTTGTAAAATTAAAATGCAAAAGTTTGTACGAAATTCGGGAAGTATGGATGTATGGGTGTCTGGATGTCCATACATATATGTATATCCATTTATCTTGAATTATATATGTTGCACTTTCACCCAAAGACTACTGAACGAATTTAGGTGCGATTTAGTAGGACATACAATATGACTTTTAGGATACTTTTTATTTCGAAACAACGCGAGAATAGTCAGGGGCAACAGCTAGTGGAAAATAAATAAAAGCTAGCAAAGGAAGGGTTGTGCCCGCGCACCGACTAATTAAGCTACTTTTTCCTTTTCTGGTGTTCGTAAAAAAACATAACAATAAAAAGGTTTTGGCTCACAGGATGAAACACAAATATTTCTGATAATTTAATTCGTTTTAGAAATGTACATTAGCTTTCAAAATCATTTATGAATCGTCGGAACAAATCAAATCAAGAAGAACCGGCAAGAAACTCGACAATAACTTTATATAAAAGTCAAAGTACGAGTATTATTTGAAATAAATAGTTTCTACATAATACCATGAACAATTCTTGTCCAGTGAACCCAAGAAAGAAATAAATGTCTCTGTAAACGTTATGTACTCAATTTAATATTGTTATTATTATGCAAACAGATTTCTACGAAATCGAAAGAATAAACTATGTTCCAAAAGTCAGAAAATATACACTGCAATATACTGCAAATCGAATAAAAACCATATAAAAAATTTAATTCGACAAAGGTTCAATGAAATGTGGTTTCACGACCTTCAAACATCGACCTTTTATGAGTTTAAAGAACAAAATTTTAGTATTTAAATAACTCTTGCATTTCTTGTATTGGTGTGAGTGAGTATGAGTATTGTATTCAAGAGTAACCTGGTCTTCATTAAGCAGGAATGTCCCACTCACCTCCCTCAGATGACGGTGTTAATCCCAAAAAAAAGTATATCTACCCTCTATAATAAAATAATAAATAGTTATAACCATAGCAGAGTATTCCTTTGAAGTAATCGCACTCACTAAGAAGTTACGTAATAAATCTTCGAGTCCACAAAACAACTCATGTTTATTAAAACCCTGAGCGCGAGATTACCTTGTATAGAAAACTTTCACAATATACCTACATACGTCAAATACTTTTGCAAGATCTGAACACGCCAAAGTTATCCGTGCGATGAATGATAATTATCATAATTACATAATTTTAGATGATAAAGAAAGACATCTTGTCTTGAAATTAGTAGATACCAAATTGACGCGGGCCCCTACGGTACACTACCATGATAAGAATCTGATGTACAGCATCCTAGTTAAATACAGCGCACGTTATTTTCTTGATAATTGTGTCAATATTGCAATCTAAATAGAAGTTTTTGCTTCAAAGTTGCGTTTCGTAAATTTATTTCCTTTTCCTATCAACACATAATGCGTATCTATCGGTTATTTTAACACTGTATGCTAGGTACTTATTATTGATGATAACTTTGAAATTTACATCTTTAAAAACCCTCTTTGACTGTAGTAGCATGATCATAATCAATTCATTTTTTCACGTTGGATACTACGTTACAACTAGGTAACACCTTTGCGTCGTCAAAATGAATACAAAACAAAATTGAAGTTACAGCCGGTTCGGAAGCTAATTCTACAGAGAAGAATCCGGCAAGAAACTCAGTAATTATTCTAATCTTTACAATATTTAGGATTAAGATCTTAAAATATAGTAAGCGAGCAAGCAGTAATCATGTTCATATATGTATGTAAATGTTAATCGTAACGTTTATTCATCTAGTTTGTAGTACCCTTTTTCATTAAACATAATTTAATATGGACCTTCAATCTAAGAATGGGTAAGTCAATAATACATTGCGGTAACTTGTTGAATATTTTTATACTTAATCCAACAAAGCTTCTACGGGTTTTACGAAGGTTAAGGTTCTAGCGGATTTATACATTGTTAATGAATTTTTGTAAATACTAAAATGCTTAAAATAAACAGTTAAAAACCAACTTCGCAACAATCGCCACTTTCCTAAGAAATCAAAATTGCAGTTAAAACAATATAAATGAAGTTGTTTACAACAATTTAACTAATTGGGCATAATGCTTCTTGGGCCGTATCACTCAAATTTTCACGCTAATTGGAAATCATAATCGTTCCATTGTAGGAACTAATATTTTCTACTGTGTTTCAAAATAATTTTGACGGAAAATATTACGCGAGAACCAGCAATTCTCGTTAATTAATTTATTAATTTGTTCAAGGAGTGGAAATGGCATAGTTGATTTAATTTTGTCAAAGGCGTAGTATTTTGTAATTAATAACATATTTTCAGTAAAGAGTTGTTGTAAGAGATGGCAAATCATAGACGGTTTTATGTCAAGAGAAAATATATTGACATATCCATTTTAAAGAAATATTTACAATAAAAATCTGTTTAAAAACGTATTGTAAGAAGGAGGCTTTGCTGGTCGCCAACAAGATGGGATCGGCAAAAACGTTTAACACAATAAAAAGGTTTAGAATTAATTTTTTTTCATGTTAACGTCATGAATGAGACCCTCATTCATAATGAGCCGATTTCCAAACTTTTTGGATATTTTTTATTTATTTTAACTCTTAATTTTATTAGATATGGCGGTCCCGGCGAACTTCGTTTCGCCTTAGAGAATTTTTCCCGCTTTTCTGTTGAAATTTTTCAAATTTTACCAAGGATCCCTAATTTTGTAGCCTATGTCAAATTGGAAGAATGTAGCATTCTATTGTTGAAAGGTTTTTGTAAATCGGTTGGTGTTATGGCAAATCAGAAACAGCGATAGCACTTAACATGGGTAATGTAAATATTAGAAACAGAAAAAATCTCATCTCCCCTTGCGGTGCGGGAATCGAACCCACAACCTTCACGTATCGCGCGTGCTGGTCTTGCCAACTGAGCTAACCGCAAGTTATCGCAGGCGATGAAATTTTTTTGCTGTATTGACCATTAGCCTCCGGTAAGTCCCCTCTGCCGAATATGTTTAGAACTACATACTTATCGGCCCGTGGTACAGAAATGTTTGAAATGTTTAAAGTTCGCTAGGTACGGCGTAAAGTACTATAAAAATAATAAAATCGGTGAGTAATCTAATTCTAAACTTCATGTTAATATAATAATACAATGGTATATCAGACTATCTATCTAAAATAGATCAAGTCCATTGTGTTACAATTTTTAATTACTTAACAAAATCCACTATAATTTATTCGTTTTACAGAACAGACGTCACGTGAATCAAATAAGATAAGTATCAAATAAAATAAGCGAGTTTATTTCATTGACAATAAAATCGAAGTCAATCGGATCGCCACATAAAAGAGATTCGTCCGGCTACAAACAGACTATAATAAGAAGAATTGCTGCAGAAAATGGGGCTTAGTTGCAGACACTGTAATCAAACTCAATACTTAGAAATAAAAGTAAAATTAATCGTAATAAAAATAAATCGGAAATGGTGTGGTGACCATTCAGACTTCCCCATACAAACTAGTTCTACATAATCAGTTAACGAAATGAACAAACGAAAGGATTTGTTTTTGAAGATTAATTAAAAGTTCATGAGTTGAAAGTTGTTTTTTGATTTGTACAATGAACATTTTGTTTTTTTTACAAAGTCGCGTTTGAAGTGAATTGCGATTATGATTTAAAGTTTTTTTTAGATTACTTTACGTACGTTTTGTAATAGTGAAAAATTATTATTGGTGTAATAATTGGGTCATAGAGATAATTTGTATGTAGAAAGGTACATAGATTATAAATTATAGTAGCTGACCCGGCAAACGTTGTTTTGCCATATAAATAATTTTCAATTTTTTTTTATCACTAATGGGTATGAAAAATAGATGTTGGCCGATTCTCAGACCTACTCAATATGCTCACAAAGTTTCATGAGAATCGGTCAAGCCGTTTCGGAGGAGTACGGGAACTAAAACTGTGACACGAAAAATTTATATATAAGATATTATTAGGTCATAAAGATAATTTGTATATAGATACAAATTATCTCTATGACCTAATAATATATGACCCAAGGGTAGACTGGTAAAGAATGCACATTAAGTTCACCTGTTGTACTTTTTTTTTGCAATAATGTTTTTAAATGAAATAATTAAATAAATCATTACAATTAAACATAGCTATCCGTCATCTGACATATTTGTTTTTTTAGGATTACACCCCCAGTCCGTAAAGGTACTTCGAAATGAGTATTGGATCTTTTTCTTTACTTTGTTCAATTATTTTAAAAGGCTTAACGTTTGCGTTACTTAAATTAATTGAATAAATATTCATACATATAAAAAAGAACTTAAAGACTTAATGCTTTCGCTACTTTTACCACGTAACATTAACCGGGATTAGGGAGTCTGGTAAAAATTTGTAATTACATCTTTGCACATGCGCGTACGTGCTTGATTAAGCAAATAAATCTAAGTTAAACAAAGACAAAAACAGGTATATTATAATAATATCCGTAACTATTTATTCATTTCGATTTAGGAGTCATTTGCGAAGATAATAATTAGCCATAAAAGACATGTAGAAAATCAACAATGGTCCCACCCAAATTAGTATCTTGTTGATTGTGACTATAATAGATCTTTGTAATCTTAGAAAAGGCAGATATGAAGCCTATAATGAGAGTATTTCCACTGCCGCTTTATTTATTCATATTTATATTCATATTATTGATTGCACTCCATAAGTAAGTAATGATGTTACATGTAGTTTCTTAAAAACTAAAAGGACAAGTTATGGACCCTGGTGGGCACGGCAAAGATAAGAGAGGGGAAGATTGGGTTTTATGTTAGAGAACAATTTGTGAAAAATTAAATAAATTAATTATATTCATTGTAATTAGTAATTTTGTTGGAACATATATGATAATTATATAATTATAACTTGTCCTGTAGGTAGTCTTTATTTGTGTAATAATGTTTCTTAATTAAGAGTTCTTTAAGATGTTTAATAAATAAGTGTTCTTGAGATATATTCTTCATTGATTAGGGTAGTTTATTATAGATTTTTATGGACATTACTAGGGGGCCTGATGAGTGTAAATTTAAACGGGATGTTGGTATGGTTAAATTTTTTCTATTTATTAGGGTGTATTTTAAATTTAGGTCTTTATTTACGATACAAAACGCTTTAGGTCGGCAAATACTGTAAGTACATACTCAAGCCACAATCCTACTACTATTATAAAGGCGAAAGTTTGTAAGTATGGATGTATGGATGTTTGTTACTCTTTCACGTAAAAACTACTGAATGGATTTGAATGAAACTTTACCACAATATAGCTTATACATCAGAATAACACATAGGCTACAATTTTTGAGGTTTCTAATGTGAGGTCGTAAAAAAACACACTTTTTTAGGGATCCTTGGTAAAATTTGAAAAATTTCAACAGAAAAGCGGGAAATATTATCTAAGGCGAAACGAAGTTCGCCGGGACCGCTAGTACTCTATATTTCTAAGAAACAGTGGCGATTGTTTGCGCGCAAATTACTCACGTTTAGAATTTAAATAGTAGCACCCTGTCTGTATCCTATTAACGTAAACCATATTGTTTGCATGTTTTGACGCTGAAACTGAACATTATTATAAAGGGATACTAGATTTTGGTTTAATTAGGTCGGTCAATTAGTGTCTGGGATGGTCTGGGTCGGATTACCTCCTTGTGTATTGTTATTGGTTCCTGAGATTCTCGCGAATCCGAGGGAAGTAGTATCAAGCGGGTTTGGTGCGCCCTGAGCAACGGAGGCTGGCGACGTCCTTTTAAGATCTCTAGTCGACAGTAAATCTGTTATAAATTTTTTGTTTTGTGGTTTTTTAAATTTGTTGTTCTATAGTACAGAAATAACAAATGATTCTTAATATTTTGACCTTCGATGGACTGTGTTACACGGGTTTGATTCTTGGGCAAGTCGATTTGGGAAACAAACTACACTATGGTGGAATTACGCCCCCAGTTGAAGTCCGTCGTCTAGTATTCATAATACAAGAGAAAATAGTAAGTCTGCTTAAGAAAAGTTGATTGGTATGATCCTCTTATTATAACTTTCTCCTTGTGATCCTCTGGTTCAATTATATATTTGGTTTTAAAGTAGGTGGGAATAGTAACCGCCATAGCGCCGCAAGCATCATTCGTTACCGATATTATCGGATTACATTACGCACGACATAACATGACACGTGTAAGGTGTATATATAATAAGCAAATAACAAAACAAAGAGAGTACATCAAAATACATATAAAGGTCTGTGTCAAAGTCGACCAAATTCACATGAAACAATGACTTAAAACAAAGTTCGTAACATTCATTAGTAAAATAACAAAAATGAGATCTGAAGATTTTTTCAAATCAACCTATGGACATTTTTATGCGTGTTCGCGGAAATCTTTGTTATTATTGAATCAATTTTGACGTTTTTTGTGTTGTGAAGGAGATATTTTGACGGTGAAACCAGGGTCTAATGATATAGCAAAATTGGTGGGAACTCGGATTTAATTCACCATTTTTGAGCCGTTTTCGAAAACGAACTTATTGTCTCTGATTTCGACTTACTTTCATTGCTGGCCCTCAGTAGATAAATATAACAAACTTTATAAAATACATTTAAAAAAATAACTCAGGACAACTTAAATCCAGTATTAGAGTGTAAAAAATTAAACCTTGAGGTTTCTAAGAATAAAATCGAATCGGGGTAGGAAGTTTTTTTCCAATTTTAATTAATATTTGTGAGAATCTTTTCCTTAATTCCATTAAATTTCGAAGAAGAAAGAGAAAACGATTTCTTGTATAAAATAGGCTTACTTTTGACCTTGATGAAAGGCAAAGATGTTACACGTTTAGCTAGAAGGTTTCTGATCACTTTGGCTTTAAAGATGTCCAGATTATAATTCTGTTCTGTTCTGTTCTGGAAACTGACTTCGGCATAGATTTTCATTCTCTGATGTCCCTATGTCTCTTTTTTTATACCTAATGCATTTCAAGATTGACCTGATATTAAGTGGTAATGAGGTCTTTACTTATGGGCATACAAGTACAGCATAATGAAACGATTACTTGATTTGTCGCCCTTAACTTGAAGGCTGAGAACCTTACTCACACGCAGGAATACAACAACACCGAAGTGATTGTCATTTGGCTGCGGTCTTCTGTAAGGCGGAGGTATTTCACCAGTCGGGCTGCTCCAGTTCGAGCGATAAATCGCTATGCACTACCTCATAAGGGGTCATTTCATATTTCTAAAATATGTTTCCTTATTTATTTACGAGTACGTTAGTTCTTACATTCGAAGACCGGTAAAGCAGATTAAAAACTATACAAGAGGTACGGAAATCTTTAAAAAATATCAAAATCGGTTCTTAATAGAAAGCGAGTTTAGAAACCTTTTAATATACGTGTAGTATTAAAATATTAAATTTTGACGACCTCCGTAGCCGAGAGGCGAGCGGGCCTGACTTTAGCGAGCGCCATCTCTGAGGTTCCGGGTTCGATCCCCGGTCGGGTCAATATGGGAAACGAACTTTTCCATATTGTCTCGGGTCTGGGTGTTGTGGTACCGTCGTTGTTTCTGATTTCTGTAACACAAGTGCTTAAGCTACTTACCACAGAATCAGAGCAATGTATGTGATGTTGTCCAATATTATTAGATATTATTATTCTTAAGTGATGAAACAAAATATAAAAAACAATCTTCGTTCACTTTACAAAAACAGGAATCGCCAAATCGGATTAAAACCAAACAAAAACATGTTTTTATTTTAACCTTTGTTATTGTTTAATTTATTCCTCACGAATTAAAAAAAAACAACTTCTTTCGTATGAAGTTAGGTATTTTAAAGGGGGTTACCAATTTTTTTCTTTATATTTTTAAATCTCTTAAGTTACAATAAAATTCGAACTTCCAGAAACCTTGCGTATAGAAATTACCTACTACGCCTCTGCACCGATTCTGTAGCGCAGTTTCCATTCGTCACGTTTTTCATTAAGCCTGTTAACTAATTTACTGGCAATCTGGAACATTGGACTGTTGTGAAACCCCTTTGAGTATGGTGTGGAATGCAAATACCTCGTGTCGAAAACGTGCTTCTCGTGATCTTTCGCATACTGGTAAATATATAACCGGTTAAACATTGTAGCAAAGTTACAAAGCCTTAGCGCTAAGGTAAGATTACAATGGCGTCTTTAAAGTTTGTTAAATTAGGGCTTTGCATAATTTTAGATATTCCAAAAAGTATTTTCTTCAAACAGGACGAGGTACCTAAGATTAAAAAAAAATATTCACAGCATTAAATCGCTGGAAAGGGCTTTAAAGTGTTCCATAATAAGAAAATGTAAATCATTCAGAGGTCATGATTGTTTAAACATAATTGTATTTCTTGTATCTAAGGATAAGTATCAGTACTATAAGATCTGTATTCTGGCTGTCAAGCCCCTTTTTTCAGGAATGCGTAGATTTTGAATTAAGCTAAAATTAACATCAATTACACAAATACAAAATAATATTTACTCCCTTGGAGCTTTTAAGTCAACGTATTCAAGCTTTCTCTCAAGAAAATCAGAATCAGCAATCTTTTACATTTTTTAGATATTTATTATTTTATTAAATTAAATCAGTGCCTAACTGCTGCTCGCTAATAAGGCTGCTATTCCTACTGAGCTAACCGCAAGTTATTATAGACGACGAATTTTATAATAACTTAAGCTTTCGGTTGGTGCCCTCTGCTGGTCAAGTTCTGAACGCCATACTGAAAATTTCTTGCAATGCGTGTTTCGCACTCAGGGGAGATGTTTTTTTTTGTTTATTTAACCTCTTAAAGCTGAATGTCCTTTTAAAAGCCTGGTTTTATTGTAATAGCGAAAATCTATCATTAGGTATGTAGTGTTTTGTAAACATTTGCTATATTTTGACCTCGGTTTGATACAAAGTTCAAGCGGCAAAGTACTGACATAAAGCGTGGGTCACAATGATCTGTTTTATTGCAACCCTAAAATAAACTGCTGACTATATTAAACCTATGGTTTCGGTCCTATAAGCAAAGCGCACTAAAGTTTACTTTCCCTACACTAAATTATTTTCCTACTGTAATAGTTGATTTGCAACATTTTATGCTACTGGTATTACTAGTTAAAATCCGTTTTAACTTATATCCGTATAAACTTCACATCCGCATACGTTACTGCGGAAGTTCCGCAAGAAATTGTTCATTCCCTTCTTCCTAGACGGCAATGTTAACATAAGTGGAAGATTCGATTACAGAATGTACACATTGTATATACATCCTGATTGAATGGGTGAGAGCTAGGGAGAGAGTTTGTGTGCGAGTGAGATAGCGTGTGTGTGAGAAGCGAAAATGACGTATATCCACCGATTAAGACGGATGTGCTCCAAAAATAAAAATACTGTGCCAGTTAGCACTTTTTTCGTCGTCCCTATCAAATTTAAGTATACTTTGTAATTATCTATTCGAAATAAGGCGTTGAAACCGATTTTTATAAATTTTTAAAGTGCTTTAAGTATTTTGAAGAAACAATAAAATTTCATCTCCCTTTGCGGGTCACGAACCTGCGACCTTCACGTATCGTGCGTGCTGCTCTTCCGACTGATAAGTATGTTGTTCTAAACATATTTGGCAAAGGGCGTACTTACCGTAGGATAACAGGTTGATACAACAGAAAAAATCATCGCCTACGATAACTTGCTGTTTTCGCACCGCAAGGGGAGATGATTGTTTTCTGTTTCTTTAAAATATTTAAGGCTTTTAAAGTTTATAAGACATTTTTTCCACACCACTTTCACCTCTGCCTCAAATTGTGTTTACATGTAGGTACATCCATGAAGGCAAAACTTGTCATCAAGTGAATAATACCTTTAATTTCACGGACTTGAAGAATAACCTAGAGCAAATGCAAGAACGAATTAATTTAATCACAGTACTTGAAGTGGAAATGCTTAGCGACGCAATTACTGTTAAAGTTTACTTGACTATCTTCGTTCTTTAACAACGTAGAAGAAAGAAATCTCTAAATAAATAACGAACAAGAGTATATTCTCTAATAAAATAAATGAATTATAATGCTTTAGTTCAAATCGATTTTTACATAGAGGGCCAACAGGTCCGTTTTAGGGAAGGGGTCCCACACACGCCGTCACCTCTCTACGGTGCGTCAATGCATTACCCCCTCAAATAAAGACACTTACTGCACTATTATTGGTAAATTAAGGTGTCCTCAAATCCAAACCTCTTATTGGCCAGTTATGTACTATTTCTGAGTAAATTCTGAGCATTATGTAACACTGTTTGCCTTACTTGAAGAAACAAATAATTGGTGTTAGAAGTTAAAATGCTATTTATTTCATCTTTTCGTAACTTACTTTAATGACCTATGACAATTACGTACCTTTATGACAATAAAGGTCACGAGAAAACAATGGGTTTAGATGAAATTTGGTATCTGGACAGAAAATTTGATAGTAGAATAACATATATGAGGCTTATACCGACATACTCGGAACGGGAACCACAACATAATTTGACAAAAACGTTAAGAGTTTCGCGTTCCATTTTAAACATTTAAAATAAGTAAACGGGTCAAAACGCGACACTATTTTAAGTAAGTAAGTAGTTCGTATTAACTACTAAATAAAATGGTGTCGCGTTTAGACCCGTTAACTTATTTTAAATGTTTAACTCAATTTTACGTTGACGTGCGGGCAATACCGCGAAAGAGTACTATGTTCATACCGCGTAACTGCAAAAGGCGCAAAAATTTAATATCGCGCCATTTAAACGAGTTATGGAACAACTACGTTACATTCTCATAAACTGAGTCACAAAAAAATTGCTATATAGTTCGTCCGTAAAATAATAAAGTCAAAAGACTAACATGACAGTTTTTTTACATCCTGTAAAATCGTACAAAAGCCGATATGCAGTATTGACGAACAGCTCTTACGCGGTAAAGTACAGGCAGTGACAATAATCTACATATTTTTGTATGCAATATCTTGATAGTTCCGAGCTGTTGACCACGGCGACTAGCACAATAACAGGTGAAATACCGGAACTAGTTTGTTCCACCGGTGTGCACCCAAAACTCGATTTTTTTTTTGCCCTGATCCACAAACGTACGCTATGTACTTTTAATACTATTGTTTTTCGGAAGTGCTTCCGTCGCTATAGTGAAAATAGTTCGGAAAATTGGTACCGAAAGTTCAGCTACGCGCTGTAGCGTCAGCTTAGTCCTTGTTCAGTAGGGCACAAGTAGAGTTAGTTATTTACTCATACAAAAAGTTTAGAAAAATCAACAAATATACGAACCTTCATACTAACTTCACATCTACACCCTCAAAAACTTTTTACGTATGTTTCATGAATTTCAATCAATA
This sequence comes from Glyphodes pyloalis, assembly GCA_037074685.1. Classification (NCBI taxonomy): domain Eukaryota; kingdom Metazoa; phylum Arthropoda; class Insecta; order Lepidoptera; family Crambidae; genus Glyphodes; species Glyphodes pyloalis. The sequence continues at coordinate 12,483,430 of JAYKKO010000007.1, forward strand.
AATTTCATACGGAATTTCATTCTAATAACATCAAAAACCACAAAGTTTCATGCTAACTTTGAAAAGAGGATGGTAAAAAGTTTTACCATCGTTAAAGAGTGAATTTACAAAATCCTTTCTTAGTACTTCGCTACGCTATAAAGAAAACTCCGAGGCAAAATTTTAAGTTGCTAACTCTTATAGTTAGGACCAGTGTTAAGTTTTAAATTTCTAACTCTAATGCGTCAACATTAGTCAATCAGTCAGCATTCGCTTCTATAGATCTAAATTTACAATGTATGCTCTGTAAATTGTGTGACGGTGGACTTATTAGGTACTTATAACCTAATATACCTAATACACTTAATATAAGTATAGATATATTTTTTTATATTGCACTTCAAGATTGACCTCATGCCACCTTAAGTGGTAATGAGGTCCTAGCTTAAGGGTGACAAGTACAGCATAATAAATCTGTAACTGGAAACCTTACTCACACGCAGGAACACAACAACACAGAAGTGATTGTTATTGAGCTGCGGTCTTCTGTAAGGTGGAGGTATTTCACCAGTCGGGCTGCTCTAGTTCGAGCGATAAATCGCTGTGCCCTACCTCACTACCTAATAAGTCCACCGCAAAGACGGGATGATTATAATGTATCTTTAGAACTCTTTAGGAGTTAAAATATATGATTAAAAATTTTGAGCAAATAACTAATAAAACTAGTACTCCGCGTACGAAATCTGGTACACCATTACATACGCTTTCAACACTATGCCTGGTACATTTACAGTAACAATTATTTGACAGCGCACTAAGAAAATTGTCAAAGTGTTTTGAGATCTTTCAAATGGTCCCAAGGTCGCTTGTCCCTTGCGTTGCGAAACGCTCTTCTCGTTAAACTTAAGTTGAAAGAAATACATAATTGACGTCACGCCATTAGTATTAACAGAAAATATTTTTCAATTCATTTTCGAGTGCAACTTGCTGTTGCTCTTAAATTCATTTTAAAAGGCACGACTGCTCCGTTTTGCTTCAACGAATGCAGTCTAGTTTTACCCGACTTCTAAAAGGGAGTTTCTTTATTAGAAGGTTTTATTTGTGTTTTTTAAGTGTATTTGCCGATAAGGTGGCATTTATAAACCGATTGTTTGTGTCCGAAAGAATATATTTCGGTGGAGATACCATGATACGAAATATCCGATGGTGGCATCTCAGAGATTTGCGGCGAATGTCGGTTTTTTTATTGCCATAAATGATTATATATTTGGTGACGTTACGTTGTGTGATTTTTTTTTGGAATGACTTGTTTTAACCCTTAACAGACGATATTATAAGTTTGATGAGTTATTCTACGTACTCTATTGCATCGTGGCTCCCAAGTCGATGAACCGATTTTGATTTCCTTTTTTTTTAATAAAGTTTTTATATATAATAACTCATTTTGTCTTATTTAGGTTCTGTCCTCGGACCGTGGAATAACGTCAAGATAGAAAAGGGTTTGGTACCGTGGAAAATAATGCTGAAGCAATTCACGTATTTTATACACGCGCGCTTATTTCGAGATTCAAAACCCGGACTTACGTACAGAGCATATACATATATATTTGTATGTTCGCTCTAACTGTTGGTGTTGAGTAACTCGCAATTTGCACGTGTACGAGCTTATGTCAACACCTCATCCGATTTGTGCCAGTGATAATAGGCAGACCGATGTGGACATGGGCTTTCAAAATACTAAAAATACTCTAATCTGGGGCCAAGCGTCAGTTGACGAAGTTGGACGACGTTTCGGCATCTCGTTACGTGCTTTACTGAGTGAAAAGCCTCATCCTACAAAGGTAGCTATTATGCTAATTTACAACCATCAATTCCTTTTAAACCTTGGTTCTTCAAAAACAAATTAATTGACAAACTATCTTCCGACTCCGTTTCAGTCACACTGTCATTCGCCTGTTATTTTGCACATATTATCATGTTTTACCTTCTGAATTTCCCATTATTTCAACCCTAATTATGAATATATAAATATATATAACACAAAGGTGACTGACTGACAAAGTGATCTCCCAAACCACTGAACGGATCGGGCTGAAATTTTGCATGCGGATACATACATGTTATAACGTAGGCATCCGCTTTGAAAGGATTTTAATTAATTCTACCCTCGCTTCTATAAAATATATATGTTACTGTATTGTAATGTGTTATAAGGGAAATACTTTCGTTTTACAATTTAATGATCTTTTACGTGTTGTTCGTATCTGTTTTAGGTAATGAACGCCTCAATTCAAAGATCATACCAAAATATCAACTTAACTCGAACGAAAATATCGACGACCTCGGTGGCGCAGTGGCTAAGGTAGGCGGCCAAAGAGCGAAAGGTCCCGGGTTCGTTTCCCGGTCGGATCAAGTTGGAAAACGAACTCTTCTAAATTGACTTGAGTCTGGGTGTGCTGGGATGACGCCCCCGGTTAGTATCCGTCGTCTGGTACTCATAGTACAAGGAAAAACTTAATTTGAGACCAGGTGATTGGTGTGATTGTCTGGCGCATTTATTTATTTATAACTACACATATCTAAACACTCAAACACCCAGACACAAATCAATGATAAATCAATACACAAATGTTTGCTCGGATGGGAATTGCACCCATGACCATGGTTTTTTTTTATAGTATCGCAGTATATTGGCTCCTCCCAGCCTGATGGTAAGCAAGAGAGGAACCCACATCGCGATGACAACGGATTTGATATCAAAATATCCTATCCGTTAGCATCGCCATACTGGCCCGCAAGATGTTTCTTCATGGTTCATCAGCCAAGGACTTTCCCTATTGTTTCATGGAGTCGATTTACAAAAGACCGCAGCCAAATAACAAACACATCTGTGTTGTTGTGGTGCTACAATAGTAGCAGGGGCCTTCAAGGTAAGGACGACACGTCCAGTAACAGATTTATTATGCTGTACTTGTCGCCCTTAAGCTAGGACCTCATTACCACTTAACATCAGGTGGGATCAGGTAAATCTTAAAGTGTAATATAAATAAAATATAGTCTCTTAATGTTAAAACGGTCTCACCAGTTAATTTAATCGCATCAAAATAACAAGGTACACGCGACCAAATAATTCAAATTGGAACCCTTTACTGGTAAGCCTAGATCCGGCGGAATTCGGTCAGACGAGCGCACGAGCGTGTGTTTCTATTGAACTTGCGAGGCTAATGGAAACCGCAGTTAACAAGGGGAATCAGAATCGGCTCCTATCTACAACGAAAGGACTAAAATCAGGGACACATACTTAAGTTTTAAGTCGGATCATAACATACACATGATGTAGCATTTAAACAGCAACTTAGAAACAAAATTTGTCACCAAAAAGGCAAATACTCAGCATTTCTCGAGGTTCCGGAGTGACACTAAGACGCTGGTCTTCCGTGTATGCTTTTAGAGTGGTAAGATGTCGTGTATTCGAATCCCATACTGCGAGAAAAGACAGAAATGTATATGTTGCTTTAAAATATCTAAAAACGGGAACATTTTGATTTTTTTTTATTCATAAACCTTATTGCACAAAAAATTACAAAATGTGTAGGTACTTAATGCTGGGAGCATATCTACCAATTAAAACAATTTTTCATGGTGAAAATTTTATAACGATTTTACAGTCAGAATTTATTTTCGGATTAATGTAGATTTTAGTTTATTTATTCAACACAGATATTACCCTCACTGGTGGCGCTTTTATAAACCTTCCCTTCTTTATCACCTGTAGTGCCCGTACCAGATATTTTTTTTGTAAATGATAACTGTCCTTGCACTTTTGTGATTATGTATATGATATCACAATTCTGACTTCACGAATATAATCAAAATGGAAATTAAAAATAATAAGAAAACATTACATACACCGACCTGATCATAAAGTAGCTGCTGTTTTCTGTCGTGTCATCAAAAATAGAGCCAACAGTTGTAGCGCAATTAAAACTAAATTAAAAATATAATGCACCCAGGCACAGAACCAACACAAATACTCATCACATGATTATTGGTCCTATATGGAATTTGAACCCATGAACCTTCGTCCAACAGACATCACTAACTACTAATATCGTACCAATCAATACAAAGTTGTCTGCATAGGGCTGGCCTTAGTTTCATCCATTAAAACCGCTCAGTCAGCTATATACCTACTTGTCGCTGAGATATTAAACCTCGCTCGCATGAAAAAGACGGCGTGAGTCAATCAAAATATTATAATTAGCTAGATAAAAATGTACGCTTTATTAAGGTAAAGTCCAAGGTCCAAGACTTTGGCGAAAGTAATTACAGACGTTCGTTTCTACCTTAAAGAGCTCTGCCTCATTAAGACGCCATGGCGACGTCGCCAGCTACGTATCTCAGCAGTTAATATTGAAATGTATGATACCTAACTCACTTGGCGACGGTTTGGTGACGTCGCCAAATTGAAAGCGTGGGCACGAGCTACAGTTCTCTAGGTGGCTTCTGGATACTCTGGCGGCTTGGCAACGTTGCCAGTATAATGTACACGGTAAACTGCACCTCGCTCACTCAGTCGCCAGTCAGCCCCCATTTTGGACGGTCACTCGAAATATAGTACCTAGTTTTTTTTTTTATTGTAGCGCAGTATATTGGCTCCTCCCAGCCTGATGGTAAGCAAGAGAGAAACCCATAATGTTGTAAATAATGAGTTTAGATCAAATGATGCTATTGACATTCTTGCGTAATTGAATTTTTTTTCAGGATATTTTCGTAAATATCTTTACAGTTTAAAAAAAATACTACTTCGGCTTCGATCTGATATAAAAGGATGAACCCATAGTTTCTTTTTTCTTCTATTTTTCGACCATGTAGTTATCTACATGGACAAACAAAGAAGTGCGATTTCTTCTACATCTATTCCTGACAAAGTAAACGAACTGACTGTGGAGACGCCATGGCCACTCAGCTTGGTGACCTTTGGATGCCAGAAGTAACCAGGTCTGCGCCGCTAGTGATTACGCCAATGTCAAGTTTTTAGAGAGACACGTCAAAAAAGAAGACTGCGCGGTGGTATGAGATATTTCTATCTAGATTGAAATTTTCATTATCCTAAATCAAACACGAACGACACATTACCACAAAACACATCACCACATTTAAGTAGAAAGGAAGTAGCACGAATTTAACTATAACGATAGCTGATTTTACAGCTGTCAAATCCCCTTTTTATTGCAATCCGACTTGTATGGAGCAAAGTATACAAGTTCCGGAATTCTTGAACATAAATTAGCGATGTAATCACATACCTACTTTTGGCTAGTGTGATGAATAAGTCGGCACTGTAATTTGTTATATTATTTTTATTATTAACATTATGTATGCAAAGTTCCCTGATTAAGCTTTCAATGTATAACCATTTTAATTTAGCAACATAAACATATCTCTAGACAGCAAAATAAATTTTAGTTTTAATAAATGAGTATTATGTACCTACATTTCATTTTAAAATACAGTACAGAAACTGCAACGAAACCGGTTTTGGCCTTGACATGTTAACTAAAAGTTTTTTAACCATCCGTATCTTTAGTGAAAATAATATTCTCATAAAAACATTCCCAACAAATAAGATACAACAAGTAAACATTTAGAGAGAAAAGATTATATTAGTTCCTTTGGCCTAAAGCAATATGTTATCTTCTTTGAAATCTAATAAGGTCATGCTCAGAATAATTCTCATAGCAAATATTGGATATTTGTATACCTTCCGCTAAATTGTGAAGATTGCCAGAGTCCTTTGGGTAACTCTCACTCCATTACGCAAAGTGCTGACCTGTGTCACGCGGGGCTTAGTATTTTTCACCAAAAGGGTTGCATTTATCATGTTTTGTATCCGTTTGTGGCATGGTTCGTGTTCAAAAGACCCCACCGAGCAGGTTTTTACATATTTTTAACAACAATAACATGCAAACATGGTAAATGGATTTTTTTTGGATCTCATCTCAGCCTACTTAATGTTGTATTACTTGCGGTATTAATTATTGAAATCAAGTCATATAGGTATCAGCAATTTACAAAATCTATTCATACTTTGCCTTTTACCATACACGCGTGTCGAAGAACCAACTTGCGTGTAAAATATTTAAGCCCTTAAACTTTTTATTATATTGCACTTCAAGATTGACCTCATCCCACCTGATGTTACGTGGAAATAAGTTATTTGTTATAAAATCAGCATCAATTTAAGAACTACGATGCTATAGTCAAATACACATACAGACATACAGACACGTCTAACTTTTAACACTCTCAGTTTTTTGAAAACTTATACTAAAACTTAATTTTAAATGCTTTAAAAATCATTACTAACGAACAATGCAACACTCAACTGTCTTGCGAGAAATACAGGCTTTTTTATTTTATTTTATTTATTGAATAAAACATGTCTTTATTTGTAAAAAAATACGAGATAGTACTGTTCAAAGAAAATGTATCGGCGTTTGTGTAAACTGACATCGTATTCGAATTGGACCTATCTGTCTAAAACATTGAGGCGTTAGACTCTGGCTTAGAAAGAAAGAAAATCTTTTATAAATAAGGATGAAAATTTAATTAAAAATCAAAACGAAAAAATAAATCACGGAAATGAAAAAATACTTTAAAGACAGCGTGTTTAAAAACGCAAACAATTTAAAAATATTACGCACTAGTGCCTGACCCTGTGTTAGTATTATTTCGAAATAAAAAATATTGTATACTTTGTTCGAGTCCCTCATCTATTTTTCTACCAAAATACATTCAGTAATTTTTACGTAAAATAGTAACAAACATAAATTCGCATTTATTATATAAGTAGGATTTGTAGGCAACAAAATTAGTGTAGAATTAAGTCATTATCTACTTCATCCTCATATATTCAGAAAGTTCCACTTTACCTTGCTAAACTAAACAGGAAAATGATACTGCCAACTTAACCTAACTAAGCATAAAAGCTTTTGCTAATGTTATTGTTTTGGTCGACTGATGATGGAAAGGCGCTAACCATACTATTGTCTGCTTTCTATTCAGTCATATCACATTACCGCTTATCTTATCAAAACCAGGAACGGTATCTCAGAATTAAAATTAATGGTTTTTTAAGTTAACTCTTAGTTTTGGTCAGACTATAATGCACATAAATTCAAATTATAACAGATTAAATCATCAATCATAAAAGAATCATAAGAGAGTGGTAGAGCCACGCTGCCGTCAATCATGGCGGTAGCATGAATGGGTCGGCTCGTCCGGGGTAGTACCACCCTCTCACAGAATACCAACGTGAAATAATGGTTTTAATACTGTTGTGTTTCGTTTGGTGAGTGAGAGTGCCGGTGACCTTCAGGTGATGGTTGTCGCGGTACTAGGGAAACAGTGAAGGTTTCCGTCTATCCATTGTCGGGAGGAGTGAGCTGATCCGTCGGCCAGGGAGACCCGTAGAAACGGTTATTCCGCTGGCCGCCCGCGGTACAGTACAGGGGCCCAATTAAGTCTAACCAACCTGAGAGGCTGCCCTTTCATACCGCGCATAATCTCGGAGCAGAACGTCGTGCCGGTTGGTGACCGGATGGTGGGGACCAGGCGACTGCTTTCGGGGGGGTTCGGGGGCCCTTCCGTCCGACGGATCAGCGCATCTCCTCCGCAGACAAACAAATGGGGAAACAGACCTCCGCGCTTTTTTCCCTATATCGCGGCAGACATCTCCCGCTTCACGCTTCCTTTCCCTTTCACAAAATGGATCGTAGAAATATGACGGGTCATAATACAGCGGTGCACTCCCCCACCACGCTGTTTAAGTTTGAGTTTGCTAACATCCGCGGACTCCACTCTAACCTTACTGCCGTCCACCAACACCTTGAGACAGCAAGGCCCGCCATGCTGTTCTTGACGGAGACACAAATCCGACGTCCAGCAGACACGTCATACTTACAGTACCCCGGTTACGTGCTTGAGGAAAATTTCCTCGCGAAAGCTGGGGTATGTCTGTATATCCGCTCGGATGTCTGTTGTCGCCGTGTACGCTGTTTTGAAGATCCATCCTTTTCCGTCCTCTGGGTGCACGTAAATGTAGGTTCCCTAACCCGAATTTACGTGTGCCTATACCGATCCCATTCCGGGGATGATGAGACAACTCGACTTTTTGAGTATCTGAGTCGGGCGGCAGATGATGCGCAGGTGCAGTACTCTACTGCAGAAATGGTATTCCTGGGGGACTTTAACTCCCACCACGACTCCTGGTTGGGGTCCCCTACCACTAACCATGCAAGAAGGTCAGCCCATGCATTCGCTCTTACCCATTGCCTGACACAACTGGTTAGCCAGCCCACCAGGATCCCAGACGTGGAAGGACATGCGTCCTCTTCGCTTGACCTTCTGCTGACGACCCATCCTGCGGGTTATCAGGTGGTGGTCCAAGCGCCTTTAGGCTCTTCCGATCATTAGGCGTTAAGCGCCGGGTTTGGCATTACTCGTCAGCAGATTGGGATGGTATGCGCGACTATTTTGCGTCGATCCCATGGGGGCAGCGCTGTTTCAGAGAGAAGGATCCTACGGCGAGTGCCGCGACTATTATTGATGAGATTGGCCTTGGGATGGAGTATTACATTCCATACTCCAATGTTGTCAATAAGAGCCGGGGACACCCCTGGTTCAGCCGCGAATGTGCTGATGCTGTTTGTAGTAAACAGGCAGCGTACCGCGCCTGGACGAGGGGTCGTGCCATCAAAGATCCTAATATCAACTCTCTGAAAGCAGCCTATAACACTGCCACCAGGGTCTGCAAAAAGGCATACATAAGAGCGGATGCCCAGCGCGTTGCACGAGTAGGCATGGAGTTAGTTTCACATCCTACGGGGACACGAAACTACTGGCGTTTAGCCAAAGCCGTGCAAGCCAATTTTTGCCAACCTTCTCTTCCACCGCTGAGATACCCCGACGGTTCACTAGCTCATCAACCGCAGGAGAAAGCCAATCTCTTGGCAAGGCTCTTTGCGGCGAATTCCCGAGTCGATGACTGTGGTGCGCCCCCACCTACGATCTCGCCTAGTGGAGTTGCCATGCCTGATATTTTTATCAGACATCGTGATGTGCGCCGTGAACTACAGTCACTAGACGTCCGGAAAGCTAGTGGACCTGATGGTATTCCAGCGATTGTTCTTAAAACCTGTGCAGCCGAGTTGTCTCCAGTGTTAACGCGCCTATATCGCCTCTCGTACTCATCCGGTGTTATTCCTGAAGCTTGGAGAGAGGCTAATGTGCAGCCTGTCCCTAAAAAAGGAGACCGATCGGATCCATCAAATTACCGCCCTATTGCCGTAACCTCAGTGCTGTGCAAAGTCATGGAACGGATCATCAATTACCAGTTGATCCGCTACCTAGAGGATCACTCCTTAATTAACGATCGCCAATACGGCTTCAGGCCGAAACGATCGACGGGTGATCTTTTAGCGTATGTGACGCACCTCTGGGGGGAGGCAATCGACAAGCATGGCGAATCTTTGGCAATCAGCCTTGACATTGCCAAGGCATTTGATCGGGTCTGGCACAAAGCTCTTCTCTCTAAGCTTTCGGCATATGGACTGCCCACCCGGCTTTGTGACTGGATTTCCGGCTTTCTGCGTGACCGTAGAATTCGCGTCGTGTCTGACGGATGCGCATCGCGGTTCATGACTGTTAATGCTGGAGTCCCACAGGGCTCCGTTTTATCGCCCACCCTCTTTCTTCTTCATATCAATGATATGCTACCGCTTGGGAACATACATTGCTATGCTGATGACAGTACGGTCCATGGACGATACCTCGGTAAACCTTCAGCTGGCAGGGCAGTAACGGATGAGAAACGAGAGAATCTTGTCGTTGAGCTAGACCGGGTGTTGAGCCTTATTAGCCAATGGGGTTCACATAACCTGGTTGAGTTCAATGCTAAGAAAACCCAAGTGTGCGCGTTTTCGACAAAAATGTCCCAATTCCTTCCTCTCCCCATTCTTCGGGGCACTCCACTTTGCCTGCGTAACAGCCTAAGCATGCTCGGCATGGATATCTGCTGCAATCTTAATCAAGGTCATTACATCGAGAGTCTCATCTCATTAGCATCCAAAAAACTGGGGATTCTGAACAGAGTGCGTCGGTTTTTCACGCCGGACCAGCTTTGTCTTTTATATAAGACTCAAGTCCGGTCTTGCCTGGAATACTGCTCGCATCTCTGGGACGGTTCCGCCAAATACCTCATGGATGCCCTTGATAGGTTGCAGCGACGGGCTGTGCGCATAATTAACGATGAAGAGATTACTGGGAACCTTGAACCTCTTCAACTACGTAGGGACGTTGGTTCATTAAGTGTCTTTTATCGGCTTTATCATGGGGAGTGTTCCGAGGAACTATTTTCCCTTATCCCACCCTCTCCTTTCCTACACAGAACCACAAGAGCCGGCCAACGATGTCATCGCTTCACCGTGGAAAATATTCCATCACGAACCAAAAAGTTCGGTAACTCTTATCTTTGCCGGACCATAAAGAAGTGGAACTCGTTGCCGGCTCATGTGTTTCCTCCTTCCTTTGACATGGATTCCTTCAAAAGGAGCGTGAAGAAACATCTTGCGGGCCAGTATGGCGATGCTAACGGATAGGATATTTTGATATCAAATCCGTTGTCATCGCGATGTGGGTTCCTCTCTTGCTTACCATCAGGCTGGGAGGAGCCAATATACTGCGCTACTATAAAAAAAAAAAAAAAAAAAAAAAGAATTTCCCGAATTAAGAAAGAAAGAAAGAAATGTTTATTTAGTGACATTTAAAGAACATTTACTTATAAATAAAATAATGTCACTAAAAAGGCAAATACTCAACATTTGTCGGGGGATACCGCGACAGCATCGGGAGGACCAGCAGCAGTTTTTGCAGTTGGTTATTAAAACCAAAGTCAATGGTTATACCAGAATATACTATATATCTTACAGTGGCTTAAAAGTGCAAGCCACTAAAATATGAACGAAAGATAGAATGAAAAATAGATTGGATACTTTATTTACAGAGAATGGGAGAGGATCGTAGCGTCAATACACCCTATCTGGCTGCCCTAGGTATCGCTGGAGCGACGTGGTGTGAGCCGATCTTCAAGAGCTGCAAGTTGGCGACTGGCGGGCCAGCACACAGGATCGCGAAAGGTGGAGAACTCATATCGGAGGCCAAGACTCACATTGGGTTACCGAGCCATGGCAGTAAGTAAGTAAGAATATTTGGTAGTAAGTAAGTAAGTATATTTGGGAGTAAGCAAATAAGTGTATTTAAACGTTTCCGCTCAGCGTATGATCAGCTCGTGGTAACGTTGTGCGCACCACGACACTGATATTCTTTGGAAGCAGATTACGGCGACTTTCCTTCTACTAAAATTTCCTTATTTGTAAAATGAATTTTAAACTAACAAAGTTTTGAAACCAAAACAATGTTAAATACTAATATAAAATTAAAGTCTTCATACATTTCAAAGTATTGATGTGAGTTTTCAAAAACATATTAAGTATATCGTAAATCATATGTAGAATAAAGTTAGATTCGAAAATATATTTTAACTTAAAAACATTAACGTTAAGTGCGGCTTTGATGGGTGATGGAATGTTGATCATTGGTTGCTGGACAACGAAATGATCCTCTGATTAAACTGTTAGATGTTTGACATATTATCACGCGATCAGTACCTAAATCGTGATTAGCGTTGAACGAATTAAAGTTTACAAAATAAATACAGATTCGTGTTTAAAAATTACAACAACTACTTTTCTTTGTCTTTATTTTTTATAAAAATTAACCTAGTCAATAATCAAAATGTTTAATCACAGTCCTCTTGATATGTGGCAATGAAAAAAATCAACAAATTACCAACAGTAATACAAAACAAGCACTTTTTAATAGATGATTGAAAGACTTTTTGTTAGAGAAATATTCTTACTCTGTTAATGAATATTTAACACGTCTGTTTATAAAATACACCAAGAACTTTAAGGTTCTACTTTTTATTCTTGAATACAATTATGTAATTAAAAATTCTAGGTCCTACTTAGGAATTCCAGTAAAAAGTAACTTTAAAGTGCTACATTTTTTACTCGTAGCAAAGACTGTATACTAAGACTTTGTTTCCATTATTTGGAAATGTTTTAATTAATTTACAGTACTCGTAGCATATTCTTTGAAAAGAGTAAGTATGTCATTTCTATATAAGATCTTTCCTGCAACTTTCCACGCGTAATTTAAGTATTGGAATTTATGTTATTCCGTTTTCTAATAATATGTGGTTCAAATTGGGTAGTTAGCTACCCAATTGGAACCAACCCATTCAACAGACACAGAACAGCATTCAACAGATTGGCTAAGGTTTGCGGCCAAAGCGTGAAAGATCCCGGGTTCTATTCCCGGTCAGGTCAATTTGGAAAACGAACTTTTCTCAATTGACTTGGGTCTGGGTGTGCTGGGGTGACGCCCCTAATTAGTATCCGTCGTCTGGTGCTCATAGTACAATGGAAAACCTTAGTTTGAAACAGGTGATTGGTGTGGTTGTCTGGCGCATTAATTTATTTATTTATTATTTAGTTTGTGACAAAGTAAATAAACATCAATAAATCCAAATTTTCACGTAGTTTATACTAGCTATTGCTGGGCATGTCGATAATCTAGTGTTGCATCTGCTTTGCCATCGAATTTTATCCAAATGCATTTTGTTGTTTTTTACGTGAAAGAGTTACAAACATTGAGAGGCATTCAAAAAGAACCATGTGGTAACAAAACCATGGTACACGCTAGGACAATGAAGGGTATTAAATTGATAAATAAACTTTTTTAACTAAAACAACGCATATTAAACATTTTAAATAAGTAAATGATTCAAAACGCGACATCCTTTTTAACACGCGTAACAAAATCTTTGAGCATGATTTTCAACGGTTTCTAAACACCTAATCAACTTGGTACTTTGCATACCTACGTCTCAAGGACCGATGACAATACAATAAATCGATTAAAATTTTCCATCATCCTTGTTAGAAACTCTAGGATTCATGATTTCTTTGATAGATCCTCTATAAAGGAGTGAAAGGGACAGAGCTAGCGCGCGATCTGCGCTAGATTCGCATTGAAGAACCCCGTGCAATAGTGAAGCTTTAAATGAGATGAATAGATTACAAACTACTTTAAAATAAAATTATAATTAAGTTTAAGTAATAAACAGAAGCATTTAAATCAGAGTGAAATGCGTGGGGTGCATTTCACGACATTCCCATAACTCTTCTTTCATATAGGCCTAGCATGCGCAATACGTCAAATTTCTCCCAAGAGACGACAAAAGTTTTGATACTGTTAATTGGCTAATAGCACTCCGCACTCGTATTTTCAGCCAATCAGCAGCTGACGCACTGACTTCAATCGTTTTTGACGTTTGTTAAGAGCGCAATAAAATTTAGTCGCGTTGCGTATGCTAGGCCTGATAGACAGTTGCCAATAGAATGATTGTAACCTTTAATATGTCAAGCACCCCACGGCTTTCACTCTGATTTAAATGCTTCTGTTTCCAACTTAAACTTAATTATAATTTTATTTTAAAGTAATTAATTATGATTGATTATTTTACCATCTGCTACTGCAATATAAACTCTTTGTTATTAAAAAATAACGTGTTTTTTTAGTTAATACAAATACTTACAGCCTGACTGACAAAGATTTGCCAGCTTCCCCGAACAGACGAAGACGAGCGAGACCAGCTCATGACCACGGTTGGTGTAATATAACCGAAATCTCGGGCAGTAAGTAGTTCGTATTATTTATCCGTCGTACCCGATTAATTATTTTAAATATTTAAAATGGAACGCGAAAGTTTATAAAACAATGCATCAAATAAAGTTTCAAAAATTGTACCAAAATACAAAGCCATAATAAATTCTCGAATACGTAGCACCTTGTAGTTGGTAATATGCAATCATTTTAGTCGGCATTACATCCAATAAACATTAAATAAATAAATAAAATAAAAAATATTGGACAACATCACATACATTGCTCGGATTCTGTGGTAAGTAGCTTAAGCACTTGTGTTACAGCAATCAGAAACAACGACGGTACCACAACACCCAGACCCGAGACAATATAGAAAAGATCGTTTCCCATATTGACCCAACCGGGTATCGAACCCGGAACCTCAGAGATAGCGTGACGCCAAAGTCCGGCCCGCTCGCCTCTCGGCTACGGAGGTCGTCATTATTACATTACATACATAACTTATTTTCCTGTTAACTGCGGAAATAAATAATAATATAACATAATATACAAATATCTACTTCCTCAACAGATATAATTTTGGGAAAATTAAATAGTTACAGAAGTACATTTAACTTGTAACTTCTAAGTACGAATAATCTAGCTTCGTCGCTCAAGTTAGAGAATTTCTGATTGCCTTGCAAATAAGTCTCTAATTCCCTTGTAATAATCTTCCTGTTCCTTGAAGATAAATTAGATTTAATCGTAAAATGACATCAGAAACTTCGACCCAAGTCGATGACATGAAGTTTCGAGAGTACACGTGTTTCCTGCCGTTGACTGTCCGTATTTGTTACATAATATTTCTTGAACTGTTGAAAAGAGCACCATATTACTCTCAAGTAATGAAGAGAAGTTTACAATTCTAAGAACATTTTATACGAGATTCAGGAAATTGGATTCTCGTATATATTACCGTTTCCCGTTTCATTCCTTCTTCCTCAAGGAATCAGTCAAGTGTGTGTCGGACAGCACAAAGAATGTGATACAGAGTAGTACAAATATCCTACTAGTATTACGAATGCGAGGATTGTAAAAATGGTTGAACATTTGTTACTCTTTCATGCAAAAACTACTGAACGTATTTGGATAACATTTTATAGGAAAAGAGATGATATACTGGATTAACAGAATAATACTATGATCTGGTAATAACGCTGGCAGATTCACGGCCAGTCATTTATAAATTAAAATATTAAAACCAAAAAAAGGATCAATATGTATAGGAACAAATAGACCCACAAAACTTTTATATATTCACTTTTATATACGTAGGTACTTAGTTTATACGAGATTCAGGAAATCTAAGTACCTACGTCCTTCAATTAGGTACATTTATGTGCCAATAAGGTCCCAGCCTCAGCATAATGCCGTATCAGCGCTGGTATGTAATATGATATGTTATGATTCAACAAAATAACTTAGTAACAACTTTAAAGTAGTTTTTAAATATACTTTGTATGCCAGCGTACCTAGTTTGAATTGAGAGCGACAGAAATAAATTATTCCATACATATTCCATATGTATTTTCAGATTATAAACTTATCATAAAATTATTATATTCAAAGTGCTAGCAACCAAATAGGAATGGGTTTCCAAGCCAGGAATTGTTGCGAATCTAGATGAAGGGCCCATTTTTAAATCCCTGCAAAAGGTAAAATTAGCACTTAACATCGGGTGGGATGAGGTCAATCTTGAAGTGAAAAATAAAAGAAAAAAATATACAAATTGTAAAAACTTGAAGCAAAGGGCCATGAACTTCTTAAACGTAAGTTAAAGTTATTATGATTAAAAAACTTGAGACCTTAATCCAGGCGAAATCAAAAGTAAAGTGGCGTAGCCTAACTTGAGTAAGCAATATTTCTGGGTAAATATTTTTTAGCATATCAGAATTTAATTAAGCATTTCTTAATATTTTAAGTAGTTCCCAAATACCTAGGATTGGCCCTAATTTATTGCTGTCTGTACGGAGCACTCTTAAAATCTCTTAAAAACTTAATTACAACTGTTACATATTTTATTAAGATACCTATATAAATTAGTCAAACAGATAATAATGACACAAAATCTAAATAGAAGAAATTAGAAGTCGAGTCTAAAACATCTGAACTCAATGACTTCAACTTCTTCCCAATGTTTATTATATTTTCACTACGAGTTTGTATATGTTGATACCTAGTATTTTTATTTAAATATATGTACATTTGCAGCCAAAAAGGAGGTCAATCTTGGAGTGCAATTAAAAAAAAACTATTAAATCCAAGAGTTTTCTATACATCATTTGATTATTTGTTATGTGCCTTTAGGAATACTATTTCCAAACTGAGTAATATCTCTTTCAGTTCTTATATAAATACCTACATTTCTAATATTTGACTGCACTTCTAGAACGCTCAGAGCCACAGGTCAAAGTCACAGCAATAAGACTAAGTTTTATACACCGTTTATAAACTTAAAATCAAAAACACCTCGCAAAGAAACCAAAGGCCATTCATCCTTATTGCAGTGAACTCTTTAAATTATTTTCTTGATTTTGTGACGCAACGAGCTTAAAACTAGCTTGCACAATATCGATCGCTGCGTTAAAATATCATCGGGGATAGGTTTCATATATATTTATATTCAGCTACTAAGAATTCTAGAATTGGCAAATATATTAGATTCACTACTAACATTTGAGATTGTGTTGTGCGTTTAAGACCCCAGGTTCGCGGAAGGTTAAATTGCAAATAGGACAAGTTTCCGGCCCACTACCTCCCAGACCTGTATTCCGAGGATCTTAACAATTAATGGAATTTCTGAACCGATTTGGTTCAAATTTATCCACAGTGCTGAAAACGTAGTTTGTGGTAAGTGTCGTCACAGTACAAAATAGCACCGTAAACTTAGATATACAAAAGTTAAATCTTTAAAGTGACCTAACTATAAAAAGTGGCATGATGTTATTGAAACGCAGAAAAACAACATGATGTTGTTTGCCTTTGTGTTGGTTGTACCCATATGTAATTTTGATCTAATTATTTTTACCTTTGCTATATCTTACACTGATAAACAGATTACTATAACAGAGTAACGATAGGCACGTGCCCCAAATACTAATTCATCATTTCAACAGACATAAAAATTCAAATTACACACAACAGCGACTAGATGTAATCCTCATTCCTTACTGTCCTTAATCCTGTAACGTTTGAAATACAGGCAGCAGGTAATCGTATTCGAAGTAGAAGTATCCACGTGTACTATTAGGGGCAAGCACTTGACATCGTTACTGGTTTGTCCAAAACAGATCAGCCGGTCATAGTTTATCAAATTGTTTGCCGTCGAGAACTGATCAGTTATACCGTCTTAGATGACAGATCATTTATTACACAGCTATGATACAATATATTCTGACGCCGTTTGCGTCATCACGCGCAATAAATAAGACACACGTACGAGAAATCCAGCTTTAACCTGCTTTTCTAGAAGATTAAGGCTACCTAAAACGCCTCAATGGTCTAGTGATTTTAGTACAGGGTTTCTATCCCTCGACAAAAAGTATGAGATTTTTCACACATAGCTCAGGTTTACGATCCCCAATCTACCCATTTGGCTAGCTTGATGAGTAAACTTAGTAGTTGACTTAACTGAAAACAAGTCATTGTTACTAATGTGACTTGATTTCAACGATGGAAGCCATAGTTTTAGAGTATTTACCCCTTTCACATAGCTCGGGTTAAAGATCGCAAATCCGCATTTGGCTAGCATGGTGATATAATGTAACGATGACTTGATTTCAACTACCTTTGTAAATAGGTCGGATTCTGATTGCCAACCTGCATTTGGGTACCGTGGTGATTAAGCCAGCACCCATAGATGTAATGATTTAATTTCAATGTTATAGCCCTAGAGTAGCTACTTCTTATTTTTGTCTAGCATTTGGTAGCTAGTAGCTACTTTTTATTTTTGTCTGGCTTTTGGTAGCTAGTAGCTACTTCTTATTTTTGTCTAGCATTTGGTAGCTAGTAGCTACTTCTTATTTTTGTTTAGCATTTGGTAGCTAGTAGCTACTTCTTATTTTTGTCTAGCATTTGGTAGCTAGTAGCTACTTCTTTTATTTGGCTAGCGTGGTGATATGATGTAACGATGACATGATTTTTATGACATAGACAATATGATAGCCCTGGACTACTCTTTTCACGTAGCTTGGATTGTTATTGCCTACATCCATTTGGCTGGCGTGAAAATGTATACTGAATAAAATTTACCGCAAACCCTTATAACCTGTAGTTTTCGAACATCAAATGGAAATTTACGATCTTCAGTTTCCTTGGAAGCTCTCTTAAACCACATAAAAACGGAAACCATCAATGAATGAGATACGCCATTGTTATGATGTGATTTCTTATTACGTTTATCATCATTCTTATAAGACTAATTTGTTTCAATTCAGTCAGACGTCAAGCCATATGATATTCTAATTTATTCCTAAGACACGTACACCTTTACATCATTTTCCGAGAAACCGATTGGAAGCGTTAGAAGTAAAGGTCGATATATTTAGCCTTGTTTTAAACTCAATTGTAACTTTTGTAAGTAACATATGAAATGCAAACATTACATTTTAATTAATCACTTCATTGCTCGTCGCTCGTATTGGGCACTTGATACGGTATTTGGAAATAAATTCTAGCAACATCTTCATATTTCGGAAAGCTTGAATTGTATTAATGCTAGCCGTAAAGGTTATTTTTTGATAGGTTGACAACCTAAGAAACAGAGTTGGCCATTTTCTATACATTGATCCAATTTTTTGCCTATTTCAACGAAATGGCATATTTTGGGATCAACTCAACAATTAGAATGAAATTATGTTATTCTCATTGGTGAGTTGATGCCGAAATATTTAATTACATTTTAATAAAGTAGTAAGTAATTAATCTTAATTATACCAGATCCGCCATTATTTGTTATAATCTTTGTGCGATAGTGATTAAATAAATACATTCCTGTAAGTATACATGTAAACATATTACTGTAGTAAGTATATATGTTTTCGTGGTTTTCGTAGGTTTTTGTATGTTTTAGTAAGTTTTGTTAGGTTTTGGTAATTTATGGTAGGTTTTGGTATATTTTGGTAGGTTTGGGTGTGTTTTGGTAAGTTTTGGTAGGTTTTGGTAGGTTTTGATAGGTTTTGGTTGGTTTTGGTAGGTTTTGGTAGGTTTTGGTAGGTATTGGTAGGTTTTGTTAGGTTTTGGTAAGTTTTAGTAGGTTTTGTTTTTGGTAGGCAAATAATTTTACTGGACAAGACTTACCTCTAGTGGAATGACGATGAAGGTGACGATCATATCAGCGACCACCAAGTGGGTCATGAGTAGGTTGACGCGCGACTTCCGGCGGCGCGAGCGCAGTAACGACGCGAACACGGTCACGTTGCCGACGGCGCCTGCCACGAGCAGCGTCGCGTACATCGCGACCACGAACTGTTCTGGGGCCGGGACTGACGCGTCCTGGCCCTCAGTTGTGTTAGCCTCCACCTCCATATTGAAATAGTCCCAGAAGTCGTGCGCCGGAGTCGATTGACTCACATTCCTCAACATTTTTGTTTAGGCGACGCTCGGTACTCGGTCTCGAACATTTTCCGCTCAAACCATTGCCCCAGATTGTTGGGTACGCATATTATAGCTGTCTTGCTTAACTTTGTATTGTTACTATAGTCTACATTGATAGAACCGTGAGCCTAAATTATCTCCTTAGTAACAATTCTTTATTGTTTAAAAATAATTATTTGTATTTTATTTTACAAGGTCAACTTTTCATCACACATAAGAATGCAATTAGGTACTCATTAAGTAAAAAGAGCAGTGTGTTATATATAAATAACAAGACACCAACATGGTTTTTATGTTCTTTCTCTTCGGCTATTTGCTTTCTCGCATTATTGGATATCAACACTCCAAATCATTTTTGCCTGAAAGCTTTGCTTCAGATGTTTCAGATGTGACACCTGTATCAAAAAATTTTAAAAATATTTATTACACTAATATCCTTGATTACGTATCTGATTATGGTATTTGATATAATTGGACACTAATATTATAAGTTACTTTAAAATTCACACCACGCAGTATTTAGGTTAACACTTTAGTAATATGCATGTTTTAGAAACAGACACAAACGAAATAGTGCACTGTATTTACTGTTAATTATTTTTAAAATGAAACTTTACACTTAAAACACTTAATTAGCTACTAAGCTAAAAACCTTCAAAACACTAAGTTATAATAACACATTTAGAATCGTACTGATAAGTTTTACAATCACTTTCTAACTACATTTAATTTCAGTTCAGAAACACTCTTTAATTTAATATTTCCACCTAAATATATGTAGGTATTTTTAAAAGATTTATAAACCTTGCATTTTTGTGAAAACCAATATTTAATTAAACACTTATTTAATTATCAAACACTGAGAGAAAATTGAAGTCACATAGTTCAAATACACAAAAACAATTTTTAATCACTTCAACTTCGAATCAAACGTAAAAGTAGTTCGTAATATTTCGTCTCGTAGTCGTCTACGAACTCGGGCCGTAGCCGTGCGGCCGGCGTAGCAGCGTAGCACAGACTGGAGACCGTAGATCGCTCTGCGTACATTCAATAAGGAGATATCAATGAAGGAGCTCTTATTAACTTGGTACTTCACTAAGAAGAAACAAGTATATTATTTAGTGAAGTAACAATAAAGGCGCCTATAGTAGTGCTGTACTGCTTCTAAATGTATGGTTACAGAATCTTTTTTTTATTTTAATAGACAGTGATTGGTGATATCATGTATAGCGACACAGTGTCCTAGGGTATCACTAAGCAAAGTTCCTGCGTAGGTCATGGCTAGTGTGGCCCTTTTACTTTGGATATACAAAGTCTTAATGTATATATATATATATATATAGGAAAAAAATATGAAAAGAGCATAATGAGAGTGTAGTTTTTTTTATTTCTTTTTCACGATGTGGACGTGTTTTTTCAATTTGTTTTGTTAGTTGTAATTTGTAAACGCTTGAATTTATTTTTGTTAGTATATTGTGGCATCCTTTAACACATTTTTTTTTCAAAATAAAGAGTCGCAGTTTACATCATTGGCGAAGCATTTTTATTTTTAAGTTTTAATAAATTTACAGAAATGAATATTGCAAACACATTGTTGTAAAATTTTGGCGGATTTATTGCTAGAAAGCGATCTCTATTTAAAATTATGGCTTGTGGTGATTAAACGAATAATGTTATTCTTCAAAACAAGAAATAGATGCAATCCTAATTTATAAAGTACTAGCTTTTCGCCCGCGGTTTCGCCCGCGTGGAATTCGTTAATATTGTGGTATAAAGCACAACATACACAATTCAATGTAAATTGGTAGGAACCAAAAAAAACGTAAGCTATCATTCCACGTCTTACGTATTTTAAAAAGCACATCGTTACCATCATCTAGCGCCATCTATCGCCATCTATCGCATACCTCATCTCTAATCCATCCATCAAAAAAGCTATATTTTTGTTTTCCCTCGAGAATATCAATTGATATCCGGGATAAAAAGTACCCTATTATTTAATCTGGACTTCTAACTTTACGTCTGCAAAATTTCAAAGCAATCGGTTCAGTAGTTACGACGGAACAAACAAACAAACTCACTTTCCGATTTATAATAATAGTAAGGATTAATAGCTGCCTAATATCAATATTAATAATATATTTTTATGTCTTTTATGCAGGTAAGTTTGCTTGTCTCAGACATTAGACCTATGTAAAAATATTATATAGATTTAGAGCAAGGTCGCCAATCTTATTGAGAACACCCATTTACGTAGGACTTCAAATATAGCGCCCGAACCTTTGCGCAACACGCAAGTGCACTTTGTCTTTCTCCACCCTCGTAATCCGATGACACGGCAGACTGACACGAACACAGAGGTCAGATGCAGAACCGACTATTCACATGCCCTTCCGACATTATGATGGATTGGTCTTCTTATTAGACTGAAGGTAATCTATCTGAAAATGACGTAACCAAACTGAAACTACATTTCAAATATGTTACCCTAGTGGAAACCGAACCTAAGACTGTTGGATCTCGAGCCTAAGCTCTTTATTACTAGACTACAGAGGCTGTCCTAAAAATATAAACATCCAGACATAGAATAAATATCAACAACTAGAATTAAATCCTAGTTCAGCACTAAGACAGCTCCCTTCCTTTAAATAAACAGCGAGCCGTGCAAACACTTTAATAAAACTTTTATAATTCTATAACCTAAGGTACGGGTACTCCTTTTTTGTTATCTACAATTTCATTTCAGCCTGTTACTGTCCACTGCTGAACATAGGCCTCTCCAACCGATTTTCAGCGCGATCGGCCCATTGCCACCTGCATCCAACGAGACCCAGCAATTTTTACTAGGTCGTCGGTCCATCTGGCAGGTGGCCGTCCCACACTGCGTTTGGTGGTACGTGGTCTCCACTCAAGAACCTTTTTACAATTTATTTTACCTTAATATTTTTTTTTATAGTAGCGCAGTAAATTGGCTCCTCCCAGCCTGATGGTAAGCAAGAGAGGAACCCACATCGCGATGACAACGGATTTGATATCAAAATATCCTATCCGTTAGCATCGCCATACGGCTTGGGAGGCGACTCGGCCACAATAAAACTCATCTGTGTCCGAGTTTCCCCTTTTCGAATTTCAGTGTAGGCTTTTCGGCCAATGCTACTGCATATTTGGCCGACTCGACCACGCAAATAAATTGCGGTAGTATATTCGGCCAAAAATCTGAGCACAATAATCTAGCTATATTTCTAAGATAAATCGATATAATGAGAGAATCTAAAGTAATAAAAGTATTTTTTTTTTTGTATTATATGAATGTATTTTAATTTAACATTAACATAAACAAAGGGCTATTTTGCCAATACAATGACCTAATGATATTCCATTGTCAATAAATTGTTCTTAAATTGAGTCTACATTGTCATATTAGTAGTTTCAATCATATATCAAAACTAGCTGTGCCCGCGACTTCGTTCACGTTGACTACATACTTTTCTGTTCGGTTTTACCCTTATTTACCCTAATATTCAAAACATAAAGTAGTCCATATTTTAATCCAAGTTTTGAGCTATATTTGTGCCAAATTTCATATCTCTAACTTAAAAATGTTTGCCATCATTAGGTCATTGTATTGGCAAAATAGCCCTTTGTTTATGTTAATGTTAAATTAAAATACATTCATATAATACAAAAAAAAAATACTTTTATTACTTTAGATTCTCTCATTATATCGATTTATCTTAGAAATATAGCTAGATTATTGTGCTCAGATTTTTGGCCGAATATACTACCTCAATTTATTTGCGTGGTCGAGTCGGCCAAATATGCAGTAGCATTGGCCGAAAAGCCTACACTAAAATTCGAAAAGGGGAAACTCGGACACAGATGAGTTTTATTGTGACCGAGTTGCCTCCCAAGCCGCCATACTGGCCCGCAAGATGTTTCTTCACGCTCCTTTTGAAGGAACCCATGTCAAAGGAAGGAGGAAACACATGAGCCGGCAACGAGTTCCACTTCTTTATATTTATATTGTCTTCAAACCCAATTTATCTGTATATGTTTTGTGTATTTATCAATAAATATCTATCACACGTACTTGTCCTGTGTGGAAATTGTACCTTCTTTCAACAGCCAGCAGCGCTTTCATCAATAAGGTTTAAGCATATTGCTTACAAAAAACCTTAAATTATCCCTTCACCCTGATTAGGATGGAAATAGAAGGGAGAAAACACGTAAGGGATGTATTTTTCCCACGCACATGTAATTAGTTAAGACCACATTTTCTCGTGAGTCGAAACAAGGATTAATCTCTCCCCGACGGGTGTAAGGATTAATACGTTCTATTTAGGATGAGGATATGCGGTGATTAAACGAATGTGTTTCGGAAGGAAAGGAACACATTTAATCTTCCGAATTATAATTGTTTATTCAAAACTTCGTTGAACAAAAATGTTACCGTCTGGTGAAATACCTCCTTACAGAAAACCGCAGCCAAATAACAATTACTTCTGTGTTGTTGTGTTCCTCCGTGTGAGTATGGTTTCCAGAGCTTTTGGGTGCTACATTAGTAGCAGGGGTCAAGCCTTCAAGGCAAGGGCTACAAGTCCAGTAACAGGTTGATTATGCTGTACTTGTCGCCCTTATGCTAGGACTTCATTTACACTTGACATCAGGTGGGATAAGGTCAATTTTGAAGTGTAATATAAAAAAAAATTTCAAGCGATGTACTTCATGGAACGTAAATTTATTTTCCATTCGTCAAACATTGGGTAATGTAGAGAAATGTCTATAAGTGCAGTAACAGTAGTAATACAATATGAAAATATAAACTATAAATAAGCATTTATCAAAAGAAAAGAAATGTAAAACTTTTGATTACAAAATTGCTTAGTATTAGATATGTTTTAAAAGTGAAGCCGCACACACTATTCCTGATTGTTTCGTTTCCGACTAATTACGCAATAAATTTTAACCAATTTGAATTATCATTTTTTTTCAAATATGAAATCAAAATTAAAATTATTTGTATTAAACATTTCACAAACACGATTGCTCGAAATTACGAATACGACCCGTAATTTTACGCAAACGTTCTAATTCAATCCCAATGCAATTAAATAATCCAATAGTGGGCATAGGTAATTTCTTGCTATTGTAATACAAGTAAAAGGGCCTGTTAAGGCCTTTAAGAATATTGGAAATGCGAATAAGGTAAAAAATATAAAAACAATCAAAACGATAAGAATATCAGAAGATATCGAAAGATTACTCATTATAATTATTCATATGAATCCAAACTACTTTTGCATTATCTTATCAAAGCTAATTATTATCTATATTAATCTGAAACGACACACTTATCCGACGTCCATCGGTACTTCACAAGACGTCACTGAATCGTAAAGTCGTGATAAAACTAATCGCTTTGTCGAATACCAAACATTGGTTGTGATTTATTTTTCGGTTCTTTTGGATATGAAAACGCAATTATTGGCGATAAATTGTGAAGTGACAGTGTTCGTTGAAACCTTGATGAGAATGTTCTAAGTGCGTAAATACAGTAAATGTGTAGCAAGATAAATACAAATTGATATTTCATTTAATACGAAGGAACTTGTACAATTTACTCTAGGTGAGTTAAATAATATTTACGATAATAATAAATATAAATTGGACAACATCACGTTCATTATTCTGATTCAATGGTAAGAAGCGAAAGAATTTGTTTTACTTACAAATCAGAAACAACGACGCTCTCGCACCTCCCAGATCCGAGACTATACAGAAAATTACGTTTTCCATATTGACCCGACCGGGAATAGAATTCAAGACCTCAGGCACAGCGCTATATTAATATCAGGGAATAAAGTCAGGTCCGCTCGCCTCTCGGTTACGGAATTTTTATTTAAGCACTGTAAACATAAAACTTATTAAGGGAATTTAGAACTTTGTTCCAACCATTCTTCCGTCCACTTCTTAATTTTTCAAAATGGCAGCTCTGAATCGACTAGTTGTACCATTCAAAAACTAAAAAATTGTGTGGTAAAATCTCGGAAGGCGTCAAATTTCTAATTAACAGCTGTTAAATATTTAGCTATTTTTATTTAGCAACTAGCTGACCCGACAGACCTCGTCCTGTCAAAAAATATTTAGAATGTGGCTTGACTCAAAACTTTTGTAAGAAAACGTTTGTGCTAAAAAAGAAACGAACTATCTTAAGGGTTTTCCCAGCAATTATTCGAATTATTCTCGCCGTAAAAACCATCCTTGCACTACAACGAACAGTTTAAAAAAATTATTGTCAAAATTGGTCCAAGCGTTGTCGAGTTATGCGCTTACCAACACATTTTGCGACTCATTTTCATATAATAGACTAGCTGACCCGACTGATGTTGTCCTGTCTTAAGGACTATTTAATTATATATCTATATTTTTTATTTTTTTCTTTCATAAGAACCTTTTTCTGACAATAACAAACACAAATAAAAAAATGAAATTGGTCCAGCGCTGCGTGTTGGCGTGACCAAGGGAAATAGGGATTCGTTTTTATATATTAAGATATTAAAGACCTATCTTCATTAATATTCCTTTTGTAAATCTTCATTTAATATGTATGTGGGATGGTGAGAATGTGAAACGGAACGAAAGCGCAGTGAAATGGAACGTAGGATTAAGGAAAGGGAAGAATGAACGAATGAGTGAAAGAAGGAATGAGTGAGAAAAGGGGTATGACGATTTGAAGACGGACGACGAACTGCTCTGTAATAAAAAGTGTTTTTAAAATTCAATAAATAAGGATTATCGCAAAAAGCCCTAGTTTCTCTGAACCCACAATTTTGGGGGCTCACCGGGATCAAGAGAGACTGGAATTTCTGCGAAACGACGCGAAAATCCTGAGAGTGACGGTTACTGCAAAAAACGACGGTTACAACGACGACGACGACGACGCTTAGAAATTGCAGAAATCGTTATTCGCGATGCCTAAGGACACAAAAGAGCGACGCAAGAGCAGACAGGACGACTACGAAGACGTTGAGACTGTTGCAACGACGACGCAGCTCAACACGTTACACATGTCGGCGGAATTGATCCCTACATTCAACGGTCAAGATAAGACGTATCCTGTGACACGATGGGTGCAGGAGATTGAAGACAACAGCGAGATATTTGGCTGGTCGGAGTTGCAAACCTTGTTAATTGCACGAAGATCGTTAACGGGTACTGCATCTCTTTGGCTCAAATCGGAGCGCCCGTTTAAATGTTGGGAAGATTTAAAGATGGCAATCTCCAAGGAATTTCCAGACACAGTTGACATCAAGACGGTACACGAAATGATGAGTGCCAGGAAAAAGCGACCAGATGAACCGTGTATTGATTACATGTTGGTGATGAAGGAGTTGGGCAAACGCGGCAAGATGCCAGATTATGTCGCTATAAAGTATATCGTGGACGGCATAATGGACGACGAGATCAACAAAATGATGTTGTACGGAGTTACTTCGTATTCTGACCTCAAAGAAAAACTACGGGTGTATGAAACAATAAAGGAGAAGATGAGGAGCGGCTGCAACCTGCAAAATCAACGACGAGGAGGCATACAATATCATACTAATCATCATCGCACGCAAAGGCAGCATAATGCGTTATCATCAAAGACTTGTTATAATTGTGGTGGGAAAAATCACGTGTCATCGGAATGCCCAGATAAGCAACGAGGAACGAAGTGCTTTAAGTGCAATTCATTCGGTCATATTTCGAGAGAGTGTAATGGCGGCTCAGGTGCTGGTACGAGAGCGAGCGAGACGGCTGACCGAACGAACAAAACGAAATGGCGGCGTGAGGTTGGCTACACTGGCGGCAAGGCGATGTGCGTCGATGCTCACTCGGATCCGAACCAATACGAGCGAGGCGATTCGTGTTTGCGTAGTGGTAGTAATGACAATTCAAGCGTAAAGTGTGTTAATGACATTTCCTCTGTCGTGAACGTAAACAAAGTCGAGAAAATGCATAGGCCGATGAAAAGCATAGTTTTATGTGGGAAAACGTTCGAGGCTTTAATAGATTCTGGCAGCGACGTTAATTTGATAAGATGGGACAGCTTCTGTGCTTTGCATGTAAACGATTACGAGCAGTGCGAAATAGTGTTCCGCGGATTAGGAGCTTCGCATGTTCAAGCAAAAGGACGCTTTATTGTTACGGTGTGTGTCGAAAACAATAGTTTTAAAGATGTTTTGTTTTATATTGTTCCCAACGATGCTATGTCATACGCTGTAATTCTAGGCCAACAGTTTTTACAGAATGTTGTAATGATAATGAACAACAACAATGTTTCGCTTGTGCCTTCGAATGAGGAATGGTTGCATAATTTTACAGTTGTTTCTGATTTTGATGTTATAGGTAATGAGGTGAGTTTTGAAGCCCGAAAACAGGCAAGGCATTTGATGAATACCTACAGGCCCTTGAAGACGAAAGAGGCGCCGATCGAGTTGCGTATTATATTAAAAGACGATATTCCAGTGGCTCAGAGACCAAGGAGGTTAGCCTTGAAAGAACAATGTGAGGTAGACCAACAAGTAGCTAAATGGATGGATGAGGGAATAATTCGGGTGAGTCATTCTGAATATTCAAGTCCTTTGGTACTGGTTAGGAAGAAAGATGGTAGTATACGAGTTTGTGTTGATTATAGGCTTATAAATAGAAAAATGGTTAAAGACGAGTATCCATTACCCATCATCGATGACCTTATTGACAAGTGTAGGTCAGGAAGAATATTTAGTACGCTAGATTTAAAAAATGGATTTTTTCACTTAAATGTTCATAGAGACTCCGTTAAGTATACTTCATTTGTCACTATGAAGGGACAATATGAATTTTTGAAGGCTCCATTCGGTTTGTCAATATGTCCAAAGGTGTTTACTAGATTTATCAATATAATTTTCAGAGACCTAGTAGAAAAGGGAATTGTGTTGATATTTATAGACGATTTGCTAATTCCAGCGGAGACCGAGAATGAGGCCATAGATAATTTATCAGTGGTGTTGCGGAGAGCTTCCGAGTATGGACTGGAAATTAATTGGGGAAAATGTCAGCTCCTAGAACGCAAAGT
Organism: Glyphodes pyloalis; assembly: GCA_037074685.1. Taxonomy (NCBI): domain Eukaryota; kingdom Metazoa; phylum Arthropoda; class Insecta; order Lepidoptera; family Crambidae; genus Glyphodes; species Glyphodes pyloalis. The sequence continues at coordinate 12,511,937 of JAYKKO010000007.1, forward strand.
TGAATATTTGGGCCACGAAATTGAAAATGGAGTGGTGAGACCATCCCCAGGAAAGACAGATGCCGTTAGAAAATATCCGGAACCAAAGAATATAGTACAACTTCAAAGTTTTGTTGGATTGTGTTCATACTTTAGAAAGTTTATACCACAGTTTGCTATGTTAGCCCAGCCTTTGACGGATTTATTAAAAAAGAATAGAGAGTTTACTTTTACAGAAGAACAGAGAAAGAGTTTTGCAACATTGAAAGAAAAACTGGTAACTAAGCCTGTATTAAAAATTTATAATCCTAGATTGCCCACAGAACTGCATACAGATGCTTCCAGTGTTGCATATTCTGCGATTTTGATGCAACAGGATGATGGTGAACTACACCCAATTCACTATATGAGCAGGAAAACTTCAGAAGCACAGAGTAAATATTCAAGTTATGAATTGGAGGCTTTGGCTGTAATAGAAGGTATAAAGAAATTTAGACATTATTTATTTGGTATCAAATTTAAAGTAATAACCGATTGTAAGGCATTTCAAATGACAATCAATAAGAAAGAGCTATCTTTATCAACAAGAGTGGCCAGATGGATTATATTTTTGCAAGATTATGATTTTACTGTTGAGCATAGAGGAGGTAGTCAAATGAGACATGCAGATGCCCTGAGTAGAAACCCTCCCATTGTGAGTATGTTGTTTTCAAGTTTGCATGAGAACATCAAGTATGCCCAAGAGCAGGACGAGGGTTTGAAGGCGATTATGGATATATTACAACATCAGCCATATCAAGATTATTGTTTAGATTCTGGTTTATTATATAGAGGAAGTGAGAAGAAGTTGGTTATACCTAAAAGTATGGAAACTGAAATATTGAGAATAATTCATGGTAATGGACATTTTTCCAAAAAGAAGATGATGGAATTAATAAGTAAAGATTACTATTTTGAAAATATAAATAAGAAGATAGATGATTTTGTAGTAAGTTGTATACCATGTTTATTAGCTTCACGTAAACAAGGAAAACAGGAAGGTTTTCTCAACCCAATTGAAAAGCAAGAAATCCCATTTCATACAATTCACATAGATCACATTGGACCTATGAGTGAGACGAAGAAACAGTATAACTACATACTGACTATGATAGATGCATTTACAAAGTTTACTTGGATTTTTCCTACAAAGAGTACTACAGGTAAAGAGGTATTGGATAAGTTAAAGATTTTTCAACAACATTATGGAAATCCAACCAGGATAATTTCAGACAGAGGGACTGCTTTTTCATGTACTGAATTTAAAGAGTTTTGTCAAGATGAAGGAATTCAACATGTGATGATTACAACCGGTGTACCCAGAGGAAATGGCCAGGTTGAAAGAATACATAGGACAATCATCTCAGTGCTGACCAAGCTCTGTATAGAGAATCCTACATTATGGTATAGACATGTAAGTCGTTTACAAAGATCTCTTAATAGTACCTATCAGAGAAGTGTGGACAGTACTCCATTTGAACTGTTAATTGGAACAAAGATGAAGATCAAAGAAGATTTTGAAATTTATGATTTATTATTGCAAGAAGATAGAAGTAGTTATGTACAAGACAGGGAAAATTTTAGAATTAGAGCCAAGCAGCAAATATTAAAAATACAAGCAGAAAATATCAAGAATTATAATAAACAAAGAAAGAAGAGCACTCAGTATCAGTGTGGTGATATTGTAGCAATCAAGAGGACCCAGTTTGGAGTAGGAATGAAATTGAAACCTAAGTACCTTGGCCCATACAAGATTACATGTGTCAAAGGAAAGGATAGATATGAAGTAGAGAAGATGGATACTTCGATGGAAGGTCTTAGGAGGACATCCACGTCCGCTGATTACATGAAGGTTTGGCCGGATCCTTGCAGTCGCTTTGTAAGTTCAATTTCTCATACTCATTATTAATTTTATTTATTATGTAAGTCGGGACACAGCGAAGTATTGTTGGTTGTTCAATCATATTTACTTTTAAGCTATATTTGTCAGAGATGGAAGATGTTACAGAAATTCAGTTTATGTTTGTTTAATGTCCTATGTAAGCAGGTAAATAAAAATAGAGGTTTTGATGTTTAGTAAAATGTAATTTCTAGACTTACTGAGATGTCCGCTCAGTCTGAGGGCAGACTAATAGCAGGATGGCCGAGTGTGGGATGGTGAGAATGTGAAACGGAACGAAAGCGCAGTGAAACGGAACGTAGGATTAAGGAAAGGGAAGAATGAACGAATGAGTGAAAGAAGGAATGAGTGAGAAAAGGGGTATGACGATTTGAAGACGGACGACGAACTGCTCTGTAATAAAAAGTGTTTTTAAAATTCAATAAATAAGGATTATCGCAAAAAGCCCTAGTTTCTCTGAACCCACATGTATGAAGGAAAATTCATTTACTATGTCCAAATTTAAATTCACTCGTATTTTTTTAATACCAGTTATTCACATTTTTAAAAAAATTGGTAAACTAAATGAAGCAAAGAGTTAAATAGGGTTGATGACTAAACATTTTAGTTAGATTTTTTTGTCATGTACTGTCAAAAGTACGTCATACTACATACACCTAAGACTTTGTACCGCTGTTATGTCGTACGTAAGTAATATTCAACTATAACAGTAACCTTCACGTACTGTTACCATAATCATTGTGTTCAGTGTTTGATCGCGACGTCATTTGTTATTGCATTTTTTACGAAATAGTGATGTAAATATGTATATTTCAATAAAGTGTGGTGCCTCTACAAGCCATATACTAAAATTTGTAGCGCTCTTAAATTTTTATTTATTTGTTGAAGGAAAAAATACATTTTCATTATATTTTGAAATTCTTACCAACGGTTCAAATAGCATAATTATTTTTTACCGAAGTGCCATCCTTATTATACATAAATTGACTGAACTCAATGAACTGGATGAATAATACATAATCTTAGAATTGCATGATTTATTTCGCTCTTTTCACTCGAGCTAATGATTCTACGCTTTTCTATTGTAGGTGGTGCCAGTGTTATAATTGTAAGACACTTGAATCTTTTTGTTTTTATTTCGACACTTGATACATTTTTCAAGATAAGAACTCGATAGTCAGAAGAGTCTGAATCCTTTGAGTCTTTTAAGGTATATGAGCTATCAGCTAACTAGAGTTGGTGTATTGGTGGTCATAATGACCATTTTACTCGTCAATAGTTTGATTATTGCTTTTTTATTTATGTACTTCTAACTTCAGCCATCGATTTACAGAATTAAGTCATGAACTCTTTTAAAACACTTAGTTCCTTGAGTCCTTTTACAAACTGTACAAAATTCTAAAGGAATTGAATTTTAAGTCTTATTTGTAAGGCTAGTGTTAAAAATAGAACAAGTCTAAGACTCAAATTTCATACAACAGTCGGTAATCTACGACTAGCGTCGCCTATGTCAATAAATGTGTTGCGCAGTAGGGCGTTAAAGGGATTCAAGGATTCGGATTGCAAAGGACCATCACTTTGAGTAAAGACCTGAAATAACAGAACAGACTTTGGTGTTTACTTTGGACTTATTTGGGGCCTGGGATAATGTAGACTCACTTAACTGAGAAATATAAAGTTGTACATAGTGTTAGTTTCAGAACACTGATGTGCGGACAAAGGTTTGTCCGCACATAAGTGTATAATTACATAACTAATTGTGCTTGTGATTTCGTCCACGTAGAACGGTTTCTTTCTACAGGTAGCATATCAAATTATTTAGGCTAATTTTTATCTTATATAAATGTTGTTTCTCGTCGCAAATATATTTTCAAAGAAACTTTCCCCTATAACCTATTGCTATTTTACCACCTTGAGGGTAAATTATTTACCCATTTTAAACGACATTTTATATGTATTATGTAACATGATTAGACTTAAGTGCCGTATTAATTGAACAGTACAATCTTGTTTTTACAATTCTTAAATAATTTGAAAACGCAATATGATTGCACAAAAATTAAATAACTAGAAGAGGTCTAGTTATTTCTGTTTACCATAATTTTGACAACGGCTTGATTGCAATGATGCAGACATTTGTTCTCAAATGACATACCTACTCCCTCTTTTATTCTTTCTTTGCTTGCCTATGTGAGAAAGAGACGAACGCGTCTTGATATTTATTTAAAGCCTTGGTTTTGATAATACTGAACATTTGATTTTTTTGCAGATAACAGTCAAGGAAAATGATTCCGCACGCATTTGAAAAAAAAGAGGACGAGGCGTCCATTATATCCTACGACTATGAACAAACAAAAGGTACCGTCTTCTATTATAAATAATATTTCGGAGGAAATATTTATATGATTATGTATTTTTGTGTGTTTGTAAATAATAAACACAAAAAGTAATGTGCCAATTTCAAAAATTATTTAACCATTAGAATGCTGCATTCACCCTGAACAGCATAGGCTATCTTTATTGCTAAAAAGACTAACTCCTTACGAAGTTACGAGCGGCCGCTATTAATAATAATAATAAATTCGCTAGACAATCACACCAATTACGTGGTCACCACTAAGGTTTTCCCTTGTACTGTGAGCACCAGACGACGGACCTTTCGCGCTTTGGCCGCCTATCTTAGCCACTGCACCACTGAGGTCGTCCAAATAACAAATAATATTAATAATGTAGCTATGCCCGCATAGTTTTGTTTCACTGATTTTTATTAGTACCTATGCATCCAGGCTATGCCTATGCTTGCGACACACACACTGCGTTTGTTGCATTAGTATAACATGCTGCTTCTTCGTCGTTCACGAAATGAAATTACGTGCGTCAACTGCATGCGTTGAGAGCATTGGAAAACTAACAAAACTGACTGCGCGCTAAAAGCCTTTGATACTGCTGCTGCGGTCGATACATTCCCTTTAATGTGGTTGAGTGGTTGGCTGGCACATAGTTCATGCTTGTGAACAGGTGCCACCTTTGGGGACTGGTCTGCTCCAGCTTACCTCTCAAAAAGAATTAATTGTTTCATCACTCATCAAAACAATACTAAGCAATAACTTAGTTACCTACTAAACTAAAGGTTGTCTGGAAGAGATTGCTTTCTAGCAATAAGACCGCCTAAATTGTACTTGATTATGTCTGTTCTGTGCAATAAAGTGTATCTATCTATCTATCTATCTACTGCTACTGCAACTAATCTACAGAGTATTCACCGGTGGCTTCTCGGTAGATATAGATTCCGAACCGGCAGCAGTTCTTTGCATTATATTAAATGAGGATACAAAAGTGTTATATGTACCCTACTTGAATAAAGAAGTATTTGACTTTGATTTTGCGAAGGATACGATCGCTACACAAAATACTAAGTCATTGAATAGTCACATTTTATCTTTACTTTCTTTGGAGGTCTCAATTTTATTGTTATAATGTTTAGAAAACACTAGAAGCTTGTATCCAAGTTTGTGGGATTGCGAAACGTGTCCCGCGACCGCCATTTTGGAAAGAATGCATTTTACGCTGTATGCCAAAATGTACAAATTGTACAATTTTAACTTTTAAAAGTTTTTTCTGTAAAATAAGACAGCTGTTAACAAATAAAATTACAAATTAGGGAAAATGTTAATACATTACTTAGCGACGACTATTTAATTATTATAAATATTAATTCTTTTTTCTTTCATAAGAATCTTCTGACAATAACATACACAACAATAAAAAGTGGAAACAATCCAACCGTTCACGCGTAATGGCGTAACCAAGGGAAGTATTAAGATTTTAAAGTTAGCCCTATTCGGTATGTTACAATACGCATTGTGTGTAACCTTCGAGTGAAATAGCGACGTACATACTAAACAAGCCATATGTGAATTCGTTTTTGCCTTTTTATGGAATTGAAATGGATAACTTTTTTAATTGAGGAAAGGCCGTGGCGTGTGTGGCACTCCCCGCTCTGAAAACAGCTGGGACGACATACAAACCCCCGTCTCCTCCTCGCGCTTGATAGATTTAATAAAAATATTACATAATTGAAACCACCTTAGTGTAGTAAATTACCATTACTGTGTAAATATCGTAATATATATATATATATACATATATATATATAGGGATACCAAACCTTTTTAAATAAAACCCATGTAAATTAAATACTTATTCATTTTCAAACTTATATATTTAAAGCTACGCAATTATCTTCAAACACATTATCTTATATAAACAAGTCTAAAATAAGCCCACTTTAGTTACAAAATGTATATAATATACATACAACAAATGTCAGCAAAACACCATTATAATGGACATTATGGACATCAATATGTCCATATGTCTATATACATTTAATATCATTTATTTATCTTAACACATATTATTAATACCACACAATGTAAGCATAGGACATTATGGACATCAATAAGTCCATATGTCTATTTACATTTTATATCATTTATTTATCTTAACACATATTATTAATACCACACAATGTAAGCATATTTCAGCTCTAGCAATTTAGATATAACCTATCAGCATAACGCCGTAATTAATAATTATCATACCTTAACGTTCACCAGGTGTTCGTCCTTCGCTCGCTCAGAAGCAACTGGCCTCATGATCCGATTCCCCACCCTTTTATACTGGTGCACAAACAACTCGTGACTAAACTCGTCACTAGACGAGTCAAAACAGCAACCGTATAAAAGCGGAAGTTCATAGCTTTAATATTAAACAATCAGTATTTTTACATTATTACTTTACATGCTATTAGCATGTAATCATTATACTATATTTAAAAAATACATATAATTATGCAAATAATTTATCACGGCCATTCTGATAAATACTTCGACAACGAAGTATCATTTAAAATACTGTAGTACATTTACAATTACTATAGATTAATATTATAAATTATAGTACTTAATTATCCAATAGACAGTGATAACCGGACAGCACCTATGCTTCATGTTACTATTCTACTCTCATAGTCGGTCAGTTGCATAGCCGTGTTAAGCCCCCTCCACCCGCTGTTCGTGAGTTAGGCTTACACCAAACAAAAGACCATCAGCGGAAAAGAAATACCGATTACATGGCCATGCTAGTCCTCCTCACTTGCTGCTTAGTGAGAGACTAACATCAAGCAAACGGTCGTTCTGCAGCTTTCTAATTTTTGCTCAAGTGCTTTCAAATAATCACTGTCGTATTTATAACAAATCATTGTATGGCATAATTACATTTACAAATTATTACTTATCAAATCATGAAATTAAACATTAAGTGAATTTTCTACAATCATATTTTCATCCACCATTTCACCAGGCCAATATCGTAACTTTTCCTTTGCTACTACAATATTCCTTAAATTACCTAAGCCCCTCAAAGCAAAGCGATCATTAGGAAGAGTGGAAGTTATTTCGTACGGTCCTTTATACTTGGGATGCAATTTATCATTTCGTCTATGATTTTGGCAAACGTAAACAAAATCTCCAAGTTCAAGGTTTATATTATTACGTCGTGTAGCATCGAAACGGTTTTTAAATTTCGCAGCTATTTGTACTAGTCTCTCTCTAGCTAATTCCCGATCAGAATCCATATTCACAGAGATTTCATTTGAGTCAACTACATCGTTCAAAAGAGCCTGTACACTTGGTATATTTGTGGATTTTTGAACAGTGGTATTTATCGATTGCTGAACTTTCCATAAAACGTTCGGCCAATCTGACGATTCATTACTCATAGTGCAAAGCATGTCTGTAACTGTCGAAACGTATCGTTCAACCTGTCCATTACCCCTTGGTGTACCGGTAGCTATTAAATGATGTTGAATGTGCAGTTCCTCGAAAAGAGACCGGAGTTCATTGCTATTGAAATTGGTTCCTCTATCAGATATTACCAAAGAAGGAGATCCAAAAATAGTAACAGTGTCACGAATAATAGGTATTAATTCATTTGAGTTAAGAGTTTTCAAAGGTTTAAGCAAACAAAACTTCGTAAACCCGTCCACTATTAGCAAAATGTGTCTATAACCTTCGCGAGACAAAGTAAATGGTCCTGTACAGTCCATATGAATAGTGTGAAACGGAAGAGCCATTTTTTCTATAGGGTGTAAAAATCCCTGTTTAGGACCGTGGTGACCTTTCCTTTTAATGCAAACCAAACAATGTGACAAATATTTTCGTACAAAAGCAGCCATGCCAGGGAACCAAAAATGTTCGCGAATTTTACCTATAGTTTTGTCGTAGCCTACATGGCAGTTTTCGTCATGGTATAGTCGCAAAATGCTCAATCTGGTGCCTTTTGGAATGTACAATTTAGGTTCACCGTTGGCTCCTACTTTATAATGCAGTAAATTATTAAGTAGTGTATATTGATTTGTATCTAATTCTCCTTCCCTAAGTCTGTCCATTAAAGATAATGTTTCGGGATCATTTCGCTGCGCTGTTTCCAACCAGGATTGTGGATCATTAATCAAATTAACCGAATCATACGCATTGGGGGGTTGGACCGGATTCCGACTAAGGAAATCAACATGACTTATGTACAAGCCCTTTCTATATAATACATCGAAATTAAAATCTTGCATGTACGTCCACCAACGGGCTACGCGTGGAAACAAATCCTTTTTATTCATTGTAGATTTTATGGCGTTACAATCGGTAATTATTTTGAATTTTATTCCAAGCAAATATACGCGAAAATGTTTTAAAGAATTATAAATTGCCAGGGTTTCCAAGTCATAAGAGCAATATCTAGACTCCGTAGGGGACGTTCTTTTGCTAAAATAGGCCACGACTTTAGTTACACCAGCAGATTTCTGAAATAAGATTGCACCGTATCCCATTGCACTGGCATCGGTATGCAATTCCGTCTCTAAATTAGGATCAAAAATAGACAGCAAGGGTTTAGTTACTAAATAACTGATTACATAATCTCTCGCCGCATCTTGTTCAGCTCCCCAATCCCATGTTCGATTTTTTTCTAATAATTTAGTGATACAAGCGGTACGTAATGCAAAATTAGGGATAAACTTCCTAAAATAAGAAGCGAGCCCCATAAACTGACGTACTTGTTTAATGTTGCTTGGAGTTGGTGAATTGACTAAAGCAGCTACTTTCGTCTCACTCGGCCTTACTCCTTCTCGAGATATATGCCGGCCCAAATATTCGATACTGTCTACAAAGAATTTACATTTTTGAAGGTTAATATTAAAACCCGCTGTTCCAAGAGCTAAAAGAGTTTGTTCCAAATATTGAAGTCCCTCATCCACAGTTGTAAATGGAATCAAAATATCGTCTATGTACACTAATAAAAAGTCTAAATGGCTTACTGCTTTTGTGATGGCTCGCTGAAATACTGACGGTCCATTGCAAATACCAAAAGGCATTTTTAAAAATTCGTAATGGCCGTCTGGTGTGGAAAATGCTGTATATTTAACAGAATCGGATGCAATAGGTATTTGATAGAAGCCATTTTTCATATCTATGGAAATAAAATAAATTGACTTTCCCAATTTGTCAATTTGGTCTTCTATAAGAGGAAGGGGATAATTGTCTCTTTCGATTATTTTATTTAATGCTCTATAATCTATACAAAGCCTATCACTTCCATCTTTCTTTTTAACTAATATCACCGGACTTGCAAATGACGAATCACTTTCTTGTATAATTTTATCATCTAATAAACCGCTAATGATTTCTTTGACTTTTTCCCTTTCACTAGGAGCCAAACGGTAGGGCCGATAATTTATAATGGTTTCAGATTTCAATTTTAATTTTAGTTCTCCAGTTGAAACAGTTCCATTAGTATTTAAAACCGTGTTATGTCTATTGAAAATATCTTTAATTCGATTTTGTAACGTTATATCCAAGTGACCTATTTTTGACGTTAATTCATCGCTTGTTAGATTAGTAGGACCTTGTTTTTGAATAAAATTTATGTGCAGGTCTGAACTATTTCGACATATCCTACTGCCATTGAAATCTGTAATTATTTCTACGTCTGGGTGTTCTATAGCATTCCGCCCTATCAAAAGATCGTAATCGAAATCTTTATCCTTTACTACATAAATGTCAAGTTCAATGTAAATATCATCAAATTTAACAGGGACAGTTATTTTAGAATTTACCTTAATGCTGCCACTACCTATTCCATTAAGGCACATTGAATATGGTAGCATTTTACAATGGAGGCGTAACGCAATAGACTCTTTGATGAGACTACAATTAGCCCCCGTGTCAATCAAGGAGTCGATGCAAATATTATTAATGTGCACCTTTGTAAGCTTTAATTTCGCGGGCCTAAAAAATTGACCTCTTTACTAGTAGATGGCTTATCGGAATTAGCAAGGGATTTAAACCAGCAGACAGACTCCGTGTGACCAACCTTTTTACAGCAAGTACAAATAAGTTTATCAGCAACTTTAGTAACCGTGTTGCTTTTTGGGTTATGGTTCGGCGTTTGGTCTGGTTTGCTGTTACAATGTATCCGGATATGACCTGGTTTGCCGCATTGGAAACATTTTTTATCTTTATTATCTAATTTTGCCCGTTTTATTTTACCTTGACCAGATATATCTTCCAGATTGCTTTGCTCTGAAGAACGTTTTTTTGGCTTTACATAACTTGTAAACAGGGATATTAATTCCGAGGTGGTTTTTACACTACTGTTAAAAGAAGCCATTCTAACATTTACATCAGTAATACTACCGCAAATTAATTCTATTAATTGATCTTCAGTAAACGATATCTTTGTATTCTTGAATAACCGTAGCTTCTCCCTAGCATATTCGCAGTAAGAGTCAGCCAAATCTGATGTATATGAAACTGCCTTTGAAAGTTTATCAGAGAGGTTTCGTTTTTCAGGGTAAAGATCAGTTAGCTCATTCCTAAAATTTTCCCAAGTTCTTCCTCCGGAAGGTTCCCATGATTGAAACCAAATTAATGCAGACCCCTTCAGGGCCTTACCTGCTTTAGCAACAGCAGCTACGTTACTCCAACCAAATTCCTTCGACAGCAGCTCGATATTATTACACCAACTGTCAGCTCCGTTGTCACTAGTAGCCGGATCGAAGATTGGAAGCGCCACATCATCATCATGACGACGGGTAGATACAGCATCACGTATTGCTTTCAGGAGTCCTTCCAGTATAGCTGGATCCATTCTGAAACTTACAAAAATGTATTCCGTTAGGAAGGGTCTTGAATTAACCCACTTCTGATGATAGATTTAATAAAAATATTACATAATTGAAACCACCTTAGTGTAGTAAATTACCATTACTGTGTAAATATCGTATATATATATATATATATATATATATATATATATATAGGGATACCAAACCTTTTTAAATAAAACCCATGTAAATTAAATACTTATTCATTTTCAAACTTATATATTTAAAGCTACGCAATTATCTTCAAACACATTATCTTATATAAACAAGTCTAAAATAAGCCCACTTTAGTTACAAAATGTATATAATATACATACAACAAATGTCAGCAAAACACCATTATAATGGACATTATAATGGACATTATGGACATCAATATGTCCATATGTCTATATACATTTAATATCATTTATTTATCTTAACACATATTATTAATACCACACAATGTAGGCATAGGACATTATGGACATCAATAAGTCCATATGTCTATTTACATTTTATATCATTTATTTATCTTAACACATATTATTAATACCACACAATGTAAGCATAGGACATTATGGACATCAATAAGTCCATATGTCCATATTAATACCACACAATGTAAGCATATTTCAGCTCTAGCAATTTAGATATAACCTATCAGCATAACGCCGTAATTAATAATTATCATACCTTAACGTTCACCAGGTGTTCGTCCTTCGCTCGCTCAGAAGCAACTGGCCTCATGATCCGATTCCCCACCCTTTTATACTGGTGCACAAACAACTCGTGACTAAACTCGTCACTAGACGAGTCAAAACAGCAACCGTATAAAAGCGGAAGTTCATAGCTTTAATATTAAACAATCAGTATTTTTACATTATTACTTTACATGCTATTAGCATGTAATCATTATACTATATTTAAAAAATATGTAGCGACCGAAGTCGCTATAGTTCACGCTGCCGCTCATGAAGTGCGCCAGAGTCGAGAATCATACGATCGACGTCATGCTCATTGTTCGCGCGCAGCTGCTACAACAAAAGCCGCGCACGGCGCGCCCTTATAGGTGCGCGCGCGCAGACGGCCCGCCTCCGCGAGACGACGGCCGGCCCACTTTCAACATGGCGTCTCTCAGCTCCACCACCAGACGCGCTTACATAAAAAGCGCGGTTCCCGTGACAGAGCGACACTCTGCTATTTCACCTAACGCGATTAAATGTAACTCGATGTAATTCCACTAATTATAATCTCTTTTTGTAAATTGTGCAGAGTAATAAATAGTGTCGTTTGTTTCTCGTGGAGTTTAACTTGCCTAACGTCATTCTCGTTCCGTAGTGCCTAAATAGACTAGGAGGTATCAACCTAGTGTTCTAGGTTCCACGGGTTCGATTCCCGGTCGAACGCAAAAGTAGGACGAAGGAAATTACACCAAAAACCCTTCACTGGTGACCCCGAAGAACACATAAGAAGCAGCGATGGAACGACAGGAAGCATTCAAGGACGTAGAAGAATACACAAGCAGTGGTCCAGGCACAAGCGGAGAGCGAGGAACAAGTGGATTACCGGAATCATGTCGTGTTGGTGTACGAGTCCCACCGTTTTGGCCTGAGGAGCCCGAGGTGTGGTTTGCCCAAGTTGAAGGTCAGTTTATTCTGTCTAATATTACAAGTGATACAACGAAGTTTTATTATGTGATTGGCCAATTAGAACACCAGTTTGCGGCGGAAGTAAAGGATATTATAGTATCCCCGCCACCTTCAGGCAGATACGAAAAGCTTAAAACAGAGCTTATTAAACGCTTGACTACTTCTAGGGAACGAAAAATTAAGCAGCTTCTTATGCACGAAGAGCTTGGCGATCGCAAACCATCGCAATTCTTACGACATTTGCAAAGCTTAGCAGGGGCAACGGTATCAAACGACCTAATGCGCACTATTTGGGCCAGCAGATTACCGTCTAATTTACAGACCATTGTTGCGTTGCAGAAAGATAGCACCCTCGAAGCTGTAGCAGATCTAGCAGACCACGTCCAGGATATAGCTCCACCTACCATCGCACAGGTAGCCACTTCATCTACAGTAATGCCAGGTACTACTTACGATATTTTATGCGACAAAATAGCAGAATTGACGCGACAGGTGGAGTCAATTCGCATGGTGCAACAAAGAAGCTCCCGTCCAAATGGGTACAGAGGGAGAAACGATAACGACAGAGGCCGTAATCGATCGCGGTCAAAATCCAGATCCAGGTATCCAACGGAGGGCCACCCGCATTGCTGGTATCACTACCGATTTGGATCGAAAGCAAACAAATGCATCTCACCGTGTACTTTCAAGGCGGGAAACGAAAGGGGCAGCCGATAGTGGCCGAAAGCGTCTGCCCAGCGACAACAGGCCGCATTTTTATTACTGAACGTAAAACCAAGCTTCAATACCTTATAGACACTGGATCAGATTTGTGCGTGTTTCCTCGCTCTCGTATAAGCGGGCCGCGCACCAAGACCAGGTACGAACTTTTTGCAGCCAATGGTACAGTAATACATACATACGGTTCCATCAACGTAACTTTGGATTTAGGCCTGCGTAGAGCCTTCGAGTGGCGATTCACAATAGCTGATGTATCAAAACCCATCATAGGCGTCGACTTCCTGAGCTACTACAACCTGCTGGTTAATTGTCGCAAGCAAAGATTGGAAGACCAGGTTACATCACTTACAGCTCAGGTCACCAACCATTACATTACCCAGGAAAGTATTTCTTCCATACGCACCACTTACGGCAGATCTACTTATTTAGATATCATTCGGGAGTACCCAGACATCACACGGCCAGCAGGTAAGATCATGGCACCAAAGCACAACACTGTGCATCACATACGAACCACACCGGGCCCCCCTGTATCCAGCCGACCACGCCGCCTCGACCCACAGAGGACAGTCATAGCAAAGAAGGAGTTTGACGATATGTTGGCAAACGGAACGGCTCGTAGATCAGAGAGCGCATGGTCTTCTCCATTGCATTTGGTGCGTAAAAAAGATGATAGTTGGAGACCTTGTGGTGACTACAGAGCCCTGAATGCACGCACAGTCCCGGACAGATATCCGGTCAAACACATTCAAGACTTCGATCATCAGCTCGCAGGCAAGAGCATATTTTCAACTGTAGACTTATTAAAAGCGTATAACCAATTGAGCGTTAACAAGGCTGACATACCGAAGACAGCGATTACCACCCCGTTCGGACTTTTCGAATTCCCATTTATGTCTTTTGGGCTTCGAAACGCCGCTCAGACATTCCAGCGGTTCATGGATGAAGTACTGAGAGGGTTAGATTTTTGTTACTGTTATATTGATGACGTGTTGGTGTTTTCAGAGTCAGAGACCCAGCACCAACAACACCTGCATTTGTTGTTCCAACGTTTGTCAGATTACGGTGTACTCATCAACACATCCAAGTGCATCTTTGGTCAAAATCAGGTAACCTTTTTGGGTTATACCGTCTCTGCAGCAGGCGTAAAACCATTGGAGACCAAGGTTCAGGCGGTCCAGGAGTACCCAGTACCGAAGACTGTCAAAGAACTCAGGCGATTTTTGGGTATGATTAATTTCTATCGCAGGTTCATACCCAGGGCTGCAGCATTACAGGCACCCTTGAACGAGTTACTGACGGGGCCGAAAACAAAAGGAGCTCAACCCATCACCTGGACCCCTCAGTTAGCAGAAGCGTTCAACAACTGTAAAGCCAGTCTAGCACAAGCCACTCTTTTAGCTCATCCCAAGATCGACGTTGAACTATCCATACACACCGACGCTTCAGACACAGCAGTTGGGGCAGTGCTACAGCAGCGAAAAGAAGACGTCTGGCAACCTCTCGCCTTTTTCTCAAAGAAACTCAGCCCAGCACAGAGGAAGTACAGTCCATATGACCGTGAGTTACTGGCAATTTATGAATCTATAAAATATTTCAGACATATGGTGGAAGCCCGTCAATTCACAATATACACGGATCATAAGCCGCTGACCTTTGCGTTTGGCTCCAGCAGAGATCACTGTTCACCCCGCCAGTTCAGGTATTTGGACCTTATAAGTCAATTTAGCACTGACATACGGTATGTAGCAGGGAAAGATAACGCAGTCGCAGATAGTTTATCTCGCATCAACGAGGTGGCAGCGCCTATTGATTACCAGTCTCTTATGGAACACCAGCTTAATGACAATGAGTTAAATAAGATTCGACAGGGCGAAACAAGCCTCAAGTTAAAAAAAATAAAACTTGTCTACGCAGACTTTGAAATATACTGCGATGTTTCGACGGGAAACCCTAGGCCATATATTACCAAAGAGTTTCGCCACCAGGTATTTAACACGTTACATAGCCTCAGCCATCCCGGAGCAAAAGCAACGGTGCGCCTCATAACAGAGCGGTTCGTATGGCCAGGCATTAAAAAAGACTGTCGACAGTGGGCTCGAGAGTGCGAGGAATGTCAGCGTAATAAGGTTGCAAGACACACAATTGCACCGCTAACAAAATTTGTTTTACCACAATCTCGCTTCCGACATGTTCATATGGACATCGTCGGCCCGTTACCATTTTCTCTTGGTTACAGATACTGCCTCACGTTAGTCGACCGTTTCACACGTTGGCCTGAGGTATTCCCACTCCGAGACATTACGGCAGAAACCTGCGCAACTGCATTCATATCCGGATGGATCGCCAGGTTCGGTTGCCCGGACCAAATTACAACCGACCGGGGCCGCCAGTTTGAGTCCCGGCTCTTCAAACGCATCGCATCCCTGGTGGGAGCAGAGCATCACACAACTACTGCTTACCATCCCGCAGCAAACGGGCTGGTAGAACGCCTGCATAGGCAACTTAAAGCCGCCATAATGTGCCATAATACAATGCCTTGGTCAGAGGCACTACCTTTTGTGCTTCTAGGTCTCCGCAGCGCATGGAGAGAGGACCTGCAGGCTTCAACAGCAGAGCTGGTCTACGGCGAGCCTCTTCGCTTACCTGGTCAGTTCCTTCGCCCAACTCCTGGCGAACCAGTCGATGTCACCGATTTCGTAGACCGGTTGAAGCAACAAATTAGACAACTGGCTCCAACACCGACAACATGGCACGGCACGCGGCCATTTTACGTACCCAAAGACCTACAACAAGTAAAACAAGTCTTCGTCCGGGTAGGCCCTGCACGCAGGTCACTACAAGCCCCTTACGCTGGTCCCTACAGAGTGCTGAAGCGAGGATCCAAGACTTTCGACGTAGAGATGCAGGGCCGAAAACAAACCATTTCTATTGACCGTTTGAAGCCAGCATTCATCGCAGACGAGGAGAAACCTGCACCTTCAGACTCACAAACTCTTGCAGCTTCTTCTCAAGACATCGGCAAAACCACGAAGAGCGGGCGGAGAGTGCGATTTCCCAACTACTATCGATCGTAGTAACGATCTCGGCGGGGGAGTAATGTAGCGACCGAAGTCGCTATAGTTCACGCTGCCGCTCATGAAGTGCGCCAGAGTCGAGAATCATACGATCGACGTCATGCTCATTGTTCGCGCGCAGCTGCTACAACAAAAGCCGCGCACGGCGCGCCCTTATAGGTGCGCGCGCGCAGACGGCCCGCCTCCGCGAGACGACGGCCGGCCCACTTTCAACATGGCGTCTCTCAGCTCCACCACCAGACGCGCTTACATAAAAAGCGCGGTTCCCGTGACAGAGCGACACTCTGCTATTTCACCTAACGCGATTAAATGTAACTCGATGTAATTCCACTAATTATAATCTCTTTTTGTAAATTGTGCAGAGTAATAAATAGTGTCGTTTGTTTCTCGTGGAGTTTAACTTGCCTAACGTCATTCTCGTTCCGTAGTGCCTAAATAGACTAGGAGGTATCAACCTAGTGTCCTAGGTTCCACGGGTTCGATTCCCGGTCGAACGCAAAAGTAGGACGAAGGAAATTACACCAAAAACCCTTCAAATACATATAATTATGCAAATAATTTATCACGCTCCTCAAAACGCCTATTGATTCGCATTGATAATATTCAGAAGTATCAGATACATTACACCATTTAAACCAATTCTTACATTTATCGTTTAATATGAATATCATATTCGATAATTCTACCTACCAACCCATTATACCTGATAATCTTTTCATCCGTTATTTTTCTTCTTTGAGGCCACTAATCCATTCTCTTTGTACATGTATGCTTAAATGCATTTATTTTTTGAAAAAGTAAAAATGGATTCGCTACGTTTATGTATTTTGTACCTATGGTTTTGGTCTACATATTATCAAATAGGCACAATCACTTTATATGGCACGTATTGTTTTTTATTAAGTTATGGTTCGTTTAGCAATTAAATGTATAGGGTTGAATGGAGGGTACCTCATCGGCGTCAGCTTGATTATATAACCAATTTATTAGATGCCATTCATCAGTCAAAAGCATCTCTTCACAGCCCGCACTATATTTATATAAATTAGCTCCTTAACTTTTACGCAGTTTTAACATCAAAAGAACTTTAAGAATGACACATTTTAATTAAAGTTTTTTTATTAATTGAGTGTTTCATTCGAAATCCTTCAAATACTGGTGGTTGACAGTTTAATGACGATGTCTTAATGAAATAGGTTCATAAGTTTGAGTTGGATTAACTTAATCTTAGTCATAGTCAAACATACTCGTATATTTATTCAAGTCAGCCTAATATAAAACATTAGAATCGTCATTGAATAATATAAAATATATCTACCAAGAAGACACCAGTAAAAAACTCAGTAGATAAGTTCCAGTACCAGTATGTAACTTATGGCTTTATGTAGGTCACTATAGACAAGCTAATTAGTTTTGTTTTGATGAGTGAGGAAACATTAAGTATTTATTTTTAAAAGTTCAGCTGGAGCAGAGCCGTCCTCAAAGGTGTATCCTGTTCACGAGTATGATATAGGAAATATAACGATTGCATATTTAACAAATTCTGTCAAATTACATTCCTTTTTCGAAAATAAACATCAAATCCAATCTTAATTCAAATAGAGTTGGTGTCACTCTCTATTAGAGAAGTTTAATAGAAAACGTCAGTAGATAACTACCGGAAGACCTGAGTAAACTCCTGGGACTTTCACCACTAACGCTCAGTACTGCTATGTTAATAAAAGCCAAACTTGAGTGAAACTTTCACACTGAATTTTGAAACTTAAATCTTAAATGTTTTTAAACTTCCGGCAAAATGAAGTATGCGAACATAGGAGTTGCTCTTTTTTGTTTTTCAAGATTAATTTGTCCTTCGTCTAAGCCCTATTAACCACTTATGCGATTTCAATATTTGAAAACTATCAGTTTTATACGAACCGTTAGCTAAAACCGTTCCATACTCGTAGTCAGTTGTAGAAAAACGGATCGTCATATGGAAACTGGAACCGGTTTGGCGTTAATTTTATATTTAAAGAGAATCCTTAAAAACGGCATTTAATATTTTTCTATCTGCTATTATTTTTAATACTATAAAGAGGAAAGATTTGTGTGTATTGAATAAGCTCAAAAACCACTGTTTTTAGGGTTCCGTACCTCAAAAAGAAAAAACGGAACCCTTATAGGATCACTTTGTTGTCCGTCTGTCCGTCCGTCTGTCAAGACCCTTTTTCTCAGGAACGCGTGGAGGTATGAAGCTGAAATTTATATCAATTACTCAGGCCTACTGTCCCTTGAAGGTGTGAAAAAATCAAACTTCTAAGCCAACGCAATCAAAAGATACAGCCGTTTATGCCGCAAATTTTCGACACTTGCAAGGGAATCAAAACCTACAGGGTGCTTCCCGTGAACTCAGAATCTTGAAATTTGGTACGAAGCAACGTCTTATAGCATAAATAAAGGAAAAATTACGAAAACCATCAATTTTTAGTTACATCACATAATATATATTTTTTTAATAATTTTAAACTTACTACCCATTTCCTCATAAACGCGTAGAGATATTAAATTGAAATTCATACCAAATACTCAGGTTTATAATACCTTTAAGCTGTAACAAAATCAAACTTCTATGTCAACGCAATCAAAAGAAACAGCAATTTAAGCTGCATATTTTGAAACTCGCAAGTACTCGCAAGGGAATCAAAACCTAAAGGGTACTTCCAGTCGACCTAGAATCTTGAAATTTGGCATGAAGCAACGTTTTATAGCACACATAAAGGAAAAATTCCGAAAACCTTAAATTTTTAGTTACATTACAAAATATTTATGCTCCTCCATCTTTCCCCATTGTAATGTTATGAATTTCATTTTGCAATAAAAATACCATAGTTATGACTCGATTGTCGTAATGAACGACCTTTGTAAACCTTGCAGGTTTGTACGGAACCCTCGGTGCGCGAGTCCGACTCGCACTTGGCCGGTTTTTTTTTTATATTACACTTCAAGATTGACCTCATCCCACCTTATGTTAAGTGGTAATGAGGTCCTAGCTATAAGTACAGCATAATAAATCTGTTACTGGACTTGTCGCCCTTACCTTGAAGGCTTGACCCCTGCTACTAATGTAGCACCCCCCAGGAGCTCTGGAAACCTAACTCCCACGCAGAAACACAACAACACCAAAGTGATTGTTATTTGGCTGCGGTCTTCTGTAAGGTGGAGGTATTTCACCAGTCGGACTGCTCCAGTTCGAGCGATAAATCGCTATGCGCTAGCTCTCTTAGCACTGTGCCGATTTCAAAAATTATTTCACCTTTACAAAGCCACATTCAGGTTGACTAACATAGGTTATATTTATTTGCTAAAAAGTTATGGATCCTTAAGTTTTAACTTAAGTAACGTCACCCCAGGCAAGGAAGCTGAACTTATAGCATTGTTTTGTTCGATGACCTAGACGGTGCATGAAGTGGCTAAGGTCCAAAGAGCGAAAGGTCCCGGATTCAATTCCCGGTCAGGTCAATTCGGAAAACGAACTTTTCTAAATTGACTTGGGTCTGGGTGTGCTGGGATGACGCCCTCTGTTAGTATCCGTGGTCTGGTGCTCATAGTACAAGGGGAAACCTAGTTAGATACCAGTTGATTGGTGTGCTTGTCTTGCGCATTTATTTATTGTTAGCTGTGCCCGCGACTTCGTTCGCGTGGACTTCATCCTTTCATGGTCGGTTTTACCCCTTTCTCCCCTTATATTCGAAACAAAAAGTAGTCTATATTTTAATCCAAGTTTCAAGCTATATTTGTGCCAAATTTCATATCTTTAACTTAAAACATAAACATTTTTCCATATAAACTTTCAAAGGTGGTATTACCCCCATCCCCCCCTTATTTTCTAATAAAAAGTAGCCTATGACCGTTCTTGAGATTCAACGTATACCTATACTAAATTTCATCAAAATCGGTTGAGAGGTTTAAGCAGGAAAGCGTAACAGACACACAGACAGACAGACAGAGTTACTTTCGCATTTATAATATTAGTAGGGATTGTTTTTATTCTGTTAACGCTAAAGCTGATGAACTGACAGTATCTTAGTTTTACCTGCAATAGAAATATAATATGCTTTGTCACACCCATTGGCTTGGATACGCAGGCATGCATTCTGCGTAAACATCCAAGTCGTATGACGCACATTGAATATATAAATATAAAATAGTAAATGTGTTGTGAATGGTTACTGAAGCATGAAAGCTTGATAAATACGTTTCAATATAAATCGCTTAAGCTAAGAATAGCATCAATGTAGTATTTATAGCTGAATTGATCGAACAGTTAGATATTGAGTGAGTAAAGTGATTGAGTTTGTGTTATTATTGCCCGGTTCCAATATTTAGCGATATTAATATTGACGACCTCCGTAGCCGAGAGGCGAACGGGCCTGACTTTAGCGAGCGCCATCTCTGAGGTTCCGGGTTCGATCCCCGGTCGGGTCAATATGGGAAACGAACTTTTCCATATTGTCTCGGGTCTGGGTGTTGTGGTACCGTCGTTGTTTCTGATTTCTGTGACACAAGTGCTTCAGCTACTTACCACAGAATCAGAGCAATGTATGTGATGTTGTCCAATATATTATTATTAATAGCGATTTATCGCTCGAACTGGAGCAGCCCGACTGGTGAAATACCTCCACCTTACAGAACACCGCAGCCAAATAACAATCACATCTGTGTTGTTGTGTTCCTGCGTAAGAGTAAGGTTTCCAGACCTTCTGGGTGCTACATTAGTAGCACGGGTCAAGCCTTCAAGGTAAGGGCGACAAGTCCAGTAACAGTTTTATTATGCTGTACTTGTCACCTTTAAGCTAGGACCTCATTACCACTAACATCAGGTGGGATGAGGTCAATCTTGAAGCGCAATGTTTCAAAAATACCAATCCGTTTTTCTACGAGTCGTTAATTATTATTTTAAATTTATTTTCCATATCAGCTGTCATCAGTCGTCTGTCGGTCGTTTTTAGCTTACGCCTTGTGTAATTTATTAGGTACTATTCGTAACTAGAACGGATCGTTTTTTAAATATTGGAACGGGCATAAATGTATTTCCTTATCTCACATACTCCATAACAGATAATAAACAATTCAAAGGTTAATTTTGAAATCATTTGTGAGAGGAAGGAATGCGAACAATATACTTGTGAAGTGTAAATTAGAGATATTAAAGGTAAACTGAACTTTAACACAATAATTACGTTGACATCTCCGATGGACTATTGGTTAGCACTCTGGTCTCTAGACAAGGGTCTTTAGTTCACATGGGACAAACAGTCATATGTCTAGGCAGGGCCGCCGTAAGCGGGCGTGCAAAGCGTGCACCGCACACGGGCGGCAGGCTCAGGGGGCCGCAAATTGAGCGACACGTATCTAATTGAAGTCATTGTCATAATACCTACCACTGGTAAAACCAGTCCAATGATCCACAAACCCTATTACAATATCTTTTTACCAAATATTTTTAATATTTCCGAACACAGCAATAGCGCTAAGAATATTATCAGTTTCAGTCACATCTAGTAAAGATCCTTTTCAAAATTAAAAATGATCAAGAACTATTTATGATCAACAATGCTCAAATTGTTTTTTTACAATTCGCGGAAGTATCTAGTCGTAGGGCGGCAAAATCGGTAGGTATTGCACGCGGGCGACAAAACAGCTAGCGGTGGGCCTGTGTCTAGGTGTTTAAAAAAATATTTAAGTACTGGCGGCCCGCGGCTTCGTATGCGTACCTGCTATCCCCGTTATTTCCACAATTTCCTCTGAATTTTCGCAACATTTCGTCGCAGCGATGATATATAGCCTTCCGCAATAAATGGACTATCTAATACAAAAACACTGTTCCAATTTGAACCAGTAGTTCCGGAGATTAACGGATTCAAACAAACAAACCCTTCACCTTTCTCATATTAGTGTAGATGTATTGTGGTACCACCATTGGTTCTGATTCCGTAACACAACTCCTTACGCAACTCACTTTAGATTAGTTTAATACTTATGTTTTTGATGAGTTTTATCAACATTTCAACTCACCTGCAGTATAAATGATATAGTTAGGATCTCTGCATTCCAATCGCAAATGTATTATGGAGTCAGTTTACAGCTGTTGACGGAACTCTAGAATTTTGAAACTTAAATCATACATTTTTTGAGACTTCCGACCAAATTAAGTATGCGAGCATAGTATTCGCCCTTTTTAGTTTTTCAAAATTTATTTGTGCTTCGTCCAAACCCTCGTCCCAATTTCAGTCTGTCAGTTTAAAGCTAGTTGACTGAACTCCAGAAACCCAAATGCAACATACCTACTTATATATTTAAGGATCACAATACGTAAGGACAGCATTAAATATTCTGCTTTTTATTCAGCAAAAGCTCAGTAAGGATGTTTATGAAATAATTTCAGTTGAATGTTTTCATTTCTTTCATCTCGGTCTATTGTTTTGAGAGATCTTTCAAAACGAATAAAATTGGGTAACTTCCCTTTTCTTTTGGCTTCGCTGAAACACAAACTTTTGCTTGCATAAGTTTTCAATATCTGTTGTTCGTTATGAATTATAACAGATTTTGATTAAAATATTGTTGAGAATGTTCCTAAATAAAACAATGCCCGTTGCTACTTGGCGTAAATATAGACGTGGATAGACTCCAAGACACATCTGATCGACTTTGTTCTGACGTCATGGGAAACTGGATCCTCATTTCACATGACGTTAATTGCTATTCTAGGGTCAAAATTTTCAATGTAAAACAAAACTGTTTGATATTTATTCTACCAATGACCTGTTAGCTCTCTGTTTATGAAAACAAAATAAAGGACTAGAGGCATTAGATAGATAGATACACTTTATTGCACAGAAAAATTTACAGAAATTGGCTTTACAGACATAATTAAGTACAATTTAGGCGGTCTTATTGCTAGAAAGCAATCTCTTCCAGACAACCTTTTAAGGCATTTATCTTGAGATAGCGAATTAAAGCCCCCAATCACCGGCTGCGTACTTTTGATAATTCTGACGTCCCACGCATTTACGTGGGAACGTGGAACTAGACACGTGGCAAGGTATCTTATATATATAATGGAAGTTTTCCTAAAATTATGTTACTAAATATAAATATAAATAAATATTGGACAACATCACATACATTGCTCTGATTCTGCGGTAAGTAGCTGAAGCACTTGTGTTACAGAAATCAGAAACAACGACGGTACCACAACACCCAGACCCGAGACAATATAGAAAAGTTCGTTATCCATATTGACCCGACCGGGGATCGAATACAGAACCTCAGAGATGGCGCGAAGTCAAAGTCCAGCTCGCTCGCCTGTCGGCTACGGAGGTCGTTACTCGTTGTAAATGTTGTAATGGGTAATTGCCTACATACTTTTTACCAAAAATAACGTTTTCTTGTGAGCAAGCAAATTAAATAGATACTGATATCTAAATCTGTATAGAGGTTAACGAACTACTAAACCTGGTAATACAGAACATCAATTAGTATCTACTAACTGAAATTATCTATTTTCAGAAATAAAATGGTACGACAAGTTCTTATTGAACCGCCCTCTGAAAGTGATTCTGATCTTAATGTTTTCGAGTATAATGGCACCACTCCTGATATACCACTTCGTATTCTACAATAATTCAGAGCGACCACCACCAGACGGCTATTCCACTGGATCCTGTCTGGTCTCGAGAGCATCCAGGATCCCGTGCGGCTACGACAACGTGACCCAATCGGAATGCAACGAACAATGCTGTTACGACTTGCATAACAACTTGTGCTTCCACAGAGTTCCATCACGGTTCTCCTACATCGTACCAGGTGGCCGTGAATGGACGGAAGATACAGACATGACGCCAAGATTCGCTACCGTACCATTCGATTCACAACCTAGCTTACCAAACATTCGCCTATCAGTGGATGAAAGAACCAGCTCTCATCTCTCATTAACATTCTACGACCCTGAAATTATAACTATAACTGGCGCCAGAATAGAAGAAAAATCTTACAACTATCTAGTTTCGTCACCTGAATTGAACGTTATAGTATACGCAGATGGGAGCGAACCCATTTTCAATACAATGAGAGGACCTGTGATTGCGTCCGATAACATTTGGGAAGTGACTTTCAAACTGTCGGAACAGACTATGTACGGGTTGGGAGAAATACCCCTAAAACCGGGTACAGTGAAGATTATTTACAGTCATGTGGACGATTTTAGCTCAGTGCCTTTGATATTTGCGAGGAGGAAAGATACATTTCACGGATTGATGATAGACGTGACGACACCAACTGAAGTTTCTATCAGGAGTGATAATCAGATACTTGTTAGAAGCATAACGAAGACGGGACTGAAGTTTCACATTTTTACGGGGCCGAAGCCTGAAGATATAATGAGGGAGGTGAGATATTTAATTCAGAGTAAGCAGAATAGTACTCAGAGTCGGCTCGACTATTGGATGCTCGGAGCTCATGTTTGCACGTAAGTGGTCTTAGAGTTTATTTACCCTTATGTAGTTTAAATTGGTTCCATTTCATTGTAGAAATTAATAAAATACAGCGTGGCCTTAGTAAGGACGAAATGGCGAAATAATATATTTTGGTAGATGATCTTTTTAACACAAGGGGCACAAGTAATTTTAACCTTACTTCTTCATTATCATTTCTATATCTACCATTTTTATCAATTAGTTTGTGAGAACTCGTAATCATAATAGTTAAAAATAAAAAAGGTATCTCGTTCGACATCAATATTTCTATAGGTAATTTTTTGCATAAATTCATAAAACTAGCTGAGTTTTAATTCTGTGTCAACAAAATTAAAAAAAACATCTTATCACACAAAATTATCAAACATCTTATCAGTTTTAAATACTAAGTGCAAAGAAAATGGTGCATTCTCAATGCCTTTCAACAACAGTTGCTTATAAAAATTAATACAGGCGATTTAAGTATACCATAAAATAGTCCTGGATCAATAAACGTGAATGAATGAATGTTGTTTGTTACTCTTTCACACAATAATCAGTGGCGGTTTACCAGAAGGCTGAGTAGGCTGGAGTCTAGGGCGGCAAATTTTAGGAGGCTGTAAAATTTGATTTTTAATTATATTGAAGGGTTTTGGTTTCAATTTGGAACCTGGGCAGAATAGATACTAGATTTTGGTTCTTTTGATCCAATATATCATCAACGAAGTCGCAGGCAGAAGCTAGTATCTAATTAAAAGGATGCTCCCTTTGCTTTGAAAGTTTCTATTAGAAACTCGTTCGTTCGCTATCGCCTGTATTCACTATGTCCGTAGGTCTACATTTTGATATCAAATAAACCCTGCAGGTGTTCGTTTCTGAACTCTTTTCATTAAAATTGTATACCTTTGATCAGGTGCATAATAAAATAAATAAAATAAAAAAGCCTTTTATTATTTCCAGTAAATTTTACATTTCTTAAAATCTATTCATGTGTTAGTTTTAATTTGTTTATTTCTATGTTACTTATTGTTCTCTCATTTAAGTTGTTTTTTTTTTTTTTTATTTAATCTACCGGAACCCCAGAATGGGTGAAGGCCTCCTCCAGTGTTGCCCATTTAGTTCTGTCTTTCGCTACTAGTTTCCAGTTTAGACCAGCTATTGTTGTAATGTCATCTTCCCATCTTGTAATAGGTCTACCTCTCATTCTTTTGCCTGGTGGCCCGTTCCAGAATGTTACTTTCTTGGTCCATCTTTGATCTGTTAGCCGCGCAATGTGTCCTGCCCACTTCCATTTCAATTTTTGTGCGTACCTCAGAGCGTCTGTTGCTTTAGTTATTTTTCTTATTTTAGTGTGTGGTATTTTATGCAGCTTTCTTATATTTAGCATACTTCGTTCGAGTCCTCTCTGACAGACGTTTATATTTTTTCTTGTTTCAGCAGTGAACTTCCATGTTTGGCATCCATAAGTCAGACATGGCAAGAGGGTCGAGTTCATGACTTTTGTTTTAATGGCTTGTGGTAAATTACTTTTAAAAATTTCCTTGAGACCCCAGTATTTGTTCCATGTTGATTTTATTCTTTTCTCTATTTCTATGTTTTTATTTTTTCTGTCAAATCTTATAGTTTTCCCTAGATAGACATATTCTTCTACGTATTCCAATGGTTTGTTATTGATTATGATTGGTCTTTGCAAGCCATTTGTCATTGTCTTAGTTTTTGTAATATTGATTTCTAGCCCCACCTGAACACTAGCTAGGTGTAGGGTTTCTACCATGATTTGCAGTTGGGAGGATGATTCAGATAGCAGTACAATGTCATCTGCAAATCTCAGGTGGCTTAAGTAGGTGCCATTTATGTATAATCCTCGTTTGCTCCAGTCTAGCTTGTTTATTATCGTCTCGAGTACAGCTATAAATATTGTTGGAGACAGCGGATCGCCTTGTCTTACTCCCCTTTTTATTGGGAAGCTAGGGCCTAAAGATTCAAGCTTAATTTTACCCTTATTGTTTTTGTATATGGATTGGATAGTTTTTATATAGATTTCATCCACTCCTTGTTCTTTCAGGCTTTCCCAGATGCTTGTATGTCTTACCGTGTCAAAGGCTTTCTGGTAGTCAATGAATAATATATAGAGTGTTCTTTGGTTTTCCTGGTACTTTTCTATTATCAGTTCAAGGGTGTGGATGTGATCAACCGTTGAAAACCCCTTTCTGAAGCCTGCTTGCTCGACCGGTTGTTTTTTCTCTATTGTATCGCTAATCCTTCTATTTATAATTGTGGAAAATAATTTATATAAGTTTGGTAACAAGCTGATTGGTCGGTAGTTTCCTATATTCTTTGGGTCGCCTTTTTTATATATTAGTATGATGTTGGATTCTGACCATTGCGAGGGTATTTCAGAATTTTGTAGAATCATGTTAAAAAGTTCGGCTAATGGTACAGCCAAAGTTATGTGTCCTTTTTTCAATGCTTCGTTTGTAATGTTGTCTGAACCAGGGCTTTTATCGACCTTCAGTTTCTTTATTGCTTTAAAAATTTCTGCTGTATCTATTGGACTAATGTTGCTTTTTTGTGTGTCATCTCTTCCCGTTTCAAAAGGTATGGTTGTTATGTCTCTGTTACTGTATAAAGTTCTATAGAATTCTGTCGCGGTAGCAATTATATCGCCTCTAGTGTATAGTTCTCTATCTTCATTTCTCAGTCCTTTTATCCATGTAGTATTATTTTTTAGTTTCTTATAGGCTTTCTTTGTACTTAGAGTACTTTGTAGATGTTCTTTTATAGTGTCATGTCTATATTTTGCGTAATCTGCTTTTATATATTTATTGACTACTTTATATAGTGCGGTCAGTTCATTTTTCTCGCTACGTGATTTATTTTTAGTTCTTTGTAGCTCACTTCTTCTCTTTAGTAAGCTTACTGTATTTGCCGATAGTATTTTGTGTTGTTTATTTTCTTCTCTCTTTGGGCGGGTTTGTTTCAAACTAAAAGTGATAGCCTTTTCTATCCTGTCGTAGCAATATTGTACTGATGTGATTTCGCCGATAGATGGAGCTGTAGGTAACTGTGATATTAGGCTTTCATTATATTTGCTAATTTCGACTTCGTTTTTGAGTAGGCTTATTTGGTTATTTGTAAATTTGGCTCTAGATATTTTTCTTTTGATTAGTGTTATTGTTGATCTGACTATTCTATGGTCCGAACTATAGTTCAGGTTCAGCGTCTCGATGTTTTCGAACATTCCTGGCTGGTTTGATAGGATGAAGTCGATTTCATTTTTGTATTGTCCGTTAGGGGATCGCCAGGTCCACCTCAGACTTTGTTTTTTTTTGAAGCAGGTGTTTATTATCATCAGTTTGTGTTGTAGTGCAAAATTTACCAGTCTCTGTCCTCTTTCGTTTCTCTCGCCATATCCGTGTTTTTTAGTAACCAAATATTCATCAGCTTTGGGAGTTCCAACCTTGGCGTTAAAGTCTCCCATAAGTATTGTGGTTTTGTGTGCTTTACTCAAGGCTGTCTCGATTGTACTGTAGAATTTTTCGATATCATATTCACTTGCCGCTTCTGTTGGTGCATAGGCTTGTATGATGGATATCTTGTGATCTTGTATATTTATATTTAGTGTTGCGACTCGCTCTGTTATGCCATTGAAGCTTATGATGTGGTTTCTGAGGGACTTATTTATTATAAAACCGACCCCATATTTACCAGGAGTTTGTCCTATGTAGCACATTATAAAATTTTCGTATTCTTCAATTTCGTTTCCATATCTTCTCATTTCCGATATCCCAATGATATCGTATTTTATATTTCTTATTGCCTCTTCAAATTCAAGCAAGCGATCATATGATGAAAGAGTCCGAACATTGTATGTTGCAATCGTTAGTTTATATTTAATCAATATGTTTTCTTCATCTATAGGTATATTAATTGGAGGGTTTTGGTCGTATTCTTCCACGGTGACCAACCGGGTTGGAAGATTTTTTCTATCATATTTTTGTTTATTTTTTTGTTCGATTAAGGCATCTGTGTGGTAGGAGGGGGTTAGTTGCTATATATTCTCGCTGTTACGTTCTTGGTTGTTGTTAGTTTTGGATGCATTTTTGCTGACCAAGAAGTTAAGCATGCTAGGTTTTATGACTCCTTCTGAAATGCTGTTTGACCGAGTCACTGTCTTGCCGAAATATTGTGTCTTGTTTTTTTTACTAGCTTGAGTGTGCTTGTCCGTTTTAGTTTGTGTAGTGTTGTCTGGTGATGACCGGAATTTTCTTTTACTTTGGTTTTGTGATACAAATAATTTATCATATTTGAGTATAGCTGTATTTCCCTTTTCTCTCTCTAGTTTCAATTGTTCCTGTAGCTCCTTCCTTTTTTCAAGCACATATTTAGGGAAATCTTCCTTCATATAGTACTGTGTATCTTTCAGTGCTCCTTTTTGTTTGAATATTTCGATTTTAATTCCAAGTGTAGCGAAAGTTACGACAGTTGGGCGTGGTCTCTCTCCTTTTTTCCCCAGTCTTTTTATCTCCTGAATATCGCTGTAGGTCAGTTTAGTAGAGAAATATCGCTCAATCCATTTAATTGTATTTTCTTCAAAACTCTTATATGATGTTTCGTTTTCTTCGATGCCGAAAAATACTAAGTTTCTTACTCTTGCTTGTTTTTCTAAGTTATATTTTTTTTTTCTTGATTTTTTACTTTTTCATTCATTTCTCCAAGTTTTCCTTCCCAGGCTAGAAATTTTTCTTCAAATATACATGTAATGTTTTGTGTAACTTGTTCCGTAACATTTTTTCCGGTTTCCCTAATTTCGAATCTTTGTTCGTCCAGTTCTTTTTTTATTGATTTTAGCGCGTTTAGTACTTCTTCCATTGTTATGATATGTTATGATTTATTATGCTACAAGTGGTGCCCTCTAGCGGTGCGTGTATGTATTAGTTAGCACTTTGCCTTGGAGTTTTATGGATCGCCTCTTGATATCGATGTTTGAGTCTGAGTGAGTTCGGCGTGGTGATTTGCTCCAGTTCCAATAGATGGCGCTGTGTGTATTATATTGAGCGGATCTACTAGAAAAATATTGACAAAAGCAGCAAACTTTTAGGTTATGATAGTTTCACTTGTTTTATTTTTACACCTTGAACAGTTATTTTTCACTATTACACACCCATAAGTTTTTTGGCTCGTGATGTTGAGACTTAGTACACAAAATGTTCTCGGAACGCTTTGGATTTTAGTAGTTTGCAAGTAGTCTTTATAACGATTTGTTTATGTTTATACGAGTTCAATGTTAATGTTTCCACTGTATTTTATCTTCATCAGATCACTTAGCACTTTGTCGCTGCACACATTTGTATAATATCACTCGAAAGTCACTTTTTAGATTTTATTTTTGGTTTTTTTAACGGAGATGATGTTTATCGTGCCTCGGTGGCGCCCCCTCCCTCAGGTGCATATCGTATTTAAATTAAGAGAGATACCAAGATTATTTAGAAAACGGTATAAGTTTTCACTTCGGCTATTGACACAAGCAATAAATGAAACTTGACTTTATTTAGTTTGAAAAAGGCCACATTGATTAACTTTTGAATAACCAATCTCATTAGAATATTCTTAAACTTTGTGGATTAAATGTGAATGTAAAAAATGTCTCAGTTTAATTAGGTGCCTCAATAAGCTTGAAGCAATCTTGGCTGTAAAATGATTAACAACATAACTTATAATTCGGTAAGTTCAATGTACATAAAACCCTGTTTGAGAAATTTCACTAAATAAAATATTTTTTTATTTATCTTATGGTAATAACCTTACCAGAAAATTTAATGTTGATAAATATCTCAAATATGTATGTGTATATGGTAAAATGCTTCTTAAATGAAATAACTTTAAGATTCAATTTAGTTATAGATAGAAGAAATATATTTTTGGTTCCATTCCATTTCCATTAGGTTTATACTTGGTCATAAGTAAGAAATAAAGCTTATATTAAGCACTAGCTGTGCCCGCGACTTCGTTCGCGTGGACTACATCCTTTCATGGTCGGTTTTACCCCTTTCTCCCCTAATATTCGAAACAAAAAGTAGTCTATATTTTAATCCAAGTTTCGAGCTATATTTGTGCCAAATTTCATATCTCTAACTTCAAAAATAAAAATTTTTCCATATAAACTTTCAAAGGTGGTATTACCCCCCACCCCCCCTTATTTTCTAATAAAAAGTAGCCTATGTCCGTTCTTATGATTCAACGTATACCTATATAAAATTTCATCAAAATCGGTTGAGAGGTTTAAGCAGGAAAGCGTAACAGACAGACAGACAGACTGACAGACAGACAGACAGACAGAGTTACTTTCGCATTTATAATATTAGTAGGGATGAGAGGTAAGTCATAGCGATTTATCGCTCGAACTGGAGCAGCCCAACTGGTGAAATAAAATGTACGGGGGAGGTTACAGAAGACCGCAACCAAATAACAATCACTTCGGTGTTGTTGTGTTCCTGCGTATGAGTAAGATTTCCAGAGCTCTTGGGGGCCTTGAAGGCTTTACCCCTGTTACTAATGTAGCACCATTAGTAACAGGGGTCAAGCCTTCAAGGTAAGGGCGACTAATCTAGTAACAGTTTTACTATGCTGTACTTGTCGCCCTTAATCTAGGAACTCATTACCACTTAACATCAGGTGGGATGAGGTCTATCTTGAAGTGTGTTATAAAAAAAAGAAATCTTCTGGATAAACAAAAGTAAAATCACTTCTTCCAGCGAAGAAGGAGCCGACGACGCCACAGCCCTAACAAATCTCAATACCTTCATCTCGGACGCTAATAGGAACCGCATACCGTTCGAGAGTCACTGCGGCCTGAGGCCCATCGTGTTAGAGGAGGGGGTGGCCACCATTCCTATGGCCAACGGGGCGAGGGCCGTGCGGAACTCCCGTCGGCGGTTCGTGCCTCATATATCACCCTATGTAAGTAAAAGTTCTTTTTCTTTCGAGGGGATCTGAGAGAGGGGGGATTGGACTGTAATGTTATTTCTGCGTGGAGCTGATAATGGAGTCGGGTTCGGCTCTAAACTTGGCTCAAAACGTAAAAAAATAGAAATTACCAAAGGCGTTACAAAAAAGCCCTTCTTTATCAATACAATAATCTGAAATAATTAATTCAATTTAATTAGATTTTTAACAGCAGACAGTCAACCTGTAGGGAGAAGGAAAAAAAATGAAATAAAGAAATAAATACATAATTAATATATGTATAAATTAAGAGAAATTATTAAAAAACTATAATATAAATACCATAACTTGATAAATATACGTAAACTAATAAAAACAATGAATTAACATCCAATAACATTTTATTATATGTCTATTGACATACAAATACAATTATACATAGTAGTTATGGCTAAACGAATTTGTCTTAACAAATTCTAAAGACAAAAATGTAGTTTAAGATTAAATGGAAGTCGTATGACCTTGTGACCACAGACGCCCGTGGCCTGAATAAAAACGGTATACCAATAGAATTACGTAGTGAAAAAAACAGCACGGGGTGCTTCTAGTTTCAATCGCAAACCAATACAAAAATAGCAAGATTACTCATCAAATAATGTCTTAGTTTAATACAGAACTACCTTCTACTTACCCTTCCCTAAATATAATAACATAACGCGTTCTAATTTTGTACCACTACCCTGCAAAACGACCGCCCTTAATATAATTTTCAGTTTCGCTATAACGAAAACTCGAGACGGTATCTTAAAGATATCGTTTGATCTCATCTAAAGCTCGGCTATTAACGAAACCAGCTCTAGCTGGTCCTTAATATCTTTACCTTGAGCCCATTACAGGGGTCCATAGCCTCACAAGATACCGCAATATTTCGAGCAGGTATTGAACCTATTATGCCCGAATGTAACGTAGATGATATAATTTTATGAACATTATCCCAGCATGAAGCGTAGGGACTGCCGAAATATTAAATTTTTCGTTGAATAATGTTTTGTAATGAATTTACCGTCCGTAAAAACCGGAGTTATGGAGTTTCTTATATGAGTGAGACTTTTAAGGATAAAAAAGAGCTCGCAATACTGTTTCTCGTCATTTAAAGCCGGTTTACGCATCGAATTAGAAAATTATAGGTACCGAATAATTCTTAGCAAAAGACAATCAACTTCACCTCGATTTCTCTGGATCGTTATTATCCGTAATAAGGAATCACTGTCGAGATATTCCAACAAAAATAACATCGAAATCGGTTCATAAAGGACGAATTTGGAAAATAACGAGAAGTCAAAGTCAAAGTCAATATTTTTTATTCACATAGATTACATTAGTAATACTTATGAATAGTCTCTATATAAAGCAAATTAAGCTACCTCCGGTTCGGAACCTATAACTAAAGAGAAGATACCGGCAAGAAACTCAGTAGTTTTTTTTTACAAATGGAAGCTAAACTTATTACTAATTTTGCACTAAGACACAGAGAAGGTCGAATGCTTGATGGAAATCGGTCTAAGGGGTCTAACTCCCTTAAACGAAACGAACAAATGAAAGGTTTTGTTTTTGAAGATTAATCAACACTTTGGGAGTTAAAACGTGGTTTTTGATTTGTAAAAACAATAGGTATTATGTTTTTTGATAACGCTTTATTCGCACTCCATGTGAGTTGGTTGCGATTTTAGAATTAGGTATTAACCTCCTTTTTGTGATATCGGTTATAAATACATACGTCCAGTTTCGGAGGGCAGAGAGTGGAAGTAGAGGTTATATCGCCCTTATATCGTGGGCTTAAGAACTAATTTTGAACTGGGAAGTTTTTACCACCAAAGACTGAACAAGTTCATAAGTGTTAAAGTATTGAACACTGGATTTATCACTTAATAAATCCAATTATATAAGAA
This sequence comes from Glyphodes pyloalis, assembly GCA_037074685.1. Classification (NCBI taxonomy): domain Eukaryota; kingdom Metazoa; phylum Arthropoda; class Insecta; order Lepidoptera; family Crambidae; genus Glyphodes; species Glyphodes pyloalis. The sequence continues at coordinate 12,545,889 of JAYKKO010000007.1, forward strand.
CAAAATAGTCGTAACTTATTTCTTAGAACATTTTACGCCCGGGCGTCTACTCTTGAAAACGAAATATGTCGGATCCGATGACGTTTAGTATTTTTTATTGCTCATTATCGCAACTAACACACTTCGAATGCGAATAAAGCGTTATCAAAAAACAAAATATTATTTATACAAATCAAAAATCACGTTTTAATTCCCTAACTTTTGATCAATCTTCAAAAACGTAACCTTTCGTTTGTTCGTTTCGTTTTCAAGAGTAGACGCCCTGCTTCGCACGGATACAACAATGTAGATTAATATTTTCGGCATTTTTGTACTACCTATTCCTAATATGTAGGTAAGTACAAGTAACCTACTTGTACAAACCTCCACATAATAATGTTGTATCATGAACCGTATCTATTAAGAAAAACTGCATCAAAATAATTTGTGTCATTTTAGAAATCTACGCACACCTATATATATATATATAGGGACAGACAGCAAGAAGCAACTTTGTTTTATACTATGTAAAGATAATGATTAAGGTATTAACTACTTTATTCGTCGTCATAAAAATTTTCAAAGATAAAACAAAAAGATTTGTTTAGTTTAGAGGGTAAACATTGTCTTAGTTAAAACTGCTAATCCTTGATTAAGACTAAAATATAATATCATAATCCATTGTCTTAAATCATAACAAAAACAAATATTTAAAGTAAGGCGGATTTCCAAAGCTTGTACATAGACATAGCAAATTGTTTTGTACAACGAAATTCTCGTTAAATTTCTTCTCTTTCTACCGAGTTTTACCTCAAAATTTTATTGTGAGCCTAAATGATAATTCTTTATATATCATAGCAAATATTTAAATTAATAAATAATTCACAGGCAACTGCGTAACTCTACGTATAGCCGGATACTCAGTACACCAATGTTATTTTAAAACCTATACTTGTTTGAGCTTAACATTTTATAACCATTAATCATGATAAAATAAATATCTACATCTACAATAATATTATAAAGGCGAAAGTTTGTGAGTGTGTACGTTTGTTACCTCTTTACGCTATAATTACCTAATGGATTTGGCTGAAATTTAGTAAAAAGATTGATGAAATAGTTAATTAACAATTTATCTCGAAAAACGCGAACGAAGTCGCGGGCAACAGCAGTGTTGGAAAATAGGTTTAGGTCCTATTTTTCTTACTTAAAAAAAAATTATTATCTATGTAATGACGCTATAAATTGATAGTATTTTTAAAAGAAAAATGTATTGTATTTTTTATAGTGCATTGCAATAAAAGCTTGTTATACATAAAAGCATAAAAGACGGGTTGTTTTACGTTTGACGTGTCAGCCTGTTTTGTATGTGTGTCTGTACATGGCATCGTAACTTGCGAACAGATGTACCAATATTTTTTTTGTATTTGACGGTGAATAAGTTGGGAGTATTCTTAGCTATGTTTGATGGAAATCGGTCTAAGATGGCCGCCGACACAAAATGTTGGATTACATATTTTGGCACTTCTCCCTTAACAATGGTTTCAAATAAAAGAAAAAGTATGTGAAGTACTGCTCTTGAGCAGTACTTTACATTTTGACAAACTTAAAAATTTCGAATTCGTTTTTAAAATGTTTTTAGTAGACGTTGTACATACGAGTAAATTAATTAATTTTGCCTGGAATTTTCAGATCCGTTACGAGCGAGTGGAAGAAGTTGTGACCACCACTGAACAAGTAACAGCAGAAACAACAGAAGGAGTGACAGATGTGACCGAGGCGACAGAAGAGCCTTTCGTTTGCCCCTCCATCGTCTGCGAATTCAGAGACATGATGATAAGGGACCCGGAGGAATCAACAAGGATGTACTTTGGCCTCGCCGACGATCATTCAGCGGTCTACCCTGACTACTCCAGCGAAAATGTGACGCAACTACTGGACAGGCTTTGGGGATACGATATGGTGTTGGATGGAACTCTGCTGGAGAACAGTTGGCCTTTGGACCGGACGGAGAAGGTTCATAATGAAACGTACGAAACGTTGCCGTACTTCAACGAGGTAAGTCAGGTATCGAAAAAATTAATCTGCTCAAAGTGGGCATTGGATTTACCTTGACTGAGGTAGAGCCGGTAATGTTTTACCGTGGAAACTCCATGCGACTTGGGCTGATGAGTGGTGAGAAAGTGTAAAACAATTCTGACGGAATCTGTGATTTTTTCTTCAAAATATCACATTCCGTGTATCTACGTAATATATCTACATACGAAATTATTTATACGTTTATAATGTTTCTTTTTTAAATGTCCACTTAGTCAGAAATGTCTTATTCTCTACAAAATCTCTGACAGAAGTCATTAACTAACAAATTCATTAATTTTTTCTTGATATTTTGTTACTTATCAATTATCCTATTTGATAACGGACACTGATAATTTGGCGTAAGCTATGTTAGATGACAGATTTGACAACATTCAACATATAACAAAGGTGTATTTATTCATTAAAGAAAAAAGTGTACTTAGACTTTATAAATAAAACAATACAGAGTGTCGTTAAAACTTAGAAACACTGTAGTTAGCCAGTCTCAAAAGTAAATCTCTCCACTAATTGGGGTAATTAAGTGCAACATTAGAAACAAATCGAGCACAACTTGTACCGAATCCGAAACTTTACTCGTAAAGATCCCTAATTGTTTAGCCTCAGTGGAACGGCTCTGAAACGTCTAACTTCATTTGCGGGGAAAACGGTCTCAACCTTAGGTCGTGCTGTAGATACATCTCTTTAGATCAAACACAAATCAATATTAAATAAGATAGTTAGTCTATTCGACATACCATTGAACATTTACAGTAATTAATATTAATATGTAAAAATAATAAATATAAGTAGTAGAAGAAATAGATTACGTAGTTACATATATAGTACACATACACGGAAGTAAGCCAAATTATAATTATTATATTTTAAGGACATAGCGCATTAGGACCTACAGTTTATAACGTTTTTCTTTTGACAGCTGTGTACCGTTAATTAAGGTGTGTTAGTGCAAAATTAGTTGTAAGTTCAACTTTCTTTGTAGTGTAAAAAAGAGTTTCTAGCTGGTAACTCTTTCTTGTCAAATTTCACAACATTTTGCCCATTCGCCCAAACTATACACGATTAATTTTTAGCATAAAACTAGGCATAGGTTAGCGTTAATTCCCCTGTAAAAAAGTAGGCGGTAGAGCGAACGCCTAAGGCGTCAGACATGTAGAGGCATCCGATATCTAGTCAAACAGAAGGATCCCTTCAACCAAATTCTTATTCTGTCAATAAAGAAGAGATTGAAAGAAAACTGTGTTTGACGCTTCTTTCCCCACATATCTACATCGTATTAAGTGCAATGGTACATTTTTTTCCTTTTGCAAAATACCACTACTAAGGGTGCTAATTTACGAGCGACAGTTACGTCCGCGGACGTTTGCGGCTGTTGTGAGCAGCTGTCACCCTAAGAGTTACCTACATCTAGCGCTACCGCTTTTCATAATCGCGATAAACTTCTAAAAATTTGCAGGATTTTGAAAATGCCTTCGAAAACACTCCTCCGTGGAACGCGAGAAGACCAAACGGAGATTACTACCTGTATGACCATAACGAATACGGGAATCAGTTTATGGACGCCCTGCTAGAGAAGTTCGACCTGCCGGATATTCCAACTTACTCCACCAGCTCGCGGATGAGGGTTGATGCTGTCGTGAACAGGCAAGACATCAGAACGAGCTGGACTAACCTTCGGAGAGAATTAGTAGCAGCCGCTTTAGGAGGAGCTTCAGGTACCAATCGTTCTACTAGCAAAGAAACAAACAAATCCTATGTATATGAATCTGTACATATACCACGCACAAACTGACTGATGAATCATGAAATTTCAAAAACTAACACACACACACACATATATATATATATATTCGGTTCCTTATAGAATGTAGACATCCGCTAAGAACCCTTCATGGAGTAAAACGGGCATTGGAAATTTGTATGACAGTCCTATACTTTTCAAGTAGGAGATATGCAATTTAAAACGTATGCTCTTTAGATGATGTGGAGGTGCACTTAGGGTTAAAACAATATAATTTAATTTTAATGAAGTCGCAGGCGGCCGCTAGGAATATCATAAACGGATGTGCGTGCATGAATGTTTTCACGCAAAAACTACTGAAATAATTTGCATTAATTTTAGCAGCTAGGTAAAATAGACACTAGTAACATTATTATAGGATGCTTTTTGCCCAGAAAAAACTTGAATAATTATGTCGCTAGCAAAAGGTAGGATCATTTTAAACGTGAATTAATTGGATGGATCAACATCTAACTGGATATAAGCCTTACATAATCGCGTCCGAAGCAAGTTGCAAGTTGCTTACTTGAACAGCTGGTTTGACCATCGATGCGCGTTTGAATGCGAACTATTCAACGTGACTGTTCAAATCAACACCAAATTACACCTACACCTCACGAAATCATAAATTTAAAACAAAAAGTCAGACAGACTCCGCTTTTCTTCCCATTACTCTATATAATGCCAGGAATTATTATTGTAGGTACAGTAATAATACCTATACACCGGAAACAGCACATACGGAATTCTCAATTTTATCTGACAATCATGTAGGCTCACGGTTCACTCCCTTTTCAATTTTTTCGTACATTTGCCTCACTTAATATTTATCTAACGTTGGAAAAAAGAGCCTTCGCATTGGAATTTATGTATGATCATATTTAAATAATTTTCGTAATAATGTTCATTCTGAAATTCCTTTCCGACTGTGTCGCTTAATAAATTTCCCACACTAAAGAGGAACGTTTCTGAACGAAATCATGATGACATTAGCGAATGCCTAACTAGATAATTTAATTAAATTTGCTAACGTTCCTCACCAAAGTAGGTATTTTTGGCAAAATGTTGGCAGAAATAAGCAATAATTAACATCACATCATCCTAAATCGTTCTTAATTGCCAACCTCCGTAGCCAAGAGGCGAAAGGGCCGAACTTACGTGTCGCCATCTCTGAGGTCACGGGTTCGATTCCCGGTTGGGTCAGTATGAAAAATGAACGTCTACGTATATTGTCTCGAGCTTGTATGTTGTGGTACCAACGTTCAACGTGTACCTATACCAAATTACATCAAAATCGGTTTAGGCGTGAAAGCCGGACCGACAAACAGGCAGAGTTACTTTCACATTTATAATATTAATATGGATATTTAACACACCCCACTTTTCAGGTCAATGGTTATGGTCCACCCCCATTTGCGGGGATACAGACAACTTCAATATGACCACACATGCCAGCCTTTGCGTGAAATGGTACATGGCCGGGCAGTTCCTACCACTAATCAAGATCCACTCCAAAAACGTCAGAAGAGACCCGTTTGCGTTCAAAGGAACACATCAGAACCTCATCTTTACCACACTTACAAGGAGGCTGTCTTTGCTGCCGTACTACCACACAGTTCTGCAGACCGGGCCCCTATTGAGGCCCATGTTCTACCAGTACCCAAGCATTGAAGAGTTGATGGATTTGAGTAGCCAGTTCAGTGTGGGTGATCACTTGCTGATCGCTCCGAATTTGCAGCCCAGCCAGAGCCGCGTGCACATCTGGATGCCACCTGGTAGTTGGTTTGAGTTCTGGAGCGGAGAGAAGATCGCATCCACAGCGGGGCAGGTGGTCTCACTGGCGACCACTGAGGCAGACTTCGTCACTTTGATCCGAGGTGGATCTATTGTTCCTATCCAAAGAGTAAGTGTGTATATTGTTTTTATCATTTACCTACACATGTTTCTTGGAACAGCTGTGTACCTAGTACAAGTCTGTGTAATCACTAGTTCACTACTGATATTATATATATGTCGAAGAAATACCTTAACCTATCCTAATTCTTTTCTATACATTTATTTATTTAGGAAACAGTACCACTGGTTTTGGTTATAGTAACCGATTCTGTAGCGAAGCAAGTTATTTACCAATCAAACATCTAGCATTTACTTTGTGTGTATTCTACGGTAGCATTTAGCTAGTTTGTACAAGAAAATAAGTGATAAAGAAACAAGAATTAAAAATTATAATTTTTATTACAAAGGATTGATTTTATTTGCACTGGCAGAATTTCTACATAAAAACGTACAGAGTTTCTACTTACTAATGCTCAGGCCGAAGTCTCCAAACAGAATGAGCTCCAGACCATTTATTTCAGCGCTTGCTCCGCCATCCCTCCCGCCAATCAAACTTTATTTCGTTTCCGGTTGGATGGCGAAGCAATCGCTTTAGTTTTTTACAACAATTCAAACGTAAATAAATATTAAGCAATGTCTAAAATAATTTCATAAATATTTAAGCTTTTTCTTAATTTATTTGATTGACACTAGCGTTAAAAGCATTTAAAAGATAGAAAGGAAGTTACTTACATTGCAATGTGACAGTACTACGCACGTCAATACACAGTTTTATTATGAAATAATCATTAAATATCAACGCAATAAATTTACATCACTTCTTAGATAATGTTTTACAATTTTTCGAATAAAAATTGTAAACAAAATTGTATGTCTGAAAATAATTATTGTTGTGAACGTATTTCGCAGGAAATAGTTCTGAGAAAAAACGCAAATTGTTAAATAAGACAATAATCCTTGAAATAAAAGTTATTTAAGTCCTTATTTAATGATTTTAGAATAACATTTAAGTTTACTGTAATTCTAAGCGAAATGATTATGTTAAAACTATTTTCAAGGAAGTTATCAATCAAAACTGCAATCATTTATCACCCAAAAATGAAATATTAATAGAATAATTTCGTTAAGGGTTTAGATAATTCTTAAACAATTTTAGAGTCTTTATTATGAAGTAAATTATACTGAGAAAAATGTAAATGAAATGATTGCAATGATTTTATGAAACAGGAAGTTGCAAGTGATCTATTTTGTTTTAATTAGCAATAATTACTTTTAAATACTATTGAATCAGACTTCAATACAATTTCCAATTAGTTAAAATAATTATTTAAAATTTTAAAAGCTTAAATGATAAATTTAAATTGACAAAAATCAACTGCGGCGACATATATGTTACCGGAAATGTATGAAATCTAGGACTTTTATATAAATCCTACGAAATGTATGGGTACAATTCCGAAGCTGTTTAGGAAATGTTTAAAACAATGTCTTAAAAAACTATTTAATTCATATTATTCTAGGAAATGTGTAAAATTCCTAGGAATAGTATGTAATTCCGATATCGTATTAGGAAATGTATTAAAATAACGCATACCTAGCACGATCGCCTGATCAGACGAAGCAATACCTTCCCATTGCTCCGTTATACCCGCGTACCAATTCTTGTCTCAAATGTTATACATTTCCGATTGCTATTTAGGAAATGTATAGATTATAATATAATATATTTTACACATTTCCGTGCGGTTTCAGGAATTACATACATTTCCTAGGAATTGTATACAATGACAGGTTACATACATTTCCGGTGACATATATATAATATTATAAAGGCGAAAGTTTGTGCGCATGTATGGATGAATGGATGTTTGTTACTCTTTCACTTAAAAACTACTGGATGGATTTAAATGAAACTTAACAATAATATAGCTCATACATAATAATAACTCATAGGCTACATTTTACAAAGATTTTGTGTGAATTATCTAAAATATGACGATTTTAATAGTTACGCACCCATTTGGTGCGCGATACGAATTGGCGGGCGAAATTTTTTAATTTAGAGATATAAATTTGGTACAAATATAGCTCGAAACTTGGATTAAAATATGGACCCCTTTTTGTTTCGAATATTAGGGGAGATAGGGGCAGAACCGACCATTAAATTATGTAGTCCACGCGAACGAAGTCGCGGGTACAGCCAGTTATTTCATATACCTAGTACCTACTTACTAGCAGCCTGCCTGTTTGGTTTTTGGTGTGTGGAGTAGTGTGGTGAAAGCCGCTCTCCCGCAAGCTCGGTGAAGATGAAAAGGCCATCTGCAGCTATCATCTATAGTCAGCTAGGAAAAAAAACCGACGCTACTTCGCGTACGATCGCGGTAGACTGTATTTCATAAATCTTGTCCTGAGAATTAAGAAAATAAAGAATTATCGATTGAAGTCCAGTATTTCGTACACAAATTTTAGCGATTCGTTTCATTTAAATAGAGATAAAACAAAGTCACATTCAAATATGAGATAGCTAACCTTTACAACACGTTTTATACCAACTTACATTAAAAGTAAAGATAAAAACTATATCTATACTAATATTAAAAAGAGGAAAGATTTGTACCTATTTTTGTATGTTTGTAATGAATAGGCTCAAAAAGTACTGGGCCGATTTAAAAAATTCTTTCTCCAATAGAATTCTACATTCTTCCAATACGACATAGGCTACAAAATTAGGGATCCTTCGTAAAATTTGAAAAATTTCAACAGAAAAGCGGGAAAATTCTCTAAGGCGAAACGAAGTTCACCGGGACCGCTATATTTGATAAATCACTATCAGAATTAAATTGGCACGTAAGAGGAATAATTATCGCGTACAAATAAACAGAATTGTTTTCACGAATGATCGGGTTTCCTATGGGTTGACTGATTTTTATTCATACAATATATTACAAGGGCTTTGTGAGTTTTGGAAAATATGAAACGCATACGTCTCAACGGTGTAAAATAATTTTTCAAATAGGTTCAGTCAATGATATTTAAAAACTTATTTAAATTAATTTAAAATATCATTGGATTCAGTACTTTCGGAACATATAACATAACGCTAATAACATAACGTTTTCTCGTTATCATTTAATATAACAAAAAAATATGTAACCAATTTGACCATAGCATTTTATTCAGACACGTTTTTAATATGAATTAACTATTCAAAATTATAAATAAGTATGTTACGTAGGTACCTATGGCTAACAATATCAGTAAATACTTAAGAAATATGTTGAAAGTAAAGACGGTGTATCTAAACAGATCAATGAATCGGAATGGTTTGAATTATCGCAACATTAAAACGCTATCAAATACAATCAACAAACTTCTCGAACCAAATTTACCCCAGGCTACAAATAATTATCGAATCCCACTGGTCTTTATCATGATATACAGAGTCACTTCTCAAACAAATAAATTTTCCTAAACATAGAATCGTTGAATAATCAAATAAATACATTATGTTTACGCTTGGGTAAGCGTTAAACACGTGGTTAGACTAATCTTATTCAAAATATACGCTCATTCGAATCACGTCGGGGAGTACCTACCGAAATGTTATACCTTAAAGCGCGCGAAATGAAGCCGTATTAATTTGACGTACGATACATTTTAACACCTCGATGCTCTATTGGTTTATTGATCTGAGTATAATCTCGGGCTTCTAGATTCAATTACCGGGTAAAAGAAAGAATGTTCTGGATTTTTCGAATTTATGTGATCACGAAACCGCATTTGATTACCGCTATAACGTCATTAGGCTAACCTATTATTGTAACGATGTCTTTATTACAATGATCAGGCCTTTCTGTGGGATAATAAACGTGGTGATACTTTATATCCTTTACGGTGCAGTCAGCCGCTCAGCGTCAAATAGTTAGTAGATACACAAGGTATTCGAATAATTAGAAGCAACCACAATCCATTTGCCCATGCAAAGATTTAAGTCTCATGTTAAAAACTGTTAAATAAAAAAGGGCTAGTACAAAATTGATAATTATTAAATGACAAAAATGTATGGGTCTAGAATAACTTTCATTCTTGGAAATCTAGCTTTGTATATTTTATTTAAGTACCTAGTCTAAGGAAACATTGTTACATTGAAAAGAGTATGTGTCGAGTTTCTTGCCGGTTCTTCGCGAAATGATCAACATTCCAACACGGCGGTAGAATACTAAATTGGTACTGACGATTCATAAGTGCTTTTGTAAAACTTACATGAATAAAGATGTTTTCTATTCTATTCCACAAAGTCAATCATATTGGGGCAAATGAATGACTTTTCAAACGTTTCAAAGTCAAAGTCAATTCATTTATTCATGTAGGTTACAAGTAACACTTATGCATCGTCAAAATTAACACAAACCAAAATTGAAGCTACAGCCGGTTCGGAACCTAATTCTACCGAGAAGAATCCGGCAAGAAACTCAGTAGTTATCCTTATTTGTACAATATTAAGAGCTAGAGAACTTAAAACTATGGTGTGCGAGCGAGTAGAGCTGTAGCAAACCGTATGTATTCGGTACTGAGTAACGGGTGCGCCATCTAGTACCGAGTAACGAAACGTTACTCACGAATCCGTTTCGTTACTCGTATTTCTTTTAGTATCGATCGCCGATGATAAATGTTAACGTTAGCCCATAACAATTTCGGTACTTTTGGTTCAATTTCTTTATAAGAAAAAATAATTTCTTCATTGTTTTAGTTTTGTTTAAAATATGTCTTGAATATTACCTTTAATTTCGTTCCAGAAACAAAAGATTTTTGTTGTTGTTTTCGCTATGTTTAAAAAACATGTTGTATTTATTTTTTGTTTAATTTTAATTCTAAGAAAAACGGTTTACCTATATGTGGATTTCTTGTTAGAATATTGTTTGGATTGTTTTGTCAATACATAATTTTAATAATGTATAAGTATGTTCTTTGTTTTATACAAATTACCGATGTTGATATGCGACGCATACTGTACGCATACGCAATACGATACGATTTGATTCGTTGCTCTAACATGTTTTATGAGGCATCAAGGAACGAGTAACGTAACGATACGATAGTAACGAGTACTAATTGTTATAGTACCGAATACATACGGGTACTTTTTTTTTCGTTACTTTTACAGCTCTACGAGCGAGCAGACAATCATGTCCATATAATGTTTATCGTTTAAATATTCATCAAGTTTATCGTGTCCTTTTCGCATTAGACATGATTTAATATGGAGCGACCTATCGTCCTATTGAGCGACTGTACCGTTGACAACAGCGTGGAGACTTTGTTTCCACCGATATTATTGATTAGTGGCGTGTTATGATTTGAATTCACTGAGTGTTACCAACTACGCCTGAAAGGTCAGCTCCCAAAAACGAACGCCTTTAAGCTAGGACCTCATTACCACTTAACATCAGGTGGTCAATCTTGAAGTGTAATTTAAAAAAAAACGAAATGTCTGATCCGATGACGGATAGCAATGTTTGTTTCTCATAATCGTAACCAATCTACTTCGAACGCGAATTAAACGATTTAGAAAAGCAAAATATTATTAATGTAAACCGAAAACCACGTTTTAATTCCCAAACTATTAATTAATCTGCAAAAACGAAACCTTTCGTTTGTTCGTTTCGTTTTTGGGAGTAGACAGAGGTCTAAAGAGGAGAAACAGGCCGTATACATAACGTGACCAGACCATTTTTTTTTGTCACAGCGGGGCATCTGCGCAATTGGCTACTTGACAGTTTTTGAAAAAGTATTGTAAAATGTGCGCCCGGTCATTTTAAATCCCAAGCAATTCGATTTATCTGGAAATAATCTAAATAACCAGAGAAAAATAAGATTTTGTGTAACACATTTAAAAAGCGCGCGAAAACGCCTAGTCGCGGCACTGTTGCAATTATGACGTCAACGTCCTAGACAACGAACCGATACGCATAGGAACGACTTAATTAAGATAAACGGAAAATGTTTCAATAAATTCTTTATACGATTAGAGACACAATAATTCAATTTAATCGGTAAAATAATAATTGTTTCGCCATATTAAAATAAATAATTTTCGCCGACAGCTGTCATTTCCGAATTGCAATGGTGGTTTCCGTTTCGGTTCTTTTGTTCCACAGATAAAAAAACTAAAATTTATTTTGCAAAAATAAAATACTAACTATGCTTTTAATTAAAAAGTACAAATGTAAAACGATTACTTAACTAATAAGCTAACATATCTAATACTTTTCATACTTTATTGTTAACACTGTCAAGTAGCCAATTATGTAATAAAAAAAAGTTTCTAGTGTTTTTTATTTATAGAAGATAGATTAACTTAAAATTATATCAGAGCAAAATTATGAGTCGCTTGAATTCTTGTATTTTTTGTATTTATCGGCTGAATAAATTTGTTTTAAAATCACGGGTCTGGTTTTGGAAGAAATACATTTTAAATTATACGATAAATAATGTGTGGTCTGATCTGTTTACAAAAGCGGGACAATTTCCGTCACGCGGGGAACCCCGGGACAGACTGCCTGAAAGAGGGAATGTCACGTTACGTATACACAAGTTATAAGAGGTTATTTATTAACTTGCAGCAGTGGACGCCCGAACATGATATTCCGTAATTAAGGTTTTTTGGGTACAAAAATAAATATAATTATAATATAATTACAAAAATGTCACATTGAAACTTACAATCACTCCACACATTCAGAATTTCATAAATTAGTCTACTACTACTAGATTATTTTCAAACATAAAAGAAAAAAAACATACTTGGAGTCTCGTCCTATTTTAAAATCGGTTAAATATTTTTTAGGTAGGTAGGTACTGTTTGAAAAGTAACCCTCCTATACATACCTATAAAATATCATTTTTACATATCATTATCATTTTATGAAATCATCGGTTTTATTAGAATTAAAAGCCCTAAAGACATATTTAAAATATTCATTAGATCAGTTTTAGATTTTCTTTTTGAGATTCGTTTGCATAGACTGCCGTTTTTAATAACACTTACATAGTTAAATTATTTTACAGGTTGTCAGAGAGACAGCAGATTTGACGCGCAGGAACACAGATTTAGTTCTAGTCGTGGCCACTGAACGAGTTAACATCACGAAACAAGAAGACGAATCTGAAGAAGTGACTGTAGAAGCATATTACGCGACAGGACAGATCATCATGGCTGATAACATGACTATCTTCTTTGAAGTTGAAGATAACCAGCTCCGAATCACAGCAGAGGGAGACGACTTCAACCCGTTCTGCGGTGGTACCGTAGCAGTCTGGACTAATATGATCAGGAACGTCGATATTTACGGTCTGCCAGAAACGTTGAATAATTTAGACAACCGTCTTAGTGTCAATATAATGCAAGGAATCAATATGTGTAACTTGAGAACGCAAGAAATTATTGTTTTTACGCTTTATTGAGGATTAAATTGTTTTAATACCGTTATTTACCTTTTTTTTTGTGTCGAGGGGGAAATGCCTACCGCACCGTCACTCTCAGCGGGGAACAGAGAGTGGTGTGTCGGGCTCGCACCGACTAAAACCCCCTCGGTGGCCAACGCTGTGCAATAAAATTGTGGGGGAGTCGGGATTCCTTGCGATTCTACACAGGCTCCCCCACAGCGCCTACCGCCAAGCGGCCCATCTCGCCGCGCAAATACGCTGCTGGAGCGTGTCAGGCCACCTGACACGTCCCACCCCCTCGGGACCGAGGTAACGGACGCCAGGCTTACCCCACGCCTGGCATCTCCGGTCCCAGCAGCGGATCTGCTGTGCGGCTCCACTGCCTACCGCCTATACCGTTATTTACCTAGTTGTTTCAATTTGTTATGTCAAAATCTATTAGGAACAGTCAACAGCATGTCAAGTTTAACATTTGCAGTGGGATTTTAGATCTTACGCACTCGACATTATGGCGGTGCGAAGTGCGAAGTAAGTAGTCGGATGTGATTTTGTCTGTACTAAGCATATAATTTTGTTGGAATCCATACGTATTCATACTGTTACCAGACCCATATACAATCTATCTACATGACTCAAGGATAAGGTTGTGAGGGCTCCTAGCATTAAACTTAACTAGTGTCCGACCGAAATTTCGGTTTCGGTTTCGGCCCGTGTTTCGGTTTCGGCCAAAAACGGCCGAACCTTTCGGTCGCGCCGAAACTTACAAATAATGTATTTTTTTTTCACTTTATTTATAGGGTAATTAAATTTTCAAACAGAACCTCTATAACTGTGCTGAAATTTCATTGTGATAAATCTTTGAAAGTTGAAACCTGTAATTATACGTCGGCGAGATATTAATTTTAGAAAAAAACAGGCTTACTAACGTTTTTTCGACTTTTTAAGGACTTTTTTTTTATAAAAGGTTCGGTTTCGGTTTCGGTTTCGGCCGAAACTACAAAATAACATGTTTCGGTCGGTCACTAAATATATCTTTGTATTATTAAGTTTTTAACAAATTCAAAAATAAAATGGTTGAGAAAAAAGCACTATAAAAGAAACCGTTTACTGTGATGTGTTGAAAAAAATACGAACTGGTTAAATCTCTTTCGCATCTGTAAAAATAAAGATATTTAAATTCGAAAACTTTTCTCATTAAACTTTTTGTGGTGGACAAACACATTTTACTGTCGAGCTACAAGATGAAGACCAACAAATTCTGTGAAAATTTGTGCCGGCAGAATAAAAAGTAAATTCCATAGCTTTATCGTATTTGGTGTGTGTAGATAGGGCCTGATAAAGGGTTAACCCTTTCATATGTGTGTCATATGTATTACTGACCCTTATAAAATAATATTTTTTCCCTTGATTTTTTTCTATTCTTTACTCGCTAGGTAGGTCAATATCTACATAGGTCTGTACATCAAAATCAACTGACGAATTTATTTGTTATCTTCGTATTTCTTTATCAAAAAAATTTTAACGTAGATACATAACCCACTTACGTAGTAATTATTAGAAAACATATTTGATAAAACAATTCGACGCACTCATTAAAATTAATCCTCTTAAAACAGGGGCTTGAAAGCGAACTCCGACGTTCTTCAAGTGTATTATTGGGAAGAACCTTGTTTTAAGTAATCACGATTTTCTGTTTAACTGTTAATTTTTACGCTGCAAATGTAGGCTTACTAGAGAATTCGTTTTCAATGTCATAACCATAACAACTTGCCATAACAACGAATGCGCGCATGATCCAACCTGAGCCAATCGACCATACCCGTACCTAGATTACAAGTCTGCTCACATCGCGACCATGAAATTACGTAATCGCGGCCGAAGATTTGCAACTTACACTAAATATTGTTACATATTACGTCAAACAATATACAACTGTTTGTGTTTATTAGAGATAACCGACTGTACACTTCCATTGCGGGGGTACTGATTACTGGCCAACCTGACCTCATGTTGAACCTAGATAAATCAGCGTTTAAGACAAACAAGCCCACTCACTTAGCGACAGCTGACCAGTAAACACGTCCAAAACATCACCGAAGTCTTTATGAAACCAGAAGATATAAACGAGGATCCACGGGAGAAAAAACAAAGAAAAAGTTTTATTAACCCCAGCTCGAGGATGCCCAACATCAAAGTGTTCACTGGAAGCTCTCATCCTGAGATAGCGAAGACCATCGCTGCAAGGCTGGGGCTCACCCTCGGAAGAGCAACCACAAAGCAGTTCAGCAATAAAGAAACTAACGTTGAAATCGGAGAATCGGTGAGAGGAGAAGATGTTTACATCGTCCAGAGTGGGTGTGGTGACATCAACGATAACCTCATAGAGCTGTTTATTATGATCAACGCTTGCAAGATTGCGTCAGCGTCTCGCGTAACAGCGGTAGTGCCTTGCTTCCCCTACTCCAGACAAGACAAGAAAGAGAAGAGCAGAGCGCCTATCACAGCGAAGCTCCTAGCCAACCTCATTTCCGTAGCTGGTGCAGACCATGTCATTACTATCGACTTGCATTCATCACAAATCCAAGGCTTCTTCAACATACCAGTTGACAATCTCTATGCTGAGCCGGCGATCACGAAATGGATTAAGGAGAATATTCCGGAGTGGAAGACCAGTGTTATGGTTTCCCCTGACGCGGGAGGAGCTAAGAGGATGACAGCCATCGCAGACAGACTGGATATCGACTTCGCCATCATTCACAAGGAAAGACAGAGAGCGAACGAAGGAGACTCAACAGTGCTCGTTGGCGATGTTAATAACAGGATAGCAATCATGGTAGACGACTTAGCTGATACTTGTGACACGATAGTCAAAGGAGCCGAGAAGCTCAAAGAATCTGGTGCCAACAAAATCTACGCGATTTTGACTCACGGTGTGTTCGCGGGGAACGCGATTGACAAGATAAACAATTCTTGTCTGGAAGCCATCGTGGTAACCAACACTATACCTCAGGAGAAACATATGAAGCTATGCCCTAAGCTTCAGACTATCGACATTTCAGTCATGTTGGCTGAGGCAATCAGGCGCACACATTATGCCGAATCTGTGTCTTACCTGTTCACAAATGTGCCATATTAATAAGTTTTACACAGATGCGATGCTGTTGATAAATAACTATTACAACATGTGCATGTTATTTTTTAAGTGCCAATAAATACTTCTATATTTAACAGCTAGTTTCAAGAAGCGATATATTTTTAAACTAACTACGAAAATAACAGTTCTGTTATCTGTTACTTAATTAAGAGTTTAAAATTACTACACACCTTTAGCTCTATATTTTTAGCAGTTAGCATACTCATTGCTACCTATTATTTTATTTTTATTTTGTTGATTATCTATTCCATTGATATTTATTTATACATGAATTCCACAAATAAATGATCTCAGTTTCTAAGCAATTGGCTACTTGACAGTTTTTGAAAAAGTATTGTAAAATGTGCGCCCGTTCATTTTATATCCCAAGCAATTCGATTTATCTGGAAAAAATGTAAATAACCAGAGAAAAATAAGATTTTGTGTAACACATTTAAAAAGCGCGCAAAAACGCCAAGTCATGTCACTGTTGAAATTATGACGTCAACGTTGTAGACAACGAACCGATACGCATAGGAACGACTTCATTTAGATAAACGGAAAATGTTTCAATAAATTCTTAATACGATTAAAGACACAATAATTCAATTTAATCGGTAAAATAATCATTGTTTCGCCACATTAAAATAAATTATTTTCGCCGACAGCTGTCATTTCCGAATTGCAATGGTGGTTTCCGTTTCGGTTCTTTTGTTCCACAGATAAAAAAAGTAAAATTTATCTTGCAAAATTAAAATACTAACTATGCTTTTAATTATAAAATAAAAATGTTAAATTATTACTTTACTAATAAGCTAACATATCTAACACTTTTCATATTTTATTGTTAACACTGTCAAGTAGCCAATTATGAAAAAGTGAATTTGATTTATTAATTTATATGTTCTGTAATTGACAAAATAATTAAAGATAAAACTTCCTACGGCCCTTTATGAATCCTCTACGGAACTTATTCCACTGCAACTTAGATTTAATTTTTTTCTGATATCGATAATTATTATTATTGATTTCAATACCTACCTACAACGATTTTGTCTCTTCATCTAACTTACCGACTTTTAAGAGTAATATTTTATACAAAATAAGTGGTTTATGTATGTTACCTACCAAACCGCGATTTAATAATGAATAACATAGGTACCTACATACTTCATATCTTCTTCCTTTGTTAAAAATAGGTACTTACATGCCTATGCTAGATAACACCACCTCGGATCTATTTTTAAATACAATTATAAATTTTTATACTAAACACTAATATTTTATTGAGTTTAAACTAATTTAAACTACAACGAATAAAGTAAAGAGTTTTACTAAAAGTGAGCATAAAAATGACCACAGGATTTTAAAAGATATTAGAGTATTTTATTAATTATTATAATTATGTACATATGTACCTTTGTATATTACCTACACTAAATATCGTTGTTGACTGTTTTAGATTTTTTAAATCTTAACATAATGCAGTAGGCACCTAAATGTGAAAACGTACAAAATCATTATCATATCTACAAGACAGTGGCGCCATCTCTACGATATGTGACGAAATAAAAACTAAGGCAATATGACAGCAAAATCACTCGTACTTTTCATTCACGGCAATGAACTCGGTCCGAGCCCACATACCTAGTATTTTTTATCTACACAACAACATGTTATCTTAATATTCTT
The DNA here is from genome assembly GCA_037074685.1 of Glyphodes pyloalis. Classification (NCBI taxonomy): domain Eukaryota; kingdom Metazoa; phylum Arthropoda; class Insecta; order Lepidoptera; family Crambidae; genus Glyphodes; species Glyphodes pyloalis. The sequence goes on from JAYKKO010000007.1 coordinate 12,563,852, forward strand.
AATCTAGCTTGTTTACTGGTGGGCAAATACGAAGCAGAATTCGGTTTATTGCATTAAATGTACCTACCAGCCTAAGGAGTACAAGCCGTAACCTAGATCTGCTGTAAATACAGGTAGGTACCTAATTGTTTTGATTTTTATCACTAATTAGTCGTAAACTAACTCTCGGTAGCTGAATGTTCACTTGCAATGCGGAATCCATTTGAAATAAACATAATTTATATGTAAAGGCTTTGTCGATTACTAGGTAAATGCCGAATTAAACTAAATAATAATTAATTTTATTACGGTTACTGTGCACCAAAATCAGTATTGTTCACGTAATTTAAAAATAATAGGTACATGGTAAATAAAGTACCTTAGAGTAAAATTACTAAAATGTTTATGTTATTAGCAGGCACAAAACTTGACACAGCATTACTGAGTTATTTATCAACATGCCGACAATACTGTACAAGAATGATCAAAGTCCACCAGCTAGATCAGTTAACATGCTTATACACTTGATGGGACTGGATTTCGTAGAACCCCGCCTCATAAATCCAATACTCAGAGAACAGGACACGCCAGAGATGAAAAAGGTAAGTAAGTAATAAACACTAAGAAATCTTACAAATCAGGTGCCTATTGTACTTAGGGTTGGAAACATTTCTTCAATGACATATAGTATTTTTCAAATCAAATTACAAATACCTAGTAGGTACACGCCAAAAAAATATGGCTAAAATATTTTCTTCTATTTCTAATGTTGTATTTATTGCAAAAACACATCAAAAGTGTTTTTTTTTGCTGGGAAGTAGTTATCTCGGCGACGGCATCATGATACGAATACCAGGATAATTATGATGATGGAATTCCAGTGAAATCGTAATGTAATTTTTTATCAAAACGCACAAATACTTGTCACAAAAACAGTGGCATTTACGACTAACAAGCCGCCTTCTTAGATTATGATGAATGTATTTCCAATTTCATTTCACTAAGCAAGTAGGCATTATATTATCTACCTATTCAAACTTGACCGGTTTTATGAAGGTAGACTATATAGTCGCTCGTCGCTTTTTGCATTAAGTTAAGGACTGTCACTAACTTTATTACGTTTATACTTATTTTCGTTTCAGTTAAATCCTATGAGGACAGTTCCGTTTATAGACGAGGGTGATTTTTCTTTGGGTGATAGGTGAGATCTTTTCGTTAAGAGTTTTTTTTTCGATAAACCAATCAACTATATATGAAGCAAATAGAACAATAACCCGAGGTTTTTCATAAGAAAAAACAAAACTTTACTGATTAAAACAAATTCTCTGAAACCAAAGTAGGCAGTGAGACTTCCTAATATTAAAATTTCATTACAAATGAAAACAAATGTTTTAATCGCACGTGCATATTTTATTCTACGGTTAAAAGAAGTCAACTTTATTTTGCCTAGCCGTAGGTACCTTAAACTTCTTCGATTGATCTAACTTACGACATTCATAGCGACTTGCTTGAATAACTTGCGTAAGATCCTACTAATAATATAAAAGTGTAAGTTTGTAAAAATGTATGGATATAAGTTTGTTACTCTTTCACGCAAAAACTACTGAATAGGTTTAGATGAAATTTGGTGGAAAGATAGAAGAAATGCTAGATTTACATACAAAGGATACTTTTTTTACAAAATATCGCAAACGATATCGCGACCAGCAGCTAGTTTAATTGATAAAGGCCAGAAAAAGCTTTGATCCGGAACTTGCCTTGAACCAATTAATTCTTGCAGTCACGCAATCGTCCTATATTTGCTGGATAAATACGGGACAGCAGAACAAGAGTATCTTTACCCCAAGGACAAGAGGAAACGCGCTACCATCAACCAGAGGCTATTCTTTGACTGCGGGGTTGTCTTCCAAAGGCTGAGAGCGGTTATGGTAAATATAATTTGAATCACTCTTTGTAGGCACGACCGAAAGCAGGTCAAACTTTACACTTTGGACTTTGCACCTTATGTCGTGCGTATAAGAACTAATATCGAACTACAAGTGTTCACATTGAAGTACTGTTGACAATACGTTAAAGGCCCGTCCACCAAAGCAGAGAGGAGAGGAGACGGGAGATGTGCCGCAAAGTTGGCAGGTTATTTCCACCAAAGCGGAGAGGTTATGTGGGTTTTGTGTAGCAGAGATGTGAGCTGTGAGAGACCGAAATCAGTCAAGCTCTGTCTACGAAAGGAAGACGTAATGTCGTACGCCGCCCGGCCGCCCGACTAGGCACTTCTCCGCTTTGCCACGCCTCTGGCTCGCCGCAAAAATTCCATAGAAAAAAAAAGACATCTCTTCTCCTCTCTGCTTGATACATTACCATCAAAGCTAAGCGGAGAAGAGATGAGAAAATAACGAAATCTGATTGGTTTATTCAAATACATCTCCTCCCGTCTCCTCTCCTCTTTACTTTGGTGGAAACCGAGGCTAAAAAGCACATCACGGTACATACTTGCATTAGGCAATTAGTTCTAATGCCCACTACATAAGCGTACAAATCTGAAATGTTTTTCAATATTTAGTAAACAAACAAAGGTGGTTTACCTTTATAGTAGACCGCATTCAAACACGTAAATATCGTTTTAAGAGGTAGGGCATAGCGATTTATCGCTCGAACTTGAGCAGCCCGACTGGTGAAATACCTCCACAATTGCAGAAATAGACCTATTCTATATCTATTATATAAAAATGAATCGCAAAATGTGTTGGTAAGCGCATAACTCGACAACACCCAGACCAATTTAGACATTTCTTTTTTTAAATGTTCGTTGAAGTCCAAGGATGGTTTTTACGACGAGAATAATTTCTAATAATTGCCGGGAAAACACGAAAAAGACAGCCCTTTTCTTTTTCCAGTACAAACGTTTTCTAACTAAAGTTTAGAGTCAAGCCACATTCCAAATCTTTTTGACAGGACCAAGTCTGTCTGGTCCGCTAGTTTTACATCAAAATGCACCTTTTCATATTTTGCCAGAACTGGATATACCTATACATCTTATGACACTTAATAAACGCTCATGACGATTCTGTAAATATACGTGCTTATTTTCAGACGGTAAATTATTCGTGATGATATTTTAAGCTTAAGTACCTACTTACCTATTAGGTACGCGTCGTTGAGTTGTTCGCTAGTCTTCTTTTGTTCGTACAGATCGGAAAATGTCTAAATGCTTTGATTAGGTACAACTTTAGTTAATTCTGTCTTATATATTCATATACTACATATCAATAAACATAATTTCATTTTCGATCTATCATAATTTGAGACGTAGGACTCTATGTTTGCATATCAACAGATACATGTCTAGCTTTTGCCTCAAGTACTTTAATATATATTTTTTTTATTTTTTTAAATATCATTTTACGCAGCCAAATGTAAACATGTGAACATAGCGACACTCATGCCTTTAAATCACCAATGTTTTGATAGATCCACAGATTAAATCAGGCACTATCGCAAAATCTGTTACATTTACAGGCACCCACCTACCAAGGCCGAATGACAGAGATGACCAAGGAAGTTCTGTCGGGCATCAGGAACGCTTATGGCATACTCGAAGCATATTTATCAGAAACAAAGTACTTAGCCGATGACGTCATGACCGTCGCTGACGTCTGCACTATCTCCACGATGTCTTCACTTGATGGCTTGCACCCCGTTGATGAGAAAAGGTAGACACGTAAACACAATTAATCGTCAACAAGTAGGCCTAGCATACGCAATACGTTAAATTTATCGCATGAGACGACAATAGTTTTGATACTGTTGATTGGCTAATAGCACACCGCACTCGTATTTTCAGCCAATCAGCATCTGACGCACTGACTTCAATCGATTTTTATTGTTATGAGCGCGATAATATTTAGTCACATGGCGCATACTAGGCCTGAATATTAACATATTATAGATCTCATTTAACTTTCGATTATTTACTAATACATTAATGCACACAAGGCAACACATCGACCTAATATGTAAAAGTGAATATAAAACTTTACAGGCTATGATATCAAAGCGAAAATGAATTGCGAGATTTGAGGGTTATTTGCTGCTATGTGTAAAAATATATTATTGCGTGGGATTTGGTCAAACCTGAGAAACCTAAACACGTAGTAGTGAACTTAAAGACAGTCAGTTTTAGTTTGTACAAACCTTATCACATTAAGTTCACTGTCTGACTTACATGGAGGTTTAATGTGACAAGGTACCGAGATATATCCAAACGGACGATGTAGACTGTACAGCCGTCTAAATAATTCGTACATACCTATATCTCATATATTGTTTACAAATAAAATACAAAAAACGATGATTTTTAAAAACCTTAATTTTTAACCAAATACCATGCGATTGTTTTAGGTACCCAAAATTAAAACAATGGCTAACCACCATGTACTCAAAAGATTTCGTCAAGCAGGCGAATGAACCCGGCTGCAAGGACCACGTCGATTATCTTTTCATTCTAATGGAACACAATAAACAAAATCAAAAATCAAAGTTATAGTGGATAACCAAGGAATGGTTTTTAAACGGTTTTATTTAGCTCACCCCGTTTTTTTATGTAAATATGTACTTAGGCACATAGAAATAAGATTTATTTACAAAGCTGATTTTTCTTTTGTTAAATGTCCGCACTGTTAAGTTTATTTTTTTTTTAGTTGTCTACCCATTTTCTCAACTTGAGTGTGTACTAAAAGCATCACACATAAACTGCTCGGTTGCGTACTCGATTTCGAAGCGACAACAAATATATGAGAAATCTACAGGTCGCAATTTCGAAGAAATGTGGGTAATTAAAGTTTGTATTGAATTACTTTTTTGCAAGTCTGGGTAAGCTAGAATAGAAATTATATATTTTATATCCTATAAATGTTGTGTTTGATAAAAAGACAATAATTAAGAATCACAGGTTTTTTTTATTTCAATAACTAAAAAGAAATGCAAAGAATTTTCCAACTTTACACTCCAGTAACGTCTAAGGCTACCATGTGGATAACTTTTAATGAGAAATTAATGATTACAAAAAACGTTACACATTTAAACATTTCCTATAAGTCTTATAAAGTCTCTTGAACGCCCGCACATATCAGAACATTAATAGCACTTAACAATTAAAGTACACATACAATACTCGAGATATCATCCACATAAGGTCCGTTCAGTCATACTTAACACAATATACAACGGTGTCATCAAACTATGGAATCTGTTTAAGACTTCGGGCAAACTCGTCGAGTCACTTGTCAATATTTTGCGGAGTTGTGTCTGGGCGTTGCCATCAGCTGCTGCACGTTAGTCTTAAAGCTTAGAGCGGCCGGTATGTATTAGCCGTCTTCTTTCGGAGGTGTGAACCAACCTGCCAACAAAATATTGAGTTAAACTCTGATTTTTGATTAAATAAAATAAATAAATAAATGCGCCAGACAATCACGTCAATCATCTGGTCTCAAACTAAGGCTTTCCCTTGTACTATGAGCACCAGACGACGGATACTAACTGGGGGCGTCATCCTTGCATACCCAGACCCAAGTCAATTTAGAAAAGTTCGTTTTTTATAAATTGACCCGATCGGGAATCAAACCCGGGACCTTTCGCGCTTTGGCCGTATATCTTAGCCACTCTGCCACCGAGGTCGTCATTAGGTGCACTAGTGGCAGCTGTCCGCGCACTTTTTTTATGTTGCCTAATGCAAAGCAAAGTGTTGTGACACGTATGATTTTATCGATTAAATTTAATTGTGCCCCCCGCCACCGCAGCATTCGCCATACTTGTTATTTCGTTTGTTGTCTTAACATACCTGGTGTGTTCATAACTTTTGAGACAAACATTGAACATAAAAATTTAAATAACTTAGTACTTGCCGCTATTTATTTCATTTTCCAATTTGAACTTTGAATTGTTAACTTTCAATTATTATTATAGTGATTTCTTTCAGTTTTTAGTGATCAAATAATTACGTGCAACCGTGATCTCGCTATTTAAGGTGGAGGAAAAACCAATTGAGACTTTCCGTGAGGGAAAAAAATTGGTGTGAGCCATAACTTCGTGTATACTATCAAGCGATACGAGGAGACAAGTTATTTGCAAGTTCGCCAAAGGGGTGTTCGTCCATGTCCGCAAGCGCCTTCGCCGAAATCGATGTCGCACTCAGAAAACACTTGCTCTTCTTATTTACCATTCGTCTCGTGTACCTGCATTCTCATTTGTCCGTATATTATACATTTGTGTTAACCCTTACCATTCTTCTCGTGTACCTACATTCCCATTTATCCATTTGTTAACCCTTCATTCATTTCATTCATTTTCTCGTATACAATTTCATTAAACCAAATTTTTTTAACGTTGGAAAATACATTGACGCACCGTCCCGCCACTCGAGGGAAGCTGACAGCCTGTAGCCTCTTAAAGGCGGGGTCTACCCGCTAAAAACCCACGAACCCTTACCATTCTTCTCGTGTATTTGCACGAGGCACTTGAAGCTCTGCTGCGCACGCGCAAGGCTGTACTGCGACTGCGAGACGACCTTGGTCGCGCCGAACTGTATGCGCGCCTTGCCCTTTACGAGGGTAGCGGCTATCTGCATTATCACCGCCTCCACAGTGTACGCGGACGACCAGCCCTGCTTCGTGAGCAGCTCCATGCAGATCGCGCCGCCTACTAGCACGTAGCCTCCTGGAATTGGAATACAAATACATTTTTTTAGGGTTTGGGTACCAGCATTACCATCAAGGCGATACCAAGGCGATGCGAGCAAGCATTACCCCGGGGGGTTTTAGTGGGTAGGCCTGCTTTTCTTAGGGCATTAGAGTCACACACGCCGTCATCTCCCTCGAGTACAGGTACCCGGGGCAGTACGGTGCGCCAAGTGTTTCCCCCGGCAAACAAAAAGGACCAAAGGATATAAATGGGACCCTATTACTAAGACTTCGCTGTCCGTCTATCTGCTGTATTGGAAAGCAAGAATGGTGAAAGCTAGACAGTTGACATTTTCACTGATGATGTATTTCTATAGCAGTTATAACAATAAATAATACAAATTTGACACTTTCTGCCTTCAAAAGGAGCGTGAAGAAACATCTTGCGAGCCAGTATGGCGATGATAACGGATAGAATACTACGGTATCAAATATTAGAAACAGAAAATTTTTATCTCCCCTAAGATAAAAATTTTCTGTTTCTAATATTTAAAGTTCGCTAGTACGGCGTATAGTACTATAAAATTAATAAAATCGACTACGGTATCAAATCCAACGTCATCGCGATGTGGGTTCCTCACTCGTTTACCGTCAGGCTGGGAGGAGTCAATATACTGAGCTACTATAAAAATAATAATAACAAAATAAAACAAATATTTAAGGGGGGCTCCCATACAACTAACGTGATATTATTACAGTTTCTTGCTCGATATTCTAATTAATAAGGTACGGAACCCTTCGTGTCCGACTCGCACGTGACCGGTTTTATTTGGTTTTATTTTGACGGTCATAGCTCCTGACTGCCTCCTGGTATCGACTTCGCAACGTCGCTATATTATTAGCCTGCGGTTGCGGTCTGCGGTCCATATTAAGACCTTTACCGACCTTCCTATTCTTAAAGATTTCATAAGCCTCGACCATCGTCTACCTCCGTAGCCGACAGGCGAGCGTGCCGCACTTTGTCGTCGCGCCCTTTCTGTCCAGGGTTCGAATCCAAACTCAAATACTTTTGTATTCAAGTAGGTTACATAACACTTTTGAATCGTCATTGAATACAATGAAAACAAAATTCGATTCCCCGTCGGGTCAATATGGAAAACGAACTTTTCTCACGCATCCTAAGTGGCCTGGTCAAAACTTGTTCATCTATTCATATTTAATTTTAAAAAAAGAATCGCTAAGTCGAAATGAAAAGACAAAATTATGTACTATTCAACAGGTCATTTTTCATGACACGATAATAAAATTGTTTTTAGGTATATGTTCAGAGGACACAAAGGTTATATATCCACTTTCCTGTTTGTGTATTCAATAAAGGATAACAATAAATGTGGTTGACAATATCCTAACCACAATATCATTAAGTACTTTGATAATGATTTAACCCATTGACCGCCATTGACGCTTTAAAGCGTCATCAAGAATTTTGATCCAGACGCCGACGACGCCTTTAAGCGTCATTATTTGCCTTATGTTTGACGTTGAAATAAAAAGTAATGAACACCATCTCGTATACATATTTATACACACCGCGCACCAGGATACGATAGATTATTATTATTGATGTCTAAAAACGTCCTACAGCATAGAATTGAGTTAAAAAATGATAAAAATCAACAACTAAAATTATTAACGTAAAATCACACTGCACGACGCCGTGGACGTCTTAAAGCGTTAGGTAGTGATGTGACTAAGTGGACATTTTTAATAAATTTTTATTTTTATTTAATATGTAGGTATTAGATGATAACAATAAAATGTGATTATTTTTTTATTGTTCTACTGCTAGTTTATTAGTAAATAACTATTATCATTATCTCTGCCTATACACATACTTGATAGATGGATTGATGATGCTCACTCGTCATATGGTTAACGTACGAATTTTTTGTCTGTTTATATTTTACCTAATTATTAATGTTCACAGTCAATTGAGAAAAAGTTTGTAATAATAAACAGATGACATGCCATTGTGAATTAATTTCATGACTAATGTTTTTACTATTTATTATTGAATTTAATCTGCTTAAAATATACCTTAATTTTTTTTCATAAAATTTTATGTTTTCGATATACCCACCTAACTCCACTATGTCATGTTCACTTTAATGTACTGCCAACGCCAACGACGCTTTAAGTCGTCCGCCTGTGACGTCATATGCACGTATGCTGCTATTGATAGTGTTGGGAATTGAAGATAGATAAAATATATTTTTTTCAATTACCATACAAAAGCTAAATGCTACTGAAGTTATTGTCCGTGTTTCTATATTATAGACTTTTTGAGTAAAAACCCACAAATACATTATTTACGAAAATAGTTTAAATAATAATGGGTTGTGTTGAACTTTTACATATTCTGGGAGTAGTTGATGATGATGATATTTTTAATAAATCTTCGCCTGATAGTGAAGTAGGAGAAGTGTTTCTTTTCGAGGCACTTATTTATTTTAATCAAACTAAATTAATGAGCATGACAACCGGATCAACAAATTCTAATTATTTCGTGATTTATTCCATAAAGATTATAATACCCATATTTATTGTTTACTCAATCAACTGAAAAAAAACTATGTATGATAAAGCTCATAAAAATTCGAAGTTCACTATGTCGCTGCTAGTTTTAAAATGTATCTAGATGTGACGTCATACGACATTTCAACGAAACACTGCACCGTGATTTTTAGATTTATTAAATAAAAAAATATGAAATTTTATCGTTAAGTGTATATGCACCGTTAAAACCGGGAAACATGATTTTGGTGTAAATTTGTAAAACGCCCCTTCGTATTACATATTTTGGTTTCTGTCTATAGAAAAAAATATACAATGTTTTGTTGCTCTTCTTATACAAAAAAATAAATCATAATAAGTTCAAAAGGTGTACTTATTATAATATCATCACCGACATTAATGCATATTATTTTGTTTTTGACCAACACAGTGGCGTTTTTTCCAATTACATCGATAAAGTCCTTAACAACACTATAAGAGTAGGTAAAATTTGTCAAACATTTAAGTTGTGATCGCCGATGACGCTTTAAGGCGTCGACTAGTTGCGCCAAAATTCCTTGCATACTTTAAAAAATCTTGTGATAATTTTCTGATTACTAAGACATATAAAATTACTATTGATCTATTATTTCTTATTAAGTTCAGTATGTATGAGCATTTATTTCGTTATCCTTAGTAATAGGTAATAAGGTTCCGAAACAAACGTTTATTCTTATCGCTTAGTGCAGCATGTCACATCACTATCGTATTGGGCAAAAATTCTAGCTAATAATACGCATGGCGTCGGGAGCAATATTTTCTATTTGAAGTCCGGCGGTCAATGGGTTAATCTTATTGGGATTTATACTGTATTATTTTAGTTGTTATTATGACTTCCTGAAGGTTCATATTTGATTGTATTTACCTTATTCAATAAGTGATATAGCTCAAAATGCGAAATCAATTCCTAGAGGAAACTATATGATTCGTATGTATAAAAATATTCAGGTTAAAACATTTACATGCCTGTGTGTAGTAGCCTACATTACTTACCTATAACCAATCAGAACGGTTGAAAATAGCTCCACTACAGCATAATTCGTTTCAGGTAGTAATTAACTTAAAAAACTGAATTTAACCTAACCTGACATCTGATTGCTCACCAAATTCCTTTGTGATTAAAAATAAAACATCTGTAACTAGCTGTTTTGGAAACAAGAGCAAATCATGGTACCAAAATGTATACTTTACTAATTTACACCTTATTAGTTGTGGCCTAGTAGCAAAAGTTTCGAAAACGTTAATTGGCTGATGGCATAGAGCACTCATATTTGCAGCCAATCAGCAGCTGACACACTGAATTTTATAGATTTTAACATTTGTTAAGAGCGCGACATTTTTTTTCTTGCAGTGCGCAACCTAAGGACTGCTAGCATGCATAATAAGTCAAAATTCAAGCATGAGACGTGTAAGGAACGTATGTCCTATACTAAAAATAAAATTACTTTCGCCGAGCTAGGAGTTATCTGCTCGGGGACCAAAGTCCTTCTTCCAATACCGGCTTGTTGTTTAAATAGTTAGTGGCGACGATAACTTTGACATCGCTATGTAGGATCGATGTATTGATTAGCTAATCGTGCTTTACGTATGGAGCGTTGTGTACTATGCTAATTGGCTACTTGACAGTTTTTGAAAAAGTATTGCAAAATGTGCGCCCGTTTATTTTTTACCCCAAGCAATTCCATTTATCTGGAAATAATCTAAATAACCAGAGAAAAATAAGATTTTGTGTAACACATTTAAAAAGTGCGCGAAAACGCCTAGTCGCGTCACTGTTGCAATTATGACGTCAACGTCGTAAACAACGAACCGATACGCATAGGAACGACTTAATTAAGATAAACGAAAAATGTTTCAATAAATTCTTTTTACGATTAGAGACACAATAATTTAATTAAATCGGTAAAATAATCATTGTTTCGCCACAATAAAATAAATAATTTTCGCCGACAGCTGTCATTTCCGAATTGCAATGGTGGTTTCCGTTTCGGTTCTTTTGTTCCACAGATAAAAAAACTAAAATTTATTTTGCAAAAATAAAATACTAACTATGCTTTTAATTAAAAAGTAAAAATGTAAAATGATTACTTAAGTAATAAGCTAACATATCTAACACTTTTCATATTTTATTGTTAACACTGTCAAGTAGCCAATTATGCTGACGCTGTATATGTGTCGGCTTGTAGGTAATATCGTAGGTCGGTACAAGACTCCAGAAATGATAAAACCGTTGATTAATGATCAGCCAATCAGCAGGTGACAGAGTAAATTTAATCGATTTTGATATTTATTAAGAGCGCGATAAAATTTACTTGCGTGGAGCATAAGCACCTAGGAGATAAATCCTTGGTTTATAGCACGCGCGTACTACGATCAACAGGTTTGACTGATTTAGTGTTTCTTTATGTCCATTCAGTATTTTTAATATACATAATTAATATATAAAGTGACTAACCTGAAATGATTGGGTAAACAACACGGACGAATGGCGGTTCAAATGGATATGTCTCCTTGAACATTATGTTGAGCAGAATCGAGTCTTTGCCCTCTCTCTCTTTTAGCAGTAGCAGGTCATTGTGAAGTGGACTGTCGGGGTCAACTGAGCGCAGTCTGATGTTCCACTCGTATAGTGAGTCATTTATTAGTTCTGGGAACAAAACAAATTAATAAATAAATAAATAAATATTGGACAACATCACATACATTGCTCTGATTCTGTGGTAAGTAGCTTAAGCACTTGTGTTACAGAAATCAGAAACAACGACGGTACCACAACACCCAGACCCGAGACAGTATGAAAAAGTTCGTTTCCCATATTGACCCGACCGGGGATCGAACCCGGAATCTCAAAGATGGCGCTCGCCAAAGTCAGGCCCGCTCGCCTCTCGACTACGGAGGTCGTCATTAATATACCTACATATTTTCCGTTTTATGGTACGATCAACAACACAAGGTAAGCAATTGCTTTTCAATATTAGTTCTTATGCCCACGGCGGTGCAAAGTCCAAAATATATATGTCGCAGCCAACTGGTTGAAATAGCCGTTCAATCAAACAGCTAGCCCTTTGACTGAACAAAGCCATTCACGGTGGTGAATGCTGATCTAATTTAATTAGACGGCGGCTTTTGAATTACTGTAGGGTTGAACGTTTTAAGCGACTAAAATATTCAATTAAAAAGCTAGACTTGTGGTTGATCAGTCAAAGGGATAGCTGTTTGATTGAACGGCTATTTTAACCATATACTAGAGAGCCAACTGGTTCAGACTATATAGTCTGACGTGCTTATGATCGTACAATTTTAATTCACTCTTTGAATAGTGGATTTCCCTCTTTAATATCTAGAGCGTCGATAGAAACGTCAAACATCGTAGTCCTATGCTACTTCGTCTATGTTTTATGTCGAAGTACTATGCTAACAACATATTAGCTTTTTGATTGTAGACTTGATGAAGGGATTCAAAGTATTATTAAAATTGTCTTTCTTCTATAAGACAGTATACTCCAAGAAAAAGTCATGGCATCAAGAATAACTAAATAAAGCATATAAGAATATAATATGTCTGATTGATTCTTATATAATTTTTATGTTTAGAATCATTGCAACAACAAATCTCTACAGGACGTCACATGCCTTAAGATTTTCAACTTTCACCCCATGTAATAATAAAGAATTGAATTGAATGGAATAAAATGCTTTCTCACCAATAGAGTACATATTGCTCTTGAAAGAGTGAGAGCGGTATATGTCCCTGAGTTCCTTCATGAGTCTGTCCGTCGCCTGGAGGCTGCCTGATACGCTGCCAGACAGGTAGTCTTGCCGCTGGTTTTGCCGAAGCCGCTCTAAAGTAGCTAAGTGTTCTGTTTCCATGTCGTCCTGAAAATTAATGTTTTTGTTCTCGTTAAACAACATTATAATTAACTGATAAATATTACGGTTTTTTGTATTAAATCGTTTTACCTATAAAAACGTTTATTTCAGTAAGAGGTAAGCAATTTACAATGTCATAAAATTAGCTAATACATACTAGCTAACTTATAGACAGATAGATACACTTTATTGCACAGAAAAAAATACAGATGATTTTACAGGCATATTCAATTACAATATAGGCGATCTTATTGCTAGAGAGCAATCTCTTCCAGACAACCTTTAGGTAAAGGAATAGTACTTATTGACTAATGTACAAAAAAAAAATCAATAAACAAAGACAGTCCTCGCGGTAAGGTATCCAAAATGCTGGCTGCATTACCTCGCTGATTGGCAATAGAGTCGTTACGCGAGGTAGTAACAGTCACAACATTTATTTATGTAAAAATTAATTGTCTAGACTAAAACAAAACCTTCACAATGCGTCTCAAATATGTATAGCTATAGGTGTGGTTGAAACGATGAGAGGGATCTGGTGACCTGTAATACAGGTCAGACCTATCTCAGGAACCAGACTCTTACATCAATAAATTAAGTGTATAATTACAGTACAATATACCATTATAAGATGTAACTACTACATACAAACTTGTATTAAATTCGTATTTGACTTGTACTGAACTATTTGCATGCCAGATTCTGGTGAAATGTGAGCTCATTTTTGATTGTACCATCTTTACACCACTTTTTACGCAAATAAACGATATTCTATTCTATTCTAAACTTCTGTGTGAAGAGTACCTATATGTAGTGCATTTTATGTTTATACTATCAGGCCTAGTATACGCAATACGTCAAATTAATCGCATGAGACGACAAAAGTTTCGATACTGTTGATTGGCTAATAGCACACCGCACTCGTATTTTCAGTCAATCAACACCTGACGCACTGATTTCAATCGATTTTGACGTTTGTTAAGAGCGCGATAAAATTTAGTCGCGTTGTGTATACTGTATGTTGTTCTAAACTCATTCGGCATAGGACGAAAGGCTAAAACGTAATTATAACACAAAAAAAATCGTTACCAACAATAACTTGCGGTTAGCTCAGTTGGAAGTGCAGGACGCGCGATACGTGAAGGTCGTGGTTTCGAATCCAACACATTAAGTAATGCATTTCAAAGCATTTACTTATAATGCAGGATAAATGATACATTGTAAACAAATGATGATTCACAAAAGCGCTGACTGAAGTAAGATGTCACCAAACTTAGCTAAGTTATTTTAACAACACTAACAGGCCTAGCATGCGCAATACTTTAAATTTATCGCATGAGACGACTAAAGTTTCGATACTGTCGATTGGCTAATAAGCACACCGAACTCGTTGTCAGCCAATCAGCAGCTGACGCATTGATTTCAATCGATTTTGACGTTTGTTAAGAGCGCGATAAAATTTAGTCGCGTTGCGCATGCTAGGCCTGTAAGTATCACAATTACACTTACTAAACAATTTTTTTTGACAGAGGGAAAAACATCACACAAATCCGAAAATCATTAATGAACTATTTTCATAATTGGCTACTTGACAGTTTTTGAAAAAGTATTGTAAAATGTGCGCCCGTTCATTTTATATCCCAATCAACTCAATTTATCTGGAAAAAATGTAAATAACCAGAGAGAAAACGCCAAGTCACGTCACTGTTGCAATTATGACGTCAACGTTGTAGACAACGAACCGATACGCATAGGAACGACTTCATTTAGATAGTCGGAAAATGTTTCAATAAATTCTTAATACGATTAAAGACACAATAATTCAATTTAATCGGTAAAATAATCATTGTTTCGCCACATTAAAATAAATTATTTTCGCCGACAGCTGTCATTTCCGAATTGCAATGGTGGTTTCCGTTTCGGTTCTTTTGTTCCACAGATAAAAAAAATAAAATTTATTTTGCAAAAATAAAATACTAACTATGCTTTTAATTGAAAAATAAAAATGTAAAATTATTACTTAACTAATAAGCTAACATATCTAACACTTTTCATATTTTATTGTTAACACTGTCAAGTAGCCAATTAGTTCACAGTTTATCCATTGCCTTTTTGCAAGTCTAATGAAATGCAAACGATAGCAAATCCGAACCGAAAGATACGACGCATATCATAATAGCGTTATTATTGTACTAACATGATAGATAGGACCAATATAGGTATTGGTAGTAGTACTTAGTAGCCTAAGTCCTAATTTTGCGCTCTCTAAATTATATTAACAAATCCATCACACCATCTATAGAGCATACATTTTAAATTTCAAGTCCCTTACTTCATAAACAGAACTTTAGTATAAGTTTCCAACCCCCGTCTTAGGTACTCCTTAGAGGAGGAGTTAAATCCATTCTTAAGTCCGTTCCCAATGCAATATTATGTAAATACTTAAAATGTTGGCTTATCTATTCTATATTGCAAATAAAAACCTTCCTCTTCAATCACACGATATAATAAACAACTAGTTTTATGCCCGGTTCCAATATTTTACGATTCGTAACCGTCAAAAAAGACTTATCCGTTTTTCTAAGAGTCGTTAATTACCTTGTTGCTGCGTCCAGCATCATCCACCATTTCTAGGGGCAAGTCATCTTCGCCTTCAGAGTCATCTTCCTCAGCGGCCATCTCTTCGTCTTCCTCGGTACCAGATTCGGCACCGTTTGACGTCACGCTGGGTACTCTAGAAATTAAATAGAAGCATCCACCATATAAAAAACTGACTCAATTTAGATCTATCAATGTTAAAACTTCAAGTAGGTTACGTCTAACACTTTCGAATCGTCATTGAATACAATGCAAAGTGATTTTACTGCCGGTTCGGAACCTATATCTACCGAGAAGACACCGGTAAGAAACTCAGCAGATCAGTTACAGTAGCAGTATCTAACTTTTAAGCTATGTGTGCACCACTTTGAACCATGTCATATAGTTTTGTTTTGATGAGTGAACAAAACATTACGCATTGCCAATAGTCAGTCTAAAGTCGTATGTGTCGTTGTACATTAAATTTATAGAATAGTAATTTATTCAAGATTTGAAAAAGAAATCTCCCTAAATACTGATTAGTTATTGTTTGACTTTAGAAAGGTTTAAAAAGTTTATAAATATAAATCAAATATAATAATATAATATCTTTTGTATTTAGTAAATCAAATACAAAAGTCAACATATTTGTAATGGAATAATAGCTAAATCTTCCACATACCAAGAGCATTGTAGCTACACAATAAATGCATGACTCAAATTAAGTGAGCAAAAACACCAAAATTGTTATTCAATCTCAAGAAGAAACAAACGCATTTAATTGCCTTAGCATTTTATAAATTTGCAAAGCAAATCTAAAATTTCATTGTCACATATTGTAATATACTACATGTAGACCTCATTAAAGGTGATGACGTCGACACTCTTATTTAACGCCACGTTATTCAATTGAACATCTCGACTCTGAAGAGGTCTATTTCTTCATTGAGAAGCAATTCTGATTGTTCTGCGAACTAGGCTTTAAAATTGTTCACTCGACAGGAAGATTGTTAGATTTGTGATGTTGAAAATTATTTTTAGAAAATGTTTGTAAGAATTTATATTTTTAGAAATGACTTAAAAGTAACCCATTTATTCCATAGAATTTAAGTAGATAATTACTTAAACAAAATATTATGTGAAGTAATAATGTAATATTATATTTTGTTTTTAGTTACATTTTAAAAACGTCCAGCATTGATCATCATTGTTTAATGCTTGGAACATTACTATAGCCTAATAGCTATAGACCCAACTATACTTATATAATATGATGAAAAGGTAAAATTTTTGTATGTAATGAATAAACTCAACAACAACTGCGCCAATATCAATAATTATTCCACCATTGGAGAGCTTCATTTACCCAGAGTGGCATAGGCTATATTTATTGTTTACTAGCGGACCCGGCAGACTTCGTCCTGTCAAAAAGATTAGGAATGTGGCTTGACTCTAAAACATTCGTATCGGAAAAAGAAAAGGGCTGTCTTTTTTTTCCTTTGCAATTATTCGAATTTTTCTCGCCGTAAAAACCATCCTTGGACTTCAACGAACATTTAAAAAAAAGAATTGTCAAAATTGGTCGAAGCGTTGTCGAGTTATGCGCTTACCAACACATTTTGCGATTCATTTTTATATAATAGATTGTCGCCGGTGGCCGCTAGTTACCACTAAAGTTCAAAAAAACGATGATGAAAGGTTGCCTTGTAAATGCCTTCTCAAGTGACAACATTTAATCGACATAACTTAAAAGTTAGCACACAAAAATAACACATAATAAAATGATACTTGTGTGAAATGAACAGTTTAACGAAACGACCGTTTATTATAGCCCCACGAACGCGCCACTTTGTCTACAGGCCCTTGTGGAAATAAAACAACCTCTATCATCAACATAGATTCTATGGACAGCATAAGCAGGTAGCCAATGTGTCGTTTTTCTGTTGTGTCATAGAGCAGTTTATATGAATGTTACACAATGGAAATAATGAACACAGCTCAGTGACATGTACAGTGGAAAAGAAAAATCAAGGCTACTTAAAGCCAGTGTGTCACTGTATGTAAGATGGACAGAATTATTAAGTATTTAATTGCAAGCGAAAACAACAAGCCCAAAACGTGGGATGCATTCAGAATAGTTCTTCATCACTTGACAACATTCTGTACCTAAAACTATCTGCCTCAAAAATAAGAAAACTGAGACTTAGCTTTCCCTCATCATGAGAATTTAACTATGACCAACCAATACTAGTTATTAACTCTTAGATACATGTTTCATTTGAGTAAATTTAACTTTGAATGAGAGGGGACTTGTCACCCTTTATTTGTACCCAAATATTAAAATAATCTGTTGTAACTCTAATCTACATACACAACCATTTATCTGGACTAATGTGTTTTAGCTACTTTAATAATATTTACATAGATTATTTCTGTTTCATGCCTTACTGTTACAAGGTACACATTAATCTTACATCTTTCTGATGACTGTGCCCTGATAAAGACAATAAGGCAGTTTAATGACGTCCTTATCTATATATTTCTTACACAAGTCATGTTGTATATTGAACTGAATTAGTAAACAAAGGATTCCTTGAAACAGGAAAACTAAAATAAGCTAACTAAAATACTCATACATGTTAATTGAATATAATCCAGGAAAAACACGAAGATTGTCTGGCTTTAACAATGCAATCATGGAAATCACATCAAATATTGCGTACCTTTTCTATTATGCCTTTTTAATGGTGAATGAACCTTTATCACTGAATCATTTATAGCTAATTTTGCAACCAAGAAGGCAAATGAGTGAAATCCCACATTTGAACATGTGGTATTTAATTTTAAAAGATGGCACTTGAATTTTGTTTCAATTTACTAGAACAGAAATGACTTTTTTAGGATGAAAACTTAGTAGGAACTACACTAATCTAGTGGTTACGGAACAATATTAAGAAAAAAAATCTCACATAGTAAGTACCTACTTGATCCTGATGGTGTTATAAGATGATTCTTGTTGTCACTTACCTAGGCTGTGGGACATGATGAAGGGGTAACGACAATGAATCCAAATCTGGAGGCTCTGGTACGCCATGTAATTTGCATAGTTCTCTCAACAATATGCCAACCTATAAAATATTAAGTTACTTTTAAAATGTTTATTTGTATGATAATAATTATAGATGTTATAATCCTTTTATTTGATAACCGATTATAACCATATCGACACCAGACACTAATATAAAAATATTTACTTAAGAAACAGCAGTTCTACTTTTTAGGTTTTATTTCAAGCAACTCTATCAAATGCTGATTTCAACTATTAAATCTTCAAATCTCTATGACTCATTAGTATGTCAAGAAACAATCATTTTTTTATTATTTCACAAATTTAAAAAAAAGAGTGGTTAAGAAAAATAAATTCGGGAAATCTCAAATTGAATAAATAAATATACTGACTTGACTTATGACGTGATTGTCTCTGCCTTGTGTATTGGTGAGAATCTGTACAGCATTTGTCACAATGGGATCTTCACTGTCTGCAAACCATACTGGTGGTGTGTTCGGGTATGTCTCCTACAAGTAAATAGTTCTATTTGTCAATATTATATATAAGTATCACTGATTAAATTGTTTTTTTTTTATTTAAACGCCTCAGGTGACGATGATGCATCTCCAAGTTGGCATGACATACATAATAACAGTTCTTAAACAAAAACAATGTTTCTTTTTATCCTTGGGTCTGACATCATTGATCATAATAATGAAAAACATAATCTTTAATGTTAATCATAAAATAGTCATAAAAAATATGAGTACCACAAGATTAATTGCAGTCATGGAGAAATCCATATTTAAACAATCTATGTTCATTACAATTCCTTCTGAAATTAGCTAATAACTAACATTAGTGCTAACTTTTGTTAAATGTAAGGCAGATTATATTTTATAAAGTAAAAATGACTCATGTCAAGTATTAAATTAAAAATAAAGAGAGTTAAAATTTTATAACACAACACTCATCCAACTTTAATCTGATATTTATTGACCAAGGGTTTAGATTATTACATTAACTGTAATTAAATATTTGTAAACAATGTTATCAACAGAATTGGACTTTCTCTGTTGCTAGTATAATATAAACAAGTATAAATAGGCGCAAGAAATACTGAAATACAGTTTTATAGCAAGTAAAAAAAGGTACAAACAATTTGTCATAAACAAATATTTTATTGTTTACATTTGTACAATTATCCTTACTACTATAGTTG
Organism: Glyphodes pyloalis; assembly: GCA_037074685.1. NCBI lineage: Eukaryota > Metazoa > Arthropoda > Insecta > Lepidoptera > Crambidae > Glyphodes > Glyphodes pyloalis. The sequence goes on from JAYKKO010000007.1 coordinate 12,583,833, forward strand.
TATGTGCAATTAGGACACTATTCTAGATTACAATAGTCTATTGAGATACATTTAAAATTGTTTACATTCAGTATTACAATAGTAAACAATCTTGATAACCATCATGTTTTCATGAAGATCACATTACATTGCTAAGTACTTTATAGCATGAGTAAAATTCAAAGAAAGCAAGTCTATCACTTAGCTCACAAAAAATGCAACACTGGGGAACCAACAAAATGTCTACACGACAAAAAGCAGGTAGCAAGGATGACTCAAGTGTCTTTGTCCCAAAAACGCGGCCGCATAGGTACCGTTATCCAAACAAAACAGATGTTAGTCGGTACAAAACATAGCTGTAATGCAACGAGTACCCTAGATTCGTAAACTTTGAGAGCTGAAATGATCGATACAATCCACAAACGACCCGTATGCATAAACTCGATAATGATAACAGATGGTACACTATTGACATTTCCATCTGATGTTGTCTCGATGCTATAGTGTTATCAATACTTGTAAACAATGTCTAAATCAGAAAACTAGCTGAAAATGCTTCTAAACGACAGAGAAAAGTATATTTCACTTCCGTAAACTTTTATTGACAGCCCTGCCCTCATAAACAACGACCCTTTGTCCCAACTAAAGATAATCAATAAACTCACACCTATGACAAAATTTAATTTGTAAGGTATAGTAATGATAATATACGGTACTTACAGTAATATTCGCATGTATTTCATATTTCTTTCCATTTTTGCCAACGAATCTGCAGGTCAGTTCGTCGACACTAGCAGACATTATCTGAAACCGTTCATGATTTTTTGGAAACACTTGTTCTAAAGTCTTGATTTCTAGCTTAAGTGTATTTAAGCAAGCCATTAGTGTACAAAAACACTAATTCTAAACTAAATAACTGATATTCACGATAAAATACATGGGATTAATTTTACGTTCACTGCGCGACCAAGCAAAATGGCGGAACGCAATGGCGGAAATTATTTTGTGATGACTGACAACTGGCAAAGAGGGCGCTGTTAAAGTACGGCACACGGCACTGTTAAAAAAACGTGAGTTAAGTCGGAAACACACTTTAAACATGCAAGTAGATTTTTAATTCGGTTCTAGAGAAAGCCCGGTCAGTTTACTTCATCTTTAAGATGAAAGAGTCTGTAGGTACGCCAATAATGTGATTGTGAAGTTGCAAAACGTATTTTTCCAAATCAGTAGCCTAACAATTAAATATAGTTATAAACTGCTACACTTTCCCACTATTAGGAGAAAGATCACAGAGAAAGATATATTTTAAGATAAACATTGACTTAAAATTGACAAATAAATGGTGAGATCAACCATAGAAAGTCTAATATTAAAAAACAAATAATATAAATATTTGACGACCTCGATGGCGCTGTGGCTAAGGTAGGCGACCAAAGCGCGAAAGGTCCCGGGTTCGATTCCCGGTCGGGCCAATTTGGAAAAGGATTTTTTCTAAATTGACTTGGGTCTGAGTGTGCTGGGATGACGCCTCCAGTTAGTACCCGTCGTCTGGTGCTCATAGTATGTACAAGGGAAAACCTTAGTTTGAGACCGGGTGATTGGTGTGATTGTCTGGCGCATTTATTTATTAAATAGGGATGATTTGAAAACTTTTGGATTCGTGACAAAAAGTCTTAATTTAATAAAAATAGAAAGAAAGAAAAATACATTTATTGACCAGTCAAACACGGATACATACAGAAGAAACAGAAAAAAAACACAAAAATAGAAAAGGTTATAGTTACAGGCAAAGTGAAAATGAACAGAGTGGTCAATAGGTGCCTGCCTCAGCTCAAGCCACAGTGGTATGGTATTATGCATATATTACTATCAGGCAGCGATTGATAGTGTGCCATGCCAAACAGTAAGTACAAATTTCCAAATTATTGAAGATAACTCCTTAGATCCATTATTAATGCAGGCAGAGTTTAATTAAAATGCTGTTTTTTTAGTATCAACTTCAAAAACTCCCCCTTGTAACTATAAAATCGTAATAATGTTTAATTATTTGATATGAATATTAGTTTTATTTTACTTTAATACAATTTTTTAATACAAACATGTTTTAGTTCGTTTTTATATCTGTGTATCTATTTTATAAAGCAGCTTAACAGAATCCATGGACTTAGTATAATAAACATTAAGTCCATGACATATTCAAACACATGGACTTTATTATATTAAGTCCATGATCAAACATCACTAAAAAATATTAGTTGACACTTGTGGTTTGACAATTTAAAGTCAAAACATGTTGGATATTGGATTTGTTATTTGCTGAATTGAGATGGTTCCGTAGTTAAACGGTTTATTGGATCAATTAAAAATACCATGGGTCGAAGCCCAAGTCCGCATAAAAGCAGTTCTAGTAAACGGAAGCGTTCACGATCTCAAGAAAAATACAGACATAAATTAAGAAAAGTTAGTCCAAGCTCTACCTCAGTAATTCAAAAAGAAGAATTTAGTTATCTCAATTACAAGAGAGACCTAAACAAAATAATATCTTACAGTAACGAAAGCAATACAGTAGCAAACAGTCTAGATGATTTCTGGATATTTATATCAAAGTATGAAGCTACTCTTAGGAAAGCTGGGAAACCACTTCTGGTCCATGAAGAGGAAGACAAGACGGAATTGAACGATATAGGTGCTCCTGTGATATTCTCTAAATTCCACTGCATTAATTTCATAACAAATATAAAGTATGTTGACACTGTATCTCATGATCGGGATAAAAGGAAATTGACAAAACATATTTTCGATTCATTTTTGAATGTTGTGTCCATTTACATTGATTTTAAAAATAAAGAAAAGTTTGAAAAGTTGAAGAAGCTTAGGAAAGCGCAGCAAGAGCTACCTGTCGCTAAATTTAGGTATCAATTTTATATTTTACAATTAATAAAATAAATAGCAAATAGATCTTATTTTTTGTGTTAAAAATAAGTATTATTTATTTCTTTTTTATTTCAACTCTATTATCCAGATCTAAATCTATTACACCTCAATTAAAATAAAGTTACAAAAATAATAGTATAAATTTTAAGACTTTCCCTTGCCATGTATGTATTTTGTTCTATTTCTAAAACATGTTTTGAAATGGCTTTGAAAATATTAAATTTGACTATGGATAGATAGATAGTAAAATAATTAGAAACAATTTGTATTGAAACTTTACTTTTTCTTTTGCAGACAAGTCTTGCAAACTTTGTTTAAATTGGTTAAACTGCATAATTATAATTCACATGCATTTTTGCGTTTATAATTGTACTATGGATTGCTATTATTTTCAGGAACGAAATAGTGACAGCAGTACAAAATGAAAGAGTTGTTGTGGTAGCAGGTGACACAGGCTGCGGGAAGTCTACACAGGTTCCTCAATACCTTAATGAAGCCGGATTCCAGAATATTGGTATTTAAAAAATTATTTACTTTTTAGGCATTTTAAGGAAGACAAATGCTGAGTATTTGCCTTTTTAGTGATTTGAAGTTCTATAAATGCAATGTATCTCATGTAACTAAACAAACATTTCTCCCTTTTTTTCTTTAAATTATTATACTAAACAAACATTTCTCCCTTTTTTTCTTTAAATTATTTTTTTAATCAACTGATTCAAGAGAAAAGTATAGGATTGGAAAGCTGAAAATTTGGTTTATTCCTAACCTGACCCGAAAACCTAACCCGGTGGCGGGTTAGGTTAGGAATTTGAAAAATTTATTAATATTTATGCCGAACGTAACCCTATTCCTAACCTGACCCGATGTGTCGTTCCTATCGTAACCCGAATTGCGAAGAAGGTAGTTTAATCCACAATAATTTAATTCGGCCTCATTAATAATGTACAAAATGTAAAAAACTGATTAGGTGCCCATCGGGTCTCCCTCTCCCCTTTCTAATAAAAGTACTTATGTGTCAAATCAGTGTTTAATATTTATAATACCTAATTAAAATATCACAGAATCAACATATATAATAAACAATTATAAAATAATTTCTTTCCTATCATTAATTACTTACAAAATATAAACAAATGTGGAATGTAAAATAACTTAAATATTTTTGAACAGTACCCTACAGGTACCTACTTAAGCGATTATAAAACAAACTGAAAATGAAGGTACTTTCGACAAACTTTTTTTCTAATCACCGCATCTTTATTTTTTTGTCATCACTGCACTTCCCAAACAATAACATGATTGTTTGGGAAATGCAGTTGTCATTTAAAAACTGTGCAATTTTATTTGAAATCTTTATAAAAACGGTAAGTTTATCAATTGAGATCCTTTCTTATGCATTGTTGTTTGGATATTTACATTTATGCGCGATTAAAATAACTAGGTAGTTACGTGTTAATATTAAAGACTGATTTGACACATAAGTACTTTTATTAGAAAGGGGAGAGGGAGACCCGATGGGCACCTAATCAGTTTTTTACATTTTGTACATTATTAATGAGGCCGAATTAAATTATCGTGGATTAAACTACCTTCTTCGCAATTCGGGTTACGATAGGAACGACACATCGGGTCAGGTTAGGAATAGGGTTACGTTCGGCATAAATATTAATTAATTTTTCAAATTCCTAACCTAACCCGCCACCGGGTTAGGTTTTCGGGTCAGGTTAGGAATAAACCGAAAATTTTATTAGTATCTACACTTCATCAAAATAAATATGTTTGACAATTATACAAATGAGCTGCTAAATTGTATGTATGTACATGCAAACGTTTAGGAATGCTGTTTGAATTGTCAGGACAAGGTTTGTACAAAAAAGAGTTTAAATTTTACTGTGGCTGTTTGTGAGCCAAGCCATGGCAGGTCGCTAGTTAAATAAAATTAAAATTAATAATTGGATTATAGTTTGTAATAGAGAAATAAACTAAAAATATGTAACTGATTTATAATATTTTTAGCGTGTACTCAGCCAAGAAGAATCGCCTGTGTGTCCCTGTCAAAGAGAGTTGCATATGAAATGTTAACACAGTTCGAGAGCAAAGTTGGCTACCAGATAAGGTTTGAGAAAAGCAAAACTGTTGACACCAAAATATGCTTCATTACTGAAGGCTTATTACTGAGACAGGTGAGTTGAAGCATATTATTTATGAATATTTTAAATATGTAATGTATATGAGTAGGTACTGTAAGTAAAGAATTGCCGGACCGAGTACTATTTGTGTACTTTGTAGGAATATTAACAATAAAGCAAGTATTTACTTTATTCATGTAATTTATTGGTTTCTCAACGGACTTATAATGCAGTTTTGTGTGAGAAGAAGGAGAGAGCTGCGTAGCGGCAAAAATGTGAAACTATTACAATGCGTTCAAGTAATTATAATTTATTGTATATACATGAATGGAAATAAATTAATAAATACTATTGTAACACCTTTATTTATGGTTGCAATTAATCTTTAACATACTTATACTTTTCTATTATACTAGCATATAGATTTTAATAACTATTCGACATCATCTCATACTTTGCCCTTAACCAGGAGATGGTAGATGGATGGATGGATGATGGAAAGTCCAAACAAAGCCTAATCTTTGGTTTGCATAAGTGAGCCCGTTCTTGAGTTATAAAATTCCAAGGAAAAGTGTCATTGATATTTTCATATATTTTGATTTCAGATGTCATCAGAGAACCTACCAAATTATGACGTCATCATCTTAGATGAGATTCATGAAAGGCATTTGATGGGAGATTTCCTTCTTGGAGTACTGAAGTGCCTGATACATACTAGAAATGATATAAAACTAGTCCTTATGTCTGCCACAATCAATATTAAACTGTTTGAAAATTACTTCGCCGCTGAGTCAGCAGCTGTCATAGAAGTGAGTTATGTCTATTCATTATCTGTTAGTATTCAGCTCTTACTTTTATAAAGATTCGAGACTTTTCGCCTACCCATAGGAGATTTAAAAACGTATTCAAATGGACTAAGGGATATCAAAACAACTTTAAAAAGCTGATGTAGGTTCTATTAATGACCTACTTTACCCTTAATCAGATAAAGGGTAAATAGTTCCCATCTCAAATTGACCCATAAGGTTCATTATTCCTTGAATTATCTGCGAAAACCAATGGAAAATTCTGATATAACTGGGCCGTTTATGGGTTAAATTGTCAGCGTAATATTTTAAGATCTTATAAACAAGGCCGCTTAAGCCACGTGAGAAAATTTTATCGCACTCTCAAGAAATAGTTTAAGCGCTCAAAACAAAGTTGATTTTATTTCAGGTCCCCGGCAGACTGTTTCCGATAGAACTTAACTACAAGCCGATACTGATTGAAGATAAGCCGACACGAGATGACAGGCTGGATCCACAACCATACGTCCAAATAATGCAGTTGATTGACAGTAAATATCCATGTGAGTTATTCGAGGAAGTTTTAATTTTTTTTTAAATTGCTACACAGTCAGGCATACGTCACTTGTTCAAGGCGACGCGTTATATGCCTAAAGCTCTGCGTATCGTCGACGATAAAACGGATAAAGGGCCGCCCATTGCTTGCTTGATCGTTCGCACCTCAGTTTTTTTGCGCTTACGGTTCTAAATGCCGCAACCAAGTAATTATTGTGCAGTAAATGAGTACAAGATTAAGAAAATAAACGAAATTCGTCTTTATTTCCATTTCAAACGTTTATTTATTAAATTGGAGAGTTAAAAGTATATTTAAATAATTTTGACAAAGTTGTCATGCATCGGTCTGGTAGGTGTAATCTTGAAACAATTTTTTAAAACCGTTGATTTTCAGTCGCTTTGATCCTGTTTCGGTAATTTATCGATTTCAGATAACATATTACATATGGGTGTTTAATATGATGTATCAGTATGTACAAATTATGGGTACAGTCAGCATCATTACTTCGTATACACCTCAGTACCTTGTCACATTAAACGTCCATGTGACTGAGTAAGTCAAATAGACAAACGATGTAGTGGGAAATTGAAAATGCGTAGGAATTGTCATCCAGCAATAGAAATACTGCAACCACGCGGGATTCCTCGATAATTTTTTTGTAGTGTTGTTACCTTGTTTTTATTTACCTATTCAAAACTTAAAAACTTCATGTTATAATAGACAAACTAAGTAGTAAGAAATTAAATGTGTGTAGGCATTGTTATCCAGCAATAGGGATCCATTAATCCCGCGAGATCCCCTATAATGTTGTGTAGTGTTTTAGCTACTTTTATTTATTAATTACTTGAAAATTCCAGGCAATGAGAGGGGAGACCTTCTAATCTTCATGTCGGGAGTGCAAGAGATAACTGCTATAGCGGACGCGGCCCAGCAGTACGCGGAGAAGTCAAAGAAGTGGATTGTGTTGCCACTCCACAGCGGGCTGTCTCTCACCGAGCAAGACAAAGTTAGTTTCACTTAGATTGGTCCAATAATTCGTCTAGGATAAACATTCATGTTATGAATTTTTGGGGCCGTCCATTAATCATGAGATGCTAAAAAATTACCAAATATTATAAGTGGGGAGGAGGGGATTAGTAATATATCACCAGTATTTTTTAAATAAATTTTGATGATACCTAAAAATGTATTTTATAATAAATAAACTCGCCAGACAATCACACCAATCACCTGGTCTCAAACTAAGGTTTTAAATACCAACTAAACTAGGTAGTACCTAAATGTTAGTATCGTGTATTTTTAGTACCTAGTAGGTACTAAAAATACACGTTATAGTTAGTTAGTTAGTTTAATTTTTTACGCTGGATTGTAAATCAATTATAAGTTAGGTATAAAACTTTTTTTTTAAATTCACTCGCGCTACCGACAATATTTGTATATACTACGTATGCTCAGCCTTCAGCTATGTACATAATGGGCGCCATAGAAATAATGACCAATGATGATAGCGATCTTTATTGAAATCGTATATATTAATTATAATTTGCAGGTTTTCGACTACCCCCCGGAAGGAGTGAGAAAATGCATTGTATCAACAAACATTGCAGAAACGTCAGTCACCATTGACGGGATAAGATTTGTTGTCGATTCTGGAAAGGTAGTACTTCTTTATTAAAAATTTAAACCTATCTAATAAATACTATTAAAAAAATGCGTTGGGCTTTCTGCATTGGCGAACTTTAAATATTATAAGAGAACAGAAAACTGTAATTTACCGTTGCGTTGTGGTATTCGAACGCACGACCTTTTCGTTTACGATTCTGAGGTTTTCAATCATTTCTGCAATGAATGCACCACGGCCCAATTACTAGGAATGTTGTAGACATGTAGTTCAAAACTCGTACGGCAGAGGGCACTAACCGAAGGAAGGATTATTAGGGTTCCGTAGCCGAATGGCATAAAACGGAACCCTTATGGATTCGTCATGTCTGTCCGTACGAGTGTGGGTATCTATGAATAGGTCTTCAAAAATGATATTGAGATTTCGAATATTTTTTTTTCTAAACTTAATAGTTTGCGCGAGAAACGCTTCCAAAGTGGAAAAATGTTGTTCCCCCCCCCCCCCCCTTTTAACTTTTAAAATAAGAGAAATCAGAAAACTAAAAAAAACATATAAGGTACATTCCCATGCAAACTACCAGCGAAAATTGGTTCGAACGAGATATGGTAAGTAGTTTTTTTAATACGTCATAAATCAAATTAAATAGGTATTAACTTTGTTTTGGCGAGTCCGATTTGCACTTGGCTGGTTTTTTACTATAAAAAACTTTTAAAGTATTCACAACCAGCGGTCAAATTTATATTTGTAATTGTGCACCTACCTTCTCATATTATTGTTTTTGTTAATTGTTAATGTTCGTTACTTTATTTTTGTATATCGTTCAATTTGTTGTGCTGTCGTAACATTTCTCATGTAAGTGAATATTGTAATTCTTTTGAGAAATAAATGTCTTAAACCAGAAATAATATTTAAAGGTTTTCTGTTATATTTATTTAATTCTAAGTTTTCGGTTATTGTCTGCCTGCTATAACTTACAGATAGCTCAGTTGGAAGAGCAGCACGCGCGACGTGAGGGTCGTGGGTTCGAATACCACACTGTGAGAAGAGATTTCAAACTGTTTTATTTAAAACCCTTTGAAACATCACACTTGTTATTTTGCAGGTGAAAGAAATGAGCTACGATTCTACGACTAAAATGCAGAGGCTGAAAGAGTTCTGGATTTCGAAAGCTAGCGCTGATCAGAGAAAGGGTCGAGCGGGTAGAACAGGTGAATTAATACATAAAATGAACAAATATAAAATAGTCTTGGATGGTCTTTCTTCATAAATACTAACCAATGGATGCTACGCATTGTAAAGAAAGAAAAACATTTATTGGCACACACATTAAAGCACAATTACAAACACATGAGAAACATTGAACAGGAACAGTGCAGCCAATAAGGTCCCAGCCTCAGCATGAGCTGCTGCGACAATGGAATCAATGCGGCAGCAGCGCTGGTATTCTGGTGGGACCTTAAATTGAGTGGCGTGAAAAACAAAAAAATATAAAGGAAGTTATCGTAGATCTGTAGAGCATAGATTTTAAATTTTAAATCTCTTGTTTCAAATATAGATTTTTTATACAAAATCCAACCTGCTTTGTTTTTAAGAAAGGTAGGGCATAGCGATTTATCGCTCGAACTGGAGCAGCCCAACTGTAAAATACCTCCAGCTTACAGAAGACCGCAGTCAAATAACAATCACTTTTGTGTTGTTGTGTTCCTGCGTGTAAGATTTCCAGAGCTCTTGAGGGTTGCTACATTAGTAGCAGGGGTCGTGCATTCAAGGTAAGGGCGACAAGTCCAGTAACATATTTATTATGCTGTACTTATCGCCCTTAAATTAGGACCTCATTACCTTTTAACAATAAGGTGGGATGAGGTCAATCTTGGAATGTCATATAAAATATACTATGTGGCAGGGATGTTATGGATATATATAATTTCGTATACGGACTTGGATACGGATACGTGTAAAATATTATATTGGTTTCGGTTACGGATACGGATCTTATTTCGGATATCCGATCATTTCGGTTACGGATATGGAGCTCCATAACAACCCTGCTTATTTTTTTGGTTTATTCGATAGTATCGGTTATTGATATTAGATTTTTATGTAAGTGTTGAAGTGAAATACAAATAAGAATATAAGTGATTTGACGTTAATTGTACTTTGTAGGTATTCTTCATATTTTATTTTATTTTATAGACTTAAGCTAATGTACAAAATACGACCATTTCTTAGTGTAGAACTGAGAATCCTACTGTGCGAGTGATTGATACTTTCAAATGTCAATTATTGCGACGCCATATATGGTCCATGTTTAATGGCAAAGACGTCTAAACTTGTGCAAAGGGTGCAGAATGCCTGTGCGCGTTTCTGTTTCTTTGTCCCCCCACGTGCACATATCACACCATATCTTAATGCTTCCAACTCCTTCAACATGAAAGCGCGTAGAAAGTTGCACCTTGCCACTCTTTTATTTGGAATTCTCAATACAGGGAGACGCGTTACCTGTATGAAAAGTTAACGTGGACGCGTGACCAGAGTCGGTACCCCAAGAGGTCCTGCACTAACATTTTCGCGACTGCGAAGCACCGAACCTTTGCGTTCCGTGGATCTTTTTAGATTTGCCGCCTCGCGTTGTTGGAACGACCTGCCTCCTCCGTTGCGTGAGCTGAAAACCATAAAAAGATTTAGAAAAGAACTGAAAAAGCATATGTTACATGGAAAGAACATAAACCACCCACCTTCTGGTAACTCACGTCGCGCGGGGGAATTGGCTGGACCGCATCTCAGTCTCATATAATAATTCTGGACCATGGCGTAAACACACATAGCAATAAATAAACTAGTAGCGCAGGAAACTGATTTTTTTATTTTTTTTTTATTAATCTTTTCTTTTCTTTTTTCTGCATATTGTTATGGAATTTGATATTTTTGGGATACTGACAGTAAACTGTGTTTTAGTTTTGTATTTTATTTTAATATATTATTCCATATATATTTAAACCCTATTATAATTTTAATTTAAGTAAGTTTTTTTTAATAAAATATCTTATGATTCTACTGACACTCGTCACTCGTCAAGGTACTGCCGGAAGACCAGCGCTGCAGTGGTGTCGTATGTATATATGTAATACCATACCACTGTAGCTTATGCTGAGGCAGGCACCTATTGACCACTCTGTACATTTTCACTTCGTATAATTGTACCCTTTTTTTTGTATATGTTTTTTTTTCTGTATGTATCTGTGTATTAATGGTCAATAAATATCTTTTCTTTCTTTCTTTCTTTATTTTGCACAAAGTAAATATTTATTCAATAAATCATTATTTTTTACAGTTACTCGATTTTGTATATAATTATTTCTTACCATTCAAAAACGCGTTGAATTAACTAAACACTATGTGTATATTTTGACTATTCGGAACTATATGAAACTTTTATATCGGATTCGGTTACGGATCTTATTTCGGATATCCGATCATTTCGGTTACGGATATGGAGCTCCATAACAACACTGCTATGTAGTGACTAAAAATATGTTTCAGGTCCCGGCGTGTGCTACCGTATTTATTCTGAGCAGCAATTCACTGATATGGAGCCCTTCAGCACCCCGGAGGTGTCCAGAGTGCCCCTGGCTTCGTTGCTGCTGCTGATGAGCTCGCTCGGAGTCAACGATGTGAGGCGGTTCCCGTTCTTAGATGCGCCCCCTGAGGAAGCCGTGGAAGATGCTCTACTGGAGCTGAAGCAACATGTATGTGGTTATAGACTTTAAGACTATCGCGTTCCATTTTAAATCCATACTTATATTATAAATGTGAAAGTAACTCGGTCTGTCTGTTCGGCTAGACCGCAGCTAAATAACAATCACTTCGGTGTTGTTGTGTTCCTGTGTGTGAGTAAGGTTTCTAGAGGTCCTGGGGGTGCTACATTAGTAGCAGGAGTCCAGCCTTCAAGGTCCTTACCTTGACAAGTCCAGTAACAGATTTATTAGATGCTGTACTTGTCACCCTTAAGCTAGGACCTCATTACCACTTAACATTGGTGGGATGAGGTCAATCTTAAAGTGTAATATAAAAAAATATATAAAAGAACCAATTTTTAGTCCGCTTCTCTATTATGTTCTAGGGCGCCCTCACTTCAAACGAAAAACTGACGGCCGTAGGCAAAGCCTTGGCCAGTCTGCCCGTGGAGGTGTCCCTAGCGAAAGCTCTGGTGGTGGGCAGCGCCACCCTGCCGCTTCACAAGAGGGACTCCGCCCTCGCTCTTGCAGCTGCCTTGGGCATCAGGTCTATTTACACGACAAGGGCGCATAGGGATTTTGAGTGTGAGGTAAGTGTGTGTGATTATTGTGTGTATCCTGCTATTTCAATGGAAATACAAAATGGAAATATTTCTTCTCACTTTACCGAATACCATTACCGAACCGGATATTTGGCCAAATTATCCATTTCATTGATTTGCCGCGTAAACAGATTCTAACAAGTCGCTATTGGTTAGGGGTGAGAGCTTTAAGCTTCCCGTAAGCTTGGTGAAATTGAAAAGGCAATCTTGGTGCCCTCATCTATTAAGAAAAAAAATGTTGGTATAGGTAATATGACGAGCGGACCGTACCTCAACGCCCGTCACCTGCGGAAACCGTCACATAACAATGAAAACAAAAAAAGTGCATTGCTGTTTGCATTATACATAAATGGTTGTAAAAGAGCGCGCGATTGGGACTTTTTTGACGAAATACGAGACTATAACACGAAAGTTAAGGAGATACAATTTGGGTCATGTAGCCAAGTATTTAAAACCGAATACTTGTATTTAGCACCAAAATCGGATAGTTCGAATAATTAGATTCGTCGTATTAGTCATCTTTTTTTACTATTTCCGAATGCAAATAATGAAAAATATGTCCGAATACGCCGAATGACGAATATTCAGCGCATCTCTAGTTCAAATAATAACCTTAGTCGTTGTCAAGAGTATTGGTTATTATTTCAGAATGCAAGGAAACCCGACGAGTCGGACCATGGTGACCCGTTAACTCTTCTCTCGCTGTACTGCGCGTGGCTGACGGTGAAGGCTGAGAGCCGTGGAGGGCGGCAGTGGTGCCGCCGGCGAGGCGTGGAGGAGCAGCGGTTGTACGAGCTCACGAAGCTAGCCGCGCAGCTGAGGGGTTTACTACAAGTAAGTTCACTAGCATCCCCTGGGTGTAAGACTCTAAGGAACGTAAGTGACCAAAAATGACGGTCTCGGTGGCGTAGTGGCTAAGGTAGGCTATCAAAGCATGAAAGGTCCCGGGTTCGATTCCCAGTCGGGTCAATTTATAAAACGCACTTTTGTTAATTGACTTGAGTGTGCTGGGATACCGCCCCCAGATAGTATCCGTCGTCTGGTACTCATAGTACAAGGGATAACCTTAGTTTGAGACCAGGTGATTGGTGTGACTGTCTGGCGCATTTATTTATATATTTACTAAAAATGGAAGTACATCCGCCATTGAATACAATGCAAAGTGATTCTACTTCCGGTTCGGAACCTATATCTACCGAGAAGACACCGGTAAGAAACTCAGCAGATAAGTTACAGTAGCAGTATCTAACTTATAGCTATGTGTAGAACACTTTGGACCAAGTCATATAGTTTTATTTTGATGAGTAAAAAAAGCATGAAGTATTATTTTATTTTAAGAGGTAAGCTGGAGCAGACCAGTCCCCAAAGGTGGCACCTGTTCACAAGCATGACGTGCACTACGTATAGAGCGTTGTTTACTATGCCAATTCTGTTGACGCAGTATTTGTGTCAACTTGTAGGTAATGACGTAGGTCGGCGCAACTCCAAGCGACGCATCATAATGAAACCAGTGAACGAAATAAACATAGAAAAACCCGTCACACTCACTTTAATCGAAAATCGGCACAAAAAACACAAATGTGCAGCACAAAAGCAATAGATACGCAATATAGTATCGACACTTAAAAAAAAACTTTAAGGCTAATGCGTTTAGGTTGACAAATAGACAAATCGTTTGTGAAGATAGATAGATAGATACACTTTATTGCACAGAAAATTCACAGAAATTGGTTTTACAGACATAGTTGACGTGGCCGAGAGGCGAGCGTGCCGGACTTTGGCGTCGCGCCATCTCAGAGGTTCCGGGTTCGATCCTCGGTCGGGTCAATATGGGAAACGAACTTTTCTGTATTGTCTCGGGTCTGGGTGTTGTGGTACCGTCGTTGTTTCTGATTTCTGTAACACAAGTGCTTTAGCTACTTACCACAGAATCAGAGCAATGTATGTGATGTTGTCCAATATTTATATTTACTTATTTATTTATTATTTAAGTACAATATAGGCGGTCTTATTGCTAGTTGGTCTTAGTGAAGTCACTTGAGAAAAATGAGGGGAGGGTAGGTCGAAGCCTTGACGCCTCAGAGTAAGATATATTGTTGCATGCCGAAACAGCTTCCTGTTAAGGACCATGCTTTAAACAGCATTACTAAAACGAGCATGCTTGGTTAACAAATAATAATGTTAATTATAATTGGGGTGGTTTAATTGCAGGACAACAACTTGATGGAAACTCCTGAGCCAGAGTCGATGTCGTCAGCAGAACGGTCGATGCGTCACGGACAAATGAAGCAACTGAAAGACATGCGCAGGTCGGTCTATATGTGCGCTATGACTGTTATACATAATACATAGGTATAATATCCCATAAAAACAATACTTGTCCAAAAAAATCAAAGTCGCGCAACTCAGTTGCCCTACCGTTAAAATTTGTGACCTCTGTGTAATACTAAGTCGGTTATTAACTTATTCAGTCTTAACTAAAGGGTCTGTGCACAAGAACATATTTTACCGTATAAAATTTAAGACATTTACGTTCCATTTTAAACGTTTAAATTATGTTAACGGGTCAAAACGCGACACTATATTTTAGTAGTTAATACGTTTACCACGGTTGGTGCAACCTAGTCGAAACTTCGGACAGTAAGTAGTTCGTATTAACTACTAAAATGGTGTCGCGTTTTGACCCGTTAACTTAGTTAACACTTTTACTCATGTGCTGTTGATAGTACCTAATAAATTTTCTAACTACAGACAATACAAACAAAAGGCAGCTGAAGAATCTAAACGCAAGAAACGGCTCAAAGTGGACTCCTGGGAGATAGTAGACGAGAACGCTGATGATGACGAGACGATGGACATCAAAGACATCGAGTTCCGGATGACGAACGACGCGTCGAGGATACAGGCGCTCATAAGTGGAGCTAGTGCGTCCAGCGGACGGGACCTCGCCATGCTTAAGGTAACAGTATGACGTATATGTAGGCGTTATGGTCATTTGTAGGGTTCCGAAGCCGTCCGTCCGTCCGTGTGTCACAGCCACTTTTATCCGTAACTATTTTTTTTATGTTGCAATTCAAGATTGACCTCGTCTCACCTAATGATGTCCTAGCTTAAGGGTGACAAGTACAGCATAATAAATCTGTTACTGGACTTGTCGCCCTTACCTTGAAGGCTTGACCCCTGCTACTAATGTAGCACCTCCCAGGAGCTCTGAAAACCTTACTCACACGCAGGAACACAACAACACAGAAGTGATTGTTATTTGACTTTCTTCTGTAAGGTGGAGGTATTTCACCAGTCGGGCTGCTCCATTTCGAGCGATAAATCGCTATGCCCTATCTCTCTTAAAATATCTTACTATATGAGCTATACTGTGGAAACTTGGTTAGTAGATGTATTCGGTGAACCGCATTAAGATTTTCATACAAAAATAGAAAAAGACAAAAAAAAATTAGGGTTCATGGGTCCCTTCATGGGCGAGTCCGACTCGCACTTGGCCGGTTTTTTCAGGCGAGCGTCGTTTATTTTCCTAGCTTTGTGGGCGTATTAAAAGGTCATGCCGGTATATAAGAATGCTTGTACTCTAACGATTTTACCACGATACACAAATTACAATCTATGAACAGGTAGGTAGGATGTACAACGGCCGGCAACAGTTTCTGAAGACGTGTGCACTGCTCGGCGATTGTGAGCGATGCTGTGCACGCCGTAGACTCTGTCGACGCCCTGCAGGTGGCGCTGGCGTCCCGTTGCTAACAATAGGCACTTGGTGGCGCTAGTGTTGCTATTTCCGAAATACACGTACTTTTCACACAAAAATACTCGAACACACGCACACGTATGAAATGACACGTTCACAAAATTTTGTTATTTTTTGATAATATTCCTAGTTTTTATAATACGCTACTGTAAAAGTAGACGATGTTGTATATTTTACGATACGACTTTAGCGTGTTTCAGAAACTTATCAGCGCCATCTATCGATATCTATGAGTATTTATTTGTGTTTCGGATGTTGATTTTATTCTCATAATCACTCAAGTTCCTATTTTAGGGGCTGGGGGAAAAGTTTTACAATTTTTTAAAAAAAAATTTGTTAATCTTTTATTATTCGTTGTTAACAAAGACTCTTGTGTACCGATTTTTAGGTTCCTACCTTTAATTGCGAAAAGTCCCATATAAAATTTCACACTCTCGTTTAAGGGGTTGGCGGCAGATTTCCATAAAACAATGATTCACGATTTTTTTTCTCACAAATATACAGTTACAAATAGTCCGTATAACAATTTTTAGCTTGAAAACTGCGAAATGTCCCTTTCAAAATTCAACTTGGTGGGAGAGGACGGAGTGCATAGAAATAGAAAAAAATAGCTTATGTACAAACAGACACACATATATATTTTTTCCCCATTAATAATATGCGTAAGGATATTACATAGGCCATTTTATTTGTAAGTTGGACTCTTATATCTGCAATATAGTCATTGTAGCTATTAACGTTTTAAAAACTTTACAAATTTCTTATGTTTATTTTGTCCATTTTGATACAGATCGTGTTGTGCCGAGCCCTGTATCCACAAGTGGCAGTTACTGATGAGTTTAACCACTGTAAGGTAAAATATAACATTTAATTTTAAGACAATCGAACATGATATTATTTTGACAACTGTGATTTATATCTTAATACACATTGAATTGAAGTGAATTTATTCACTAAATTATAAATAAAACCTAATTGATTGGATCAACCATAATATTAATTATTTTTTCAACATCTGTGTTTAATCTATACTTAGACCAAAACATTATTTTATTTTTACAACTGTGTTTATTAAAATACCCAATTAGTGTTTATTAAAACCTAATTGATTAGATCGACCATAAGTTAAATTATATTTTCAAAATCTTCTGTTTAATCTAAACTGAGACCGAATCCAAAAAAGGACGAGGTTCTATGTTCGACTGTATTTGCTTTTTTTCCCATCTAAAAATTATTTCTAAGTACATATATCAGTGAGGACGTTGTACATTATTTCAGTCAATATCAGAGCAGCTCTACCACACGTGGAGCAAACCGTTCGTGTACCTACACCCTAACTCGTACTTCGGCAAGAACCCGCGCGTCCTTCAGTTGGCTGAGGCTGATATACAGGACCCGCCTCCTGGGTACAAGACCAGACTCCCGCTATCGGATAAACACCAAATACTTTGTTACTTGTGAGTATATACCAATCAGCCTTTTCATGCTTTATAGCTGTCACCATACGATTATAAACATCTTTAGATTACAATCTATCTAGTGAGATTGTAAACTGTCGAAAGATTGTGAACCGTAACTTGTGATTGCAATTTAACGCTTTATTTTTCGCTATATTATAATCTATCGAGATGAAACTGTTAAATTACAATCTGTCCCGCGTCAAATTGTCAACTGTCCTAAAGCTTCCCGCATCCTTGGTGAAGATGAAAAGGCCATCTGCGGCCGTCATCTATAGTCAGTTAGGAAAAAAATATCGAGAAGAACCGGCAAGAAACTCGATAGTTACGTTAGTAAGGTTTAAGTAACGAATTTCTTTCTTTACAGATCCCTATTGGAAACCACAAAACCGTACATAGTGAATTCAATGCGTATGCCGGCCGCGCAGACTTTGTTACTGTTGGCTCATTCTATCGATACGAATATGGGGTTCACCAGGTAAGGAATTATGGTTCTTATTTACGTACAAGACTTCATTATTAAATCAATACAACAAAATATGATTTTACTACTAAAAATCTGTACAAATACTGAGTATTTGTCTTTTTAGTGACGTAATCTTATTTTATGTTGGTGTTTTTAAATACTGTTTCATGCCACTAAATAAAATTGTCTTTCTTTTAAAATACTAAATAAAATACTCTTTCTTTCTTTTATATCTATTACATAATAATGAATCGCAAAATGTGTTGGTAAGGGCATAACTCAGGTTAATAATAAAAAAATAATAAATGCGCCAGACAATCACACCAATCATCTGGTCTCAACCTAAGGTTTTCCCTTGTACTATGAGTACCAGACGACGGATACCAACTGGGGGCGTCATCCCAGCACACCCAGACCTAAGTCAATTTAGAAAAGTTCGTTTTCCAAATGACCTGACCGGGAATCGAACCCGGGACCTTACGCGCTTTGGCCGCCTACCTTAGCCACTGCGCCACCGAGGTCGTCAATCATATAGTCATGATTTCGAACGTTTTCAGGATAGTATGCGACTCGTGGTTGCTGCTTGAGTTTCCTTACCCTGAGACTGGTCTCAACCTGCTGTTGAAGGCGACTAAGTTGAGGCAGAGATGGGATGCGCTGATCAACAGGCGACTAGCAGGTTAAATACAGTTTTATTATAGGTGCATACAATGCTATTTAGTGCAACAGCTGGAAGAAATACAACTTTTAGTTACGCATTTACCAATATAGGTTTTTGTAAAATTTTGTAATGGCATCTATGTCTACTTCGATGGCTCAGCGATCCAAACTGTATCTTCAACTGTCCAGCTCCCAAAATTTTGCCAAAACTCATACAGTAACTTTTGCGTGACAAGAATTACAATATGCATACAAAACACAAAATTTCACGTTTATAATGTTTATTAATATTTAAGTAGAAAGAAAACTTTTAGTGTACTTATCAACCTATAAAATGGTTTTATAAACCTGTTTAAAACGTTAAAGAAACGTTGTGTTTGGCATTTTTAAAATTTGTATAGATACATAGGCGAAAATGTTGTATTGAAATACCACTAATAAATAGTTATATTTGGCACATTCTAAAACAAAAATAAAACCTGAGAAAAAATGCTGTATTCAAAGTACTAGAGAAATAATCTGACTGGCACATTTTTACTAATTTGGGCGGCAGAAATACTGACTGAGCCACAAGTCACCCAAGCCCAAATAGCTCACTTATGAAAGTGGCCAACTTATTATTTAGGTTAGGTTAGGCTTTTATTGCTGCTCAATGTAATATAATCCTTATTTTAGTTTCCACAGTATTTTATTAATATTGAAATTTCTGTTACAGACGCAAGCCCCACCAAGTCTGTTGAAAGCGAGCTTCAAAAGCAGAAAACTAACATACCTTACGAAGAGCTTCAGCATCAACTCTCAATAGACATCAGTTCGTACATGTCCAGCCAAGTGTACTACACCATCAAGAGGCTTCTACCTGGAGACCTGAAAGTGCTGTATAGTGGGCCGGAGGAGGCGCATCCGATTGTGGACCCTAATCCGTTTGAACAAGGCTTCGAGTGCCGTGCGCATGAGAAAAAGGGTGGGGTCTACGTGACGGATAACATCGTTTTTAATTGGTACGTTGATTAAATTATTCGGTGATTAAGGCTCCGTATTCAAAGGGTAAAAACGGGACTGTATTACGAAGACTTTGCTGCCTGTCCGTCCGTTTGTCTGTCACCAGACTGCGATAGCTAGACAATTGAAATTTGTACAAATTATGTATTTCTGTTGCCGCTGCTATAACAAGTATGTACTAAAAACATAATATAACAAGTTTTTGAGGGTGGTCCCATACAAGAAACGCGATGGTTTTGCCCTGTTTTGCTCGGTATCAATAATGGCAATAGATAGGCACTTCAAATATTATAATTAATTATAAAATTAAACCATACTAAATGTTTAAAGGGGCACGCATACAAAAACGCAATCGCTCATTTAGTAGTCATCTTACTTTGTGTCACAAGAGTCGTGCTTTCGATCTTCACTATTTTTCCAAAACAACCTTTATATCCAAATCAGTATAGCCGTTTTTTGAGTTTTAAAATAAAAGTATAGAAACTAAAAGTTAATTAAAAAAATATTCACACTAATAAAATCAAACATTACTTATCATGTAATTTCTGGTGTTAATAACGATGTTTCTGACACAGTGTTGTAGATACTGAGTGGAGCTACAACGCCTACCAAGAGGTCTTCGCCCTCACCTGGCCGTGCCCCGACTGTGGCGTGGCACTCTGCCTCTCCCCTCTAGAACGAGTCCAGCACAAACTCTTCACCTGCTCTTCCAAACCAGAAGAAAAGCCGCAGCCAGCCGCGCCAAAGGAAAACAGACCTAACGCGCGACATTTTACGTGCGAGAGTTGCGCCGCTACGTTGTGCTTGACGCCTGTTGAGATACTGAGACATAGGAAGAGTTGTAAAATGAAATAAATGGAGATGGAAAAATATGCTGGTATTATTTTTTCGCCATTATTAATCACCAGATGACATTTCAATAGGGATGATAACTTGGTTAAAAAATAATGATTCTAAATTATTCCGTCAGATATATTTAAAAATACAATAAAAGCATATTTTTTTCCTTAAATAAAAAAACCAACAAAAAAATCATAAGTTTTTATCCATCCATCCATCCATCCATCAGCCTCTTTTCGTCCACTGCTGGACATAGGCCTCCCCTACAGAACGCCACAACGCGCGGTCCTGCGCTATCTGCATCCAGTGGCTCCCCGCACATCTGACGATGTTTAAGTTTTTATATAACGTATAAATTAAAACTGATGATACAGCGCAACAAAGTTCAGTGGAGAGGGGGATGTGATTACGTCACTAATTCGTAAAAACTGTACCAAGAAGTGGCGTTGAAATTTATAAAAGAAAAAATTGGTCTATCTTTTTTGGTAATCTTAATGTTGAAGAAAACATAAATTTTTAGTCATCTTTCCTATTGTCGAACTCATAAAAACTTTTAAATTAGTCGTAAGACTAAGAAAACCATACATAATAGTAAATCAGCTGTGTCTGGCATTTAAAAGGGCACTCGGCTTTACGAAGTTGGAGACAAAAAGTTACTAAGTGTGCTGACGAGTACCATATTACGACGAGGTACGTTAAGTTTTAATGTTGTTGCTAGATAGGTTTGTAATTTAAGGAAATACAATTTCGTGGGGTTTCCTTTCGTCTGACGTGTTGTCCCAAATTTGAACTGTCAAGCAAAGCAATAATTTGATTTCAAAAACGCCTAAGGTGCCGCACGCGACTTTCGACGGACCGTGTCTCCTTGAACAAGCCCTAAGCACGCAGTGATAGATAGCGTTATGCGCGGAAGGGTAGCGGCAGCCTTACCTATTGCGAGGCCCCAAGCGAGCAGGTATTGCGAGGCCCTTTGCCCTTCGTGTGAAAAGTAGGTGTAATTGTTTGGTTTGTAAAATAGTAGATTTACAGAATTGTGATTTTGACAGGAAACGTTAAGGTAAAAAAAATTGAGTATAAAAATATTTTACGTTGAAAGATTCACAATTTTAATAAAAACAGGTGTACCTACAGTTTAAAATTGTTGTTTGCCACATTTTCTAAGCGTAAATTTTTTCTCAGAAACTTTTTGCTCTATTTGCTCGGTTTGTTGAGTGAGGCCCCTACAAGAGCGAGGCCCCTGGCGATTGACCTATTCGCCACCCCCTAAGGCCACCTCTGCGGAAGGGCCACTGCCCTATGTAGATAAGCACAAAGCACCGATTAATTCAGAGGGACAGAAGTAAAATAAACGAAGTTCAGCGATCACTAGAGAGGCACTAATAGAAATTCGTCCAATCCGGCATCGGTAGTACGCACAAGGTTTTAATTATGCCTTAACTAAAGCAAACTTAACGATACCAACCCTGAATTCCATCAAGGCGGCCTTGTCCTCCGCTCCTCAAATGTGTTAGCGATTATACAGCAATTAGATTAATTAGCTGTTTGTCCATATGTCGACCTCGCATTCGGGCCCGGCCAATTTGTGTGTCGGCCCAGGAAGCGACTGTCTTGGCTGATGCGAAAATTACACATAGAATTTGGTACGCCGACCGAGTCTAGGCAAAAGGGATTACAGACTTCGAGCACGCTGCGTTTAAGGTTTATTATCGAGTGGACGCAGTTTGGGAATTAGTGCAATTTAAATCAGTGATTATTTTAAAGTTGGATCTCATTCTGATTAGTTAGTAACGTCGATTATTATGTTATCTATGTTAATGAGACCAAATACTTATAACCTTGGTTCTAGAGGTTCAAGTACATACTTGATCATGACCCTGTCCTGGGTTCGATGCCCGAGTCGAGTAAAGTATTTTTTTCGAACATAGCTCTGGTTAGTGATTACCAATCTTTATTTGACAAACGTGGTGCCTTAAGCCAGCGCCCAACGATGACCAGATTTGAATGATAAAAACCTTTGCCCTACACTTGGACAATGAGACTTACCTAGGTATCAGTACATAGTATAAAACAAAGTAGCTTTTTCTGTATGTCCCTAAATATGCTTAGATCTTGAAAAATACGCAACGAATTTTTATGCGAATTTTTGATAGATAGAGTTAATAAGGAAGGTTTATTTGTATATTCCATACATATTAATGTACAGAAAAGCCAAAAACTTCATTTGTATTTACTTGCACGCGTGCGAAGCCGGGGCGGGCAGCTAGTACTTATTTGAGTATTTGCCGCGTAGAAAAAGTGTCCCATTGAGTACACCGATACCTATAGAATATATAAAGAAGAAGTTTACCTAAACTCTATTGAAATTAGATGCTGATTTGTTCGCGGACTATTTCCGTTCTTTCCACATTTTCCACTAGTTGGCTTGGCTGTGATGTTATATAGCCTAAAGCCTTCATGGATCAGTTAACTACTTTTTTAATTTCAGGAACTCTGAGATAAGCGCTTTCAAATATTAGGTAGTAGCTTAATAACATTAGTAGGTATAGACAAAGTGCTTGCTGTGTTAGTTACGATGAATCCATAATTTAATCCTACCTTACGATCTATACCTACCTACTATACCTACGTCCGGTTTATACATTAACCTTCATATTGAACTGTCTACCATAAGCTTCTAGCATCTCATCTTGAACCAACGACCCCTATGGTGTGTTTAAAGATGAAACCATTTTAAATACATAACCGGGGAACAGTTTATCTAAAGCAATGGTTTCCAAACTGTTTTAGTTGATGTGCCTAGTGCCCTAGTGGGATGCAGTGTGGGGGGGGCTTTTACTGTGGTTGAGTACCTATTTGTTCATGAATCCCATATTAAATCTTGTAGATTACCTGTGAACTACTAGTATTAAAACTTGCTAACTTCAAAGTGGGTCACAACAGAAATTAAATTAGAAATGATTCATCTTTGCAAATATCTTACATATATTTCTGTTATTTAAAAAAAAATAAAATGTTCTATTTTTCTAATAATCTAGTTGTACTATCTTATTTTAAAAAATTATCGAGTTTCTAGGCGGTATCGTCCCTATAGAAGTATAATTCTAACACATTTTATTATATTAATGATGATTCAAAATATGTTACAATGTAACCTACTTGAAAAAGATGTTATGATCATAGAAAATCATAAATGTTATCTAGCTATCGTATACAATTATCAGTAAGATATAACATCCTGACTTTTCATAAAACCTCTATAGAAACGCGATTACCTACATCAGTTTTAGTCCTTTTGGAATTCCAAGAACATACTTAAGTTTGAGAAACGCTGATCTAAAGCAATGTCCGCGCACCTACTTGCAACCGATCTCGGGAAGATGGGTGGTTAACTTTTAACCTCCCGTCTTCCTTAGAAAACCTTTCAATAGCCTCTAAACTGACACTTATATCTCAAGCAGCAGAGATCATTTTCGCGTTCCCAGACACACTTTGTAAGTTTGTAAGAGTTTAAAGGATTGCTGTCAACCCGTCACCGCGTAGGAAGCAGGCAGCGTCTGTTGTTTAATGAAATTATAAAGTGAAACTAAATCAGAGTGCGGCGATGCGAGGGTTAAACGAATTCGTGGCTCATGAAAATGAGCGGGATGGGGGTCCATCAAGATCGCGCTGACGGATCGTAGTGACAGATTGAGGAGGCTTAGATGTTAGGCTACATACCTACCTACCTTAAGATAAGTACTTTCAGAATCTGGACAATCTTTAAGAGATATGAGCAACTAGAAGGATTCACGCGCTCGAAAAAGAGTATAGGACGATTAGATACAAAATTTAGATACAAGGACAGAAATTGTTTATTTATTGAATTACCAACATAAGAGTTAACAATAACAGAGAAAGGATATAAATAATAAAAATGCTTAAAACTAACTGTTCTTAAAATTACAGGTAATTACAGCATGAAATAATATTAATAATAAAAATACACAAGCGACAAATATGAAAGAAAAAATAAATAAAAAAAAAAATTTTTTTTTTTACAAATTTCTAGGTCAGCGTCAAATTAGTCAAGGCAACACACTAGGCAAGGACAGAAACTTACAAAGGCCCTGGGAGTGTATGTCAAGCTCCGAAATCACACAAGGATAGCGTGCTACTCCAAACATGAGACTTATCCCAAAACTTAGTAGCTTACGATAAAAGCTATGCTCTTCTCTGCGTGATACACTAAGAATTGAGAATATCAGTATAACTAAAGTCATTGTTATCAGAATTGCAACACTAAACTAAGTGGGCAGGCCTTAAAGCTCTTTTGGTGCACGACCTCTTTCCCCTAGCGTGTATCCCAGAGATCCACTAAATCCTGATCCAGAGCCTAGTGTTAATTTCCACTATGAGCCAGATTTGACGAGCTTGCTGACCTCCGCATCCCTTACATACAGGTGAGGTACAAGGACGGATGATTGAATGGGCAAAAAGGTAGACTGTTGTCCTGGTACCTGAAAGTAAGTTTGGGTCGATCTCCCATAAGATTTTAAACGACCTTGTCACGGTAGGAGCCACAAAGCCGAGAGTTGTGACTCCGTAGGGGAAAGACCTACCTACATATTTGTGGACTTTACATTCCAACATTAGAGAACCGGTTTGGATTTGTCCCTAAAAGCTTAAAGCTGTAGAAAGCTACATAATGACCCAGAGGTATTGATTCCCGCACATTACATATCTAGACACTTCTCTCGCCCCGTTGTTATGTCTCGTTTGTTTTTACTGGCAATATATTGGTCCAAGACTTTACACTGTTGGAAATGTAACAAAATGTGATATTGGCGTCTATTTATTCAAGTATAGGTAGTTGATTAACATAATTACCGTCATTACCAATATTGAGAATCAATTATAGTCGGTTGGTTTTGAGTGACGGATTTTTATAAATTCTCGTACAAAATCTACTATTGTGTGACTGTGACAAAGCTTACTATACTGTCACGTGTATAGTGTAAACAATGAATTTCATGTCATCATGATAAGGTTCACTTTAGAATGATGTACGTGACTGCAGATACTGTGACGTGCGTATAACGAATTTCTTTTAACTTTCCTTTGATTTCTATGTTTTAACAGGTGTTACATTGCGCAATTGTAGGTACCAGGCTGGCAGAGAGCGGTGGAGGCAGATAGCTCGCTGCTTGGTGGTCGTGCGATTTGTCGCTCCGATGCTATCGCGGCCGTAATTCGGCCGCAACTGCCGTGCGTGTCGGCGAACCGCGATTTCTTCACTGAACCCTGTGGCACACCTGGGTCATCGTGTACTGGTTCCTGCTTCAGACTTAATAAACTGTATTGTCTTATCTTACCGACAGAAGGACTAAGAGAAATATCGTAGCGTCATAATCTTGTTTTGATAATGTGTGTTTTTTCCCCGGAGTTAATTATCGTCTTGGATTTAAAATTGATTAAAATCCTTTATTAGCGGATACCTACGTCATAGCATATACCTGCATGCCAAATTTCAGCCCGATCCATCCAGTGGTCCGGGCTATGCGCTGATAGATCACTATGTCAGTCAGTCAGTCACCTTTGAGTAATATACCTATGTTTAGATTGTTTACATTTCAAAGTAGCAGTGGGCTGATCACGGTACGCCTGTCACAGAATCGATTACCGCTTAATTAAACTGGTTCTTCATTGGAGACCACGCCTTAAATATACAAGACGTCCTCCTGCAAGGTAGACTGACGATATGCGCAAAGTAGTCTCCAACAGTCTAAAACAATGGTGTAAACTGAGCTTAGTGGTCTTATTGAAGGTACCTACATATTCCTAAATGCGGACGCTAACGGGTAATGATTTAAAAAATCAAACAGATAATGTACTTTATTGGACAACAACTACAGAAGTTTGTTTAACAGACAAAATTTAAGTACAATTTAAGTAGTCTTACAGTTGGGAAACGATATCTTTCCTAGTATGTAGTTATAGTGGATAACGAGAAATGGGTACGAGGTGTACTAAAATATTAATGGAGAAAATTATTTAAACGGAGTGCCATCTTGGTCTCAGTACGCCCCGGCCCTAACGGCAGGTCCGAGCTCCTACACTAGATAGGGCCAGAACTCGTGAGCGATGCTCACCAGATAACAATTGCTTTGTTTCGCTGTAAAACTCGAAAATTAACATCATTTGCCAACGCCCGATCGCGCCGCCGATACCGACACTATGGTCTACGGCCTTAAGACATGAGAGATTGGTCTTAAAATAGATTGCATTATTTTTCAAGACCATAAAAAAAAAATTTGCTTGACCAGATGTAATCCCGAACCGATTCAAAATACTAAATAGGTTAGAGGGTCTAAAAACATTTTCGAAGAGAATAATAAACAGTGTTTAATATATATGTCACCGTAAGATTGTAAAAATCGTTAGATTACAATCTATCTCGCGATATTGTAAACTGTCGACAGATTGTGAACCGTAACATTATGATTGCAATTTAACGTATTATTTTTTGCTTTATTGTAATCTATCGATGGGAATCGGTCAAATTGCGAACTGACGTAGAACGAAATGCAACCGAACAGAGATAAAGCTTCTAAAGAGCTGAGATGAGATGTTCTAGTCATTTTCTCTATAAATAGCCCGATACATAGACTAAACCATTATTTTCTGGCATATTAAATCTATAGAAACATTTTTAGTCTTTCTATTATTGTTCATGCAATGTACAACCATGTTTACAACACTTTTTCAATACTAAAACAAAAATATTACTGCGTGTTATGTGAGAAACTCGATAGCAAAAACAAAACACGCATGACATTCGAGCGTCGCGTCACGCCTGTACGCCCTGAGATTGACCACTGGCTGATCTAGTTTGAAGCGGTTTCGGTTCATACGTGACAAGCGGCCAGTGGTCACGCACACACACGCGTTGCACTTGTAGTGATGTACCTATCGCAGCGCATTTGTATGAAGCTTAGTCTCTGTCCGTTTCTTTACTCATGTGGTAAGTAGTTCGTATTAACCTTAGGGACTTTTTTAGATTTATACTGCATCTAAGTGAATGCCCAAAACCAAACAAGCCACAAATTATTTGTTGTATTTTTACCTAAAACATCTAAAATATAAAAAATAATCGCTAATTGTGTTGTTGTGTGCAAATCTCGAGAACAGCTGAATCGATTTCGCTAACTCGATTTTTTTTAATATTCCATGATGACGGCGATAGTCGCTAGTCTATCCAAAAAGTTTTAAAAAGTTTATTGTATTTAGCTAGTGGCGACGAAATCTCTGACATCGCGATGTAGGATCGATGTTATTGATTGGCTAATCGTTAATTACGTATGGAGCGTTGTTAACTATGCCAATTCTGCTAACGCCGTATTTGTGTCGACTTGCAGGTAATGTCGTAGGTCGGCACAGGCTGTAACAGCGCTTTTGTTCTAAGAATCGCTTCTAACACGCATCTTGGGCCACGCCCTTTACAATAATGTGGTGTTTAGTTTTAATAGTCGCCGAGATGTTGGGATTCGATGGTGTTCGTGCACTTATTGCCGTTCGACTTGGTAGCTGAACGTTTCGCTTTTTAATCTCCAGTGCCGGTACGCGGTGCTTAACAGAAATTTATGGTCAAAATAGCGCAGTCTTCGGACAGGGTACCGCGTTAATGAAGTAAAGTGTAGCACTGGCCGAGCTTCGATGGCTTGAGCTTGATACGTCTACCTCAGCAGGCCTAGCGTAATACGTCAATTTTCTCGCATGTGGCGACAAAAGTTTCGATACTGTTGATTGGCTAATGGCACACCGCACTCGTATTTTCAACTAATCTGCAGTTGACGCACTGACTTCGAGCGCATTTGACGTTTATTAAGAGTGCGATAAAATTTAGTCGCGTGGAACATAGGCCTGTACTGCAGGTGTAGTTAAATAGGGATTAACCCTATTAAGGATACCAGGCTCTTATTAAGGGGACCTAGCTTGTCGCTGACCGTATCTTCATTTTGTCATTGTTGCATATGGTGATATTTGGATGTTTATTAGATGTGTTTTTAAGTTTTTATGCTCGCTTTTAGGGATCTTTTCACTTTTTTCTAAGCAAAGTTGGTTCATTAGGTAAAGCGATATTCTTTGTATTGTCTCCGGTCTGGGTGTTGTGTTTAATATCTTTTATATACACGTGTGTTACAGATATAGAACACAACATTGTTTTTGATTTGTGCTTTATCAACTCAGCACTGAATAAGAGCATGTGATAGCTAATGATTTTTTTCACAACAAAGTAGCAACTCACTCCTTTGCAGTATTGTATTGTAATTGCACTGTTTTGTAGTATGACAAAAAATACGCATGCTTACTACCAAGGAGGCTTACCTATTGTGTGCTCATGACGCGTAAAATGTTTCCAAATCGCGTATAATCGGCCATTTTGGGCCCCTGTTCGACTTAGCGCCACTTGCCTTTATCGCGAAAACAATATCCTGCATTCCATTTCACGAAAACTAATTGTATTGGGTAAGACATTGGGACGATATTTCAATGCGGTGTGTTTGGAAGTGCGCAAATTCAAATTTGGAAATTTTCTCTTTGCGAATGCAGTTTAGGAATTCTAATAGTAACTTGTTTTAATTAACATAGAGTCGACAATTGCGAATACGGGTTGAAATCGAGTGTAAGAAGGTTGGCGTACTTTTACTGCCCGGGAGGTCCGATCGTCAAATCTTGTCATATCTGCATTTGTCCGTGAACAAAGATGGATATTGTTCAGTGAGCTACAGAAAGGTAATTGCATTACAATAGTCGTAATTGGCGATTGACATTCTACATTTCGGCCGTGGTCTCCCTTTGTTGCGCGTTGTCGGCCATTGTAATAGTGTTGCAACCGTGTTCGAGGCACGAAATATGCTCGGATGCGTAATTGGTTGGTTATTAGCTGTGCTTCTAGTACCTAGTGAACTTAATACGAGTAATCTAGTAATGTTGATATGTTAGTAACAGTGGTGGCAAGTAGTAATAGCATTTTTTCTCCATTTTGTCTTCTAGTTACCGTATATATTTCAATGTATTTCTACATTTTATAGTTGGCTGTTATATCGTCTATATAAACTAAGGGTACTTCGAGATTTGCCTATTTTTCTTAAGGAGAGGGAAAAACTTTACAATTGTACCAGAACTAAGCATGTAAATCCGCGAAAGTTTCTATAAATGTAATAAATATCTGTTACTCTTTCACGCATAAACTACTGAACGGATTTGGGAAAATTTGTACGAAGAATTGACGTCACGCTAAATTCTACTTAACTAGATCTATTAACCACCTCCGTAGACGAAAGATGAGCTGGCCGGTCTTTGGTGTCGCGCCATCTCTGAGGTCCCGGGTACGATTCCCGATCAGGAAAACGAACTTTTCTATATTGTCGCGGGTCTGGGTGTTGTGGTACCATCGTTGTTACTGATTTCTGTAACACAAGTGCCTTAGCTACTTACCACAGAATCATCATTTCTGTCCTTGTATCGCATTTTTTTACCTAATCGTCCTGTTATTATTTTCTGGTTTTAGACTGCGTGAATCCATCTAGTTGCTCAAAATCTCTATTTTTTTTTATATTGCACTTCAAGATTGACCTCATCCCACCTGATGTTAAGTGCTAATGAGGTCCTAGCTTAAGGGCGACATGTACAGCATAATACATCTGTTACTGGACTTGTCGCCCTTACCTTGAAGGCTACCCTTGCTACTAATGTAGCACCCCCCAGGAGCTCTGGAAACCTTACTCACACGCAGGAACACAACAACACAGAAGTGATTGTTATTTGGCTGCGGTCTTCTGTAAGGTGGAGGTATTTCACCAGTAGGTAGGTATGTAGCCTAACATCTAAGCCTCCTCAATCTGTCACGACGAGCCGTCAGCGCGATCTTGACGATTACTGATTTCTGTAACACAAGTGCTTTACTTTCTTACCTACCACAGAGTCAGAGCAATGTATGTGATATAGTCCAATATTTATTATTATTTACTTATCATTATTAATATCTATCGGAAACAGAAAGGTTCACCAAAAAGGACTGCATGCGTTTCTTATTAGGAAGGAAGTGAAGCAATTTAGCGAGCGCACTGTTTCAAGGAAGCTCATCGAAGCTAATGCCCGTTCGGGGCACTTTTGCGTTTAATGAGTGAGGACCGTCGCCAAAAAAAACACCTAAAAAAATAATAAGAAAACCAAATTTTGATATATGTATCAACTAATTTATAGTGTGCGTACAGTATTTGCGTAGGTAAATAAATACAACTATCTACTAGCTGTGCCCGCGACTTCGTTCGCGTGGACTACATCCTTTCATGGTCGGTTTTACCCCTTTTTCCTTTAATATTCGAAACAAAAAGTAGTCTATATTTTAATCCAAGTTTCGAGCTATATTTGTGCCAAATTTCATATCTCTAACTTCAAAAATAAACATTTTTCCATATAAACTTTCAAAGTTGGTATTACCCCCATCCCCCCCTTATTTTCTAATAAAAAGTAGCCTATATCCGTTCTTGAGATTCAACGTATACCTATACCAAATTTCATCAAAATCCGTTCAGCCGTTTAGGCGTGAAGGAGTAACAGACGGACAGACAGACAGACAGACAGACAGAGTTACTTTCGCATTTATAATATTAGTATGGATAGTAATGTATATATACATACATATTTGCTAAAAATACTGCAATAAGTGCTATCCTACTAATTTTAGAAAGGCTAGTTTGTGTTTTCTGATGTTTGTTACTTCCTAATTCACGCAAAAATACAAAATGGATTTGGATAAAATTTGGATCCTAAATCAATGCTATACTACGAGTATATTAACATAATATATTTTATGCTTAAATAACGTTAACGGATACGCAGATAACAGTTATTTACACTTATATAAATTAGTTAATTTGTGTCATGGAAACCACAACAGTGTACTAGGTACAATAAAATCAAAAACCAATTTTTGTTAAATTTTCTGTGCAATAAAGTGTATCTATCTATCTATAAAAACTCCCGTGCATACTTAAAAAAAAGTTGAACAACATCAGATACACTGCTCTTACTTCAAAATGGTGGTAAATGACTCAGGCACTTGTGTTACAGAAGAAACAATGAAGGTATCACAACACCCAGACCCGATACAATATAGAAAATTTTATTATCCATATTGCTTCGACCGGCAATCGAATCCGGAACCTCAGAAGAGAAGCTACGCCATGTGTGACGCAAAATGCTCTTCGGCTACGGAGGTCATTATTCATCTATTTAGCAAAGACGTTTGCTTGGCAGACCATACATGTAGGTAGTATTAAAAGGAACCAGATTTAGTATTTTTTCTTTCTATGCATACCGTACCCACAATTAGCCGCGAGTGTTCCGCGCCAATCGCGGCGCTCGATACGCAAATTGCCCGGCGGCTGTTTACAAAGACTCCCCCTCCCCCCCACCGGGCAATTAGTCCGGGAAACTTTCCCAGGATCACGGCTTGACGGACACTTTAACTGGTGGGGCTTAGTTTGTATTTGGATGCAAAAACTGTGAATTGGGTCACAGACGTGGAGATGTTTGTATGTGTGGTTTGGTATGGGGGCCTGTGGAGCTCGTGGTAGACCAAGGATTAGTGGAGGGTAATGGAGGGAAGAGTTTAGTCGGTAAGTCTGAAAAATCCTGTGCTATCAGGATAAGATAAGTATGAAGTCTGTACAGTCCATTGCACTAAAATGTATACAAACAAACTCATTCTAATGTGAAAAGGTAACGTTATAAGAGCTCAAGTGTTTTAGTAAAAAAATAATAATATGTACATAGTAGGTATAAGTTTACAGAAGATAGCCCGCTCCAGAGTTTAGGGTGCTCAGAATGCTAGCTGCATTGCTTCTTTGAATGGTGAGACTGCTTCATAGGCAGCCCCGGATTTATAGGGAGTCAAGTGCAATCGCCGGCAAAGCACATGCCCGGAGTGTGCACCCCCCCCCCCCACCCCTCCATAGATCCAGGGACTGTAACTCGGCAGATGAGTCCAAAAATTAACACGTAGGGCATAGCGATTTATCGCTCGAACTGGAGCAGTCCGACTGGTGAAATACCTCCACCTTACAGAAGACCGTAGCCAAATAACAATCACTTCTGTGTTTTTGTGTTCCTGGTGTAAGGTTTCCAGAGCTCCTGGGGGGTGCTACGTTAGTAGCAAGGGTCAAGCCTTCAAGGTAAGGGCGACAAGTCCAGTAACAGATTTATTATCCTATACTTGTCACCCTTAAGCTAGGACCTCATTACCACTTAACATCAAGTGGGATGAGGACAATCTTGAAGTGCAACACAAAATAAATACTGTTCACGTTCTCGTGTATCATGCTGGCCACTGATACCTAAGGTAAAAGCGGCTCCTCTAGAAATATAGTCTCCCCCTAATCGTATAAAAAAGCAGCAAATTGCGCAATACAAACGGGCTTTTACATATATCATACTCCCGGATGATATATTTGTTTTTCAGTTCTTGCCCTGCCTCGAAACAAGAATCAAGATCCGGGGCTGGTCGTAGGTCGACGTATTTGCCAGCATTCTCGTCTCCCGCAACCTATATATGTGTCGATTGTCATTTATGAGAAGCTTCTTCAACTTCTGTCACGAAATTAACTCTCTATTAACGTCTTCCAGATTCCACATCTCAACTACATTCCTACAAGCCTACAGAAATAATCTCTTTATTTTTAACAGACGGGTGTACAGCAAATCTCGGTGCTCGCGGTATAATTTAGCGCATACGGGCTGCGCGCACGCACCCGTGGGAACCGCAGCTCGGACATGTGGTTACGTAATTAGGTAATTAGTGACGTCAGGCGATGCGACTTTGAGAGCAGATCTGGAGCCCACGAGCCCTTGTTTAGTTGAAGCAGACGCATAATTGAAAGAAAGTTGAATATGAAGTTGCCCTTACAACGGTTATTTGGTGCAGATTTGGTGTTGCGTTCTTATTTAGAAACATAATGAGTTAATGTAGGCTACAAGTAATGCACACTTGGAGTGGCAGTTGTCCCGCTTAATGACATTTTGGTTTTCAATCAAGTGCAGGGAACCATTTTGAAAAAATAAAGGGTTATTTGGCAGGTTTCTAAAAAGATAATTTAACTTACACTTTAGATTCCAAAAAACCTATTGAGTAACTTATTTTTTATGAAACCTATACTTAATGGTAGCATTGTTGGAATGCCTATAAACGAAGCTATTATTATACTATACCGTAATTCAAAAGGAATATATTATATTTATTTTTCCACCTTCGTAGCCGAGAGGCAAGCGGGCCGGACTTTGGCGTCGCGCCATCTCTGAGGTCCCGGGTTTGATTGTTTCTGATTTCTGTAACACAAGTGCTTAAGCTACTTACCACAGAATCAGAGCAATGTATGTGATGTTGTCCAATATAAACCAAAATAGAGCGACTACCAATTGGTTATCCTACTGAGAAGAACTTTCTGACAGTAAAAACGTAACTTACCGTAGTAACTATTTATCAGTGCAGTAGGTAAGGTTCGTCACTCGCCTTAAACACAGTTCTCCACCATTCCGCATTGGGAGCTCACTGTGGTGAAGTGTGGCCATTTTATTTCATAGTTTTTTTTTCTAATGCACGTCCTCGTGCATCAAGATTGACCTCGTCCCACCTGATGTTAAGTAGAAATGAGGTCCTAGCTAAAGGGCCACTAGTACAGCATAATAAACAAATTGTTGAGATGAAAGCTCTGCCCAGAAGTGGGATCTAAATCGCGGAGTTAGAGTTTACATTGTGTAAACTATGACATTGGGAGCAAGGATTGAGGTACTAAGTAGATAAACCATTAAGGATTGAATCTTTAAGATTAATTTATGAAATCGCTGATAAGTTACTGAAGTTTGTATGAGTTATGAAAAAGTTTATTGAGAAAGTAATTTTAGGTCTTGTCACTGATGAGATTTATTTTTATTCATGTGAATAATTTTATGAATCGTCTTTATGAATCTATTGAAGCTACCTCCAGTTCGCAATGTACAATAACAGCACATACAGGCAAGAAATAATTAATCATGAAGAAAGCTGAACTAATGGCCAATTGTGCACAGTGCAAACGTACAAACTCAAACTCAAATATTTCTTTATTCAAGTAGGTTACATATAACACTTTTGAATCGTCATTGAATACAATGCAAAGTGATTCTACTTCCGGTTCGGAACCTATATCTACCGAGAAGACACCGGTAAGAAACTCAGCAGATCATTTACAGTATCAGTATCTAACTTATTGCTATGTGTAGCTACAAACTTACAGTGTATGTTGTTAATTGTAAAAATAAATGAATCGGTCTAACGTTATGTGCTTAAAAATATTATTATATGGTTTTGTCCCTGCTCGACACATCAGTGGATGCATGCCAACTTTAATATGGTACCTCACGTCGAAACAACGTGATTAATCGA
Organism: Glyphodes pyloalis; assembly: GCA_037074685.1. Taxonomy (NCBI): domain Eukaryota; kingdom Metazoa; phylum Arthropoda; class Insecta; order Lepidoptera; family Crambidae; genus Glyphodes; species Glyphodes pyloalis. Next base: position 12,618,822 of record JAYKKO010000007.1, read on the forward strand.
AAGACATGTTCACCAAGGGTCTCGTATCCGCCCCCAAAGTATCAGCCCGCAGCTCTCATTCTCTCAAAAAGCGTGCAATCTCTGGTCGCGCGCGGCGGCTATTACGGAGTCATGCGTACGCGCACAATGCGTGCCCGCGGTGTTCGCTATTGTTGCGCTTATCGATGCGCCCGTGACATTTGGCGGCACGCGCTCACACCGACAGAAGAGGGTTGGTGATTACTGCCCGATTCCAATATTTGAAAAACGATCCGTTATGGATAGTAATAAATTAACCTAAAAACAACTGACGGACGACTGATGACAGCTGATATAGAAAGTAAATTTGAAATTAGAATTAACGACTCGTAGATTTGTCGGATTGACATTTTTTACACATTACGAATCGTAAAATATTGGAACCAAGTATTAGTCCAACAGTTAGATTACCAAATGTAAGACACGTGTGTTTTCTTTTATCATGTAACGTGTACACTCTCGATATTGAACTTTGATGCGCTAATTCATCGTGTTTATTTATTTGTGTGAATCTCATCGACGAACCTGTACCCAGTCATTATCCACATTGAAATGGTAGAGACAGCTCTACTGCCATATCTGTATGACGCCATAGGCCGTGGAGAAGCAAATGCTTGATAGGTTTTTGGATAATGAGAAAAATCTCATCACAAACTGCAACCTGTTTTCATAGAAATCTAAAAAAGGTGATCCGCTTAGTATGTAGTTATACAATGTTTCTTTGAATCAAAAATTGAAAATATTGGCTCTGTAATATGACAGTTAAACTACCTAAAGATTTTTGATCGATGAGCAATACGGTTTTCGTCCAAAGTCTAGCACTCTCACAGCGACCATAGATCTTGTTACTAAAATCAAAACTCACATAGACAAAAAAGACATTGCATTGGGTATATTTATCGATTTGAAAAAAGCATTTGACACTGTCAGTCACCAAAAGTTACTTCTAAAATTAAAAGACGCAGGAATTAGTGGTTCAGCTTTAAAGATCTTTGAGTCATATCTACACAACAGATTTCAAATTGTTAAAATCGACAATTTTGTGGGTAGTTCTCAAAATATCTCAGTGGGTATACCTCAAGGATCCATATTGGGTCCCTTACTTTTTTTAGTATATATGAATAATATAAAAATAATTGGATTGACTGGACATCTTACATTATACGCTGACGATACGTGCTTATTTTATTTTGGTCAGTCAATCCACAAAATAATCGCGGATGCTCAAAAAGATTTGGACTTGCTCAATGAGTGGTTGTTAATGAACTTATTAACTATCAATACGAGAAAGACATCTTACATGATCTTAACTGCTAAAAATAAAGTAATTCCTGAATATGAACCTCTGAGAATAAACAATGAATTAATAAATATATCTCACCAAGAAAAATACCTAGGATTACTCATTGATGATAAATTAACGTGGAAACCGCACATTGAGCACGTCCAATCCAAATTAACATCCTTGCTAGGTGCACTACGTAAGATAGCCCACTGCATTCCTAAAAGGATAAAACCAATTATATATAACACTTTAGTCAAATCACATCTAGAATACCTGATAGAGATTTGGGGATCTGCTGCAATATCTAACTTAAATTCCTTACAGAGGACTCAAAACAAAGTAATAAAAGTACTATTCCACTATCCTTTTCGTGCTGCTACCAAACAAATATATAAAAAAACTAAAATATTTAACCTTCATCAAATTTATACTTACAACACATGCATTTTGATAAGAAAGATCTTAACAAATACCACTAAATCAAATTTGGATTTGAATATAAAGGTCAATAAACATAATCTGCGGAATCAAAATAAACTAACACTAATTACTCCGAGGACTAACTACGGTAAAAAGACCATATTGTATGAGGGAGCACAGCTATATAACAGATTACCAAATAGCATGAAGAAATGTGAAAGTATAGAAGCATTTAAAAGCAAGCTTAAGGAGCATATAACTGCGAGTACCGACGACTAAAATAAAATTATTTATTAATATTTGTTATATCTCATTATAAGTGAAATGTTAAATTTCTTATGAGAATAAATTCTTTAAACCTAAAGATTGGCACACCATAGATAAAATTAATGTAGGTATCATCAATCAATTGGCGAAGGCCTTAGCTTTGCGAACGAACATACTTGCAAAATGTATTATTATTTGTCCGGTTCATTTTTGTCAATTAGATTACATTCGCATTTATCAATGACGAACGCCATCTTATTTTTAAACATGAAGACTAGTATCATTACTATTATACGTATTAACTAATAATATAAAACTTATGGCAGCATACACCTTGTGAATAATGTCGATACCACCATTCCCACAGCCAGCGACAAAGGACGTCCGCTCCGCGCGGCGCCGCGGGGCGAGTGACGACTGGTCGTTTTTTCACGCGGGTAGTCGTGAATGTGACCGAGTGCTATATGCGCATGCGTGCCTGAGGCCAAAAGACATTCTTGCGATCGCGCACCGAATAAATTGTGCCTCTTAAGGCAATCGTCCATATTATGCCGCTAGGGTGAGCTACGCGAATAATTTTTATCGCGCTGCAGTCTATAGGTAAACCATACAAAGTTTTGGAAAACAAAATTCACATCTTGCTTGTCGTTAGGAATTTATTTATTTTATTTATTTAAAAACTTTATTGCACAAATAGGTACAACAGGTGGACTTAATGCTAGGGGCATTCTCTATCAGTCAACCCTTGGGTCATGCAGATAGTTTGTATATGGGTGCGGTAACATGGGAGAAAAAAAAAAGAAATAATTTTAAACAACAATAATAAATTAAGCATTAAAAATAACATTACGGTATCTTTTAAATATACGATAATAATACACATACTATATAAATTAATTACAATATAATATATAAAATATGAAGGTATACTTAGATTTACATAATATTAATAATTTATATATAAAAACAAATATCTACATAACTATAAATTCAGAAGATAAATAAATTGGTTCAGCAATTGACAAATTCATGACTATCATTACTTGTTAGCGAGAGAGAAGAAGTATTCACGAACTTTATTTTTAAAAATTCCCTTAGTCAGGGATTGTCGGATATCAGCGGGCAGAGCGTTCCAAAGCCGAGCGGCTTGCACAGTGAAAGACTTAGAGAAGAAGTCACTTTGATGTCGAGGAATGTTTAAGCTTAGGTTGTCTGAGGAGCGAAGAGATCGGTCATGAGATTGACAGAGATATTGAAATTGTTTTGTTAGATAGGATGGGGACAATGGATTGTGAAGAATATTGAAGAGAATTTGATATATCGCACATGCTAGTATGTTTGCCTTGTAAGCATCGGACGCATGTAGCATGAAAAGAGCGTGAATTTGTGTTTATCACGTTTTGTTCGTTCCTGTCATTGGATTTGCGCAATCAAAATTGATCTGATGATGCACATAAGTATTTATGAAGGCCAAAATAATTTGCAACTAGTATGATTAAACCTTATACGCTCAAGACATAAGAATCGAGCTTTTCAGAATCAAGGTTTTTTAAGATTCGAGTTTTAATAGACTCGATTGCTATTTTAGCGCTCGAGTCCTTGTAAAAAGACTGAAGCTCGGTTCGACTCGACACTTCGAGTTTAGTTAGTCCACTGAGTTATTTAAAATTGAGCCGAGTCTATCAAATTAGGACTCAAAGACTCGAGTTCTTTACAAGTCTAGATCCATGCAAAGCGTTACTAGCAACAGTGGACACTCGCCTTAATCTTGGGTCCCGAATAGGGTTGCCACCCGTACTTTATAATAAAGTATTGTACGTTATTTAAGGTAATTTTACTCTATACTTTATAACAATAATAAAATACAGCATTCAAAATATTTTGTTTTGCATAATTTGTTTTCTGGTGGAATAATATGCGTTAACTGCAATTTATTGACTAATTTTGAATCGATGTCGCCACTCGCCTCGTCAGCGCCACCTAAGCAAGATAGCCATCTAAGACAGTAATTTAATAAACATTACAAAAAGCAATAAAAATATAATACGAATGAGAAATAAATTGTACTTTATTTTATACTATGTACTTTTTTTTCTTGCCTATAATAACCAATGTACTTTTAATAAAAAACAAAAAAGGTGGCAACCCTAGTCCCGAGTGGTCAATGTAATCTTTACCACATATCACAGTATCGCTGGTTTGCGATGTCTCGAAATGCAAGCGCTTATAATATAAAAGAAGGCTTAATAATTGAGAAGAGAAATATGAGGTCTACATTATTTTTGCACTAATAATGTTGTTTGTATTTATGTTTTAGGTCAAAGAAACAGCATGTGGTCATAGGCATTGGTTGATGACTTACAGGCCTAGCATGCGCCCCGCGACTAAATTTTATCGCGCTCTTAACAAACGTCAAAATCGATTGAAGTCAGTACGTTAGCTGCTGATTGGCTGAATATACGAGTGCGGTGTGCTAATAGCCAATCAACAGTCTCGAAACTTTTGTCATCTCGTGCGATAAATTTGACGTATTGCGCATGCTAGGCCTATATGAGAATAATATATGTACCTATATGTTACTTAGTTTTGACGACCTCCGTAGCCGAGTGGCGAGCGTGCCTAACTTTGGCGTCGCGTCATCTCTGAGGTTCCGGGTTCGATCCCCGGTCGGGTCAATATGGGAAACAAACTTTTCTGTATTGTCTCGGGTCTGGGTGTTGTGGTACCGTCGTTGTTTCTGATTTCTGTGACACAAGTGCTTTAGCTACTTACGACAGAATCAGAGCAATGTATTAGAAACAGAAAAATTTTATCTCCCCCTGCGGTGCACCCGCACCCGCACCGCAGGGGGAGATAAAAATTTTCTGTTTCTAATATTTAAAGTTCGCTAGTACGGCGTATAGTACTATAAAAATAATAAAATCGATTCAGAGCAATGTATGTGATGTTGTCCAATATTTATTTATTTAAGTAGTTATTTGCTGAAGGTAGGGTTGTTCAGACCCTTTTTAGAGGCTCTGGCTTTAAGATAGTATTGCCCTATAATCGATTGGACTATCGATAGTATCGGAACAATCAATTATATCGATTACATCTTCTTCTATAACAATCACAGAAAAGTTATTTTTTTACTTATTTTTATACAGAAAACGACATAGTAAAAATTTACTATATTAAGATATCTAAAAAGATATAATATGAAAGACGATGCAATTATTTGTAGATTTAACAAATAATTGCATATTAATTGATTGCAATAATATAATCGTCTGTTTTGGTTTCCTTAACACTAAGTGCTCTACTTACTTCTTCTAGCTATACTTAGGGATCAGGTTAATGCTAATATTTGTACCTACCATTTGTTTGATTGGTAATGCCGACATCCGGAGCCGAGTGCCACCTCTAAGGTCTCGGATTCGATTCCCGGTTGGGTCAATGTAGAAAAAGAACTGTGTTATTTAATATTGATACCATTTCTTTGTTTGTTGTTGGTACCTATGAGACCTCACGTTCCGTTTGATTGCCGTTCACGTCAATTTGTAAAATGAACTTATGCAACTTGAGTCTGGGTGTTGTGGTACCAAATTGTTTCTGCTTTTTGTAAAACAAATCCTTTAGGTACTGACCACAGAGCAATCTACGCCTACTCAAAGGGCGTTACTTTTAGGTAACAGGAAGTCCCTAACGTTTCCATCACGTTCTCAAACATACCTGCCGACCATGCAATTACGATCATTACGAGCAATGATTTACGATCGTACAGTCGCGTGGAGATGTGTATCTAATCTAAGTCTGTGTTGGAATACTTAAGTTGCGTAGCGTTGGTGTAAGTCTGCATTCTCCCCCCCTCAAAAAAAAGTCCTACTAATATACGAGGGGGGATTGTGTAGAATCGTCAACAGCGCGTCAATTATCAAATTATCGTGTATAAACAAACAAACAAACTCTTCAGCTTTATAATATTTGTAGGTTATAGAACCTATAGTCATCAAAGGGTAAATGGAGGCATGGACGTACCTTATCTTTTGATGACTTTTTTGTAAGAAAATAGATATTTCGAAGATAATACCATTATTAGGAAACCAGGATGAAATACCCCCCATCTTACAGAGAACCGCATCCAAATAACAATCACTTATGTGTTGTTGTGTTCCTGCGTGTGAGTAAGGTTTCCAGCGCTCCTGGGGGGTGCTACATTAGTAGCAGGGGTCAAGCCTTCGAGGTAAGGGCGACAAGTCCAGTAACAGCTTTATTATGTTGAACTTGTCGCCCTAAAGCTAGCCCTTATTACCACTTAAGATCAGGTGGAATGAGGTTAATCTTGAAGTGCAATATAAAAAAAGATCTGATGACGGCATCCTAGAGAAATCGATGGAACATTAGATTTTTTAAATAAAAATGCTAAAATGTTGTACGTTGCAGTTCATATTTCGCTCGGTAGATTATCCTAAACTTGTTATCAGATCAGACGGGTTGAATTGCACAAGATGTAGTTCTATGTGAGGGCCTCAATAGATAGTTGTGACAATTGAAGTGTCATCAGTGTTTTGGGTTAAGAAACTAAGAAAATTTTGAGCCTGATGATAAGGTGTGGGGAGGTCCGGAGAGTGCAATGGTCTCACCATTTGCACTCTCCGGAATTTAAAATACGCCATTTAATATATTAAAAAAAATCGTTTTAAGGCCGTAAACGTCATCGCTTTCCAACAAAAAAAAAAGCTTTTGCCCCCAACTGTACTGCCCTCACAATCGATCGTTTACCGAATGTCCATCCGAAGACAAGGAAGTCCCACCACCAAATGTCAAGGGCACCTGTCACCGAGACAAATGGACGGACAGACGATCAATCACACTATTAATATTGTAATTCCGAGAACAATCACGTTCAGCCTCAGCTTCGTAATTAGGTACTAGCTCGTTTAACCGGCAACTATTGTTTTCTAATCGATGGCTACTTATGTGATGATCACTATCGAGTCATTTATCAGTCGGTTATTTGGCTGACTGTAACCTTGCGATCAATTTGATTTATCAAGGTTGGAGGTTTTAAATGGATAGATTTTCCTGAATGAACACGGACTATTAATATTATCCTTTGTATTAACTTACTTTGTATTAAATATTGCCGTTGTTTCTGATTTCTGTAACACAAGTGCTTTAGCTACTTACTATGCGATGTTATCTAATATTTATTTATTATTATTATATTGACGGATTGTTGTCAGAGAGTATTTTGATGGTTTGGTAATTATTTCTGGATTAGATAGCTAGATATATATTTTATCTTTATATCAGAACATTAAATAAAAATTAACAGAAATTGGTTATAAAAACACATTATAATTGGTAGTACCTACAATTAAGAAGGATATTTTAATTTTTTAAGCAATCAAAGCAACGTAATTTCAAGCAATTGTCGAGACAATCTTCAGATAGATAAATAAGTAAAAAAAAAATAACAAAAAAAACCGACTTCAAACGGGAACTATAAAGTTAAAAATAACAGAATAGAATAGAAAAATAGAAAAACATTTAGGTAACACGAAGTAATTCATATCTTGAAGTCGGTGCCAAGTAAATATTGATTAAGGGAATTGAGAGAAAGATTGATAATATGTACCTGTAAGAATAGTCAGTAATTATCACGTAATACCTGTTCTGTGGTAATTATCTTCTAAGTATTCGAATACCACGTAATGCATTAAGCTCTCAATGACAGTGGATAGATATATGCATGTCTATCAATCACTTCTGTGTTGTTGTGTTCCTGCGTGTGAGTAAGGTTTCCAGAGCTCTTGGGGGGTGCTACATTAGTAGCAGGGGTAAAGCCTTCAAGGTGAGGGCGACAAGTCTAGTAACAGTTTTACTATGCTATACTTTTTGCCCTTTAGCTAGGAACTCATTACCACTTAACATCAGGTGGGATGAGGTCAATCTTGAAAATATATATATAATCACGTATATATGTAGATAGTTATAGGAAACAAATAGCTTGTATGATATTAAATAAATAAAGTAATAATAAGTAATAGATTGGCGTTTTGCTTGGATCATTTTACGATGGTATTTAAATAGATGTACTTATTAGGTGTGACTTATTAGGTAGTACATATTTTTAAGGGGGAGATCTCAATTTAAGGCCCCACATAGAACGAACCTATTTCTACGATTTTAAATTTTGTGCTAGTATTCTGTACTTTTTTATAAGTTATAATTACTAGGTACTCCGAGCACTTTTGCTATCTCGTCTGAATTGACAAACACCACGTGTGCCAGTACAAAAAGAAGACATCAAAATTTAAAAAGAATACGCCTTCGATTCTCAAAAAGGTCGGGGTGTATTTCGGGTATAATTCAAAAAGCGGTATATCAGCGCGCGCGCATTGCACGTCTGCGTTATCAGCCAATCGCAAGCGAAGGCGGACCGTGAGGAAACATACTGTCCAATGTTAGCCGTTGATGGGTTCTGCTGTCTTTTACTTACTTATGATGCCTTACTAGCTAGATCTAGTTGGCGCAGTGGTTAAGGTAGACACCCAAAGCGTAAAAGGTCTCGGATTCGATTCCTGGTTCAGATATATATATTTTTTTATATTGCACTTCAAGATTGACCTCATCTCATCTGATATGAAGTGGTAATGAGGTCCTAGCTTAAGGGCGACAAGCTGTTACTGACCGTGTTACCCTTACCTTGACAGCTGGACCCCTACTACTAATGTGTCACCCCTCAGGCGCTCTGGAAACCTTACTCTCATACAGGAACACAACTACACCCAAGTGTTTGTTATTTGGCTGCGGTCTTCTGTAAGGTGGAGGTATTTTAATCATCACATTCTTATTCTAAAATAGATAAAATGAGATAGAAAATCACATTAAATATTCGTTATTTCTATCAAGTTAAATGAAGAAATTTAATGTCATTTAACCCTATAATATTTGGTCTTTTTTTACCTTTTTGTCAATTATAGAATAAACTTATAGAGTGGTAGGTAAAGTGCAGTAGACACAGAAAAATTAGATACTGCTTATAGAAACTTTTGTCGAAAATAAACTAAGATAAGATAACTTTATTTTTCATAAAGAAAGAATTATCGCGAATTATTTTTGAGGAACATTAAGTGTACATAGTTAGTATGATGCCAGTACCGGTTCTAGCATTACTGGCGCCCTGGACGAATTTCCGCCAGCGCCCCTGTAAAAGCGTATACCAATACATCGATTTAGTGGAATACATCTGGGTACCTCAGGGTAGCTTTCTAGCGCCCGTTCAAGTCCGAGCGCCCCGGGCTGTAGCCCAACCGCGCGCCACCCTAACGCCGGCCCTGTATGGTGCTATCTAGTAAACACGGTTCGAGCTATTTATTGATAGAGAAAGAGCTTAGAGAATGCCCAAACTCTTTCGCAAGACACTAATAACATCAACAAGGATCATTTACAATGTAGGTATTGAAATTGTTTTGTCAAATATCTCCCAACTATTTGTAGTTTGTTAAGAAAATAACAAAATGCACTTAACAAATTTCAAGCGTCATTTAAACTAATCTCGGGCGAAGGAAATCGCGCGTTCAGCCAAACCCGTAAGTCACTGGCAGCGTGCTGAACGCTTCCATAAACAATGCCATTAGCGCGGGCGTTACGCGGCAGATTTTAAATTTGGAACGCGGGCGCCATTCGTCATGTCGCCGCCCGCGACACTGCGCCTTTGTGTACAGTGTCTGGTGAGTTTGATAATTTCGCGAACTTAGGTTTGGAGTAAAAGGCAGGAATAATAATATACTGAGAAGAGACCGCAAACGGTATGTGTTTATTTATATGATTTAAAATTATTTTAGAAATACCATTTACTGAAATATTTTACTTGCATTCCTTCTGCTGACTTTCAATTTATTTTAGGTCCGAAAGAATCAGTGGTTAATTTGTAATATTATTTTAATCATCAAACTTTAGTATTTTATAAAAACAATCCTGTGAGAATCTCCCACGGATTAGCTAAGTTACCTAAGTCAGACAATTGCAACATTAAGCAGAGAACTGTTTTTTTTTTCATTTTTAATTTATTAATTTCGGATTTAATACCTATTACAATAACTGTGTTTGAAATTTTAGTACATGACCTTTTTTTAATTCAATCTACATAATAAAATACCCACCAAAACCTATTTCTACTCATTAATTTGGAGCAGTCAATACTTTACATAAAAAATAAAATAGAGTAAGATCATCATTATGCAGCTGCATACTTATTAAAAAATTCAGTATCAAGTAACTTCAGGCGCGGTATTCACCATTGACTAATGACGTCATGTGTCCCGCGCAGCGATCGCGAGCGGCGACGGCAAATGACTCGCAATGAATTTAAAATTTGAACTTGGAACACTAACGAGGGAGGTGGCGTGTCGTTAAGTAGGGTTGCAAAAGATAATATTGCATGTCGATAACTACACAGTTATATTTCATGTGCTGATATGCGATTCTATGGAGGCAAAGGCTGAGCTTAGTTTGACACACACCGGCTCTTTTCTCGGGGTGGTGGTAGATGCCTAACAGTTGTGAAAGAATCCCAGCGAATAACAATTTAATACGCTTTCAATAAGAGAGTAGGTATACAAAGTAGGTACCTTATAAATTTTCTCAAGGTTCGTATTAATTATCACATCAAAAAGTTTGTGAATTTATCTGTTTGATGATTTTTGCGAGTCCTGCTAAACAGAACAACAGAAGGTAACAGATTCATATTTTTTTCTGTTGGTATAATATTTTTATGTTAAATTAATTAAAGTAGGGTTTTGGATAGAAAAAAGGTCAAAATATTTACTCACCTACTTTACCAAACAAAAAAAAACATTGATAAAAACCATGGACAAAAGCTTATTTTTGATAATTTAGCTGATATTTAACTTTTTATTAAATGGTTCATAGAGAATTCGTTTATAGTTATCGACGAAATATGTTAAGGCATTTTATTGAACACTCTTTCAAGGCCATTTCATTTCCAACAGCTCCGGTTCTTGTGATAGAATATCGATATTTTACTAAAAGAAAGTGAACAACCCTTGTCGTGAGTTATCATTGAACTGTCGCCCGAGAGCGGCTCGGGACCGCTCGGTGCCGATACTTTGTCTTTGGAAATGTTAAACAAGGGTTATTAGGGCAAAAGTTTATTTTCCCCGTTTTGTTGTAATGAATAAATTCTTCATGTCACAAATGTATAGAGCAATTTTAACAACAGCATTGGCCGAGTGAATCAAAGTAATAATAAGTCTATTTTAAGACAAGTAGGCCAACAGCAATACGCCCTTTGTTTTAAAACCTACGCATGCCTTGGTAGGTAATTAGATAGTTTTCTCTCCTTAACAACAGTAGGTACCTATGCAAATATATCTAAAGCAGAGAAGTCGCTTGGCATGTAACAGGTAAATTTGGAATAGGCATAGAACCAACTAATGAATAAGGATGGTGACTGTCAAGTCATTTGAAATTTTGAGAAACTGTCAAAACGAAATTTGTTTATAGACTTTGTAGGTACTGTATGCTCATTTTAAATAGTTGTGTTGACAACTATTGGTTAGGTTTTTAAATATTTTTTTGTTAATATTACGCTGTTACCTATTCACAAACATTTCAAAGTTATTACTGCCTTTAAAGATAACTTCATTTTGCTCAATACATCCACTGTAAAAAAACATATTGTGACTAGTATTTAAGCATCGATGACGGGACATCCAACATCCTTATGGACAAAATTATCCTTTCAGAAGCCGTTAAAAAAAAATCAAAGTTCCAATTTTAAAATCAATCCACCTCACACCGTTCCGTTACAATAACATCTCAGGCGAAGTTGTAAAAACTTTCCACTTTAACGTAGAACGAACAGTGGTCGGTTCGAAGTTTAAAAATACACAGAGACTCTGCGGGTGGCCGGCGATCAATTATTACCTAGCAATTAACGCAGGAAGAGCGGGTAAACAGTGCGCGTGACGTCACGTAGCTAGGGAAATAGTGTTCTTGTTGTTATCGAGGTAGCATTGACCTTATAAACAATCTAACGGCCTAATTATCGGGCCTATGTATTAAACAGGATATATTTTATGGAGATTGCCTTCCGACTTTATAGCAACGCTCACATCTGGCCAAAAAGTGCAACTTACTACCAGTACTAAATAGATACCAATAAATGCATGTATTTGTCGCTCAAACTGGAGCAGCCCGACTGGTGAAGTACCTTCCAGACAACCGCAGCCAAATAACATAGTGTTGTCGTGTTCCTGCGTGAGTAAGGTTTCCAGAGCTCTTAGTAGCAGGGGTCAAGACTAGTGTTACCAGTTCCATTTGATTTTAAATTGGTACATGAGGTCCGAAAAATCGGGATTAAGGGTTGCAGATCGGGACAGTAAAAAAAAGGGAGTTTTTAAGTCTGAGTTTAATTTGTTGAATTTTAAAGTGCAAGTATTTTAATCGTGACATTTAGTGTCCCGATCAGGTACAAATCGGGACGCGTCCCCAGACCCCTGAAAATCGGGACGTCCCGCGCAAATCGGGACACCTAGCAACACTAGTCAAGACTCAAGCCTTCAAGGTAAGGGTGACAAGTCCAGTAGAATCACTTTGCATTATATACAATGACGATTCGAAAGTGTTATTATATGTAACCTACTTGAATAAACAAATATTGAATTTGAATTTGAATTTGAGTAAGTATTTTTATGCTGTACTTGTCGCCCTTAATCTAGGACCTCATTACCACTTTGGGCCGGGTTCGTTACCGTGGTGGATACCAACCCCCACCACTAGACGTAGGGGAAAGTAGTGGAGTTTTTAGTAGGTGAGAGTCCTACGTACTCACCCCGTTTTCCTGAACGACTGATCATGCGTTTCTCCACGGTAAAAAAAGGACCTCATTACCATTTATCATCAGATGGGATGAGGTCAATGTTGAAGTGCAATTTCAAAAAAATCATTGTCATTTCGCGAGTGCACAAATCTTCGCGATTCTAAACGATAACGCATCCCGAGCGCATCCCGGGGCGAAAGCTAGCTACCCAGCGGGACGCAGCTTCCAATTAGCTAGCATCGTGGACGGACAGACGGATTAACTGCGCGGAATGTTCATAGATTGCCTTCAGCTTCTGACAACTTAGTCGAGCTGCTAACTAAATAAAAGCTGTTTGAACGTTTTGTCGCTTCTAGTATTATTATTAGGGTATTTTTATAATTTTTATAATACTAAACTTACTTACTTACCGGAGGCCAACGGTTGATACAGCAGAAAAATTTCATCGCCTACGATAACTTGCGGTTAGCTCAGTTGGTAAGAGCAGCACGCGCGATACGTGAAGGTCGTGGGTTCGATTCCCGCATCGCAAGGGGAGATAAAATTTTTCTGTTTCTAATATTATTAGGGTACTTGGGGCTATGCAGTTCTAGTGAAGTGTGGTCACTGCGACCTGTTAGATCTATTGTGACTCGCCACCAGTTAGAGTAACTCCTTTAGCCGGGTCGATTCTAGGAAGTCTAGTATTTTCCTAGCTTTCAGGGTTTTTAATTCATCCGGTTGGGTTATATGCCGTCCCGGATGCTTCGTTTGTGGATCAGAGATTCACAGTCACACCGAAGGTGAAGAGGTGTTTCCTTTTCCTCTTTGCAGAATCTGCATTCATCAGAGTCACTCAGCTTCATATGAAACTGGTGTCTTTTTAGTTTGCAGTGTCCAGTCAAGGCTCTAACTAGCGCACTGGCCCTGGGCCTGTTAAGTTGTAGCAGTTCTTCGGTCCATTTGCGCGAGTAGCCAACGCTTCTAGTAAAAGTAGTTTCTATTTTCTTCTAAGCAATAAGACCGCCTAAATTGTTCTCGAATATGTCTATAAAACCAATTTCTGTAAATTTTCTGTGCAATAAAGTGTATCTATCTATCTAGTATTTTTCGAGATCTAATTTCTGTTTGGTATACGTTTTTCTGTAAAGGTTTCCAGAGCTCCTCCTGGGGGGTGCTACATTAGTAGCAGGGGTCAAGCCTTCTGTGGAAGTAAAGGCTGAGCCGATTTTCCACAGCGCCGCCATTTAGGCGATGAGGGTCCAACCGGGGGGTTTTAGTGGGTACACCGAGTTGGTTGGTAGGAAGGGAGTCCCACACACGCCGCCACCCTCCCTCAGGGTGGCGGTACGGTGCATCAAGCATTTCCCGCCAAAAAAAAAAGTGTCAAGCCTTCAAGGTAAGGGCGACAAGTCCAGTAACAGCTTTATTATGCTGTACTGTCGCTCTTAAGCTAGGACCTCATTACCACTTAACATCAGGTGGGATAAGGTCAATTTTGAAGTGTAATATAAAAAAATGGTTTAATTTAAAATTGAAGAGTTAGCCTATCTAATGCCTTAGATAAAATAACCCTCGACGCCAAAACATTTGTCTGGGTGTGTGTGTGTGTGTGTTTATCTATCTGGCATAGTATCTCTCAAACGAATGAACCGATTTCGATATAGATTTTTAAACATACCTACTCGTATGTACGTTTTATCACAATCTAAGTACATACTTATTTAATTAAAATCTATCCGTATATACCTATTCTTTCAGGCAACATAGTTTTATTATCAACCCTCAACCCTAAAGTGCGCACTCGAAAACTCGAACTACACTCCGAGGGTCCTCGTAAACCTAAAAAACAAACTACCAACCCTTACCGGGCCGAATAATAAAAATAAAACGACACTAAAAAAGGTATAAAAGTGTCCAATGCCGGCAAATGAAATGGAATGCAAATGTAAGTGAGTGAGGTGAAATAAACAAATGGGACTGGGGTTCCGTCGGCTTTATGGCTAAGGGCAGGGACGGATTAGTGGAATTTTAGAGGCAGAGGTCGAAAAGTGTGGTCCCCTAAAAGACGGCCCTGAAATACAAAAAACAAGAGAAAAACTCTCGACAGTTACATATTAGTGCATTTTGGATTTGAAATGTATCATTATGTAGGTAATATGATATTGTAATTCCTTTTATTTGATACGTAAATTAAGAGAGTTACGTTGAAATTATAAAATCCGAGATTTTGTGGCGGCAGCCATATTGGACCGAGTTAAATATAGGTAGATTAAAAACAGTTTCAATTCACCTTTCTAAAAAAAATCAAAGTAACCAAAGTCGGCACAATTCTAGAAGAAAGGTCATTACAATATTAAAAGTTTATAACAACGTTAATAGTGCCATGAAGACCAGACAAGTTTGTTAATTACAAAGATTACGGAAGCTTGACTACCAAAAAAGGTCAACACTACAATTCTGGATACATAAAACATTATTAAAATTCATTTCTGAGGACATTTAGACAGTCGTTACACAGTGGTGAACAAAAATAAGTGAAGATTTGGTGCCCTTCCAGAGAACTCCTGTGGTAAAGTCGCTGTCAGATATATCGAAGCAGACAAAGTAACCAAATACTTCTGAACGGTTAAAATGTCAAAAAGTTCCATACACCACAAGTTACCATTAATATCTGAACATTCATTATTTCAATAATATCTGAGCAGATGTCAATAACATCTGAACACTCATAACGTCAATATGTGTCACGCACGTCATGTGTCTCATTTAGCTACCTGGGTCAATCAACTTTTAAGTGTACATCAATGATAAATTTTAGTTTTTTAATTTTATTTGATTTTTTTTATATTTTAACATTTTTTCTTTAGATAATTATTTCTATTTTAAGAATTCACATAGAGCAGCACGATTTATTTAAATAAAATAGTAAATTTGACTCCGAAATCCACATGATTCTAGTTAATGATTAATTAGATGGCAGTCGTTACACAATCATGTCAGACAGAGGCCTGCTGCTAGTAGTAGGTGGTTTGAAAATTCTGACACCAGAGATCATCGGATCGTTCATCGACTCGGTGTTCCACACGTCAAGAAGTAGAAAGTTGAAATTGGTCAAAATATCAATCTAATTTATATTAAATGCTCTAGTCTTTGTAAGAGGCTCTTCAGTGACTAATTATTGAAAGAAAAAGTATTGCTTTATGCTGATTCTACCATTGATTGTCCTATGTCCCACGCACAATGGTTGTCCAAGTGACTGGTTGTCCGAGTGACATTTATCAGTCTTTGCGTTTCCTGATAAAAAATAATGATATTTTAAATTAGGTCTTACGCGCAGTGAAAAATATAGATAAAATAGAATATATTTCACTTTTATTTACTACGATATATCAAATACTTACGTTTTTGTGCTGGTTGTCCGGTGGACACACAATAAAGCCACCTAATTTTTCAAAACGCGCGCGACCGACTGACACCGCGGCAATGATGAAATAAAAATAGCGGTTAGATGAGTGTTGTCACCAAATCAACCGACTTATTGTCAAGGCACTGATCAAGCCATCTATGTTTTTGTTTCAGAACTTTTTTACCGTTGTCCGGTGGAAGTCGGAATAATAAAATATAATAGGGACCAAAACGAACATGCAAAAAATTCGGTAAAATTATGAAACAAACAAAAATCTATATGCTAGCATCTTAGTGAACACTGTAATGAATAATTATGTACAAGCGCAATTAATTGCCACATAATATTTTTTTGTATAAAGTAATGTTTCATTGTAATTAGCGACTGAGGGACAAATAAAAAAACACTACATCCAGATGTTTTGTCACCTGGACAACCATTAAAATTCCAGTTTAATAGTGATTTATTTAAAATAATTTACTCATATGTTTGCTTAATAATAAGATAAATGCGACATATGCCAAAAAACCACTTAATTTTCTTTAGAACTGCGATTATTGGTCAGGGACAAAACATATTACTTACAGGACAAATAAAAGTTGATTGACCCACCTGTATAGATGTGTGTTCAGATATTATTGGTAAGTTGTGTGCATAGAAATAATTGACTAGCATCTGCTCAGATATTATTGAAGTATGTAATTAATGTTCAGATATTAATGGTAACTTGTGGTGTATGGAACTTTTTGACATTTTAACTGTTCAGAAGTATTTGGTCACTTTGTCTGCTCCGGTATATCTGACGGCGACTGTACTTGCCCTAGTTTATTCCCCTTAGACCCGGCCCTGGCTTGGCCAAGGGTTCCGATGATGGAAGCCTGGCCACTCGATGGTTGGAGGTTAATCTTGATTTTATATGTGTTCTAGTGAGGGTCGGGTTGGGAGAACGCGTTTGCTTGAATAATGTTACTTTTTTAGTAGGTGGGTAATTTCGTACGTTTTATATTAATGAAAAATAATAAATAGGAAATAACAACCTTTAGTAAAAAATAAAAAGGGTTTAACAAATAAATTAAGAGAGGTAGGGCATAGCGATTTATCTCTCGAACTGGAGCAGCCCGACTGGTGAAATACCTACACCTTACAGAAGACTGCAGCCAAATAACAATCACTTCTGTGTTGTTGTGTTCCTGCGTGTGAGTAAGGTTTCCAGAGCTCCTGGGGGGTGCTACATTAGTAGCAGGGGTCAAGCCTTCAAGGTAAGGGCGACAAGTCCAGTAACATATTTATTATGCTGTACTTGTCACCCTTAAGCTAGGACCTCATTACCACTTAACATCAGGTGGGATGAGGTCAATTTTGAAGTGCAATATAAAAAAATAAAAAAAAATGCCTCAAACTAATACACCGTTCAGCTGATATTTTTATATAAGAGATAACCTAATTGTGAGTTTTCTCTTATATAAAAATAGGTACTTGTATAAAAGACAATTTTATACCTAGTTTTAAGAGAGGTAGGGCATAGCGATTTCGAACTGGAGCAGCCCGACTGGTGAAAGACCACAGCCAAATAACAATTACTTATGTGTTATTGTGTTCCTGCGTGTGACCAAGGTTTCCAGAGCTCAAGTACTGCTACTTGGGTTAAGCCTTCAAGGCAAGGGCGACAAGTCCAGTAATATAGATTTATTATCTTGTACTTGTCGCCCTTAAGCTAGGACCTCTATCACTTAACACTTAACACATTGGGTATGCATGTAGGTAAGAACATTTCTGTCTACCCAAATTCCTTTACTTTTTCAGTGCAAGGCGACTTCTTCAAAGACAAGGCTTAATAAACTTTTATTGCGCAGTAAAGGGGAGCCTCCTGAAAGCCACTTTGCCAATGAACCGCTACCGAACCTTTACCTCTGGATATACAATATATGAAAAACCGGTTAAGTACGAGTTGGGACCTTATTTGAATGTGAATAGGGAACACTAAAAAAACTGTTTTCTAGTTCACCTATTCGATTCATCAATCCATACTAATATTATTATTAATGTCAAAGTCAATATTTTTTTATTCATATAGATTACATCAGTAATACTTATGAACAGACTAATATAAAACAAATGAAGCTACCTCCGGTTCGGAACCTATAACTACCGAGAAGATACCTGCAAGAAACTCAGTAGTTTGTTTTACAAAAAAAACTAATCTTATTACTAATTTTGCACCTTGCAATGCGAAAGTAACTCTGTCTGTTTGTCTCCAGCTTTCACGCCTAAACTACTGAACCGATGTTGATGAAATTTGGCATAGGTTAACGCTGAACCTCTAGAACGAACATAGGCTACTTTTTGTTTTGAAAATAAGGGGGGTGAGGGCAATACCGCCCCTGAAAGTTTTTATGGGAAAATGTTTTTTTGTTTATTTTTTATGAAATTTGACACAAATATAGCTCGAAACTTGCACTAAAATATATCAGATATAGGTATCATAGAATCAGACCAATGTACCTATGTGATGTTTTGCCATTTCTATTTATACGTATTTTATTCTCCCTTGTGTCATTATGTCCCGGGCCAATATCGTCAACCCTCACCTGTTGATACGGTCCTTACGACATACCATAAAGTTTTATATCGCTAACCCTCCACTACCCCTTTTTCCCATGGTCTTTTAAACCCTCATA
The DNA here is from genome assembly GCA_037074685.1 of Glyphodes pyloalis. Taxonomy (NCBI): domain Eukaryota; kingdom Metazoa; phylum Arthropoda; class Insecta; order Lepidoptera; family Crambidae; genus Glyphodes; species Glyphodes pyloalis. Next base: position 12,637,709 of record JAYKKO010000007.1, read on the forward strand.
CTTTCTGCGGATTTAACGGCTTTTGGGAAAGTACTCTTACAACAAACGTATAAATTGGGAAATCGGATGATGTAAATGTTGATTAAACCCCTTATAAGGCTCCGTGCACTACGCCCCCACCAAAATTTGAACCTTACGTACTAGAACTAAGGTCCAAAACCAGTGAAAAATTGTGTTATAAAGGGTTAAACGTATTACCTAAGTTAGTATCCTAATAACTTTTGTGTTGTAGTATCAAAAGCATGTTATACTTCACACTTTGCACCGCCCTTATGTCGAGCGAATAAGAACTATTATGGAACTGTAATTGTTTCATCCATCCATCCATCCATCAGCCTCTTTTTGTCCACTGCTGGACATAGGCCTCCCCTACAGAACGCCACAACGCGCGGTCCTGCGCTATCTGCATCCAGCCGCTCCCCGCACATCTGACGATGTCGTCAGTCCATCGTGTTGGGGGCCGCCCCACGCTGCGTCGTCCGGTACGCGGTCGCCACTCGAGGACCCTCTTTACCCAACGGTCGTCGGGCTATGTCGGATACACCGGTCCTTCTACGGATCTCCGTATTACGGATCCGATCATGTAGGGAAACGCCGAGCATAGCCCTCTCCATAGCACGCTGCGCAACTTCGAGCGTCGTTATGAGGCCAACATTCAGAGACCACGTCTCAGTTCCGTAAGTCATCACTGGTAACACACATTGGTCATAGACCTTTCTCTTCAGGCACTGGGGAATTTTGGACGTGAGGATATGCCTAAGCTTCCCGAACGCTGCCCAGCCGAGTTGGATTCGTCTGTAATTGTTTACCTTGACAATTTGACATGTTTTTGAACGTACCTACCTATCTAATTACGTTCTGTAAAAATAACCTAATTAAAAACAAATCGAATCATTATCAAATGTCTATAGGACATGTGTGTTGCTATTTTTTTTTACGACCTCGGTGGTGCAGTGGCTAAGGTAGGCGGAAAAAAGCGCGAAAGGTCCCGGGTTCGATTCCCGGTCGGGTCAATTTGGAAAACGAACTTTTCTAAATTGACTTGAGTCTGGGTGTGCTGGGATGACGCCCCCAGTTCGTATCGTCGTCTGGTACACTCATAGTACAAGGGAAAACCTTAGTTTGAGACCAGGTGATTGGTGTGATTGTCTGGCGCATTTATTTATTTATTACATAGATACATATCTAAGTTACTTCTTTTGTTACCAACCTCCAAAGGCTAATACATGTATTTTTTCAGACAAAGTACCTAGGTATATTGAACCATGCCGGTGATGTTCTGGTGGTTCTTAAAATTTTTCCCACAGCATTACCATTAAGGCGATGAGGTCCCCCGGGGGGTTTTAGTGGGTAGGCCTGTCCTTTTTAGGGCAGGAGAGTCCCACGCCGTCACCTCCCTCAGGTGACGGTACGGTGCGCCAAGCATTTCCCCTCGCCAAAAAAATAAAATATTGAACCATAGGAGACAGAGGATTGATGTCCTAAACGAAACAACGTGTAGGTACCGTATAAGCATTTCATCTGCAGCAATCTGTATACCACCTTTAATCCCAGATACACATAATACTATTTTAATAAGTGTAAGTATTTATTTGTAACTAGCAGCTGCCCGCGACTTCGTTCGCGTGGCGTTCCTTTCATGGTCGGTTTTACCCCTATCTCCCCTAATATTCGAAACAAAAAGTAGTCTATATTTTAATAGAGCTACCTATATTTGTGCCAACTTTCATATCTCTAACTTAAAAAATAAACATTTTCCCATATAAACTTTCTAAGGTGGCATTATTTAGCCTTTGTCCGTTCTTGAGGTTCAACGTATAAGGTACCTGAGGGTATTAAGGCCTAGCTAAGGGAGATTTGTAATAAAATGAAAAATATCCAATATAATCAACAAGTTTTATTATTAATCAGTCATATAGTTCAATTACTACAGAGTTAAAACAAAAAATAGCTTCTCTAGCTTAAAACCAAAACAATATATAACTTTTAAAAAAACACAGTCTGTAGGCCTTATTATACTAGGGTAGGGTAAAAAGGCCTATACTTTAAACTATCTAAAAATCAACTTATACAACGTAAATTGGTATTCTTGAGATCAAAAATCATTAATATAAAGCAATAGGAATCATATTGATATTAGAAAATTAAATAAATTGGCTTTATTCACAGCCACCAGGACATTGAAAGTCATCAGTGTCTTCTGCAGTCAAACCGACACACTCTTCGTGGTACCACTTAGAGCAACGTGAACATTTCCGCATTGCGTCTCTTCTATCTTCTTTGCAGGCATGACAGTACCAATTCCCTTGTTTTTGTGATTTCCCTTTGACGGTAGTTGACTTTTTTGCAGATACGACTTTAGTTTTCTTAGGGTTTAAAGCCTTTTTAAACTTCGTTCTTTCTTTTCTACCTGTTTCAACATCAGTAAAGTTTTTGTCTTGTTTATTTTTCTTTATTTTGTTATCTTTTTCTTCTTTACTATTTCTCTTCTCTTGATTATATTTATCAAACAGATCTTTTGTGACTGGAGTACCTCGATAATTAATCTCTCTGCAGCCTTATACGTACTTAAAGTTCCTCTTTGTACTGCTCTAACAGCTGCGATAAGATTGTCTTCTGACATCTGACTGGGAGGCATCGTGACCGTAAATACTGAAAACAATGATAAATAAATTTAAAATTAACAACTACGCACGTACCACCCACCAACAAACATTTAAAAAACGCGCTCCTACTTACATAGCAGTTCAAAAAAAAAGGAGTATAATAAGGCCTACAGTAAAATTTTATAGGCCTTAATATCCGACAACCACATGGTTACAAAAAATAATAATAATATTTTTTATATAACTACAAGTTGTTTGATACGGTAGCCTAAGAACAAGCATACGTTAATGAATAAATGGACTGTCAATAAAGGTTTGAAAATATCATATCTTTAAAATAACTTACGTTTTACTGAAGCCAATTTTTATAATTCGTGCCGCGCGACCATCCCTCTGTATGATTTCGACGACACTGGCGGGGGGAGACGCGCAAGCGGTCGCCTGCCGCTTCGCAGCGACTTGTATACGCTCTGAGCTTGTGTGAGTGTAACCTTGAGTGTCCGCTACTCTATTTCGTACGTTTTTTGTTACTTAGGCCTTATTGCCCGATAGGCCTTATAACCCGCGGGTACCTTACCTATCGGTTGAGAGGTTTAAGCGGGAAAGCGTAACAGACAGACAGACAGATAGTTACTTTCGCATTTATAATATTAGTAGGGATTAGTAGGGATAGGTACGTGTTTAGGGTGGAGATGCCTATACACATTGTAGGTACTAGCTTTATCGACCACGTTTAAGACGTGATTGATAAAATTCGCATATTACCACAATATTTACTAACATTAAATGTTTACTCAGAACCGTTATTCGAGCTAGCTGTAGTACAAAAGACAAGCGTCAATTATAGCTGTTCTGGTGCGAAGTCGTTTGTCACACGGCGGCGAATCAATAGTTCCGCGCAACGCAGAGCGGCCGCGACACACGACACCGGGATAGAAAGAGCTTCTGAAATAGAAGGAGCTCGCCGAATGGAAGGCTGTTCGGATTTTGAAACAGAACTTTTGTTTTAATTTCAGATCCGAAAATAGAATAGGTGTAAAACGGAAAGAGATGTCTTTTCTTTTTGACTAGCTATTCGTTTTAATTTGAAATTTAGAAATGGAAATGTTGGAATATTTTCTGATTTGAAAATCGAACTTTTTGTTTATTATTTCAGATTTGAAAATTAAATAGAAAAGGTGTTAAACAGAATGAAATGTCTTTTCTGTTTGACTAGCTAGTCGTTTAAATTTTAAATTTAGAAATGGAAAAGGTTGGAATATTTTCTGATTTGGAAATGGAACTTTTTGTTTATTATTTCAGATTTGAAAATAGAAAAGGTGTTAAACTTTTTCTGATTATGATACGGAACTTTAAGTTTTAATATTAAATTCGGAAATGGAAAAGGTGTGCACACAGAAAGACTTTGGAATATTTTCTGATTTAGAAATTATGGTTTTAATTTCAGATTCGAAAATAGAAACAGGTGGTGACTTTTGTTTTTGACACAGAACTATACCTAAGTTTTAATTTTAAACAATGATTAAATGGAAAAGTATGCAAATAGAAAGAGGTTGGAATATTTTCTGAATTGGAACTTTTTGTCTATTATTTCAGATTTAGAAATATAAAACGCGTTAAAATTTAAAGCATATCTTTTGATTTGACAAGGAACTTTAACTTATAATTTTAAATTCGGAAATGGATAATGTTTGCAATTATAAATAGGTTGGACGACGATATCTAACAGCAACCTTATGTTTATTCCATGTTAAAAATGTAAGATTTTTTAAGTAGAACATTTTAGGTTTTTCTGGTAGTTTTGTATGGAACGATGGATGTTTGATGTTTTTATGCAAACCCTAATTAATGAATGGTATGAGATGAAATCTGGTACAAAGATTAATTAAGTATTTACTATTACCGTACATACGAATTTGACCTACTTACCTACCAATATTAATTTTATACCGAATAAAATCAAAAAATTGTTAGGTACCGATAGGTAACTAAATTGACCTGTTTTCTTACCTAGGTACTTGTAACTCGGACAGGTAGGTACCTACTTGGTAAGATATAACATACATTAACTTACCTAGGTACATCAATCTTATTTACACATGTATAATTTCTATTAATGGCATTTTCTATGAATTACGTAAGTAGGCATTTCTGTGTGACGGCTTTTTTAATAGACTTTCAACATTTTGATTTACTCCATTAAAACAAAATGTGACACGAATTAGCGAAGGTCTGTTTACAAACATCGAAGTGCCACCTCCTCCCACGTTGAAATTCAAACTTAAATTTAGAACACGTCCGCGTTCTAATTTTAAATTCGTGGGCGTGGCCCGGCCAATGGTAGATGTCGCGCGCTGCGACACGGTGACACTTTTAGCCAATGGGTCCGCGCGCCGCGTGGGAGTCGGTGACATTATCGACCAATAGTAGCTAGGACGCCCACATGGGCGAACGACATCGTTTAGAATCATGTTGCGAGTTCTACTTTGACTCTCTAAGATTACTTACCTTTTGTGTGCCTAGAACGCCGGTAAGTCAAGGTCATAAGCTTAAATTTAAGTCGTAACTATTTACCCATTGCCCGATTAAGAGTTAAGCTGAATATTTGACAACATCAAATGAAGTAAAACATTTTGTAAACAACTGTACCTCCATAGCAGTGTAGGGAACATAAAAATATTTTATTTTTAAATTAAAACAGCTCAATTTTTTTTTCGCTTCATGTTTGGTAGCATTTTCGTTCTGAAGTTTCAAGAGACGATATATTATGTAAAATAACACACAGTTATCTATTATTTTAATAGGAATACTTTAAAACGAACATTCACCTACCTATGTTATTATTAATTAGATTATATAAAGTAGGCTACTTTTGTATCGTAGATACGATTAAAATTAAAGAAAAACAAACAATTGAATACACTTAATTGTTCTTATTTTTGTTTTAAAAGTCTTGAAAAGCTGATAGATAGAGACCTACCTACTTAGCTAGCTACTAGGTACTTACCTAAGCATTAACGAGTACCAAATGGTTTACGTAAAATTTTTAATTTAGGTATGTTTGAGTAAATATTTAAAACTTTATATTTTAGTTTATTAGGTATATTAGGTAAGTGAATTATTACGTAGCGGAAGGAACGTAAGTACCTCAATCAATTTAAAATACGTGGCTTAGTTAGGTATAAAAATCTAAATAAATATACTTATTAGGTAGGGGTAACATGCAGAGTAACCTACTTTAATAAGAACAAAAGAACAAGATATATTTATTTATTTATTGATATTATAAGCCTTATTGTACGAATAAAAAAGTACAAAAGACGGACTAAACGCCTAGGCTAGGTAGTTGACTGGTAGAGAATACCACTAGTGGTATTCTCTACCAGTCAACTCTACAGATTAGAGCCCAAACGGTAGGTAGTCATCTTATTTTATTTTTTTTATCTTAATTATTTTAGTTCGATTTACTTAATCACCATAATGGATAGCTGGAGTAGACCAATCAACTCCATACCTTGAAAGTACCTACCTACTCAACTGACAACAGTAAAAAGGAACCTCTTTATTATTCGTCACAAAAAGTGTCACAGAGAAATATTACAATGACACCTTCAGCCAATAAGAAAGCGAACTGTCGCCATTGGCTGGCGGTGACAGCGTCGCCTAGTTGTCACTGCGTGTCGCGTGTCGCGTAAACGAGACAGATATACAGGATTAGGCACGCGCAGGAGCGGGATGGGGTTACGTAATCCGACGCTCTGTGAAAATTTTATTGCGTGAACTTTTGAATTTAGAACGCCAAGTCGATTCTTGACTGACTAACATAGGCAAATAAGGTTACATTTATCTGAAAAACACGATTTTGTAGATGTTTATGAACATACAGAACGATGACGTCACAGATCTTACTTATCAACATAACGACTATTAGATAAATCGTTTCGGTGGGGCTAAGAATAACTTATATATATCTATTAAATATAATTAATATTAAAAATGGCAGGCATAACATAAAGTTCTCTTTTACGCATTTATTATACGCGGACATTTTAGGTGATCGGCAATTTGAAAATGTTTTAACCGAACAGGAAATAACGCACATTGATGTTGCTTCCGCGGAATCGAACCCACAACCTTGCTATCAGGAGCCTAAGCTCGCTACCGCTAGACCATAAAGACAGTCCTAGACCACTATAAAGTTAGGTAGGTATATCTACCTATCTAAATAAGGATAAACTTCGTGCTTTGAGGTTCAAGTCACGTGTCCTTTAGATCCTATTGTGCCTTAAAAAGAGTAGGTAAATAAGTTAGATACTGAATGATGAGCCTTCACCAGAAAATGTTACCTATGTTAGTGGGTATTATATTTTTACGATACATTTTACTAAAAAGATAAAATTGTTATAATATCTTTAACCAGTTTTACGCGACATTTTTAGAACTCAGACTTCGGGCGAAGGCGTCTAGTTGCTATTTTTTACCTCTACCTACTAAAAAGTATTGCGTGAACTTTTGAATATCGAACGTCAATTCTGAAATTAGAACGTTGCGTGGATATTCAAACTCGGAATGCGATCCGCAACTTTTTTATGCTAGAGGCTATGGCGTGCGTTTCTGAAAGCGTGCTCCTGGGATTATCGAATTTTGAAATTGGAACGATTCGAATTCGATCTCGGCACGGGCTTCTGTTGGCATCCGAATAATTATTTCTGTTGCGTGTTGCTATTTTATGAAACTTCGCTTTTCGTTTTCGATAAACGTAGATAAGTGGACGATTTTTAAGTTAACAAGTCGAATGTAAAAATAACGCATGATCCAAGATATTTTAAAATTCGAATCGCATGCGACTAAATTGACTAGAGGCAATGCTTTAAGAATGATGTATACCTACCTAACTTTGCTTTTTTTTATTCTTTAAATCTGGTACGAGTAAAATGTTGTTAGATAGATAATGCTTATTGTGACCGGTTGAGTTTGAACTACAATTGCCCAGAATAAAAAAATGTAGGTAAGTCAAATTTTAGAAATTTTATTGATAGATTAGCATACCTACCTACTTACTGATTTACTCGACAATGTAGAAGTGCACAAATATATTCTGACCCTAGATTTATATCTACTTGTATACAGATTTATATCTATTTATTATTGATTTATGTACAGGTTATTCTGTAAATAGAATCTCAAACGATGCGTTTTTCAAACGTGCATTGGGCTTCAGTTCATTTGGTGAAAATTATAAAAGTGAAATAAATATAGGTATGGAATCTTTTACCTACCTAGATGGTAAAATGGTTTTCGGAAACATGTTCGGGACTCATACAAATAAACAATTGTACAATGTATATTAAGTAATAAAGCAATTTTTTTATTATTATTTATTATTATTTATTTATTTTTTATTCCCATAAAAACTTTCAAGGTCGATATTACCCTCATCCCCCCTTATTTTCAAAACCAAAAGTAGCCTATATCCGTTCTAGATGGTCAACGCACCTTTATCAATTATTATCAAAATCGGCTCAGTGTTTTAGGCGTGATAGCCGGACAGACAGACGACTGCGTTACTTTTGCATTTAGAATATTAGATTGGATTCATTTATCACTTTTATGATTGAATGTTAATGTACATGTCAACACTAAATGTAGGGGAAGAGGGGGCAAGACGGGGTACACAATCATATTTATTTTAATCTCAAAGACTAATTATATTATTCTTCTTCTTATATCTGACTAGCTAGACAACTTTGGATCACAATTTTCATAGAAAAAAATAAAAATATAAAAGATGTGTTTTGCCCCGTCTTACCCCATAGTGCTGGTAAGATGGGGTACCCCCCTGAGGTAAGACGGGGTAATGAAAATCTTCATACAAAAAGGATGCTTATTTTTCCTGGCAAAACTCGCAGACGTGCTTTGCCTCGTCGTAATCATCATCGATACCTGCGCAGCTGTTATGAGCCCATTTGCCGCAAGATAAGCATGAAATTCAGCCTTCAATGGAAACTGAATATACGTTCTGGCAATACATGCATGGCGTGTCTTCCTCTCCGTCGCTCTCATTGCCAGGTGATGAAAGTTTTCGACGTTTAGCAGTTTTCACTGATTGGTCATTCTTATTAGATTTTTTATAATGAGCTTTTTTAGTAGTGTCCTTCTGTTTTCTCAGTGCATCTTTTCTCTACTTTATTTCTTTTTTCTCTAGGTTTTTCTGTTCAGCATCTCTTTTTTCAGGGCGATGGCTTTTAATTCTTGTTTGTAGGGAGACGACGTGACTATTGCTGTTTTGCCACGCTTTTTAGGAACACGCAAAGCAAAGCTACTGTCGCTTTTATCGCATGTGGGCATATTAGCTGGTTGTGGTGTTTCTGATTCCTGACTAACAGGGTTTTCTGATTTTGTTCTTTAGTTTGATTCGATGCAGATACCCTAGGATTCCAGTGGGAACATCCTGGTAAAGAGTCAACAGCAACGACTCTGCTAAAAGTCGCAGCATTATGCTGGGTTGGAGGGTGGAATGTTTCTGCAGCTACTGTGCCTGAAGTTTGAGCAGTAGTGGTAGTGCTTATACCTTAAGGGACTTCATGGATTGTGGCAGCTTGACCGTCATTTAACTGGATCTCGGTAGTCAAAGAAGGGGCAACATTGTTTTGCTGCTTTATAATAACCCATTTTTCTATCCAAAACCGCTTGAATTGCTTTCAGCGTGGATTCTTCGGACCACGACCCTCTATAGGTCTTGTGTTTGTACTCACGAACCATTTTAAAAAGGCAAAGTATAAAGCATAAGCTGATAACAAAACAAACAAATCAATTTTATTGTAAAACAAACAAGATTAACAACTCAAAACAAGGTTATTCTTTTTAGGGGTAAGATGGGGTATTCGTTACCCCATCTTGCCCGCAAGGCCATTTTCTAAAAAACCGATCAAAAAATTAAAACAGCCAACAATGATAAGGTAACGTTAAGTTTACCTTAAAAGAGGTTTGCTTTAGCGTCATTCATCATAACACCTCACCAGGTAACGTCATTAAACACATCACAGTCACGTGTCAAAGTAGTAGAAAATAAGACAAGAGGTTTGCATAAAAACACTTTTTAATATTTTTTTCGGACAATGTGCACTTCTGAAGAATTAGCCTTCGCGGGACTGACAAGCATCACGGCGGCGCGTCATACGATGGATAAACGAATGTGATTGGTCAGTTTGAATTGCGAGTTTCGGCCGGTACCCCGTCTTACCCACAACCCCGTCTTGCCCCGTCTTCCCCTATACAGTAAACCTCACGATATCAAAAATAAAAACCATTAAATGTGATCGACCGCTTTTCTCTTCATTTCCCTTCACCAACCCGACTTCCCGTGACCTGTATAATAAAGCCTATCAATAAAATTATTGAAGTGTTCTGAAACGTAATTCGCCTTTTTTAACAAAAATGTGTTATAATACCCTTAAGTAGGTCATTACGTAACTGGAATAATGCGTGTTTTGTCGGCACCGCTCGCGTCGCTTGAAGCGCTCATTGTCGCTTTAACAATTACGCTTGTGTGATGACGCAATACTGGAAATTATTCGCGCTTTTATTTGTGTAAGACCAATTTGGCAATTTGAACCGTTTTTGAAGGCTCAACCGTTAATGTTCTCTTGTCTGCGGGTTGTGAAAACGTTTTGGTGTCGTAATGAGAGGATGACAGTAAGTAGGTTACGCACCTATTTGTTGTTTTTTTTTAATATTTTAAGGCTTACCTTTTTTGGATTTTTTTTAGTAAGTATTGCGTTGCGACTTCATAGTCTATAGTAAGGATAGGTAAGTAGGTAGATAAGTAAGTACCTTTAAGTACATTTTTTGTTTACCCATAGGTATTGAAAACGTGTTATTTTTTATCTTAAGGACCTTCAGAAGAAAATAGGTATGTAGCAATTTATCGTTACCCGTGTAATTGGTATTGAAACAAACTTGTGGGGTTAAAGTGTTTTAAAAGACATGAAAAAATGAGATGAGTGACAGTTTATATGAAATATTTTTTTATGATGAAACAGGAAAAAGTAAAAAATGATCCAAAATATTATCATGAAATTCCTTTTTTTGGTCACGCAAAGAGATATCCAACATCACACATTCTCACGTGCGCGTTCAAAATTCCCATCGTTCCAAATTCAAAACTTTTATTTTTAAGTTCTCTACCATCTTTGGCATTCTGTCTTTCAGCCAGCACGCGCTTGTCGCTTCAGGGTGTGACATACTGTGAGAAATTTCACTCAGAGACCGATTTTGCGATCCATATTCCGAATAAATTACCGATTAATCGGGCCTAATTCGTTAGCGGGGATCGACTGGCGCGCATTTGAAATGCCAATTCGGAATTCGAATGTGGGATTCTCATGACAAATCGAATTTTCTGGCTTCTGTGCATTTTTTGCATTTTGATTTTTGCGTCGAATATTTCAACGATTTGCATACCAAATTGTTATCGTTGGGAATGTTTGATTGGTGGAAATTTACATACAATTTCGTAGGTATGTGAGCGAGCTGAGATTAACATTATTATTCTTGTCGTGTTAGTCCAGGCTCGTCTTGGGAAATATGTTTTGTCTTTTTCTGGATTTTTGGCATTCTGCTAACATTTTTTTTTATTCGAATAAGAATCCTTTTTTTTTATTATTTCCTTTTTCCTTTTTCATTATTGGGTTCACATCTTTTTTTCTCAATAAAGGTGTGAACCCAATAATATTTATAAATTGCTTCTTCAATAGATACACTAACGTAGAAATAGCTATTACACTGTAACTGGAATGTTATGTGCTACCTACCTATAGGTAAGTAATTGTTTTAGGTAGAATATTTTGTTGGTAACTTTTAACGCTAAATTAAATTAATTAAAAAGCAACATCACATATAGTTTACCTAAAATGATCTGGTTACAAAGCATTTGTGTCATGGAAACCACAATATATTGGTAGGTATTAAATACCATTTATAAACACCCAGACAAAGAACAAAAACAAAAGTGAATCACACGAACGTTTATCTATCATTCCAATAATACCTTTGCCTAAAGTTATATGTCACATACAAACCTAACACCAGTTACCTAATCGAGTAGGATGGTACTGTACCTATCGTCAGTATTGACTTTGTACAGGGGGTGTACTCTGAAAAACGAAACGAACAAACGAAAGGTTTCGTTTTTGAAGATTATTCAAAAGTTTAGGATTGAAGACGTGGTTTTTGATTTGCATAAATAATTAATTTTCATTCGAAGTGATTTCTTTATGATTATGAGGATTAAAAATTGCCATCCGTTGTCGGATCCGACATATTTCGTTTATGAGAGTAGACCCCCAGGTTATTACTGACGCATATTGTAACCTAAGTACATTTGTAAAAAATGTAGGTTACAATATGTGTTACATTACAATTAATCTTATTTATTTTTAAACAAAATTCATAAAAAAACGTAAAAAAAGGTAGACTTAACGCTGGGAGCATTCTCTACCAGTCGACCTTTGGGTCATGCAGATAGTTTATGGTTGTGGTAACAGTAAGAATACGTTTATGGATTTCAATAGGTAATAGTAATAAATAGCAGTTAACTACACACACTACACTACAGATAGGTATTAGGTAAAACAAAATATATGAACTATATTCATGATACCTAAATACAAAAAAAAGCATATGACTTCCGCAATTGAAATTCTATGTAAAAGGGAAACAAAAAAATATTCACGAACTCTCATATTAAAATGCTATACAATTAATATAATTCTAAAATAAAACTGTATTTATGTTGCACGACCGTACCCATTTCTCGCCATCTACTATTTCCTCTACCTTAAGGTTGTCTGGAAGAGATCGCTTTCTAGCGATAAGACCGCCTAAATTGTACTATAATCAATCTGTAAAACCTATTTCTGTAAAACCTATTTCTGTAAAGTTTTTGTGCAAAAAAATAATCTATCTATCTATCTAAAATTCCTTTGGCCAGTTTTTTGTTCTTTTTATTTAGCCTACATACTGGCCAGTTTGATTTGTGATCTTCCAAATTGGTGACTTCGACATAAAAAACATTAACAAGACCTAAAGAGGTTTAAATGTTTAGTAGCCTCCTTGAGACCAGCAAATGATGCTGTTTGTCAACCTTGAGACGCGGCGCCACCGGCGGTATAGTGATGTCTAGCGCCAGCATCGCGTGCGATATGACGGGCTGCGTATTTACAACACACATGCCTGCAACCCAATATCTTTTTTTTTTTTGCGGGGGGAAATGCTTGGCGCACCGTACCGTCACCCGAGGGAGGTGACGGCGTGGGACTCTCCTGCCCTAAAAAGGACAGGCCTACCCACTTAAACCCCCCGGGGGACCTCATCGCCTTAATGGTAATGCTGTGGGAACATTTTTAAGAACCACCACAACATCACCGGCGCAGCCCAAGATCTTGGCTTTTTTTTTGTATTACACTTCAAAATTAACCTCATCCCACCTGATGTTAAGTGGTAATGAGGTCCTAGGTTAAAGGCGACAAGTACAACATAATAAATCTGTTACTGGACTTGTCGACCTTACCTTGAAGGCTTGACCCCTGCTACTAATGTAGCACCCCCAAGAGTTCTGGAATACTCACCCGTAGGAGCACAACAAAAAGACGGGCTAAAACTCAAAATGGCATTATGTCCTGTGATGCAATACATGCTTTGAGATGGCAAATACCCTTTTGAAGTGTTTCTGGAGCTGACTGAAAACCTTAGTAGTTGAGAGTAGGAAGCATTTGTTCTGCTATATCGTGCTATAGCTACGTACCTACGTAGTTTAATATGCTCATATAGCATAACAGAGATTCGTGTAAGAGACATACACTGGACCTATTCATAACATATATATAACACTTCAGAGTCTACTCCTGAAAAAGTTAGATAACACTGAACTCTTAATGAAAAACTAGTGATAAATTCTGCATCGTTTATTCCTCTCTAGTGGTAGTTATTCATTTGTTTTGGATAGGCGATATGCTAGTTGACATGGATATAACATTTGCCGCTTGTAGTTACTTAATGAACATCAAAATCAATTAAGTAAACTCAAGGACAAAGTTTATTATTCGTAACGTGACCAGACGTCCCGTTTTGAACGGGGCTGTCCTTTTTTACAATGAGTCTGGATGTCCCCGAAACATACAGTGGGACGCAATATTGTCCCGTTTTCAGAAACCGAGCGAATAGTTGAGTAGCGGACGCGGATTTGTGTTTCATTCTCAAGTAAAATCGTCACCACCTTTATTAAAACAAATTTGTTCCACTGATAATGAATTATTTTGGGTAACTACATTTTGTGGTTCGTAAATTTTAAGCCAAACAAATTATTCTGAATGAATAACTTTAAAATTAGTGTTTTTTCTTCATTGACTAATTATATGACCTAAATAAACAGTTGTCAGTGTGTAAAAGAACAAATGGTCACGTTTGTTATTCGCAGCCGGGTTCGACGCGCAGAGTCGCGAGCTGTAACCGGAGTTCGGTCGCGGGGTGCGACTCGCGTGACTCGTATCCCTAGTGTTGAAACTCTGTGCGTGACTCCTGCGACGCAATACATGCTTTGAGATGGGAAATGCTTAGGTAAGTGCTTCTATTCGTAAAGTCTCTGGAGCTGGGAGCATGAAACATTTGATCCGCTCTGTCATGTTATAGCTACTAGAGTTTATTTTGCTATTACCAACTATATAAGAGACATACTCATATATTTCACGACCTCCGTAGCCGAGAGGCGAGCGGGCCTGACTTTGGCGAGCGCTATCTCTGAGGTTCCGGGTTCGATCCCCGGTCGGGTCAATATGGGAAACAAACTTTTCCATATTGTCTCGGGTCTGGATGTTGTGGTACCGTCGTTGTTTCTGATTTCTGTAACACAAGTGCTTAAGCTACTTACCACAGAATCAGAGCAATGTATGTGATGTTGTCCAATATTTATTTATTTATACTCTCCATTTTTCATTTAAACTTAAAAAGAGTGAAAAGTCTGGAAAATGTAGGTATATACCATTGAACTCTTGCTAAAAATGAGTGAAAAGTTGGGTTTCCTTTTTAAAGACCATTACTTGATTTATATTTGATATCTGAATTTGGTTCTGAAAAAAAATGGTAGTTATACATTTGATTGGTAAAGATGAAATACAAATTTACGAGTAGGTAATAAGATTGACGCCAGTGTTCCACCTTAAAATACAAAAAAAAGACACCAACGGATGAATTTCGTTAAAAAAGTGTTACCGTCGTCACATGTACTAAATAAGTACAACAAAATCCGTTAAGTAAACTCAAACATATAGTTTGCTAATCCGCAGCTGGGTTCGTCTCGAGTAGCGAACTGTAAAACACCGAAGTTCGGCCGCGGGGCGCGACTCGCGTGACTCGCCGCCCCAGTGTCGAAACTAAATAAATAACTCTGTGCGTTATGGCCTGCGACGCAATAGACAAAATACTGACCTACTGATTGTAGACCTACAACCGTAAATTAAATCTAGTTCTACAACCAAGTTTAACTGGAATCAAGGGTTTGTGATAACCGGGTGCGGGTAGCCGCTAGCTACTTCACCTATGTGGGTTTTCGTTCCCATGGGATTTTTTGAAGTTGTACGCCCGATGCAAAAACTACGGGGTATTTGATATAAGAATTCACCGACCATGGTCATGAGCTGACTTATGAGCCAATTGTTGAATGTTGAATGGTGATTTTTTTTTATATTGCACTTCAAGGTTGACCTCACCCCACCTGACGTTAAGTGGTAATGAGGTCCTTTTTTTTTTCTGACGAGGGGAAATGCTTTGACGTACCGTACCGTCACCTGAGGGAGGTGACGGCGTGTGTGGGACTCCCTGCCCTTACAACGGCAGGACTACCCACTAAAACCCCCCGGTTGAACCTCATCGCCTAAGTGGTGGTGCTGTGGGAAATCGGATCAACCTAACCAACCACAACACCACCGGCAAGTGGTAATGAGGTCCTAGCTTAAGGGCGAAAAGTATAGCATAATGAAACTGTTACTGGACTTGTCGACCTTACCTTGAAGGCTTAACCCCTGCTACTAATGTAGCACCCCTCAAGAGCTCTGGAAATACTCACCCGCAGGAACACAACAACACCGAAGTGATTAAAATGTTATTAAAAAAGGGTTATTATAATTTTGAATATTATTATATTCGTATTAACTACTTAAAATGGTTTCGCGTTTTGTTCCTTCAACTTAATTTAAATGTTTAAAATGGAACGCGAAAGTCTTAAATTCTATATAATACCTAAATATAATTCTTCTGTAACTTATTCATATCTGCATACTAAGTTTCTTGCTGGTATCTTCAAATTATAAATAAGAAGGTTTCGAACCGACGGTCGCAGAGTTACTTTGTACTAATCTATCTACTTCAATTAATATATTTGTATTTAATTTATTGCCAGTAATAATGCTTATTTTTTATCTCAAACTTACCTCTACTTACGATAATACTGTAAAAAAAATGATGCAAACATAACAATGCCGATATTATTTAGTTTTAAACTTTAAGGATGCAGGTACACATCTATTCAAGTCAGATATAACAATTTCATCACGAAACATCTACTTAGTAACATTACTTTCATAAGTCTCCTTAACCCTACACACCCCGATATTAAATCACCACTGATATCATGCCCAACCCTAAATTGCCTAACGTCTGGTCATAATAACCCCACCGGCTCCCTAAGAAGCCACACGCTCATTACGAAGAAAAAAATAGCGGTCTAGAAAGCCCCATTTCGAACTTTTCAAATTCAAATTCGGAACTCATAAGGCCGTGTTCAGAAAGGAGCCATGAGATTACGTTGTTTGTTTATATTATAAGAATTTGTCCGTTATTTAATGAAATACCCTTTTCTCGCTATTTCGAAAACCTTTTGAGTACTTAAAAAATAGAAAAGTGATTTATCCGTTTTGTGAATATATCGCAAATACGTAAAATTTATCTGTTGTAACTTATTAATAGAAGAAACTATTGAATGGTATTTAGCAGATTGGCATATGCGTTGACAAAAATCGATAACGTCTTAGCCTTTTATAAAATAAAAAAATATATTTACATTTGCGCTAATGCATATTTGTACCTACCTATAATTGCTGTAAATATTATTGATTTTGGTAGATATTAGTAACTGAAGTAGTCATACTTCTCGCTATCTTGGAATATTTCCAAAATAATTTAGTTTTAATCTACGTAATAAAAAATCTTGCATTTAAAGTTGCTTCCGAATAATATAATTAAAAAAAATATATATTTTTGTTGCAAAATGCAGTTTAAATGTACTCCAATTCATTATTTAGGAACTTTTTGGACGCGGCCTTACGTCGCTGGTTGCGTGACGATACTTTTTAAAATAGAAGGCTCGTTCTTTTTGCGAATTAGAAGTGTTCTCTCTTCAAAACAAATTGCTGACAAGCGGGACGTTCGAATTTCTTATTTTGAATACGGCAACCGCGCACCGTTTGCGTGCAAACTTTTTTTTACAGATTCGTATTATTTTAGACTGTAAGCAGTTCTAAATAAAGTTCATTTGGACGGCAAACTTAAGTTGGTTGTGCGAGTATTTTGAATTTAATTCGTTGTGCGTTTCGGATGCAAATGGCGCTGATGAGAGTTGATTATGTAAATGCAGACTGTGCTACGCTTTGTGCGGGTTTCGAGAAGTGCGTATTGTTTTGACCGTGATAGCGGGCTGTTGTAATGTTGTTGTAATGCACATTAATTCGTTAAGGTAGAATGATTAACTGCGAAACGGTAGACTCTGAGAATTAAGGCGTGCCAAAAGCATTAGTATTTTTTATTAATTACCATTAATATTTTAAATCTGTTACAGATACTGGCATGTTACTTCAAAACGTTTGTAAACGAATTATCCCTTTTTCTTCTGAAACTTCAGCGATGTATCCTGTCTTGTGATAGTGGATTAGATTTTATTTTGTGACTTAGTAGAAAACTCTTCTTACTTAGCAAAATATACTAGGTAAATAGTTCATTTCAAAGCGGGGCTGTTCTTTATATTCTATATTTTCTATAGATTGCTTTTATTTCACACTCTTTGTGTAAATTGGCTATATGCAAAACTAAGATGGGTACTACCAAAGTAATAGTAGGTCTTATATCAAACTGCAAGTGTATTCTTTCACGTGCTGTCGACTTTACATAATCTCGTAAACTCTCTGCATGACCCAAGGGTTCACTGGTACAGAATGCCCCTAGCATTAAGTCCACCTGTTGTACTTTTTTGTGCAAGAAAGATTTAATCTAGTTAGCCCTCAATGTTGCCATGCCCTTGCAGCACATTATACTTTTTAAATGTAGGTACCTACCATCTTCAAGTGTTGTAAAGTGCAATAAATATAATTTGAATTTGTATTCAATAAAATAAATAAAATTCTAAATGGGTATACTCCTCTACCCCAAAACTGACTCAGTCTACTTATTGGATTCAAGGTATCTTGCGTTCAATATCAATTTGCGGGCCCCTCAAACAAAGTAACGTCCGATAATTGGAAATTTAAAAATTAACAAGAGCATGTCACGCGACAGCGGCGTGACGTCGCGTGGCACGCCGCGTCGCCGCCGTGACACTCAAATGTCACGGGGCGGTGGAGGGTTGACTCACAGGGTCTGTGAAAAAAGATTGGAAAATTATTTGCAGTTTTTCTTTACAATTTATTATAGTCATTTACGCCGCACTAGCGAAATACTTACTTACTTACTACAAGGGCTTCATATTTTGTGATTTTTAAAAGAAAAATGACAAAAAGATTTCCTTTTGCTCATGTTTCTCTGAATGGTTTGTCAGTGGCGTTTTCTTTATAAAAATGAAACAACTTAAAGCTCTTCCTAATAGTCGACATTTGTTCTGTATTTTCTATTCATTTGATAAACTTATGATTTATTTAATTATGCAAACTTTATTGCACGTATTTAAAAACGTGGAATAGGCCTAGTGGGATTTTCTGATAGTCAACTCAACATATTAAAGTCGAAAATATCGTGGCGGGGAATGAATGAAAAAACACAATTCACGCCGCCTAGCTAAGTGGCAGTTATCGAAATACTTAAGATATCATTTCTATAAGTTAAAATATTGACATTTCATTTTTGAATTCGCTTAGTCAAAATTTACGTGATCCTGAAAAATAAATCCTATACATTTTAAACTAGTCGGAACGATTTTAAAGTTCGATAACTGCCAATTGGCTAGGCCCAGACACGCTGTGGTGGTTATGGCTGAGTCAAGTTTCCCAAAGCATCACCTTGACGGCGATGAGGTCCAATCGGGGGGTTTTAGTGAGTAGTCCTGCCCTTCTCAAGGCAGGGAGTCCAACACATGCTGTCACATCGGGTGATGATACGATACATTAACGTATTTCCCCTCGTTAAGAAAATTAAGGGCCCCAAACACGATTGACTATGATCCAAAATGATTTTGGTCTTTGTATAAGGCATATGTATGCTTAGTATTTTTTCTTAAAACAATATTTTCAAAACATGTTGTCTCCAGAATTTATTTTCCTTGAAAAACTATTTCTATATCGTCTGTTGACAGCCCTAGGTCAGACCTAGCTCGGTTAGAACGAGTTAATGTCAGGTGGTATTGACGTGTGCACACATTCGTTTATATTGAAGTTTTGTAGTATACCTACCTAAAGTAAATTATGTACTTACATTGTTAAAATCAATGAATTGCCCGAAACGTTGCCCACGTGTAGACGTCATAAAAAGTATGACAAATTTTAATGAATGCCTTGTGCCAATATTTTACGATTTG
Organism: Glyphodes pyloalis; assembly: GCA_037074685.1. Lineage (NCBI taxonomy): Eukaryota > Metazoa > Arthropoda > Insecta > Lepidoptera > Crambidae > Glyphodes > Glyphodes pyloalis. Next base: position 12,657,146 of record JAYKKO010000007.1, read on the forward strand.
TAATGCGTCAATATGACATCGGGTCTCCTACGTAGTTTCGAATGCCGTTGTCGCGACACACGCTGTTGCGAATTTTTTTCCCACTGCCTCATAGGTTCGAAAGCTTATGGACTCGAATGATGTAGTCGCGAAAGACGCTGATTCGAAAAACATTTTTACTGCCTCATTACTTTATTATTCATAACGTGTATAAAAAACTATTTATCCGGTAATTAAAAAAACAACATATTCGGAGTCAATCAACATTTATTATTATTAAAAAATTATAAAGATAATAAAAGTATCTAACTTGTACATATATTTAATGATTTTCTATGTGTAACTTTAATTACTAGAAAGATTTTTTTTACACATGTTATGAATTATAAAGTAATGAGGCAGTAAAAATGTTTTTCGAATCAGCGTCTTTCGCGACTACATCATTCGAGTCCATAAGCTTTCGAACCTATGAGGCAGTGGGAAAAAAATTCGCAACAGCGTGTGTCGCGACAACGGCATTCGAAACTACGTAGGAGACCCTATGACATCTGATTCTTCTCCAACCGACTACAAGTCCTCAATACAGTTCCATAGTTTACTTTCCATATCAGCTGTCATCAGTCGTCTGTCGGTCGATTTTAGCTTACGATTCGTATAATTTATTACTATCTGTTACTAGAATGGATTATTTTTCAAATATTTTAACCCAGCATTAGTAGATATGTCATATCTCTTCCTACCAAATCGGTTCAATAGTTTTTGGGTGAAACAGTAATGAATTAAATGCAATCAACCATTAATGTAGTATTATTAGCTTCATCGCGCCATCTTCGAGGTCCAGGATTCGATCCCCGATCGGGTCAATATGGGAAACGAACTTATCTATGGGTATCTATTTCGCGTCTGGGTGTTGTGGTCGTTGTTTCTATTTACGACAGAATTAGAGCAATGTACTTATGTGATGTTGTCCAATATTTATATTATATATTTATAATATTCATAGGTAAGTACTTTAACGCATACAGTTTTTTTGTGTACGTAATATCAGTATGATTAACTTGTCTATGAATTTATTATTTTCTTTGTACTCCATCTAAGCTCAAGAAGTCCTCCCCATCAAATTCCAAGAACCTTCCCAAAAACTCAACCGAGCAGTTTTTCCCAAATTCGTTATTTGCCAAAAAAACTCCTAAAGATTTCTTATTTTAAATTCATAAATCACCCGAATAATCGTCTTCTGGCTACTGGAATATTAAAATTTTGCCTCTGGCTGTTTGCGGGCGGATTCCTTTGCTCTGCTCAGGGCTAAGATCTTCAAACGTTTTATTGTAGCTGGAGGTAGGTATTTTTTTTGTATTTCAATTGTTTGTGTTCTGTATTTTAAACATATTTTTCGCAAAAACTGGTCACTCAAACTCAAATATTTCTTTATTTAAGTAGGTTACATTGTCGTCGTCATAGAATACTATCAAAACTGATTCTACTTCCGTTTCGGAACCTATATCTACCGAGAAGACACCGGTAAGAAACTCAGTAGTTACAGTAGCGGTATCTAACTTATTGCTACGTGTAGGACACTTTGGACCAAGTCATAGTGATGAAACAATTAAGTACTCAAGTATGTATTTACCTACTCTCGAAAGGAAGTACACTGGTGGGTAAGATCCGTCCGTATTTGTACACGAACGAACTGTTTTCTCTATCATAAGTGTTTTTTTTATTAATAAGGACTCTCTTGGGTAATGCGTATTCAGTTATTTGCACAGTCGTATAACGTTAACGATAAGGCTCACTTTAGAAGAAGATTATAATTATATATATTAATTAATGCATATGACGCCATTTCGTTAAAAAATATGTGATGTGTGTAGCGTGCGTGTGTGTCTGTAGGCATTATTCTTTGTTGGAACTTGATCGTATAGGGTTGGTTTTGTCTTCAGATAAACTAATTGATAGCATTTATTCGTTAGGTAAATAATTCTATAGTAAAATTATGTACCTATTTTCAATTTTCAGATAGGCATTACGAAAGTAGTCCTTTTTAGAATAATCTTTTAACTATCTTGACTTGCTGGAAAAACCTTATTTAAGGTTTTTCTAATTATGTCAAAATAATGAGCAAAAGTAATGATAAAAATATCGGACAACCACAGACCCTACCTTGACTGAAATAATAAATTACTTTTTGTTCTAAAATTAATAAACATGATACATTTTTGGGTCACCTAGTATAAGCGTAAGTTAGTGTGTTTTTAAAGTTAAAAAATTAGCAACAACCTCTTCGCCTCATAAACAATTCAATAGTTTTGTTCGTTGACTAGCTATCATGTACGTTTACATTATCAGAGGAGAAAAGAACCCGGCCTTTAGAAGTAATTCTGCAGCTTACTGCAGAATTACTTCTGCAAAAAAAAGAAGAAAAAGTGAATTCCGAAGTTCATCTTTGGAACCTACGCTGATACTAAATTCGCCAAAATAATGTTATTTAAGTTAACTTAGTGGGTGATCTAAAAAGGAGTAATCGTTAATGAGTAAAAATATTATACAACATCATTTAATTATATTTTTATAACCAAAAAAGTTAATGTTTAAAGTATAATTTAATAGTGATGTAATTGCTCATCCTAAAAACACTATTTCTCTAATTTACAACTGTGATTATGATGTAGGTAAACTTGTTTTTTTAATATCGGTGTTTGGGAGTAAATTAAAAATAATTATTTTTCAAAACATTTTATTACTGTCGTTTGGCAAAAGGAAGAATAACATGCTTTGTTATTATAATACAAGATTCTTAACTAACGCTTTAATACTTTTTTGGTTCTTACACAATGTTTTATATTACAATGTTTGCGGTGGCATGCTGTGACCACATTGGTATTTAAAAAAAGTTTTATACACTTTTTAATTGTATATTGAAATCAGATTGACGGCAAATGGTGCTGATTCTGTTGGCACAAACTGAAGTTATTAAATTTATGCACTCTCATTTTGTGTTTTTATGCGTTACAGAACTGAAGTAAGAGTATTTATATGTTTTATAATGCGGGGACTTCAATTTTATCCTGATTATTTAGTTTAATAAACACTAGAAAACGCAAAATATCAGCACTACATTTTAGTTTTCTTTAGCTTGTGGCAACAGAATTGACTCCAATTTGTACCCTATGTCGAGTTAAGGGTTATATAAAAATGTGACTGATAACAATGTTTATCATGGTTACCAAAATGTTTATATTTTATTTTTCATACTAATTTATCTTCATCTTTAGTCTGCAAGACATCTTAATGTATCAACACGACTAAATGATCAAAATAATTGATACTGGTATTTAATTTGAATCTAAAAGTGTATAAACGCAATTGTAGCCACAGCATTAAAACAAAGAATGACAGGAAATGTACATAAAAATTTAGCTCTACGTAAATTTCGTAATTAGCACCAAAATAGCAAGAGATATGAATATTAAGTTTCAATAAGTAATAAATGTTCCATATAGATTGTTATGTTAGAATCATGAACAAATATCTAGCAATCAAATTACAATTATCGAGCAATCAAATTCGCGAGTACTTTTTAAGATGTCATAGTTCATAAATGTACTATTATGTTCCATGATTCTCACATAACGACCTATACATTCCAATACATTTAACTTCACAAGTGATTTAGATATTCCTTAACATTATCAATATAATTTTATAACTTTTGATGCCAAGCAAAGAACCTATGTAGGTAGAGTAGTAGAAATATGTCATACAATACAATTAATAATAAACCATAATGAACAGCCCGATAAAATTACAAAATGAAGTCTTTGATTGAACCTTAAGTAGCCATAATTTTGTACACTCATTTTATACTTAACTTATTTACATTTTATTGCACAAATTATTACTATGGAATGTTGAATTTTTACACGAATATAAACATTATTACTTTTTTCAAACATTGAAACTTAATTATACTTAATTAACCATTATTTTACAAATACATTCTTAATTTACATATTGTACCTTAGTGAACATATCACCAAAAAACGTTACATTCATACAAATTAATATTTACAGGTATTGTTAAACCACGCCACGCCTTACAAAATGAATTCTATGAGAATTAAAAGGTACTGGCATGTGAAATTCTAAACTATTTACTATTTGGTAATTCTATATAACATCACAAATGCACTGGAGATTTGACTGCACCTAACAAAAGCTAAAGTAAAGAGCATACAATGGGATTGCTTTAAACAAAATTTATTTAACCTCTTGTGCGCTCCTTACTTTTAATCATTGAGCGTTCTTTTGGTCTATTTAGGTCACGAGGGATTCGGAATTCTTCCGTTCTGTCTTCTTGCGACGTGAGATTCATAGTGGATGTTCCTCTTGGTCCTCGAGAAGAACGCAGCGTTGCAGCCGCTGACTGTACACCGGTGGAGGGACTGCATATGCACGTTCTCACAATGGATCTTCAGGGACACCAGATCTTTGAAGTTCTCTCTACAACCACGGCAAGGGTAACTGCCATCCTTGTTCGGTCGTGGAGCCTCTTCTTCTACGCAGTAATTCAGCTTTCTGAGAGGTGGGGAGTAATTTTGGCTCTGACATCCAAAGGCGTTTAGACTCGGCGGGAGGAAACCCAAAGGCAGAGGGGGGAAGTTAGGAAGCATACCGAAAGGAGCGAAGAGGAATGGGTGCTGTGCAAACATGTCGCGATTGTTTAAGTAGGCTTCAGGTAATTGTAGCGGTGGGTACGGTGGACTGAAGGGTAAGTGCTGGTTGAAACTTCTCATCTTGTCTGATTCCTTCGCCCTGTAGTACTTATGCGATTCGATGTACGGTACAGCTCGTTCTTCCTCATTAAATCTCGCGATTAGTTCCATCTGTTCTCTTGTCTTCTCTAAAATGCGTGAAGGAGATTCATCACTTATTCTTAAATCATCTGAAGATAGAATCTTTCTGTGGAGGTTTTCGTTTCCGCTGTGTCGATCTCTGCCTGTCCTTGATGGAAATGCGGCTCTGCAGCCTTCTATATTGCATTTGTACATTAATTTCAAATGTGCATTCTGGTAGTGAGTCTTCAAGAGATAAACGTTCTGTGAAATCTTACCACACACTGTACACCTTCGGGGGTTCTCGTGATCTAAGGGCACATCGGTAGTACTTATAAAAAAACCACTGTCAAAGTGGCCGTATATTTGTCCTTGCGTATCTTCCGAAGCGTAATCAAAGCTCGATACCGATGATGACGGCGATCTATCCGAGTAATCTATCGAATCGTTTAACGATAAATTGTAAGGCCCAAGAGAACTGTGCGTGTCAGGTTTTCGAAGATTAGGGAAATCGCCCTTAGATAAGCTCTCTAATCGTTTTAAGGCATTTTCTGACGAAAATTGTTCTTCACTGGTCGGGATACTATCGTTCGTTTTGTACTTGTCAGGTTTATCAGCTGGTTCTTCCTTGACACGAAGGTCTTGGACTCCATAATTCACGTCTATTGGTTCTTCTTTGACGGGAGTAAATTCATCTTTGACTTTGATTGTGGTTGAATTTTCTTTATATTCTTTTTTGACATCTCCGTTTTCTACACAGTCTTCAGTTTTTACTCTTTTGAGATCCATTGCACTGTAGTCTTCTATAATTTTATCTTCAACTTTTTCATTTTCTTTTGTATTTTCTTCTGATTCGTGATTATTTTGAACACGCGTAGGGTTAAGGTTCTTTCTTTTTCTTTTTACTTCTGGGCTGATCGTCTCGTCTTTCCTATTTTCATTATTTTCATTGTGATCACTCATACTTCTCTGATCATAGTCAGTTTCTGAATCATCTACTGACCCATTGGATTTATTAAGGTTTGAATAGTAATCACTTGTATCCATATGATCAACATCTTCATCGTCATCATCGCCAGCTACCACAACTATTCCATCGTCTTCATCAGAATCACCTTGGCCATCTTGGTCCTTGTTTTCAACCGAATCGGACTCTCTTCTCATCATGTGTTGGTCCGAAGAAGAAGAAAAGTTCATATTTAAATTGTTTTTGTAATCAAGAGGTACGTTCGAGGCAAAGTGCCTCATGTTATGAGGTGGGTTTAGTAGAGGATAAGAACCAAATGGATGCATTGGGTTTATCACAGGTGGTATACTTAATCCTGATGCATGTGGTGGGATAAGTACTGAGTGAGCTTGTGCGCTTCTGCCGTCGTGAGGGGAAATCTTCCTTCTCAGGTGTGGTGAGTGTAGCTTTGGGTTGGGGTTAGCACTGTGCCGATTTCTTGATCTGCGCGAGCTAAACATCATACTGCATCCCTCAACTGTGCATTTGTGCATCTCCCTAAGATGAACAGCTGAGAAGTGGATTTTAAGAGCACCTTTGTCACAGAAAGTCTTCAAACACACATTGCATTGTACTCGCTTCTTCCCAGTAGCAGGATTGATGAAGTGAGTTCCCAAATTCAATGGCATAGGTGAAGCTCCCCATTGCCTTTTCGGAGGTGTGATGCATTTACCTAATAACATATTTCTTGAATTCTGCACAGCATCATATGAATCTTTACTCAAATTGAGCACATTATCATCCTCATGTCTCATGTCATCCAATCTTCCTTTATTAGACATATTGTTAGCTTTGTTTTCAGGGGACTCCACTGCTTTTGCTGACATTTGAGGTAACAACGCTTGAAGTGATGCCAATCCCATTGGATTTTGACTTAAAGCAGCTACCATAGCTGCAGGATGACTGAAGGTCGAAGGCATTGACATAGGCGGAATAGGCAAAGTACCTGATAACGGAAAGTTGAAGAACTGGCTTCTCATTAAGTCCATGGTTGCCTTTTCAGCTGGGCTCATGTCGTAATTTGATTTCCTGGCTTCTTCTTTCTCGTTTTCGTTGGTTTTGTGTTTGCGAAAATCAAAGGGTTGCATATTTTGCAGGTGACTTAAGGGAGACGAGTTTACGGGACTAGTTGTGGAGAGGGGACTGGACGAGGTAGATAGGCGGACGCTGTGGTTGGGTGACAGTTCCGCTGATGATGCCCTTCGGGGCGAGTGGTTCTGAACAGGAGATGATCTGTTCAGGTTGGGAGACAGCATTTCTCTCTTCACTTCAACCTTGCCGTCTTCCACAGGACTTCTAATTTCTTTCTCTTGGATGCTTTTCAGATACTCAAAGTGGTGTTTTGCTTCCATCATGTGCTGGAAGTATTTGAGCGACTCCTCATTACGGATGTCTTTTGCAGATTGTTCCATTAGTTTTCTGAACTCTGCTTCCAATTTCAATTGGTCAAGTGCCCTTGGGTCACTGTAGTTATCTTTCTTTTCTGCTCTGTTCTGGTCATAGTCTTGGCTATCGCCAGATGGCGATGGCAGGCCGTTTTTCTTGTATATAGGCAAGAGGGATGTCTTGTGGAGGGCCCTGGCTTCTTGAAGCTTGAGAATCTGCTGGAGGGCCATATTGTGCTCTGGCCCACGTCCACTCCATCTCTCTGCACTGCTCGATTGAGACTCCTGTAACAACAAAACAGTTCAACTTTAATATCACACTTTTCGAAATGTTGTAAGTCGAGTAAAAAGAACCTTTCCTTGTATCCAAGGGCCACGGATGCATATCTACTACGGGCAAATGATTGTGTGATTGATTTTATTTCTGAATTATGAAACTTTATAAACGTGTTTAGGTAAATTCTCTACTGTATCACAACGTTACATATGAGCTTAGTTTGGTATTTTGCAGTTATGGTGTGGGCCTAAGTTTTTAATAACTATTGTTTCAAATTCACAGTTTTAAAAACAAACTTAATTCAAAATCAAAGTGCTGAAAATTATATTCATTGGTGCTTATACGTAATTGAAATAAGTGTCTGATTAATTCCTTATCCATTGCGAAGGATCGTTTTATTCATGGGACACGATTAATATCGTAAGTTGCCAAATTAGTACGTTGTCGCTTCTAAAACCCCGTCTGCATCACCAAATTACATGTTATCGTAAACATTTCATTCAATCACAAAACGACTATGAACGAGCAAGGCTAATTCTTAAAGATTATCAAGTCTAGAGTAAGCCCTAAACATGGGTTGTTTAACTCTTCAAAATAACTATCGGAACACAAAACCACACCTTGCGTTTTCAAACGCTAATATCAAATTAATTCCGAGAAGGGAGAGCAATTGGGTAAAATTGTGTAAAATGACGGCTTCGAATCGACTCAAGAATAGAAAAGTGGTTCTGTCGCGTGTTCGAAACGATTTAATCCGAAAACGAAATTACTATTCATTTAGTAAGCATTCGGGCCGGCCGCGTTGTCAAAGTTGAGTTTCGACTTAATTTGGGCACTCCTCGAAATTTTGTTTTAATGCTAGCTTAGCATTCCCGAAACAGCCAAGTTATGATTGACATTAACTTAACGATCAGCTGTTAAGTGTTTTTTTAATGGTTTACGTGATAGTTCGGTTTTTTTGTCCTTTTAAAAGTGACTTAGATGTCTATTTATCTCGTGTTTTTGTAAACGTTTGAGACAAAATTATATACGAGATGATCGCGTAACGCTATTTATATCATTTCTGGGAAAAGTTTTTGTGCGTCCCCTTTTTTAAACGGTACTTGAAGTACCTACAGCATTCGTAGCATTAAGCAAAACCCTTTTTAATTAGAAGGAAAAACTGGGAAATCAGTACATAGATAGAAGTCATTTTACGGTTGATTAAATTCACATTCTCGGTAAGGATAACGCATTTATTGATATTGTAAATTAAAAAGCAATTTTTTTACCATTTAAATTTTTTTTTTGCTCTAGAATAAGAAAACATTGTGTAAATACTACGTTTTTACGGCCATTATCTTATTAAGATCATACTTTTATTTTGAAACTTTGTATGTATGGTTGTATGGATATACCTACCTACAGGCAGATATTGTTACTCTTTCATGTAAAAACTTCTTAATGGGAATGGGACAGACAGATAAGTTACAAGATTAAAATGCAGGATACTCATAAGCCCATACAACATGAACGATACGTCGCGGCATCACCTAGATTTTCATAATTAAACATATCTATTCATAATTAAATCAGTGCCCGAGCGGAATAAACAGAAATCGAAAAGTTTCAAAAAATGCGACGCCATGTATTTCTTATTAGGAAAAAAAAACTTAACCCTTCAGTCGGGTAATTACGGTCGCTGTGACCGCACCATGAGCGTGTCACCTCAACGTTTGTCACCTGTTCAGGGGCGTTTGTCGCCGACAAATTGGCGTGTGGCGACAACCGGCGTGTCATTATCGGCGGGAATTATTGACCGCGACGGGGAAGGGTTGACAAACGGGGACAGTATTTGTTTTAATATCGTAAGACTAGGCTAGATTAGAATTGTGTGACATCGCCTGGAAAAGCACGGGTGAAAGCTAAATGTACCTATTTATTTATTAAGTTTCAACTTATAAACGCGAGTTAACTAATAAATTGAAAATAATGACGACTTCCGTAGCCAAGAGGCGAGCGAGCCGGGCTTTGAAGCCGCGCCGTCTCTGAGGTCCTGGGTTCGATCCCGGGTCGGCTCAATATGGGAAACGAACTTTTCTGTATTGTCTTGGGTCTAGGTGTTTTGGCTGTTGTTTCTGATTTATGTAACATAAGTGCTTAAGCTATTTACCGCGGAATCAGAACAATATATGTGATGTTGTCCAATATATAATTTAATTAATTTATCCGCAAAAGTCACTTTAGTACTTTTAGTTCTTAAATATGTTTTTAATAAGAGCATTGAGAAAATTCTTTAACGAAGTCAAGTTAATTGCTAGATTGGTTGTTAAGTATCTAATAATGAAAAGGGTATTTCCAGGTAAGTATATAAATATAGTTTAATGTAACTCTTCTGATTCCATTTTTACTTGTCTGTCATTGTGTGAGACTCTGTATGTAAAAATGATGGAACATTCATTATAATTACACAAATTTTAACTTTTTCGGACAACCCTATACCGACGCCACGGGGGCAATTCACCCAAAACGCGGCAATTACTCGAAGACTCCGTTTCTAATGCCACAAAACGGATAAACGCGGGATAATAAAGTGTCGTTTACGAAAAACACACGGCCGACTGGGTGACCGCCAAATTGTAGGGCGTTCCGAGTAATTCTTCCCGTAAACGCAACTTATCTCCGGCTGAGGTCTTTTGGACCCTTCGAGATATCATTTTTGTAATTGTCGGCGTTTGAGGGTTAAATGTTTAAATAAGTGACATTAAGTTTTAGAACGACGACGATTTGTGGCATTCTAATGGCGGTTAAACCGTCTACTTTTTAAATAATATAATTTAATATAAAAAGACTATTCAATTTCGTTGAAGTGTTTGTGAACGTCTTTTATGAAATCTACACTTATATTATAAAAAGGAAAGACTTGTATTTTTGCGTGTATGTTTGTAATGAATAAACTAAAAACCTATTGTGCTGATTTTAAAAATTCTTTCACTGTTGGATGAGCTTATGTCGCTATAAGCTATTTATTTAGTGCTAAAAGTCCACTCGTACGACGTTGCGGGCGGCCGCTAGTTATTTACAAAATTGTTGTTAGAGTTACAAAATTGTTGTCAGACTTACAAAATTGTTGTCAGAGTTACAAAATTGTTGTCAGAGTTACAAAATTGTTGTCAGAATTACAAAATTGTTGTCAGAGTTACAAAATTGTTGTCAGAGTTACAAAATTGTTGTCAGAATTACAAAATTGTTGTCAGACTTACAAAATTGTTGTCAGAGTTACAAAATTGTTGTCAGAGTTACAAAATTGTTGTCAGAATTACAAAATTGGAAAAGTTAGACATTGTTAACTACTATGTTTATTTAAGTAACTACCAGATCTGTATTATATTTTGTACGAAACGAGAAGTTTTTGTATGATTTTTTATTTATTCGAAGAACAAATGAGTTATCCGAAGTCATCGATATAATATAGCAAGACACTCGGTGTTAGTGTTTCCAATCGAAAGTCCGTCTATTGAAATAAAGAAAGAAAGAAAGAAAAATATTTATTAGGTACACACTGTTTATACAAAGTTAACTTATATAATGTGCAGGAACTAACGTAGTTGGTACCTAAAAGGTCTCCGCTCAGCATATGTCGTGGTGACGCTGTGGACACCACGACGCTGGTATTCTACGGAAACCTAGTATTGTACGATGAAACACACGTCAGAATATACTTTGGACTTGCACGGCTCTTATGACGTGCACATACGTACTAATATCGCACTACTGATATGAATTGACCGTACTTTTTAAGTCTACTTATACCTTCTAATATAACAAAGCTGTAGAGTTTTTCTGTTTGTTAGAACGCGCTAATCTCACGAACTGCTGGTTCGAATTCAATAAGTATTTTTGTGTTGGATATAAGATACTACGACCAATGGGAGCGAAGAATTTGTGGTTAACGTGGTATTGGGCCGCTAGGTACACAATAAAGTTAAAATAAATAAGTAGATATATGTTAAGCTATCTATTAACATCTAGAGCCTTGCGCAGCTCCACCAGAGCCCAGGTTAAATGGAACTACATTACAATGTATCTCAGAATTTATTGGATGCACATGGCTATTGAGATGCACACTCGATTAAGAGCCGCTATATGCTCCGTGTGCAATTTTTAATTCATTTTCAAATTAGCCCATAAATCGATTTAGGGCCACTGCTTACGAATTACCTACCAACGTTTTATTTTCTGATTAAAAAAAATTTGCAACAAAGACTTAGTTTTGCCTTGCAAGTGGGATCTCACAATTAACACATCTGTGTTGATTGGAGGTTAGAAACGAAATTATAATTTGTATAAGCATGTACGTTTAGCACAAGAAAGTTTATCAAAATGTGTGATACCTAGTAATTGTTTCCCATAATAAGGTGCAGTTAATATTTTTGAGGAAATTTGTTAAGGAAATACTAGCTGTGCCCGCGACTTTGTTCGCGTGGACTACATCCTTTCATGGTCGGTTTTACCCCTATCTCCCCTAATATTCGAAACAAAAAGTAGTCTATATTTTAATAGAGCTATATTTGTGCCAACTTTCATATCTCTAACTTAAAAAATAAACATTTTTCCATATAAACTTTCAAAGGTGGCATTACCCCCCCCCCCCCTTACTTTCTAACAAAAAGTAGCCTATGTCCGTTCTTGAGGTTCAACGTATACCTATGCCAATCAAATATGCCTAATAAAAATCGGTTGAGAGGTTTAAGCGGGAAAGCGTAACAGAAGACAGACAGACAGAGTTACTTTCGAATTTATAATATTAGTAGGGATTTTACATGTTTTAAACTCAGTAGGTGTAGTAAGTATTTTTGTGGAAATTTGCGAAGGAAATTGTAATTGCTTAAATGGTCTAATTAAGATAATCAAATATGGTTTGAAAATATGTAGTTTTCTAATTCCAAATAACTTGTGTTTTGTTTGACGCCGCCCTAACTTGCTTAAATCGAACACAATATTTGTGATAAAATAATCGTACAACATGTCCTGCTGGGACCTTCTTTCGTAGCAAACACTGTTCATGTACCTTAATTATAAAACAAACCAACACACGCACGTCCTCTCGATAAACAACTGACCGTAATTTTTAATTTAGTTTAAATTAGCCAATAAATTAATCGAGCTACTTTTGTCTGGGCCCCGCTACATTGTGACTGAATTAATTTTAGCAAACCGAAGTTCCTCATTTACGGCACGTTTAGACCACGGCAATCAACCAATCACATCATTACTGGACGTAAATTCATATACTTTAATTAAATTACACATCTCGGAGGCCGTTTTTAAAGTGGCGGGGAAACGAATATACCTAATTACGATGGAAGCGTGGTTACTCGGTTTAATTTAATCGACAATTTTGAGCTTTAGCACTGAGACTGAAGAGATCGATTCTTAACGGAGTTTTTATAATGCAATATTGATTTTATTAAGGGCAGTGAAGTACCACAATAACTTTTCTTCGTGCCTCTTTATGGTCTTCGATAGATTTGTGTTCATCTCACTCATAGAGATCGCATTACAAAGTGTGTTAAATCTTTAAAAGTGAAAGACTACAAATTAATGTAAATAATTTGATTAAAAAACACTGTGAGACAAAGTGCTTTATCAGAAAAAAAAAACACATGTTGTAATGTGGACGAGACTGAAACCTCATTTTGACTTATCGAGTAATTTGCAAAACAAGTTATGTACCTACTAAGGTAATCATATTTTACGCCGAATCAATGGCAAGATGAAAAGCTTTTCCGAGATTTAGCCATCACGCGAAGCGCCAACTAATAATAGCGTCTGCGTAAGCGCGCTTTTTGCGCACCCAAACGGTCGCCTACAAGGCAATAGTCTCGCTTAACTGTGGGAATGTTACAAGTAATTGTCAACAGTCCGGCAAAAAACATAAAAAAATCGTCCAAAGTCGCGATGTTAAGCCGAGGTGACTGACCCGCTAAGTTACAGATAACGTGTGCGACCTATCACCGGTGCACAGAGCACAAATCCCTTTGCCGGCCGAGAAAAGAATAAACTCGCCGCTATATCTGACCCACGCCTACCGGCGCAGCAATGGACAAGCGGACATATTTCACGGATTTTTTTTTATCCGGACCACATTACAATGTGTACCTTATTACCTTGATGTATGGTGTTATTTAGGCTGCGAAGTGGGTTTGCTTTGCTTTTTAAAAAATGCGCGTTTCTCGATGATCGTTTTTCGTTGGGCTGCGTCGTGACATGCCATATTGTTCAGGCATGATACATGAAGTAAGTAAACAGGTTTGGTACAGAGAAGCGCAGAGTGCGCGGTTCTTGTAATGACCGCTTGCACTGCGCCCGCGCATCGAATGTGGGAAAAGTTAACTAAGCGTAATGAGGAATGGTATCACTGTCATTATTCCGATGGTATGCCATTTCTTATACTGACACAAAATGGTATCGAGGTGCTTCTGATGACAGATTATATTCGAAGACATCTAATTATGGTAATGAGATTGACGTATTACGTATCTACCAGGTCAGAATATGACATGAAATTCTAAGACCATCGTCCGGAAGATAGTAAGAATATAACTACTGTCTTGTTATCCAAAAAGTCAAGATACTATAGTCCATTTAGATAACCTCATTTCGATTCCTAATAAATAAATCTCTATTAAATTATAAAACTGAAGAGTTTGTTTGTTTGAATGCGCTAATCTCAAGAACTACTGATTTGAATTTAAAGGTTATTTTTGTGTTGGGTAGTCCATTTATAGAGGAAGGCTTTAGGCTATATAACATCACACTGCGTCTAATAAAAGCGAAGAATCAGTTGAAATTGTGCAAAAAACGCTGCGACGACGGGCCGCTAGTGTCTTCATCATTTGGTTCACATTTTCATTGAAGTAAATGAAAAGTAAACAATTTGAATTTTTTTAGAAGGTAAGAATATACCTGTGGGTTCCTCTCTTGCTTACCATCAGGCTGGGAGTAGCCAATATAATGCGCTACTATAAAATATATATGCGAAATTCACTTCTCGCTAGCTATTTTCCCAATACATCACCCAATTTCTTCAAAACTACGCAACGGATTTTGATGCGGTTTTTATGTGTAGAACGATTCAAGAATAATGCAAAAACGCCAAGTTTTTTTTTATTTCAACCGTATAATTTCTTTAAATTTCTTAACGGTAAATAAACGTCTTCATCTAGTGAATCAGGAAGTAGCTTCGCACAAAAAAATTCAACCGCAAAATGTTTGATCTCACAGCGAAACTTGATTGTATGTCGCCTAAGCAGATGCTTAGTAAAGTTTCTAAGCGAAGACTAGCCGCAGTATACCTTATAATTAGACTGGCGCGTAAGTGTTCGGGCACAAGCAATGTGCATGCGCAGCGCGGCACGCTCATTACAGCTAGGGTTGTCAAGGTGTAGGGTTATAATTCCCGGGTTTTTATTATTTGTAGACTTTGTTTAATAGTGCCAACATGGCTGTATTCAAAAGCGCATGGACTGAACTTGCCCACGTGGAGAATTTTATCGATTGCTTCTGGATCATAGAATGCTATAGAGCATCGACAACCCGTATTCTATCGCGAAATTGTATCAATTCTGATTCGTCATTAGCATAAAAGAAATCACAAAACATTTCATTAGAGAAATTTAGCTTCTATTAAACTATTAACTGGTTGTCATGATGCTTACACATATACCGACAAGATCCAACCGTTTTGGAAAATTCATTGCTTTCCTTGAAGTTACTAGTACCGATAAAAAAAGTGGAATTGTAAGTAAGACTCTATGAGATGTAAAATTATTAAAAACCAATAATTATACCAGCGTTAAAATTACACACGGTGGTATTATATTACCTTGAACTTGGCTTTGGCACGCTACCCCTTACCTTAATTAAATTCTAATAACAAGAGTTTTCTAATCTAAGCCGAAAACTTTTAAGATGCGACATTTAATAACAATTAAATAATACATCGACAAAGAAATTTAAGAATAGATTAATTAGTTGCATAAGCAACATATTTACGTACATCTACGTACACCTACACTGTCTATTACCCTCGCCAGTGGTTCTCAAAGTTGGGTACGTGGTCTCTGACTAAATTGCGAGTTATTTATAAATAGGTTCAGCAAACGACGTAGACCGTGCTCTTACTTATAGTTATTAAAAATAACGTCAAATAAGATGCGACAAAAATACGGAAAAAATAATATGGAAGAACGAACTAAAAACATTAAATCTATCTGTAACTAAATAATTCTAAACTTTTTGGAGACTATCTGAATCATTTTACATTATTTATCTTTGCTTATAAAATTTAAGTATAGATATTTCGCTCCTTGCATTGACTATTTAAGACTAAATGACTTCTTGACCGTCAATTTTATAATAATTCCCACATTCCAAAACTATAAAAAAACACTTGACTCACGTCATTCTATTTTTATCCGACTTAAAAAACGTTTTTCAATTCGGCCGTTCATATAAAATATGATAAAAATATTTCACGTGTCCGGGGTTAACTCCGTCGTTTATGAATCGATTTTGATCGTGTTTTTTTGTTAGGAAATGGTTAATCTGACGATAGCGACAAGGAAATTAGCTTTTAATAGTTGAATCCCAAAGAAAACGAGGGCAAGTCGGTTTTTTGCAGAAAATAAAAACATTTTGGCTATGGTGAGAATAAATCATTATTATTATTATTATTATTATTGTCCGGCTTTCTGACTTGGGGTTTTGCGTAGACTTGTGGGCGAATATACTACGGCTGCTAGTTTGAGAAGCAGTGGCCGTATGAATGGCGTGGACATGTCTCGTCGACAAACAAGGTGAGCGCACCAATATTTGTCGTGTGGCCAACAATAGACCGCGTGGGTGGCCGACGAGACCATTAATTTAATTATCGTTTCCTACATGTGTCGATGAATCAGTTCTTGATGGGGAAAGTGGAATCATGCCTGTATATACATACTACCGCTGTAACTTTGTATGCGTGGAGTATATATATAATGTATCTATTCGAAAAAAGTGCATACTTAATGAAAGTATAGCAACTTCAAATTCCCGTTTTACCCTCTTGTGGGTGGTGTTTCCTAAAATTCGTTATTAGCGCATGTCTACCTTATAAGAAGTTTGAAGTTGTTTTTGAGTTTTTATGATAATTTAATCAGTCAATCAGCGAGTTTTATACGCTTTTATACATAAAGATTAAAACGTGTGGATCAATATTGTGAGGCGTTTTATTAAATGTTTCTACACAATACCTACAGTCTATTAGCTAGAAAAAGTAAATAAATATTTTTTATAAAACGCATTACCTACTTATTACCTACATGTAAATATCTAGATGTTACTTAATTTTTTTTTCGTGTGTTGTAGCTATATTTCGCTAAAGCGCTTATCTTGATAATTTTACTTAAGGTAGAAGGTATTTGTTTAAAATCATGTGACCTTAAGCAAATGCTGTACAGATAAATCTCATATATTTTTCTGCAGACAATTAAGCTAGTTTTGATTAATGAGTATAGAACAGAATAAAAGCGAGACAGTCAAGGACAAGCTTTTACATAATACCAACAAAAAGCCTTGATGTACCGCAAAGTTCAACAAACTGACATCTAAGCATAGACTATAATGTATTTACGACATTAACGAAACAAGTTCCCACAGCTTGTTTGGACTTGAAACTTAAACGAACCAAATAACATAACGACATGATAACACCTTAATAGAGCGTCACTTAGCGTGTTAACATATAAGTTATCAAAGGTTGTCACATACTAGGTTGGTATATAAGCTAAACTAAAAGAAACAAATGATATCAATGGTTCTCATTGAAAAGAACTGGAAATTTTGTCCGCAATTAAATCATTTAAAAAAATTATAAAATACCCGATTGATGTGACTAATATGGCGTAACGCTTATTTTGACAGGTTGCATCAGCCATATTGATTTTTTGCTCGCGTCAAAGCTTTTGAGTATTTTCTTGTTTCATACTTTACTATTAACTGTCAAATCAGTCGAACTCTTTAAGACAATTAGTATGAGAAAATATAAATTTTTGGGCCGCTCTTATACTAGCTTATCCTGAGATTGGTATTTTCTTTTAAAATGACATTTAACTTTGCAAACTAATGCAAACATTGATAGAAATGAACTCCATCTATCAAACATAATTATTTATGTTTTATGTCAAATGTCGTTTTGCTTGAAACAAAAAGATAAAATCAAACCAACCCCAACATTTTGGGCTTGGTTGAATTAGTCTTCGTTAGTCCCAACGCCCTTTTAAAAACCAGATATAATTAATTTTCTATTATGTCTGGTTTACTGATCTTGGTCTTACGACATAAAATCCACAGTTTACGTTGCATACACCCTGCCCCAAAGGCCCTACACACAGCATCGTTATCACACCACGTAGTTACAGCGACACCATAATCTGTCCACATCGCATTAACCTTTCCGATACAATTTAGATTCACCAAATTATCCTGGATCGTTTAACTTTAATACTTGTAATGATACACTGTGGACAGTATACCGCTCTCATGGGTTATCTTAATCTCGGCTTAAGGCACCTCGCCGATGTTATGGTATTAAATAATAATTGGATAACGCGGGTCAAGACTTCAGCGGCTTATCTGTTGACCGAAAGTTACTACGAAGTGATTTCTGTGCGTCTACAATTTTACTATGGAACGCTGTGGCCTACTTATAAAAAAATGCGTGGGCGTAAGGAAATTTTTTGGTGTGAAGGAAAACATATTAGTTAAGTTGCTCATTTTGTATTATTTATTTTTAAGCTATGCCAATCATGGATGATCTAAGGCAAACAAAAACAGTAGTTTTTGCTTTAAGGAGTAAGAGCAACAAAAAATCCATTCACAAAACCTTTCACTTTTTTAATAAGTTTTATATAAATATATATTAGACAGCATCACATATATTGCTCACACGTAAGTAGCTAAATTACTTGTGTTCTAGAACTCAGCAACATGACTCTACTATAACACTCAGATCCGAAATAATATTGATTCGACTGGGAATCGAACCCAGGGTCTCAGAGATGGCATGTCGCTAAAACCGACCCACTCATCTTCCGGCTATGGAGGACGTCCTCTACGATGACGATAATCTAGATTAGAGTAAAAATAACAGATATTTTGAATTCGAATAGTTACCTCCCCGTAGTCGTCTTCCCACCAACGCTTTACAAAAAGCGTCAACTTGCTCAAATGACTTTCACTGTACGTGTCCATTATTGGTCCATTAACACTGCACTCATTTACATCTCCCATCAATCAGATTCTCACTTAATCTGCCAGCGAAGTATTCACAAGCGAACTGCTACAAACTGTAGGCGAACTATCGAGCTCAGTAACGAACTGATAAAACAAAAGCGAACTACGAATTCGGTTAACACAGAAGACGAAATCCTTATCAACACTGACTCGATTTATGACAGGACCAGACGACTGGTGTGCCCAGAGTGCTACAACTGAACTGCAATTTTTCAATTCTGCAATTTGCTATAATCAGTTTTGACGTCGGTGTCTTCAAGTGTCCGAGAGTAGACTAATCCTGTGACACAAGTGTTAAGCCCTCAAAGGACACCGCCGGGGTGGGGATAAGCCTAAGTATGTAACCCTTGACTGTACCTGCGGAGACAATAGAAGCCAGACAAGTGGGAGTCGGCCAAAGACAAAGGGTTCCAAGGCATTTTTTAAATACAGGTAGACTTTGACCTTAAAATTGTAAGCACGAGTATTTTGCGCGCAATTGTGAGAGGTTAAGTAAACTACCATAACTTCAATGTTTGGATAAGTTTATTGGAAATATATAAACATTGGCTATATGAAGTTGAAGAGTTTGTTTGTTTGCTTAAACGTGCTTATCTCAGGAACTAATGATTCTTCTTGAATAATTTGTTTTGTCTTATATAGTCCAATTATTAATACTGAGGAAGGCTTTAGGAAATATTACATCGACCAATAAGAGTGAAGAATCAGTCACATAGTATACGTATACATTACTCTAATTTAGTGGTGAATAGCTTCTTTGTAACTCAGAAATTACAAGGGTACCACAATACACAGACCTAAGACTATACAAAAAAGTACGTTATCCATTTTAATCGACTAGGCATCTAACCGAAATCTACGTTTGGTTTCTATAAGTAGTTATTTGAGGAATTGAGCGGAAAAGCATTCGTTCAATGAACGATTTTGCAGATTACAGAGATAAAAGACAACCACGAGTTCAAAGAGAATGGTATTTCACTTAGAAACGTCACGTGATCTTGAAATGTCAAACTTATAGATTTAAAACTATTCGTAACGTTAGCGTAGTTTGACAACTGCCAATTGGCTAGCTTGAATTTTAAACTATTGTCGCACGGACCCCAAATGATTTACCTGTAACTATCAACCTGCCTGTCTGTACTTTCCACGCATCTAACAGGCACCAATAAAATCATAATCGAGATTAAACACGCGGTAACTAATCCCACCAGTCCAAACTTAATGTCATCAACGGTATTTTTATTGGCCCAGCGCTACCGAAATTTAATAATTTATAGCTTAGAATACATTAAAAAATATACACACGTCTTTGTTGGGCATTCCGAGAGCGAGTGTTGATTTTATAGTGACTTTATTTGTAGGTTCTTGGCCGTAGGTGGAAAATTAATTAAAAAGCTGTATGGAAATAATTAAGTTGATTAATGGACTGCGGGATGATAAGGCCAATAATAGATTTAATAAGGTGATATAATTTGTTATACATATTTTATTAACAATCTAGTTCAGAAGTAGTGTTGTGTAATGTCTAGAAATAATCTTTATATAGGAATGTGATAAAAATGGCATTTCGTATATTTATACGCCCACCGAAATTAGTTTTTTTATTTCATGAATATTAATTGAGAAAATTAATTTAGATAGACACTGGTGATGAGCGCGGTTTTTTGTTTAATGAGTTAACTTCCATAATGACTTGAGATTTTTTTTTACGTCAATTCAGTATTAGGGTATGTAAGGATGTCACAAGCAAAATTTTAAACCCATTTAGTTCTCAATAATCATCTTATTAAAAAAATCAAGTAAATATAATTCTCGTAATCAGGCGAATTCAAGCGAAGCTTTGAGCAAACGTTTACAAATCTATATTATATTATTTAAATTTTAATAGTAGATACTTCTAGTGTCTTTTAATCTCACACTGTGAATGGAGATGTTATTTTTCTGCTTCTTTAAAATATTGAATGTGATACGCAACAATTCATTAAAATCAAGCATATATTTTGTTCAAAAATTTAACGCCATATTTAAATAATTGTGACCTTACATAGTTTTATGGGTTAACAAGTCTTCTTAAAATATCTCACTTATCAATGTATAATATGAACTTATGATGTTAAAGAGATGATATGAACACAGATATATTAAATAGGTTTAAATTATAACCCACCTATTTAATTCGCTGTAGTCGGATAAAAAACAGTCAAAGGTAAACTAACTCGTAACATAGACGCACATGTCATTATTTTCTACATATTCCCAGAAACATAAAATGTATTCAAATTTACCCCTTGTGGGTGTACTTACACCATTGTCCGAGGGGACAAAAGTCAGTCATAATCAACTGTTTGCCCCCGGCAAAGAAATGGCAAAAATACGAACAGTGTTTTATTAAAACAATACCAGCATGCAAACAATACAGTCTTCTTAGAAACGTCTGTCGGCACCTTTGATGCTGCCCGTGTGTGAGCTGCGGCCGTAATTGGCGTCACGTCAACAATAGGAGCTCTTACCCCACTGATAAGGTGTTTTGTTTGCGAATTGTGTTTTCTTTTCTGCAATTATTTTGGGGTAGGCGCACCAACAAAGGTCACCTTTCCCAGGTTTTCGGAAATGGTCAAAGGTGTTTTTGTTCCCAGAATCGCGAACGACACGTGTGTCTTACGAGAACAAAGCGGCTAGTCGTAAAAATATGTAAAGTCAAACAAAACGCGATAACATTTTACTTTTAATGTTTAAAATTTTACGTCACTTATATTCTAAACCATTTAAACTTTGACTTTGTATATCTATGTCGGTAAATTTAATTCAAGTCGCCCACTTTGCATTAAACGGCATTCGTAATGTGTTAAAAATTACTATCCGTTTTTCTCCAACCGACTACGAGTCGTTAATACCGTTCCATTGTTTACTTTCCATATCAGTTATCATCTGTCGTCCGTTAGCCGTTTTTAGCTTACGCCTCGTACAATTTATTACTATCCGTAATGCGGTGTGTTTTTTGTTTCTTTTAAATATTTAAGGTTTGCTAGTGCAGCGTGAAGTACTACAAAAATTTAAAAATCGAATGTATGTGATTTTGTCGAAAATAAAAATAACTTAAAAAACCCGTTGGAGTAAATTGAATCAACCTTTCTTACCAAGTCATCATCCCTATTAATTATAACAAGGACAAACCACAATAAACCACTAATTTGTAACAAACCACCCGTTTTCATAACTCACCTCGCATTTACCGAATGTACACTCAAGGGCATAAATTCATTTAGAGTTAACCGCAGCACATTTCTATCAAGCGAGTCATCATTTACCCTGTCATGGGCCACGCACATCAGATACCTGGTTCGTACCCCGGGGCAGCCTCACCAATAATATAATGTTTGCACCTAATAATTTTGCACTGCAATTATAATTTAGCTTTGCGATTGCAATTTTCAGGCCCGCCTGCGGTTTCGCGGGGATCTTGGGTTTTCTAGAGGATTCGAACTTATGTTATTTAACGTTAAGACTTTCGCGATCCATTTTAAACATTTAAAATAAGTTAACGGTTCAAAACACGACACCATTTTTATTTAGTAGTTAATACGAACTACTTACTGTCCGACTTTTTGGTTAGCTTTGCACTAACATAACCGAAAAGTAACTCTCTACAGGGCGTCACATGTACTTAGCATTAAGAATGTCAACTTTCACCCCATGTGACATGCAATAAAGATTTGAATTTAAATTTAATGTAACCTACGTTCAAGAAAAGTTTGTATTAACTACTAAATAAAAATGGTGTCGTGTTATGACACGTTATCTTTTGTTTTCAGTTACGTACTTTAAAGTTTCTTTACACCATTTTAGCATTAAACTAAGTGCTTATGATATGTACGCAATATTTTTGGAGCGGGTGTAAATAAAATGCAGTTATAATTATTAAATAAATCCATGAGACAGAAATTTAATCATATTACATTACCAGAAAAAAATGTCTACCTATTTTTTTGTGTCTACTTTAAGAACATCGATGTTAGTTCATTCGATTGTTGTAATAACCTAAAGGTAAATAAATTTAAAAAGTATTACTTCCCAAGGATGACATATATCTATTAACTATATACAACATATGTAAATATATATATATTTGTATTTTAGAGACAACATCATAAATGAGAAACAACGTATCACAACACCCAGATCAGAAACAATATAGCGAAGTTCATTTTCCGTAATTACCCGATCGGAAAAACTCAGCCCACCCGCCTCTCGGCTACGGAGCTCGTCATTTTTTGATACATACCAAGTAGATACTAACTAGAACTTAAATGGGTAAAAGTAATGCATATTCAGTAATTATTTAATTTCTCCATGGTACTTTATATCTAATAGTTTAAACTTAAGCTAGTTTCTACAGTTACCAAACCCCAGGGCCATCAAAAGCTTTGTCTTTCCCACAAGCGACTAAATTAAAAAGCAATTAGAAATGAGCCTACGCAAACAAACGGTTACCATCCATCACGGACAAAGTAACATGCGACAGGCTGAAGGCTACGCCTACTGGTGCCATCGGTGCTGATCATCAATCACCTAACAATGTCATCATCTTTTGTGGGTCCTGGGTCTCAAAATCAGATCTGGCAACAAGTTTTATAAAGGTCTAGAACAACCTAACGTTATTTTTTATAATAGCGCAGTATATTGGCTCCTCCCAGCTTGATGGTAAGCAAGAGAGGAACCCACATCGCGATGACAACGGATTTGATATCAAAATATCCTATCCCAACCATACATCGCCATACTGGCCCGCAAGATGTTTCTTCACGCTCCTTTTGAAGGAATCCATTCGTAAGAAGTATCTTTAGGCTAAGAGTGATGCGCTAAGTGCCGTGAGCTAGCTAGTCGATGGCAACAGCTAAAATATTCTTTTCTTCACTAAATTTGTTTTTAATTGACGACCTCGGTGGCGCAGTGGCTAAGGTAGGCGGCCAAAGCGCGAAAGCTGTCGGGCCAATTTGGAGAACGAACTTTTCTAAATTGACTTGAGTCTGGGTGTGCTGGGATGACGCCCTTAATTATTATCCGTCGTCTGATACTCATAGTACAAGGGAAAACCTTAGTTTGAGACCAGGTGATTGGTTTGATCTGGCGTATTTATTTATTTATTTTCATTTAATTATGTACTTTTTTTCTACCTCAATAGCGTAGTGGCTAAGTTAGTCACCCGAAGCGTGAAAATTCCCGAGTTTGATTTTCTGTCAGGTTGATTTGGGAAACTAACTTTTCTAAATTCGCTTGGGTCTGCAGAATTCACGCCTTCTTTTAATAATCGTAGTCTGACACTCATAATACAAATTAAAACTTTCGTTTGAAATTTAATTTATTAGCTGGTGTCAATGTAATTGTGGCACATTAACTTGTTTATAACTAGGTTTTTTGGGTTAAATATGACCTTCTCCAATAATTGAAATATGTATGAAGATGTACTCGTTCATCGAGAACTGTTCATGTACGGCAAGACCATGTGGGTCGAAGTGTAAGCGAAAGCTTCTGACCCCAAGATAACTCATGTTAAGTAGAATCGCGAACTCATTTATAATTTCAGATCCCCAGAGAATAGAAAACGGTACGACCCATGTGGAATGTTTACATAACACTTTAATTGTAACTGATTAATGGTGGAGTGCGAAAATTCCGAAAGCCTCTGATTGATCGCAAGCATTCGCGAAGGTCTAGTTGAAGAAAAAAAATTGTGTTCGATTTAAATTTTCGCATAGTACACTCGAATAGTAGGTAGTTTAGTTTCGAACAAAGGTGGTCATGCGTTGTAAGAAGGATATTTAAAAGTAAAATGTCGCATAATTTTGGATTAAGATTGATCAATATTTTGATATTTAACTATAAATAAAATAAAATATTTCGTAAAACAACAGCTTAAGTTTATTTTGAAAATAAACATTATTGATATTTGCATTTGAGTACAACTTGGCTCGCGTGTTAATTCACAATAGTAAAGCCAATATTGCTTTTCAAACTCTTGACTATACTAACTAATAAACGTAATATAAAATAATAACAAATAATTCGTTTTTTTTATTCTACGCGGTCTGAAAGAGCAAATTGTCCTATTTGTAAAGTAAACTTATGATACCACCAACATTATAATAGTTTGTCCAACATAAATATTAAACTTGCTATTTAATATCTAAGAGTTTTTAAACTGGAAACCTGATTATGTTTTACGATTGGTGTCTATTTGGGCGCACGAAGGATAACAAGCTTATACTGTTCTACATGTGTACTATACCATCATTTATATAAATTACAAAACATTATCAAACAAGCCAAGTGAGCTAACATACAACACAGATAGAAAGCCCCGATAGCTTATATACACATCGCTTACTTTCGTGGAAGTTGCCCAACGAATCTATTTGTGTGTTTATTAATTAAAGCCTATAATTTCATTGACAAGCGAATATTAATGTCCGTCGGTTGCCGATAGCATCTCTACCATCACGTCTATGGGAGTTGCCTCCACACTTCGTCAAGTCGCTAGTGGGCAGAAGTTGCGATACACAAAATGTTTGATTTATTTAGTTGGGTGAGGTAAATAAATAACGCATTTATCATTTTGTTAAGTAGGTAGAGCTATTAATAGCTTTGTATCTCGGTTTTGAACGTGTAATTATGAGTTTTGAGTTGTCTTTTATTTGGTCGAATTTTGGTTGTGTAAGTTGTGATGCAGAAGGAAGAACCTTTCCTTGGAAGTTTATGAGTAGAGTTTATATTTCAAAACGTCATTTCAATTATTAATTTTGTTTGTGATTACCGGGGCCCATTATTTTTTACCTTTAAGCCCTCGTTCACCCCCTAGGAGGAGAAGTATTGGAAAACCCTTTCTTAGCAAACGTCTACTTCAAAATAACACAAAGAACAGCGTAATCTGTTCCATGGTTTGAGCACTGAGTCACGCAGCACAGTACTGAATAAAATGCCTTGTTGCATTAAATCGTTTAAAAATAATAGTAAGTCATACAATCCTTACTAAAGTAGTACATTTTCATAATAATGATAATGAACATTGACATCACTAAGCTAAGCTTGTATCGCGTTGGTCAAATCTACTTAGATGATATAATCAATGGATTAAATAGACTATTACCCAAAGGGCCCAAATTACATACGAGTACTTATATAGTTACTAAATATTCCTTGTGGAGTGTCAGTGTTTCATTTGTAATTTTGTCATTGTAATTAGGGTTTCATTGTATAAAAGGGATTTATGGACGATTCCGTAGGTATGTTTATTAAACATCTTAAATAACTTTTAATTAAGAAACATTACTACCTACAGGACAAGTTGTAATTATCAAAAAAGTATGTATCTGCAAAATTACTAATTACAAAGAATATTTTTATTTTATTTCATTTTTCACAAATCGCTCTCTTATATAAACTAAAATCTCCCCCTCTCTTATCTTTGCCGTGCCCACCAGGGTCCATAACTTGTACTTTTAATTTTTAAGAAACTACGTGGACCATCATTATCTACTTATCGAGTGCAATAAATAATATGACTGAATATGAATCTCAAAAGCTTGAAAGCCTTTACCTTTAATATTGGTAAAGTATGGTTTATATATTCGTGCACATCTAGCTACTCTTAGCTCTGGCACCTAGCCTAGAATTACTCAAACAGTAACTCAGTATTCAATTAAACCTATCACCAGTCGGTGTAACAAAAACCAGCTCGTCGGCGCGCAATATGTCAGTCTGAGCTGCGCCTACGCAGAGAATTCGTTCGGTTAGCGCTCGGCTGATTGATTAAACTATGCACCTAGGTTTGGATCAATGTTATATTTGGCTGGCTGTGCAAATAAATGGATTCTTAGAGAGATGGAGTTGTTGAGACAATATTACGAAATAAAAATTGTAATGTCATGAGAAAAAAAAATCTGCATTGTAAGTTTTTGTAGTTTTAACATTTAGCAAATCTGCCGTCGGCTCATTCACAACTGATTTCGAGTGCCAGTCACTAATATTAAGTTTCTAAATACTCGTATTTATATGTCATCCAATCGCGATGAGCATTGAAACCATTTTTATTTTGCAAATTAAACGTAATTTATGCTATTTCACCTTATGTTAGGCACCTACTTCATAACACTTTCTGAGCCAGGCTGAGATTTCTGCGTAGCTATGAAGCTAACTCAAAATATAAACCTACTTTTAACGTAACATTCGACATATACTCAATAATCGATATTTTTTATTATAGCCATCCCAGTGGTAAAAAAATATAATTGAAATGTATCCATAATTAAAATCTTTAGCTATTATGTACAATTTTGCTATTATATAGATAAAGGACCCTCCTATCGACAAGTATCACCTATTTTAAAACTACGATATCACAAAATAACGTTAACGTATATAAAAAGTAATTATAATACATATTTTGTATCAAAACTCACTGCGATCCAACCTGAAAGAAAATGTTTACGGAACGCGGAGAGCTTTTGCAAGTTTACCGCGTTCACTCATAGATGGCGTTAGTTGTATCTGAGGAACGAGTTGCGTGCTATTAAATTGAAGAACCTACCGTGGTTTTAAGAATCAAGAACTTGTTCATTTTAAATAAACAATTAAGAATCAATTTGAGTTCAAATGATGCCATTGATAGATAATGCCGTTGAGGCAATTTTGTGAATTAAAATGCATCATCAGGTTCCTACGATAATGAATTAGCATGAGAGACTAAGATATCCTAATTTGGATGTTGACACATTAACGAATAATTTTAAAGTATCAATGCCGTAAAGGACGACTCTATGTTACAATGGCCGTATATACTTTACACAATTTTTCTCAAAATGCTCCGAAACTATTTAATATTTGGTTATAAGATTGGTAGTAAACTTGTGACGTTATATTGCCTTCTTCATAGAAATGTTTTTGAAGAAACCGTAATTTGACAGGGATTTAAAAGTAACTAAATCAGTTGATTATTTAGTAAACATCACTTTGATTGAAAATTAATAGACTAGACTCAAATCCTATTTATCAAACGCTTTTCGTTTCATTTAAATTTTGATATCGCAGACACCTTAATTAATTAAGAAGTGCCTTGTATTTGTAATCAGTAACAATTAATATATTTAACAACAAAAAACATAATAGTATGTTAAGTGATTAATCACTTGTCTAAACCGACTCACCATACACAAAACTAGAAGTAAACATTTTAACAATCTATACTAATGTTATAAAGAGGAAAGATATGTACTTACTTTTATATGTTTGTAATGAATAGGCTCAAAAAGTACTGGGCTGATTAAAATTCTTTTACCAATAGAATGTTACATTCTTCTAATTTGACATAGGCTACAAAATTAGGGATCCTTGATAATATTTGAAAAATTTCAACAGAAAAGCGGGAAAAATTCTCTAAGGCGAAACGAAGTCCGCCAAGACCGCTAGTATGGTATAAAAAGATAAGTAAATTTCTCGACCGAACAATTTAATTGTCTTAACACAAACTTTGCAATTAGTTAACAGTTATAGAGTTGGAAGTCAAACTAAAACAAAAGCAGTGAATGACGAAGCGAAACACTAGTTTTCCTAGAAACATCTTGCCCTAATAAATGTTAGGGAAATCGATTCGGTTCAAGGCCGGAGTTCAGTTGCTCTGTTTACCGTGGGCCGGTTTCATGTTACCTACTGTATCCTACAACGCATTTTGTGTACAGTGGGAAACATAAACAGGGCATTCATGAAATCTGACTTTTTCAGATTTATGTTGACAAGACTTTCTCGTTCCATTTTAAACATGAAAAAAATTTAACGGGTCAATAAACGTTGGACAGTAAGTAGTTTGTATTAACTACTAAATAAAAATGGTGTCGCGTTTTGACCCGTTAAATTATTTTCAATGTTTATGTTTACTTTGCCCATTTTTATTATATCTGTTTGTCTCGTTATTCTGTTGAAATTTTTCAAATTTTACCAAGGATCCCTAATTTTGTAGCCTATGTCAAATTAGGAGAATGTAACATTCTATTGGTAAAGAGTTTTTAATTAGCATAGGTGCACAGCTATATACGATAGCAATGCGATTCAATTACAATATAACAACTATGAAATATGTATTTATTTGTTTTTGTAATACTGGTTGCATTATATATTTTAAGAGAGGTAGGGCATAGATATTTATGGCTCGAACTGGAGCAGCCCGATTGGTGAAACACCTGCACCTTACAGAAGACCGCAGCCAAATAACAATCACTTGTGTGTTGTTGTGTTCCTGCGTGTGAGCCACTGTTTTTCTCTATGTATGCGGACTTTGATGCGGTTTTTTTTAAATAAATTGGAGTGATTTTTGAGTAGACAAGGGGAAGGTTAACATTATGTATAATACATGCATATCATAGTATTAGAAAGTCGGAAAAATCTTTAGCATCTACATTCATAAACGGGTTTAAACCCGTGTCGCTTGTTAAAATTAATAGGAAATAACTTAATATTAATAATAGCATGGTGTTAAATGATTTTGAATTTGAAAGGTTGTTATTATTTTGTTCTGTTTAGGTAAAATATGTATAATTGCTATTAAAACCATAGGATTTTACCGTTTTATTCGGTTGGGCTATCAATTCAATTGTTTACTAACAAATTTGCCAAAACATTTTTCCAATCAATCTTTCCCTGGTCGGCCACACATTTTTCACGCAAACGAGAAAACAAATTCTTCGGACCTAATGCAAAAACCGTGACAAGACCATCAGACGGACAGGTCCACTCGGCCTAATGGCTGGTGGAACTATGCATTTGTCTGATGACCTGATGATGATTTCAATAAGCGGCCTGTGGGATCGCAGGGAATATTATATTACATTAACGCGCCTGCCGGCTATGCCTGGGACTATGGGATTAGACGCGAAAGATTGTGGAATAGTGATTTCGGTAAGATGGGAGATTGGACCTTCTTGAGGGGGCAAGTCATCTAGATGGGAAATGTCTGATACCTCGCTTTCTCCCATAGGTACAGGGGTCTACTCTCAAAAACGAAACGAACATACGAAAGGATTCGTTTTTGAAGATTTATCAAAAGTTCGAAAGTTAAAGCGTGGTTAATGATTTGCATAAATAATTTTGTGTTTTTTTTTAAACGCTTTAGTCGCATTCGAAGTGAATTGGTTGCGACTATGAGAATTAAAAATTGCTATCCGACATATTTCGTTTTAGAGAGTAGACCTCCTGGTCGAACGCTTAACTAACATTCTTTATAGAAATTAAAAACTCCGTTGTCTTGGTTTGCGATTATTTCAGGACCTTTTTTATCGAAGTTACCGATTCTTGTGACAGTTTATTATTATTACAGTAAAGGAGTTTTGATGAACGGACACTTCTTGGCAAATTCTCAGGATATAACTAACCATTCTACTCCTCCCGCTTTTAAACATTTTGTCAAAGTTTTAACAACAACACACAATGTAGGTACAACAATAAGTTTCACTCTTAGATAACTCTGAGGTATTATATACCTTCTGCTATAGATTTTAAGAGCTATAATTAATGCCTCTGTGTAGGTTTTACGCACCTTTAGAATAGGCAACTTTTGGTATTTGTCAGTAACGGTAGCCACTATAGTGCCAATAACACTAACAGGATCACTCAAGGTTTGGTTTTCAAAATAAAACTAATGCTATTAAAGTTTTCTATTCAAGAATATAGCATCCTTGAGTGTTAACATCGGGTACCATTTGGATGCACCAGCGACTTCCACTCGTGCTGTAATGCACAATTTAAGCATAACTGCAGTCTAGAAAGTAAACAGGATTCATTGAAACGAGATACTTAGCCAGTCGCGCGTGTTATAGGGCGTTATTAGATAGAAAAAAAAAATTACATAAAAAAGGTGCTTTATTTAGTGTACTTCACGAATATGGAATTCAACATAATTTTATTTTAGATTATATTAGCTACACAGTTTGGTATCACGTTAGCAACTGACCACATAGTGGGGTGATTCACAAACATCGGTAACAATTCAGAAGGTAATTTTTTTGATACTGTCCAATCGTTAATGCCAAGAAAGAGATAAAACATAGTTATCGAATTCGAATCCGATTCCGAAGAATTTGAGAATAGGTAAGCAGATCTTTATTTGTGTACGTTGTGAAGTTTTTATCAGCTAAATGTTAGAAACTGGCGTAAGACCGGGATAGTTCGTGAGTTCTCGTACCGGAGACCAAGACACAATTTGGGTCGCTATATTAGCGCAATTTCATAGTTTGCCATAGTTGCTTAATGACCGGTCTACTCTAATACTGCAAGATAATGTTCCTTGCATTAATTTAAGTTACACAGATATTCTTAAATGAACAGATTGATAGACATTGGCGTTACAGACAAAACACGGCTCAACTTAGGCTGCCATATCTCTAGAAAGCCACTTGTATGTACTTTTATGATAGATACAAATTTAAATTAAGAATACGGTTATTGGTAACTACATTTCCAGGCTGAAGTGTTATTTAGAGTGCGCTAGCTGCGCCCGCGGCGGCGCTGCAGTCGGTGGCGCGCCGCGGAACTAATGTTGTCACGCGCGGACAGCCGGCGCTTGAGACTGCTCGAGATGCGATTTATGTGGGTACTTACATAGTCAACTATACAAGATTTATATCGGATAGGAAAATGGTATCAGGTAAACACAGTACGTAATATAACTAATAGTTGGTACAGCGTTCTGCAATTTTAACGACATCAGCAGACATTGGAGGAAGGAGTATTATTTTATGAACATGAATATCATTCAACAAGGATAGCGAATACCTACATTTTATTTTTTTATCACTATTCAAGTATTTGGGTCTGTGCAGTTCTGGTTAACTGTGGTTATTGCGACCTATTAGATGTATTGTGTCTCGCCTATTATTTAAAGTAACTCCTTTAGCCGGTAGATTCTACCGCCATCTAAGGGATTTAATGATTCAGAAGGAGTTTGTCGCTAACTGTTAGACAATGTACTGGTAAACTTTATGTTCCAAGGGGCTCTTTAGGCTACGCTTTATCCCGCCCTGTGAGCATAATATAATAAATACTCTTATATTGGAAAATACTTACTCAGTTTTGGACACCACAAGAATGTTTAATACTCTATCTTTGTTTAGATACTTGTGATTGGCCCGACGTCGCATTTGGTAGTAACTCTGCCCTCTGCACCAGAATACCAGAATCCTCATACAACATTTGTCATTCAGTTCTAAAGTAGAGCAGTTGATAGAGTTGTGGATTTATATAGAATCTGATTGATTGAGATCAACTATGAGTAGTTAGATTCCCAAAAAGTACAAAATACATTATTTTTTCTTTTATCCAGCAAACTAATTTTACTAAGATAAATTAAGTTAAAATTAAGCTCGACGTCACCTCTTTGTACCTTTTTCATGCAAAAGTAACGTAAATACATACATCATGATTTTTTATTTGTTGCTGACTCAATAATGTGTTTTCATTGAATTTTGAAAATCAAACCGACGGACTTAATCGGATTATTGTTTTTTCACGGAGCCATAATTCCTATTGCGTGTATATCAATACAAGACTGATTCAGCTTTTGCTTGTAAGTTTAGTTGTCACTGATAAAGCCAGTGAAATGATAATAACATTTAAATGAGTAAGAAAGTATTTTGATAAACCCGATTCGGAATCAAATATAAAATACCGATACTTCCATCAACTCAAGTTATTGACGATCAATTTCAATAAACTCTATCTTTGAAATGCGCATTCGTAAAATATTGCATTAATTTAATAAAATGCTTTATGCCGTTAGACTTTCTAAATATCAATGTACCTATTAATCAAAATTCACCTATCTCTACTACAAAAGTGAGTAGCCATGCATTAACAATTATGTCTCTACATTTTAGCTTTTGTAATTCAGCTATGACGATTGAGACTTATAATTGTTAGGTGTGTATAATTCTTTATTATAGGTATGTTTCATAGTAGACATTAATTATTTCTACATTTTAGTCGCACATTTTGTAACAGTAGAGTCGATGTAGAGATGATGATTGAAGCTTTTAATTGTGGTAACGACGAACTCCACATTAATTATAAATATTAATTTGCGTAACAGTGTGTCTGAATTTTCGGTGAACGTTTGGTAATAGTAGAGTCGATTATGGAAAAGATGATTGAAACTTTTAATTAAGATAATAACGGTGCTTGGACGAAAGTTAAAATTTGAGACAACGTTCCAAATATGTATAATTTGAATAAAATAGAACTAATAAAGACTAAATTATGAATTTTTATTTCGTTTCGTTAAACGTTCAATTTACCTAACCTATAAGTCTAAAAGGTTTCTTTAATAATCTTTAACTAACAGCACTATAATAATAGCTTGTACAAATTTTTTAGTTAAATTACAAATTTCTGTATTATTCTAGTACATGTTGTAGTATGCAGTACTTGTTAAATTTTGTTGGAAAAGTGTTAAAAATCAAAGCTGTTAAAGAAATTTGGCTTGCCATATTTTTTCAGATTTTTTCAATGCATTACACGGGAAATTCAATAAAAGCTAGTTAAAAGTTTTTGCGCAAGCTGGGTCACCAATTAATATAATTGCGGCTCAACGTTGGCAACACTTAATGAACACATTTGTGAGTGTAATTAAATCGCTTTTCAATTGGCCACTTTGACGCCCACTCGATGGACATTCAATTCAATTTGTCTGTCGTTTCGTCATTTGTTTACACCTACTGCTTTTGGTAATGTTCTATTAGCTCTACATTTGGCTCTACATATAAAGCGGTAATATTTTTAGTTAGTTAATAGGGTTAGATAATTTAATTACGCGTTGCATAGTAACTTCCAGCTTCACAATTAATAGTAGAGGCAATTTTGAGCAGTAGTTTGCGTCATGTAGAGTTCTGATTAATTTCCGATTTGGTTTCAATTGGACAGTTTTCCGTTTGGAAAAGATGGAGCACATTATAAAGATAGGTCTTTAGTCTTTCAAAACTATTACTAAACGAATGCACTGCTAAAATGACAAACTTTATTGGTTGTAACTCAATTAAATTATTAAAAAAAAACAAAATTGATAAAAAGTAAAATTAGAATGTGTGTTTAAAGAATAATAGAAATGCGATTGTTTTAATTATAAAACACAAAATTTTCTAATATCTATTTATATTTCTATTTTATTCTAATGATTAAAGCTTATATGAGAGAGTACACAAAATAAAATAATTTTATTTCATGATCCCTTTTAAATTACGCATCTTTTGTCAAAAGTAACACACTAAATATCTAAGCAAATCGTCAAGCTTTTACAAACAAAAGCTCACCAAAGTTCGTTATCACCGCAGCAGATGGCAAAGTTGAAGCTCCAGATAACAATAACCGTGACCTTTTTACACAAAAGCCCTTTTCCTACCACAAAAACGTTTTTGTTTTCGTTATAATTTTAAGGAAAACATTTTTCTTTTAATCAAAAAAATGTAGAGTCAACTGACCTGAATCATGGATGCTTCTGGGAATCACCACAAAACATCAAATAGCACAAGCCACTTCACAGTACATATCACACTAATCCTTTATCCTATATGTAGAGTTATACGCGAGCGGTCGCCGCTCGAACACAACCGTCTAACAGTCTGCGAGACCGGACACTGGGCTTCGTTTGTCGTAGAGTGGGATGAAAGATACGCGGGGGGCACACACTGAAGGATGCAAAAGGAGCCAGACGCGTCAGGACTCCGGAGAAAAGAGACGACTACACTGCGTGACATTTGAAAACTGTGTCTCTACATCACCTTTGAAAACTACACTCAAAAACCAACCCTGCACCAAAGGCCTTAAAATGCAAATTTGCATGTATCCGTACAATTTTGTGTCGTTATTCCATAGTGATATTGTCGTCTAATGTCGCATGGTCGCGTGGGTTTTAAGGCGAGGGTGTAAGGGTCATTTTGGCGTGTTAGAGGCGACGCTGCGAGAGCGAGAGGACGGACGGGAGGTGTCACCGCTTAGCGGATGAGCGCTGCGGATTTTGTGACGCTATTTGCGCAAATGTGGCCTTTTTCAGTGGACATGTGCAAGTCTCTACTTTGCTCTAGGTAGAGTCAGCGGGAAGTTGGTACTAAGGATAAAGGAGCGCCTACATTATTTTGTCTGCTTTGTTTAAATTACTGTTTCTATTTTTAAGTAACTTTAATGTGGGTTTTCGGTATTTGTACTTTGTACATGACGGCAAATGTTAGCACTAATTAGTGCAGTTAGCAATAATGATTATATTTAGAGTCTAACGAGCTACAAGATTAAGAATAAAAAAACAGTAGTTAGCTTCATTTGGTTTTTGAATAGACAATAAGTATCATCGATGCGATTTTCATGAATAAATAAATTACTGATTTTCTGTTTTTTTGCAATTAATTGCAATGTCGTATTTATTCTTCAAATTTTTTCCTAGTTTAAGTCCCGGTTTTTTGTATTGAAAGATATTATTTAGAGGTAGAAGTATTCATTCATGTTCATATTAAATTAATCTCAAATTCTTAAATGAATACTCCTGAGTTCGGTGGCGCCACCAAACAGGTGCCAGAAGCGCGAAACGTCCCGGTTTTGATTAAGGTTTTGATTATCGGGCATGTCAATTTATAAAACAAACTATGAAATACCACAGGCTAAAAACATTGGCTAAGAAGAAGTGTTTCAGTTCTGTTACACAGTTTTTTTTAAATATTGGACTATATCACATTTATTGCTCTGATTCTGTGGTAAGTAGCTAAACTTGGGTTACAGAAATCAGTGACAGCGTCGGTATCACAACATCCAAACTCGAGACAATTTAGAAAAGTTCGTCCCATATAGAACCGGGGCTCGAACCCGGGACCTCAGAGATGGCGCGTCGCCAAGTTATGGACCGTTCGCCTCTCGGCTACGAGGGTCGCCGAAGTTAGTATAGTAATTGTAGCTAATATAACAGTCTCCAAATTAATTGACGACCTCGGTGGCGCTGTGGCTAAGGTAGGCGGCCAAAGCGCGATAGGTCCCGGGTTCGATTCCCGATCAGGTCAATTTGGAAAACGAACTTTTCTAAATTATCTTGAGTCTGGGTGTACTGGGATGACGCCCCCAGTTAGTATTCGTCGACTGGTACTCATAGTACAAGGGAAAACCTTAGTTTGAGACCAGGTGATTGGTGTGGTTTTCTGGCGTATTTATTTTTTATTTGGCCAGCTCTTCCACTTTACACAAAGCTGATTACTCAAATCCCTTTCTGTAGTTTTTCACCTGCCTCCAAGCGAATTACGATCCACAAAAACGGGACAGCACCCAAAAAACTAAATCTCGTTACGGCAAGCCCATTCCCGAAATCACCTCTCCTTTGTCACCTGTCACCGTGTCATAAAAAGTGACTTTGGCAAGTGTCCCTTTGTGGGAGTGCGGTAGCGCCACCGCACAAAAGTGACAATGGGATTGTGACATTTTCGGTTTGTCAGAGCCGAGCCTGCTGGGACAGTATTGTCGGCTTATCCTGCAAACGAAAGGTCCACTGCACGTCTAGGTAAAAAGTTACAGTTTCTATATTAGTTCTTATGCCAATAGCTTAAAAGCGACGTAAAGCCCAAAGTGTTTTTAACGTAAGTACGTTTGTTGCATTGTTTAGGGTTCCGTGTTGAAATAAATGAAAACTTCAATTTGTATCACATTTAAAAAATATGAATCCTTGGGGATTCTTTATGTGATTGCATTGATTTGTTTATGTATTAACTTTCTTTTGCTATAACTTTATCAGCATTTACCTTACTAATTGGGGGGGGGGGGGGGAATGACAATTATACTTTATCTAAATCGAAAGCGAAATACTACAAATTGGTTAGCAAGGGGTTTCATTTGTAACTAGACTAAATGATTAAAAATGCTACCCAAAGTAAAATAATTAAAATGACTGTAGAATATGTTTAATTACGCTGAATCAAATATTAAATTAATTTTAATCCTTAATTATTTATTATTAAACAAACAACCTTAATTACGGGAAATGCCTCAATTATTTTTATGGCCATAAAATTTTTACTGTTTGGGTTCCACTTCTGCTAAACGACAAATCTTTTGTACAGAACCCATCCGTCTACACTTTAAATTTTTTCGGTAGAGCGCAATACCGATGTCACGGGCCACCCACATAGAGTCGGCGTGAAGATATGAACAGGATTACTCCAGCATCTGATTAGCAATTATTCGGGCCCGTTGTCGTCCATTGATGCAAGAACAGACGACAATGGCTGCTCTACATAGACAACAAAAGGGAATAAAGACAGAAATCTGGTTGTTGAAATATTTTGTTGAAAAATTAAGAGGATCGCAGTTTTGTATAGTAGCGTGGTTTTATTATTTTGGGATCATGTTGGAATGAATTGATGTTTTAATTTGGATAATTAAACTAGTAAGTGGGCAATCACAGGAGTGCCGAAATAATAAAATATTGACTGACAACCAGACAATATATTGCGAGTATATCGTATCCGTAGCGGGCTGGACTTTGGCGTGTCGCGCTATCTCTGAGGTCCGTGGTTCGATCCCCAGTCAGGTCAATATGGGAAATAAACTTTTCTATATTGTCTGGGTGTTGTGGTACCGTCATTGTTTCTGATTCCTGTAATACAAGTTAGCTTTAGCTAATTACCACAGAATTAGAGCAATGTACATATGTTGTCCAATATTTAAAAAAAATGTCATCAAATATTGATCGCATTTTAGTCGAAAGGTACCTAAGTACCTACTTTTAATACTTGTAGCAAAGTTATGTGGTACTTGATTACAAAAACGGAGTCTAGTCTAGTCTAATTTAGATTTATACGATATAATTAGATTTATCTGGTGGCTCTATTTATTAGTGCATTGTCTCTGTCGTGGGTTTAGATCCCAAACAGGACAAAAATACTCATAATGAAGAAAATGTGTGTTTGTTCAAGCTTTGGTTATTTACTTTTTAGGCACATTATAAATCAATAAATAAGCTATATAATCACATTCAGCTTCTAGTCTCAAACGAAGGCTTTCCATATAATTACACGAAGGTTACTGTGGTAGACAATTTAGAAAATTAGTTTTCCAAATATACCGAGTATGGAATTTGCTACCAATCGACCTTTGAATGTCTTCTTAAGCCAAGTGGCGGTAGCGTAGTCGCTAGAAAAACGTGTCCCCACTGGTTTCTATTATGAAAGTTCCGTTTGCCTTTGGATCAATATATATCCAAGAGGACAAAGTCAAAGTCAATTCATTTATTCATGTAGGTTACAACGGAAGTGTTACACTTCTGCATCGTCAAAATGAACACAAACCAAAATTTAAGCTACAGCCGATTCGGAACCTAATTCTATTTTGTCCAAAAGGCAGTCTTAGCAATATGGTTGAGTGAAGCGATGGCTGGCACATAGGTACGTCATGTTTGTGAACAGGTGCCAACTTTGAGAACTGCCTTGCTCCAGCTTACCTCTCGGAAGTAAATACTTACTTGAGTACTTAATTGTTCCATCACTGATCAAAACAAAACTATATGACTTAGTCTAAAGTGAGCTATACATAGCAATAAGTTAAATACTATGATGTAGTTCTAAACATATTTGGCACAGGGCACTTACCGGAGGCTAACGGTTGATACAGCAGAAAAATTTCATCGCCTACGATAGCTTGCGGTTAGCTCAGTTGGAAGAGCA
Source organism: Glyphodes pyloalis (assembly GCA_037074685.1). NCBI lineage: Eukaryota > Metazoa > Arthropoda > Insecta > Lepidoptera > Crambidae > Glyphodes > Glyphodes pyloalis. The sequence goes on from JAYKKO010000007.1 coordinate 12,695,665, forward strand.
GCACGTGCGATACGTGAAGGTCGTGGGTTTGATTCCCACACCGCAAGGGGAGATAATTTTTTTCTGCTTCTAATATTTAAAGTTCACTAATACAGCGTAAAGTACTATAAAAATATAACATCGATAAAGTTTAATACTGCTACTGTAACTAATATGCTGAGTTTCTTACCGGTGTCTTCTCGGTAGATATGGATTCCGAACCGTCCGTAGAATCACTTTGCATTGTATTCAATTACGATTCAAAAATGTTATATGTAACCCACTTAAAAAATAACTCTTTGAGCTTGAGTTATCGCTGCGCAGATAAAATAGAATAGAACAGAAAATATCTTTATTCATGTACATTTTTACAAAGGCATTTATGAATCGTCAGATTAAATTAAACACTGCAGCGTTCGGCATATTCTCGATATATTCAAATGAAAGCAATTAAAGCATGTTAAAAATATTTTATCTCCACAAAAGGTGCATCACGGAATGATGAACCGAACACAATATTAATGACCGTCCTATTAAACGCGGGGTGTTCTACAAGGGTAAGTATAATTTGGCATTGTGCGTCGTAACATTTGTTCTATTTCCATACATTATACTCGTTACATACAAGCGTACGTCAAATACTTGCGTTTCCTGTACTAAATTGGTACAGTCGGTAATAAAATGTGACGTAATTGATTGATGATTTGAAATACATTTTTAGTTTTCAAGATTTGCAAATGACATGATTTATTTTAAAAAATGTGTTTTACTAAAACTAACATATGTGATCCAAAATACAACAGATATACATGAACAAAAATATACATAAAAATATCAAATATGTTTTCTAGATTTTTGTTTTGTGACTTTATTTGAAAGTTGGTATTACCTTAACACATGGGACCGTAAAATTTTGTAAAGAAAATTGTGATTACATACAATTTTACCTAATTACGTGACAAAGCGTGCACTAGTTAACCGAAAAAAATATACAAAACCGAGTAAGGTATTATTAAATAATTAGAAAAAAAAGTCAAACAATTACTTAACTGAAGTATTATGACGACGCGATGGGTACCTACTTACTGCTGGAGGGGTGGGCGGGTGTAAGCTAACCCAGCATACTCAGATCCAAGTGAATCTAAAAATGTTTGTGTCTCGATTAATCTGACTGATAATTTAACCCGGGAATGCAAATGCACTAACGACAACTACAATCGTCTCTAACCGTACATACTATCTTAGGAAAAAAAAATGCATACGATCCAAAATAAAAGATTTCAAGTGTTTAACATATTGTTTACCACGTCCTTGTCCATTATTTCAATTCGACATTGTAACAGATTCTCAATCAACAGTTACCTAGACCTCATTCAGTGACCATTAACAATAGCACTAACAATTAAGATGATAGATTCCAAACCGAACCTGTCAATTCGTTTCAGCTCAACCACTCGATTGAAAGCATCCGTGAAATTTAATTGAATTAAAACACATCTATGAAAATAAAGTCCTGTTTACGAGAGTTTGTGTTAATTGTTATTGTTTGTGTTGCGGTGCGACTGACCTCCTTGCCAGCTAGTACCAGGTCGCCAAACGTAGACACTTCTACACGTGTCCAGCTCTACGAACAAAATCACAATTCTTCAAATTTATCGCACAAGACGACAAAAGTTTTCATACGGCTGATAGTACAGCGCACTTTTAATTTTGAGTCAGTCAGCAGCTGACGCATATTATCGATTTTGACGTTTGTTAAAAGCGGGATAAAATTACTCGCGTAGCGATAAAGATTGACTTCATCACACCCGATGTGAAGTGATAACGAGGTCCTAGCTTAAGGGCGGCAAGTACAGCATAAACATAATGAAGCTATTACTGGACTTATCGCCCTTAGCTTGAAGTCTTGACCTCTGCTACTAACGTAGCACCCCCCAGGAGCTCTGGAAACCTTACTCGCACGCAGAAACACAACAACACTAAAGCATGTGATAAAATGCCCGCTAAGATGCTTCACGAGATTTTCACATTTGTTTTGTTTTATAAGGGTTTTAACAAATGTCAAAATCGATTTTGATAGTCGAAAACATTTTTCGACTCTCTTATGCCAGATATTTTATGATTGCAAAAACCTATTTACCTGAAAGACCTCGGAGGCGACAGGCGTGTCGGCTTATCAGATGCCATAGTCAAATTGTTTTAACGCGAATCGTAGCTGCCATAAACACCAATTTACACTAATATTATAGAGAGAAAAAATTGGTATTTTTGTGTGTGTATTTTTGTAATATAATAAATAAAGTCAAAAACTCCTGTGCTGATTTCAAAAATTCTGTCACCTTTGAAAAGCATCATTTACCCTGAGTAACATATATTGCTTTAAAAGCTATAAAAGTTAAGTTCACGTGGGCGACCGCTAGTGGACAATATAATTTGTACTCAGTAAAACACCCAGTTTTTCACTAACATTTCTGTACCCAAGCGTACGATGTTTCTTTAATGTAGTTTTAATAGCCAGCACCGATCGGACAAGTGGTTACAAAATGTTTAGGACATGTTATTTATTACACAATTACTATTGTTTCGTTTTGACTGATGCCTCTAATGTGTACAGATTAGCGGGTGTTTGTTTAATGTTACCTCCGAAGCGACGACCCATGGGATGGTCTTATGAATTGGTTTCGGCTGCTAGATCTTTAATGGTAGTTTCAAATATGTATTGTAACGGTTACGAATGGCTGGCAGTAATGGTTGGTAGGTACTTAGGTTTGGCAAATGGTCAATGGTAAAGAGTGATTTTTCTAAACACTTGACATTGGCGGAATCACTGCTTCTAAACGCGACATGGAGACTATTATTCCGAACCGGAGGTAGCTTCATTTGCTTTATATAGAGACTATTCATAAGTATTACTAATGTAATCTATGTAAATAAAAAAGATTGACTTTGACTATTAAAAAAAGAGTGTTTGTTTTCCGTTTTAGTAAATAACTATAAAAGCTAAAATTAAAGTAAAGTAAAGATGGGCAAAGACCAAGTTGAAGCCAGTCACCGTTCAATCCAAGTAGAATTACACAACCGCAGTATGTTTTAAAAATCCTCAAGGTACTTTATGCCCAAACCAGAAATTGAACCCATGACCCTGACCTTAATCTAGTACAAAACCATTGCATCATCGAGACGTTGATGTATGTGATTGGACGTAAAACGTAAAATTATTTTCTTAATTTTTAGCCTAATTCATAATATTGAATATAGCCAAGAATGCCATATCACAAAGATTTACTTTAATTGATTTAAATACCTAAAGAAGACTTGAATATCTTCTACATTTTGGTACCTATATGCAGTAGGTAGGTTTTAAATCAATTACAATAAATCAACTAGGTATCTAAGTCAAGCGGGCAAGCCTGATGATTTCATATCATACAGTTAATGTATTTACAAAAATCGCTTTCATGATTGTAAGTACCACAACGAATTATGAAATAAGCCAATTACATTGAAAGAAATGGATCATATATTGAAACCAAAATACTTTTAGTGTTATTCTGTAACTGCTGTATTTTCCGAGAAATTTCGTTCAAAATAACACCAATCATTTTAATGTGCTCAAATTAAAACCGAAACAGGGCAATAACAAAAGACATCTCTATCGCAACATCTGTGATCAAAAACCAGCAAATTAGCTGCACTATCGTTCCGTGGATCACGACAGACAGACATAGGGACACGCAATAAAATGTATAACAATTCTCTCCCGCCCCTCGTAAACGAATTCGAAAAAAAGTTGAAAAAACGTCGTCACCTGTCGTGTCATTTGGTCCCAATAAACCAGGCCGCCAAAGAAAACACGAAATTAGAAAAAAAAAATTACAATCGCCGAAAAGTGACCGAATCTAACTTATGACAGTTTGTCCCAGGACTCACTTTTTACGCTGGACTCACCCTTACGACGTTAAGGCTAGAACCGATTTTCGTTTGGGAGTAGATTGGTTGACTTTAATTTTTTTTTCAATAGGACAGTTTTTTCTTGTTAATCGTTTTGACTGACGAGAATTTACGATGTGAAACTTTACTACGGTCTTGGTGAAATAAAACTTGGGACCGACTTCATCAGTTGTTTTTGTATGTTCGAATGCGCTTTGTGTATTGATAATGAGCCTATGGTCGTGCCCTTTTGTGATTTTGATGCGACCTTCCGAATCTCGCGCGCTGTTTTGTAAGTTATAGAATAATGTATAGTGCTGATAATAATTCCCTCACTTCTTTGATGTAAAATGGTTTTCGAGAGTTTGTTGACTTCCACTAAGAAGATGACAGCGTGTGACGGACTCACAAATACCCCCCAGTTGGACCTTTTAGCCTTTTAGTGATGGTGCAGTAGCCAATACGGCTCAGCTAGAAACACAACAGCACCAACGGCAGAATGGCTGCCATAACGCAGCTCCTTTTCTTGGCCTGGGGTTGTCGGATTGGGCCAATCCAAAAGAACTATCCCTGCTCACATTAGAGACTGTAGATTCAATAGCGTCTTACGCTATGGCTGCTGCAGTTTTTATTGCATTTTCTATGCCCTTCTTAATATTCTGCTGATCAGATTGGTGCTGATAGCATGCTTATTCTGTACGCAACGTGTTGGCAAGCTTTAGATTCGAAGAGTACCTAGAGTGGAAAATATTCCTTCACGAACCAAAAAGTTCGGTAACTCTTATCTTTGCCGGACTATAAAGAAGTGGAACTCGTTGCCGGCTCATGTGTTTCCTCCTTCCTTTGACATGGATTCCTTCAAAAGGAGCGTGAAGAAACATCTGGCGGGCCAGTATGGCGATGCTAACGGATAGGATATTTTGATATCAAATCCGTTGTCATCGCGATGTGGGTTCCTCTCTTGCTTACCATAAGGCTGGGAGGAGCCAATATACTGCGCTACTATAAAAAAAAAAACCTACAGGGGTATAACAAGGAATGCCTCAGAAAACTTGAAAATTAGTTTCTGACATCAAGGGCTCCTGATTCACGCTGCATCAACGGAAAATTCTGAAACTTGTGACGGTTACTTCTTTTCAAACTTTGAAAATCATGCACACTCACACCGTATGGAAATAACTTGGTGCAACAGATCAGGTCGTATTTTCAAATACGCATTTCTCGATAGTTTTAATTTGTGACCTCACTTGTTTATACCTTGTACTTTCGGAATTAATGCAATTGAAACATTTACAAAGCATTTAGCGAGACAACATAGCTACCGCTAGTGCACTTATGACTCACACCAACCCAGCATTTGAGAGATCCGTCTCGTCCGCGATAACACCAACGAACCACAATTGGGTGGTGTGATAACGTTCACAATAGAATACAGTCACCAATTAAACACCACTCGGGCTAATAACGTTAATTACCTTAAAAGCTTTTAACGGTGTTATTGGTGATTGTGATGGACGACCTTCGGAGATACGCTAAATGTATCGTGCGACTGAAATAAGAGGGTTTCAGTTGTTAATTGTTGTGCTAGTTTAATTATGACAGAGATGGGAAGTCTATGCGAGAATCAGAAACGAATCACAGGTATAACTTACATATTATTTTCTATTAAATTTTTCGTAGTTTTTTATAAGGATGACGACTCGGTAAAATAAAAACAATAATTTTATTTTTTCAGCCAGTCAGACTTTCAAAACACAATTAAAACTTATTTTTCGCTTTAAAAAATTAATAAAAATTGATGATGATACAGCGCGAAGTTCAGTAGACGGGTGTTTACATCACTAATTCGTTAAAATTGTGACGTAGCGCTAAATTTTAATGCGTTGTGTCGTAGTAAGTTTATGTTTCCGTGATAATAGAAATTCATGTCTTATATTTTGCTTATAATCTAACTGTTGGACGTATACATTTGAAGTCATCGAGTTTAGTGTTCTTACATTTAACATTCACTTTTTTTTGTTTTTCATTTTTGTCTATGCTTCTCCAACGACTGTCCGAGGATGGCGCAACAAACCAGTAAATGTAAATAGTGACCTACCCAGTGCATATAATTGTAAATACAGTCCATTTTTTCTTCTCGTCTCCGACAATGGCCTTGTTTAATTCCAAAATTAAATATGTAGATGATTAAAGAAGAATTTATTATCATTCGGTATTTTAAAGAAACCGACAGCCAGACTTAGATGTAACATTAACATAAAAAATCATCAACTACAATAACTTGCAGTTGGCGCAGTAAGCAGAACATCACGCATGCATCATACATGAAGGTCGTGAGTTTAAGTTCGTTTTGCGCGAGGAGATGAATTCGTTTCTTTGAAATTAGTTTGGTATTTACTTAATTATCATAAAATATATTCTTACCGTAAAAATCCTAACCATGGATGGATGCAATAATCAGGATAGGTGACAAATTAAAGACCTGTTTCTGTAACAAGCACGTTTATTACTCACTACGATTACTCGACAATACGCTTATAAAGGAACTTCTTAACTCACATGTCTATGTGTGTGAAGATTGAGAGGCGAGCCACACATTTATAATACTCTATTGGAATAAATATTCTGAAACTAAAACCATTAATTGCTTAAACAAAATGAACCACTCAAATAAGTAAAACAAATTCAGAGTGTTAACCATATTCGTTTAAACAAACAGCTTTCCAATAAAACATTCATTCAATTAATGTGTGCACATAAATTCAAACATGAAACAAAAAAGGGCATATTGGACAATGTCACAGCATGCCCGCTGGATGCATTAAAAAACCCTATATCAGTGCCTTTATATTAATGTCGTCACGTTGCTGTAAATTATCGGGACATCCAATTGGTCGGTGTCGTGACTAAGGGCCGTAAATATTGGGCCAGGTTTATGGATGCAGTGTTGGGACACGCAGGGCTTAGGAGAGTGCCTTGTGGTACTCCGCGAATATTGACGCGCGTTTACAGGGCACGATCCGAGATTGGAACGTTCAGGTAATTGGAGATTGTGACGTTTATGTTTGTTCCGTGACGAAGCGGGATGAATTGGTTCGGTTGGCTGTTGGAAGATAGTGAGATAGTAAAATTTGCTCCCGAAAGATTTTGGCTTATGCATTTCATTGAAGGCAACTAGAAGTAACTATGGATTTATCAGACATTTCACTCGATCAGTTGTGTAACATATTTGAAATTAACAAATATCTTCAATTCCTTACCTAATTCTGTAGAGGATAATTATGGAAAAAGCGGGATGGGTCTAATTTACTAGTTTCTATTATTGGTTTTGTGAATTTTATTGTATAATTTTGGTGTTCATTTGGATATCATGGAAGACCAATAGTATGTTACAAAGAGTAATCTAGAGCATTTAAACGCGCATCCAATGTCAAGCCTTTTTGGCCAAGTTAGCAACTTGCTTCAGAATCTATTGGGCATTGAAACGTTTTGAACCTGACTAAAGGTCTTCACAGAACCACGGGAATCTTTTGATCACTATCGTGACGTTGTACCCACATAACACTGGCAAGAGGCAGGCTTTGCTTAAGAAGCTTGGCTGTCATACAATACAAAAAAAGAGAAGAAGTATTCTATACCTATCTGCGAACTTAGCGACCTTGGTACTTGGAGGATTTAAACATATTAAACAGACGAACCTGGATACGATAGGAGTCGCTATTACAGTATCGATGAGTTTAAGTGGTGAAATACAATGAAATTCTTACTGTTATGCAAATCTAGTCAGATTTATTTCTTAACAGGTCTCAAAGGAAAGTTAAATTAGTTTATAATACAAATCGTTTCATCGATTCAGTGTAAAGCGGTTTTCTCCATAGGGTATCATCTCGTGAGCACGGGACATGGAATCTGTCACCACACGTGGCCCCAGCGGGCGGCGATGACGTCACGGGAACAAGCGGCGGTTCTTAGTCGCCGCCGTGAACGTCATTAGCATTGTCAATGGAATTGTTTATTGATGGTAGAACATCGACTTGTTGAAGTTCGTTAGGAAAAGTGAACGGTATCAAAAGTTCATTACTTTTGTTCTTCGCGCGGCAAAGACGTTCATAAGCTTGACAGCAAATATTATGATCCTTAGTTTAAACACATATTTCCTACAAGCATGCGGAATACGTCAAATTTCTCGCATGATTAAGAAAAGTTTCGATGCTTTTGATTGGCTGAAAGCATACCGGCCTCATATTTTCAAATTTCAAATTTCTTTATTTCAGACTACAAAGATCCATAGGTTAGTAAAAACACAATATTAAGAAAAATAAATGGGTAAGTAAATTTTACACAAAGAAAATATAATAAAATAAAAATATAACGACAAAACTTAATGTGTCATGTACCTCACATTGTCATGTATTTGCAGCTAATCAGCAGCTAACGCGTCGATTTTGACATTTCTTAAGATTATGAATTATGAACTTATATGATTGGAAACTTGATGATCGAGTATGCATTAAATTAAGTTTGTGCCTGAAGCAAACTTATGTATGCAAAATCTTATTGCTAAATTTACGAACCAAATCATTATTTTAGGAATTATACTTAAAACCTTATATTTAGTTACTGTCCAATTGTATATATCTATGAATATGAATAAAAAGACAAACTATTGTTTTTGTGCATAGGTATCCAGATAACCAATAGGTGTTAAATACCGGTCATATAAATTAGGTGAATCGGTGTTAAGTAGCGTTACTATGGTCTTATCTCTATCATCGTGGAATCTCCTCTCGTCGTTGTTTGGGGTCGGTCGGAGATAGCGTAAGCCTGTCACCACCAGCGGGTGGTGGCGGTACCCTCGACGCCGCTTTGATGTTCCCAGTGGAATGCCATTACGATTGTTAACGTTATTGTCTATTACGAGTGTCACAACGATTACTTTTTTAACTGACTTAAAAAAAGGACAAGGTTCTCAATTCGATCGTATGTATATATTTTTTTATGTGTGTTCGCGGATTACTCTGTGGTTTATTCATGGTTGGTTCTTTAATAATCACGTGATGTTTTTAGCAATTTTTTAGATTCTCTTTCCAACGTTAAAACATGGTGCAGTATTTTAGTACCCCTCCTCATCTTAGTTATAATAATAATAATAAGTTTTTCTTATTTCTTATCAGCAAGGTCATGCGTATGTTTTTGTACACGCTAAGTAGGTAGGTTCAAAGACCATTAATTTGAGAAACTTTTAATCCAATTGCATTCTTGAAAACTAAGAAATCGTTGACAGAAAAGCGAAGAGATTATTGTCTCTTCGTTAGTACAGAATCAGGTTTGCATGTAGAATTGGATCAGATTAGCATTATCTGTTTTACGCATTCTTGCAAGATTGTAAAAACAATTTTATTTCGGACTTGTAAATAAAATAATAATAGGTACACTTGTAAATTATTTAAGAACAGCTTGAGTGATTTTTTTATTCCAAAACTTTCACCTTACACTCATCAAAGACTGAACGAGAACTTATTTGATTGAACAATTAGGTATGTTTTTGTAGCTTTTATGATAAATCTAAAGACGCTGAATTTCTGGCTCATAAACAAGCGATATTTATAGCTTAAAAAAATATGTGCTTCTTATTTATTCATTAATTATTTAAAATCACGCTAAGCTACTAAAAAAGACAAGACCTTCCTTTGAAACAGTCCCGCAACTGCTAGTTACATGCACGCTGCACTATGAACATACTGAGGATCATCCCACATTTCAGCCCTCAGTTTCATAACTTTCGTCCAGATTCCCTCGCAACCTCATTAACATGGAACACCATAAAGCATTTTAACATCATCGTTATCTGCAGCGAAATCTTCGCTCCTACGCTATAATGACGCTTACATCACAACTTGCGGCGCTTACAAAGCTCTGACCAGCTTAGGGTTGCCAGGATAAAGAAAAATGACGAACCTCGCTCTTACTTATTAAGATAGGTACTGCAACATGCAGTCAAATGCTGAGTATTTGCATTTTTAGTGACATACTTTTTTTTTAAGTGGTTGTTCTTTCTGTACCTACTGTTTCATGTCACTAAATAAACATTTCTTCCTTAATCGTTTTAATGTTGGTTGGGTATTATATCTAGATAACTAAAGATATGATTTTGCAGTAGTTACTTTTTTTTGGTTTGGTGCTGAAATTGAGGTCTGATTTAAAGGGATAGGCTCAACGCGTTTCATTTAAATTTTACCATTGGTATACCAATGTGTGGCTCTTAAGAGTGTGTTAAAAACTTAATCTAAACTCGTAGGTCGCATAAAGAACAAAAAAGACAGCCACCAAAAACACCATCGCTGAAAAAATATCGTTTTCTAGCAACTAGACCACCGGGATGAATTATACTATCATTTGCTTTTAAACCCAATTTCTGTAAATGTTTGCTTTCAAGTTTGTCTATATATCAATCAATATGCAGACAATCATGGTCTGGTAAGCCTGTCGGGTTAAAATTTGCTATTCATTTAACAACGGTGCAGCATCCTGAAAGATGGAGATAAGTAGTTACGTTATCAAGTTGTTTTAGCTTACAAACATGCACTTCCCGGCTAAACTTTACCTTTCGGCTAGCAACCCTGCCCGTGTTGGCACAGCGGCGAGGTCTCCCCGCGGGGACCCGACTGGTACCCATTTTTTTCCCTCCTCCTTTTTACATCGTCGGGACGCACAAACGGACAAAGGACGGCGACTTTTGTTCTGTCGTCTCGTCTCTTAATGATTTTTACGAATTATTAATTGTGGCCCGATAAAAAGCGATTGAAAAATGTCGATCGCCGTACGATTTGTTCGGAGATGAGAAATTGTTATGGGGTCCGATTCACGGGGTGGCGTGGACATGTGTTCTGGATATTTAATTATGTTACGGAAAGGGATATTGTTAATTTAATATCGATTGTGATGGTTCAAAAAAGTTCTGATGCAGCTTTAATAGTTATTATTAGTAGTTTAATGATGTTTTAGACGTTGATTTTCCGTTAGTGACAGTTGCTGATTTGATAGATCGTTGAAATAAAGTTTGTAAAGTCATATACATGGAATCACATGGAATTATCTGGAATATATTATATTGAACTGACCTTGTTGCAGTTCCAAGCAAGACAGACCAGAGACTACAAGAAAACAATCAACACCATTGGATTGCGAAATAAATAAATCGACTTCTGATATAAAGAGGCGCTAAATTAATAAAAGTAACTACTCTCTGAAAAGCTTTCTAGTATCAACTTAAAAAAGAGAAAGATATGTAATAACATTGCGATTTCAATCTATAATACAATTTAGGATTTAGGATAAAAAGTAAGTACCTATACGGAGTATGCGTTCTCGTCGTCAATCGAAGTAGACAAAGGCAAGTCGACATGTCTAACACAAAAAGGTCTCACTCAGCATAAAACATGGCTGAGTACATCAGTATTTATTTTATTTTGGCAACAGTCATTATAAAGAATTACAATAATATACAATATTATTATATGTTTACATGTAAGCAGACAAATAGTGCTGAGATGAGCTATTTTAAACTAATACATACTATAGAGCTATTTTGTTAAACAAAAAACTTATATTTGTCATTAACAGTGATAAAGAAAATAAAAAAGGTAGACAATGGAATATCGTGTTTATAGATTTATACAAACAAGTGCACAATAAGTTCTAAGCTAAAAAAAAATAGATTTATATTTTTTAATTTTACAAGTAAAAGTTTGTCCTGAGATATTTTTATAAAATATTAACGAAGCAAAAGGTTCAAAAGTTCAGCTTAAACGCTCTAGTTTTTGAATCCAGTTTAAGAAGACAAGGAAAAAACTCAAAAACGTTGCTCGTTAGAAGGAATCAATCACAAACCTCTCTGACCTCAACCCGAACCTCTAGTAGTTGAGAGCCAATCAATTCGAGGACTGAAACCCAACATTACGGACAATACAATCAGGCTCCCACCGTCGGTACCACTAATCGCCGTCATCTTTGTTTAAACGTGTTTAACTCCGCTCGTAATACCCCTCGTATGATATATTGCGCCCCGTAATGGCGGGGCGTGTCCCGGACAATTTGGGACGTCCCATAACGTATGGGATGACGGAATAAATTAAATAAGTTTTTTCTTAAACAGTTTTTTGGTTGTTTGTGAATTAGGAGTTGTGTAGGGCTGAGATGCGAACCTTGTGGAATACCTATTGTAATTTGGTTTGACAAAAACTAGATACAGTATAGAATTCAGCTATTTTGTTTTTTTGTTGAGTCAAAACATAGCATAGTTGAAACATATTTTATAACCATATTTAATAAACCTTCAGGGAGTTTTTATTATAAGAAATATTTCTTGCGTCTTTTTTTTTTATTTGCTATCCTTTTTTATTTATAATGTTATTGTTTTCATTTTATTATGTTTAAATTTTAAAAGATAAACTTCTATAAGGAAGATTCCCATACTTTCAATCTTACAAGTCTCCGTCTACGGCTTTTCGCTTTTATTCCATTCCTCGTAACTACTTTCATTATAACATACTTCAATTCTCGCATTCTCCCGTGCGTTAATGACCGGCCTTTGTTTAACCGTATTATAAGTCCAGTGGTAATATCCCCGCTTGATATATGGCACATCCTATAATAGCAGGGCGGAACCACTCGGGACGTCCCATATCGTGGGACGAAATAAATTAAATAAGCTTCTAACAATTAAGATTGGGACGCGCTTGATTAATAGTGTCAAGTAATCGTGATTCGATTTTCGGGATGACAGCTTTTTCAGAAGTTGAGATAAATTATTATCTGATCGACCGATGGTATTGACCACATAGAGTAGTAATCATTTTTATGATCCAAAAGTTACCGTTTAGAAAATTGACATCACTGTGATAATTAATTTAACAGTACAAGATATGAATGTATTAAAGAAATCCAAAAGAAAAATAGAAAAGAAATTCCAAATAGCTCTTTGGAAGAGCAGCACGCGCGATACGTGAAGGTCGTGGGTTCGATTCCCGCACCGCAAGGGGAGATGAAATTTTGCCGTTTCTTTAATATATTTAAAGTTCGCTAGTTCGGTGTAAAGCACCGTAAAAATCATAAAAATCGATTAAGATACGAGTATTAATGTGCTTAGATCATCTCATTTTGTCTAATAGGTATATGTTTTGATAGGTTTTTATTTAAATTACCAAGTACAAGTACAAGAGATGGAAATATCGTTTTTCTTGGTCATTAACGGTAGGAAGATATTTCTCAAAATGTTTCGTTAATTAAAACAGCATTTTTTTGTTAGAAAAAAAAAAGAAATATCCAATATTTCTTACTTTTCTTAAAAAAAATGCTGCATCGCATATGCTTTTATTGTTTGGAAAGTAAAATGAAAATAAATAAAATACGTTACTTAACTACGACTGATTTAAGGTTAAATTCTGACTAGGGATTTTTTTATCTGAATATGTTTCTAATGTTGAAGGTCGCAATGAAGGCTATGCCCAAGATCTAATTGTGTTTACTATGTAGCTAGCTCAGAATCATATTGGGTACAATTTCAATGAATCATATGTTTGTAGCGAATGAGGTTCTCGCTGAATAAATCGGCAAGAATAATTCCGTAAACTGCGTATCTAAAATAGGCAAACGATGGTAGAAAAAGCAATGTTTTGGTCGCTTACTGTTCGTGTCTCAGTTTTGCTGTATAAGTATACTGTTACTTTTATTTTTACGCCATAAAGTGTGGAGATTAGCTATCAAGTAGTAAATTTTTTATGTTACTCTTTGTCTCATACAATATGGTATTTTCATAACCGTGAGAATGTAGGAATCCTTTCAAGATTGCTTAACATGGAGCAAAACACATCACTTATTTACTCTGCTCGCATAAAATGCAGAGTCGGAACGAATTAAAAGTCGCTTCCTGCATAACTGTTGTCTCGTTTACGGACACATAAATCGATTCGATGTATGCAAACACTATGCGTGCATCGATTTGTTTTATTCAACCCCTCTTTTGGGGCGTGAAGATCCACCAGTCACGATCGGGAACATCGGCAGGTGACGGCGAGCGATTGGATTGAAAAATAAAAATTGTGGCCCGCAGATGGCGCCACATATCGCACGAGAGCCGCGCCCGCGCCGGTATCGCGCCATCATCTATAACGATAAAGTGGTCAAGAGTACGCTAAGGCGCAGAGAATTCAATTTTATAGTATGCAGTAGTGATAAATTATCGTTATTTTGTAATTCTTAGAGATGTTGGTCACTTTAGTTATGATAATCAACATTCACGGCCGTCACTGAATGTCACTTTGCTTGTTTTCGCTTCTGATTATTTTTAGTTTTTTTTTTATATTTTTCCTTGTCTATTCTTCGACTTAGAAAACAACAGTCCATTGGAGTGAACTGTCGTAAACTGTGAACTGCCTTACTATGTTTTGTTATGTTTGTTCGTTTGATTAACGTGCTATGTGTTGTGTTTTTGGTAATGTTTGGGGGGGGGGGGGGTATGTCAAACTATTTTAATATTTTTGTTATTTTCCTCTCTTTCCTTCTCTCTTTTTATCATTATTTCTCTTACGTTCTTTATTTTTTATCGCGCCACTCAGATAAAGGTTCCGCCAGAATACCAGCGCGCCTACGGCATCCAATGTCGTAGCAGCTTATGCTGAGGCTTTATTATATTTCTATTCTAGCTGCTATCTGTATTAAAGCGATTTATGCAATTTCAGTTACACGGTTTCAAACTCTGCAACAGGCATACCTAATTAGAGTTAGTAGTAGAGATAAAGATAATGTAAGATTTGTTCCTGTGTGATTTCTCTGGCACGCGCCTACTCTACCGTGGCTCGAAGGACGCAGGGCGCGGGCCGAACATCAACCATTTTAATTACGTTCGGGACACCATTAACAATAAATCCGGTGTTCCTATGAGCGCAAGCGCATTTATGGTCCCTGTACATAACGCTACTTTTAGCTACGGCGATCAGAGATTTAGGCGCTTTTAGATGCTGAATGCAGCAACCACTCACACACTTGAAAACGCCGAGATTCAGTCGCTTTTCGGCAGCTCAGCGTGGCAGCCAGACATACGATACGAAATCGCGACCGAACGCACGAAATTGCGGAAACATGTGATTTTGATACTGTGATTGATCGCAAACAGTCCTCAAAACGCGACGCAGCATCAGTTAAGTTGCAGATTTGCTTGTCGCTGATCCTTAAAGAAGCATCTACTGTGACTCTACTCGAAAACTAAGCATATAATTTTTGAAGCGTATTCCCGTCTCGTCATGCAAAGAAAAACGCGGTCGTTATTTCATGGTTTCACATCTCCGGACAGTCAATTATTTTATTTGCAACTGTCAGAAAAGATATTGTTGAATTTTATGTATAATCTAGCGGTTTGTTACGGCTTCGCAAGGGTAATACTTGGGTATTTTTTTTATACCTTGGACTATAATATTGGAAATTTAATAAGGAATCCTTGTTTTGAAATATGTCATATTCTTTTATGTCCCTTGAGGATGGTATTGCTTCCCAATAGTGTACAAGTTTTTCAATTCTCTTAATAGTTTATGAGCCTATTCAAATCAAGAAACATTCAAATTTTTGTCTTTATAAAATTTGTATCTATAGATTTTAGTGTACCTAGTTATAAAATTAGTAGTTTGTGAGACAGGAAAAGTGCTTTGCTAAATCCTGCAAACTTTTAAAATGTAGGTTGTCAATTTATTTTAAAAGTATCTAGGCCAGTGTTTCGATTTTGTTTTGGATATTCTTAGAATTATTGTAGCCTTCCTACGAAAAAAAACGGCAATAGCAAGACAATTGAAGGATTAATAATTATAATAACGACGGAGGTGAGTAGCTAATTTATTGGAATTGCCATACAAAACTGTCACTACCTAAAACTATTAGATTACCATTTTTGTTTATTTATGCTATGATTTTGGTATCGATTTTTGGTAATTCAGCAATAAAGCCTTATATTTGCTGCCTGTAATAAAATCAATATTTTTACAAGCCTAACATTTTTCCGATTCTCCATCTCCGATGTCCCTCCCTATTATTATTGTAATTATATTTATTTGTAAAGCCCGTCCTTCACCTTTGCGATAAAATCAGGCTTTAGGCGGTGCTCGAGAATAAGCTGACCCGTCGTCGACTGTACCACAGTGTACTGTGCCCTAAACAGTAAGATACATCCTCTTTGAGTCCATACTTTAAGAATTTTAGATTATAAAAATTGGACAGCATGACATACATTGGTTTGATTCTGTTGTAAGTAGCTCTAAGCACTTGTGTTATACCAACCTTATATTATTTACATAGAGGAGCATAGAGGTCGTTCACCTCTCCGTTGGTCAGACCAAATAAGGGAGGTGACTGGACTCACTCTGCCGAATGCCATAAGACAAGCCGAAGATAGGGAAGAGTGGAAAGACCTTGTCAACGCCTCGGTAAAGGCATTTCAAGAAAGGCACGACCTTCAGCAATGAACACCACGATGTAGAAGAAGATTATTAACATAAAAAGTAATCTTAAACTACGAGTATTTAATGTGATATGCTGTTCATCGTACCCAGAGTAGAAATTTCATAATAAAATAATTATCGGAAAGGCGTTACCTTTTTGAACATTGGACACAGTGTGTGGATTAACTTGTTTTTAAGAGGGGAAGGAAGCTTCAGGGAGTGGCGTGAGTGGGACTCTTCACGCTTTGCAAAAAGCGGAGGCTACCCACTAGCACGACCTCTTATCGCCTTACGAGACCATGGGAATATAAAGAATATGGCTGCCACGGTGTCATCGGCAGTGTATAGCAAAATGATAAGGACATTTAAAATCTGACTATCAACGTGCATTTTTTAATGGTCTTGAATTGCTTAGGATCCTTAACTAAGATTTCCTTTAGTTTATTTCTTATCCTTTGTAGATTTATTTGCTTTAATGAAGAATAGCGGCATCTATTAGTACCTACTAAAACTCGGTTTTTAAGTGGATATTATAATTTTGTTGATTGTTTTGCATTGCGCTTTACTGTTCAGTTATTTATGTTGTAACTACGCCCGGTACAGTTATCGACGTCTTACATCTATTGGATTTAATCGGTACCCTCCGGTGACCTGTCTGTTTTGTTTTTAATTCTGTAATAAGCGAAGGCATGTAACACAAAAATAATGTGATGCAAATGTCGAAATTGAATTCTTTGTCTGCAACTTAAATCGTAGCTAAAGTGCTGATAGTTCAATATGAGTCACATAAATTTATCTTTATCGTTTGCCCTGAAATAATTAAAATTTTGCCCCTTACGCCACATAAATTTATCTTTATCGTTTGCCCTGAAATAATTAAAATTTTGCCCCTTACGCCTTGAATACCTCGAATATATTTGACACTATACAACTTCGTTTGCCCTGAAAAATTAACATTTGGCTCCTTAAACCTTGAATATCATACATAATATTGACATTACATAGCTTGTTTTAATTTTTTATCTGTTATCATAAAGTTTAAGCCTAACTAATGTCACACTCGTCACAGACTTTTATCAATTCGTGCATCGTTCAAACAACTGGTGGAACTGGTTTAATCACCACGCTCACTCAAGCTATGATCGAAAAATTAAAAACACATATTAAAAAACACACAATACACATTGTATTTATATGTTAATCTAGCATCTCATTTATCCATTTACCAAATATCATTCAAATGAATTTAATAGTTACTGCTTGAATATGGAACAAACATTCCTTTTTATACTCTTACAAGTTTTCGCGTTTATTATTTTAGTAAAATCTAACTTTTGTACTTATTTTAATGAATTCTAATTATAAATTTTAATTAAATTATGCGGACTCGAGATTTTTGTAACGCTGAGTGTACTTAATATAATTTTTGATTTTGATTATCCGTTCTACGAATCCTTAGTGTATTTATTTGAACACCTATTTATTGCATGTGTAGGTCAAACTGTCATATTAATACGGTATCTCCGATAACCCTTTCGCTGCTGGTCACGCGACTTTACAGAGACCGCCGAATGACGTATCTCGGTTGGCACAGTAAACATGGTTTGATTTCGTGGAAATCCGCCAATTAACGACTACCAAAAGACATGCACTTACTAATCAATAAATTTTGATAATGTAACTATGAGCTATTTGAAGTCCTAATTTTAATCTACAAAGAACTACGTATTGAATAAATAAAATTTAAAATGAGCTCTATGAATAAAAAAAGTTAATACAGTATAATCACTCTCAATATGTATTCATATTTCAAGAATTTAAGAATTTGATGTTTCAAGAAGATGGTTTGTATTTGTAAAAAATATCTAGTTTTCGTATGATATATTTGCAGGGTACTTATGTATATTGTTGTGATTGGTCAATTCTAAATTCATTCCAAAATAAATGCTCTTTAGAAGAAGGTTATAAATATACCTATTATAACTAATCTAGTTTCAAACTAGAACATTCTTTATTTTTTGTGAACCTTATGCATGTGCAAATGTCAAGGCCAGTGGTGATTACTTAGTTTCAAGTGAATTTTCTCATTATTTTGTGTTCCTGTTTTAAAAAATGAATTTAAAAAAGGGTCCTAGGACTAAATATTGCACTCAAATGACATTTAAGATAACCCTTTCCCGGCGGTCGATGGGTCGGTCGCGCCGCTCAGCGGCAAAACCGCCGAGCGACGTATTACGGTCACACTATCGGCTGAACGCGTCTTCGCTTAATACCGCCAATTATCGTGAGACAGCAGAGTGACATGGTCACTAAATCAAACAGAAATTGCAATGATTATATTTCTAATGACGTGAAGATTTTGTATAGTTTGTTCGTTTATAGTTTTGAGATATATTAATAAAAAAACTGTAAAAATTTGAAATTACTTTAAAAAATGAAAGTACTTTAAGTTTGGATAAACTAAATCGCTATTTCAAAAATACTTGTATTAATAGATTTATGAAGTAAGTATTTCAACACTACCAACACTTGCTACAATTAAAAAATTTGTTCAACGAGGTTGTGGTCCTATTTATTAACTGACATTTTGTATTTTCAAGAGTTATTAAAATACTACCTCCATATTCGTGAGGCGAGTGAGTTGGCCATTAGAGTCGCACCTTTTCTGAATTTTTGGGTTCGATTTCCGGTAGGGTCAAAATAGAAAAAGAACTTTTCTATTTGTCTTGTTCCTGGTCCAAGTTCCATGCATCTAGTAGTCATCGAATGTAATTGCTGTAGGTATGCCAGATAAGAGTTGACAAAGTTTATCAATTCGTAGTAACATATCACTTAGGACACCAGCCGCGTAGTATTTATAGCAGTGAAGCGATTGCTACCGCAACCTTATCTATTTTTAGGGTCATGGACTAGATCAGAGGTTCCCAAACTTTTTCACTACGTGGCGCACTTCTGGGCTTAGCATTTCAGCGCGACGCCCCCTTGCATTGGAGTTTGGGGGCCTAAAAACCATCACTATTAAGTCTAGTAGTTGTGATAGATCCCAATATGTGCCCTCTTAGAAAAATGGGTCACAATTTTGTATAATATTGGGTGCAGGGGGAGAAGGCCCATTAGGGGTACGCCTGGCGACGCCCCTGTCTTCCCTTCACGACGCACTAGGGCGTCCCGGCGCACAGTTTGGGAACCCCTGGACTAGATTCTATTACTATAATAATTTGTGTAACTTACTTACAAGAAACAAGACAAAGATATTTTAGGGTGGGGATTCATAAATTTGTCAGTAGCAGACATCTAAGCATAAGACAAAAAGTAATAAATTGATGGAGTTTGATAAATGGTAATATAATTTTAAGTGCATTTGAGAGTTTGAGAGAGGTAGGGCATAGCGATTTATCGCTCGAACTGGAGCAGCCCGACTGGTGAAATACCTCCACCTTACAGAAGACCGCAGCCAAATAACAATCACTTCTGTGTTGTTGTGTTCCTGCGTGTGAGTAAGGTTTCCAGAGCTCCTAGGGGATGCTAAATTAGTAGCAGGGGTCAAGCTTTTAAGGTAAGGGCGATAAGTCCAGTAACAGATTTATTATGCTGTACTTGTCACCCTCAAGCTGGGACCTCATTACCACTTAACATCAGGTGGGATGAGGTCAATCTTGAAAAGCAATATAAAAAAAAAAGTGCCTTTAGTAGGAAAATTAAATGCTCCACAATATGGTATTTTTGTGAAATTTCAAGTATTAATTTTTTGTTTAAAATTTACTAATTTGAAAGAGTAGTTTAAAATGTAATAAAAGCTTGAAAAAAAAACCTTCTGTGACGCATTCTTAATTTTTTATTGTAAAAGGCAATTCAAACTTCCTTACATATTTATTTGTGTTATTATAACTGCAGCTTGCGCATTTGACAAGCATCATTGTGGGGTTTGTTTATCGAAACATCCCTACTTATCGTCATATCTAAAATCGTACATGTATTCGCAATAAAAAGGTTTACAAAAAAATCAACCTTCGGCGTCTTTCAACCATGTCATTACACAGAAGGACAAAGAGACAAAACTTGAATAGATATCCCTTTGTACATAATCACATATTTGGGGGGAAAACATGGTGCCTCCATAGAAACATAATACACATCCTAACTTCACAAAAGAGTGTAATTGGATTACTGAGCACTTAATATCTCTCTTCTAACGTTTTTGCGGAGGTTTTAGGCTTTTAAATGAGATACAGACAAATAAAACTGTTCCTTAAATGTTTCGGCTGAGAGACGGTTTTTTCTTGTATTAGAATCGGCAGTTGGTACGGTTTCACGCCGATTGTCGGTTCCCGGTACAAGCGGGCGACAAAAAAATATCACCGCTCCAAAAGATGTCATATTAAGAAACATGTCAATCATATTTTTATGAAGAATTGAAAGGCCCCTTGTTCGGTTGCGCATTATATTTTCTCCATATTTCACGCTCAGTTTGAGTGGCCCGGGTTTTTGTTGAACTTTTTCCCTTCGAGGACTGTTTGTGAAACGCCGGATCCTCGAGTTCTCGATTCGATAATGCCCTCAAATCGGCATCGGTACTTGTATCGAGTGGTTGTACAAACATTTTCGAGATTCCGCTTCCTGCTTCGTTTCGCAAATTAGATTTGTTATTACGGAATTGGGCGATTATTGCGGAGTTTGTATTACGGTTTGTTTGTTTGCCGGAGAAATGCGTTGTGCGAATGATTATCAATATCAAATTACGCATTTTTTGCCTTAGGATTATTGAAAATTGGAAATCTATTATTATTATCTTTTATTAAGGATTTGTAATGGTTTAACACATATGCTTTAATGACTCAATGTTGCCAAACGCTAAGACTCGTTCCTGCTTAGCCACAGAACACATGTAAATGTTGTTTTCGAATAAGTCTTTAAATTTATATATTTCTTGATTTGTTTTACTTATTTGTATCTAATACCTTTTGTGCTCGTTGTCAGTAACAATCTCTCCTTTTTCTTCTAATTCCATTTGCTTTAGCATCGTTTATTACCTATATAAAAAGCCTGTGTTTATTTAATACCTCATCAATTATATATTACATATAAGTCCATTTAGCAATTTTGCGTTAGAGAGTAACTGTCCTGGGGGGTGCTACTTTTTTTTTTATATTGCACTTCAAGATTGACCTTATCCCACCTGATGTTAAGTGGTAATGAGGTCCTAGCTTAAGGGTGATAAGTACAGCATAATAAATATGTTACTGGACTTGTCGCCCTTACCTTGAAGGCTTGACCCCTGCTACTAATAAATGTAGCACCCCCCAGAAGCTCAGGAAACTTTACTCACACGCAGGAACACAACAACACAGAAGTGATTGTTATTTGGCTGCGGTCTTTTGTAAGGTGGAGGTATTTCACCAGTCGGTCTGCTCCAGTTCGAAGTTTTTGAAATTGGCATTTCCATATGTTAAGAGATTGAATATCCATCTTCATTTCAAAATAGTTTATACTAAGAACTCGTTGTCAAATTGTAAAATACCATCAACAATGTTGCAGACAGACATATCACATATAGATAAGTATGAGTAGGTATATGGAGGACATAACAGACAGCGATTCAGATCAACAGATTAATATGAGGCTTTTTGTCGTCGGCACGTATCAATTACATGTAATGTAGCATTGTGTATCATTACTTGTACTTTAAAGTCTTTCAGGGTTCCCTGCTGCCGACGATGTGATTTTTTATTAGTATTCGTTCTGAATTTTCTTGTTGCTTATAAACTTATAAGTTTTTTAAAACCAAACATTTTAGCAATCAGGTGCTGATTTTTTAATCGTCACATAAATATATGCTGTTTGAATTAATATACTCTTTATGTAATTTTGTTGCGGTAAATTGTGACAACGTTTAAAATAAGTCGTGTAGTAGTTTACTCGTATGTTATTTCTGATCTCATATTAAAAAATCGGTTCTTAGTCAATTTTATTTAGGTTTTATTTCTCAGCAGATACAGAGTAAGTAATTAGAGTGAAAGCATTATTAGTATAGTGACTCTCGTTGTAGTGGTTATTGCCACAATGGCCGTTTCAGCATAATAGCATGAGTTAAGTGACTTATTGCATATTTTCGTACAAATCCTGGTGAAAAATGTCTACAAATTATATCCATACCAAGCACTTAATCACTGTACACATGTGTCCTATAGTAAAATACCTGATGCTTAAATATTTCTTGGACCAGAAAAAACACGTTTCCGGTTACCAGTTTTGGATTGAAACCTAAAACTTCAAATCGAGTATCTCAACCTTAATGACCATTGGGGGTCTTGTCTATACGTGCCGAATTTTACTTTGACAGCTGTCATTCATATTTCTTATCTTTAAAACAACTTTAAACTTCAGTTCGATTCCCGGGCAATCAACATTTACGATTTTTCCAACAGCTCCAGTTTTGATCACCAATCTTCATACAGCAAGCGTGGTTATGAAGTAAGTCCCGATTATAAAGGTCTTTTGGAGTAGTACATGGTACATCAGCCCATGCTGATACTAGCATGTTGGATTAAACTGATACGTAAGTAAAGTTACAGGAAATCCGCATTCAAGACTTATGTCTAGTAGTTAAAATATAACAAACAATATATTAAATATTAGAAACAGAAAAAAATTATCTCCCCTTGCGGTGCGGGAATCGAACCGACGACCTTCACGTATCGCGCGTGCTGCTCTTACCAACTGAGCTAACCGTAAGTTGTCGTAGGCGATGAAATATTTCTGCTGTATCAACCGTTAGCCTCGGGTAAGTGCCCTCTGCCGAATATGTTTAGCACTACATACTTATCGGCCAGTGGTACCTACATTCGTTGCAGAAATGTTTGAAAACCACGGAATTAAAGACACCTTGGTATCTTAATCGATTTTATTATTTTTATAGTACTTTACGCCGTACTAGCGAACTTTAAATATTAGAAATATAATTTTTTTAACTCCCCTTGCGGTGCGGGAACCGAACCCACGACCTTCACGTATCGCGCGTGCTGCTCTTACCAACTGAGCTAACCACAAGTTGTCGTAGGCGATGAAACAATATATTTTCTGTGCGCGGAACCCTCGGGGAACATCCGCCACACGGCTGTCTGTTTTTTCATAGCGCACCGGGCGCGTCGTGACCGTCCTGACAGCTACTTTTTATCCCTCTGTTCCTTTTGGCTCGTCTTTGTCTACCCTTATTTACGTGCCGACTGGCTCCATATTCGCGAGAGGATCGCGTAATCGCTCGAGAGTAGAGAGGTACAGATGCACCAATTGACACGGTCATGTTAAGGTAAACACTTGTAGTTCGACATTAGACCTTATGCGAGGCGCGGATGCAGCCTTAAATTTTGAAGGGGGTCACTCACTACACTAATAAAAAATAGTAAACTTGTGCAAATTGCACAAGACATTTTATTTTAAACATTACTTCTAAAACAGATGACAATATTTGAGATGTCTGGTACTATTTCCTGGCGAATGTTTAGAATAGCTAAACGTGTTAACAGCTTTCTAACATGCTAGCCCTCAGCTACTTTTTTACACGCCTAAGGGTAGAAAAGGATCGCTCTGCTGCAAGGCCGGCGTTAGGGTGGCGCGCGGTTGGGCAACAGCCCAAGGCGCTCGGACTTGAACGGGCGCTAGAAAGCTACCCTGAGGTACCCAGATGTATTCCCCTAAATAGATGTATTGGTATTCGCTTTTACAGGGGCGCTGGTGAAAATTCGTCCAGGGCGCCAGTAATTCTAGAACCGGCACTGCTCTGCTGTCGCACCACTTATTTTGCCAGTTGCCAGGTATAAACAATTTTGTGTGTCATTTGCTGATTGGCTAAAAATACAAGTGCGGCGTGCTATTCGCCAATCTACGTAATACAAGTTTTGGCATCTCATGCGAAAAAACTGACATTTAGTTGCTAGTTGGGTAAGTTCTTCTAAAACAACTTTCCAAAAAATACTTTATGCAATCATTTTTGGATTTTGTTTGACCTAGTATTAGGTATTCATTTTGTTTCTAATACAAAAGTGCTTTGACAGAGATGTGTTAGTTGCGGGTGAATGACATTTATTGCCTAATAAGCTGGATCGGAGGACAGCGCCGCGCCATTCTGTGAGTTTCCGATCTTTGCCAGTAATAAGGCGCTGTCCCCGGTCTCCCCGCGGAATGCCATGGGAACGGGTAGCCGTGGTGGTACACGACCACTGCTCCCATTACCCCATTACACTCTGAGCTGTGTTTAGTGCTGGAATGTTAAACGCGCAACTTATGTCGTGGAAAGAAAGCTGCCGACTCTATTTTCTACTGACATCGATGTATTTGGATTATGATAGGCCATTTTAGTTGCAGGACTTCTGGCTAATGTATGTATAAAACTTCTAGTCTAGATTGTTATATATGAGTGATTTCATTTTGTGGGATGCCTATGTCAGAATTAAAACGTAAGTGAAGTAAACGCATTGTGTAATTATAACTTCTACATCGCTAATTTTGCTGACAAGACTTTTAAGTTCATCAGTAATCAGTCACAGGTTCAAATACTGCTACAGACATCCAAACAGAAATTGTATGTTGGTTTTTATAACTCATTATGAGATCCGAATTTTAGTACTTGATGTACGTACTTACATGTCGAATTAATCTAGGAAGACACTTTGATTATTAGAAGATTGACAGCGTGACAAATACTGTACGTTAACAATGACAAAATATTTTTTTAACAATATCAATAAAAATAAATAAAATAAAATAACTTAAATTAGTTGTAATTTAGAAGCAAATTATAACAACTTGTTGTTTTACTGGGTATTTTTGATTTTCAATCTCGTAGAATCTAAATTGTAATACTGTTCATGTTTTATTTCATTAACTAAAAGAGTTTAGTTTTTGTTTCATTTCCATTTAAACAGATCTATAAACCTAAACTATATTTAACAGATTTCAGAGGCTAAAGTTTGGCAACTGAAATTTCTTCAAGAAACAAAATTCTTAATTAAAACTGTCATTAACGGAGCACATAGCGCAAGAGATCTTAAAGTATGACCTCATTGCACTTACAACAGCGAGTTTATGACTCGCATCGCATTGTGTGGCAATTACCAACGGACCATCAATTTTGGCACTACTGCAAAACCGCCTAAACTTGACCTCCAGATCAAAAACCTGTGCACTAAACGGCAGGTCAAATGAATTTGGTGTGTAATTAGCGAGAGGAACTTTAGAGATTGTGCCGCAAAGTGACGCTAACACATTGTGGTTTTGTTCTTGTCCGTTGTTTTGACTGGACAAAGGGTGCGTTGTGTGTGTTGAAATTCAATCGCACGCGACATCGCCGCTCTGAGTTGGGGCGAGTGGGCCGAATTGAGCATGTAAGGTAATACAGTTTAACTGTTTCAAGTGTTAAAAGTCATTTATTTTTTAGTAGACTTTACATTCAATTTTATAAATTAGCTTGATGATAATACCAAAACAGGTAAAATCGGCATTTCATAAGTTAAGAAATTAAAAAATGTATTATGATGTTTAAACTTATTCAAGACATTCCGACTCTACAGAATTATCCTCATACTCGTATTTATGGTCATCCCAAATGTCGTTTAAAACAATAAGTGTATGTATCTATCAATAAGGTACGAGTTTGATAGCCACTTACTTACCAAGCAGCTTGTTTATCTGCTATCATAAAATTTTAACAATTAAATTACTTACAGGAAAAGAGTAAGGAAATAACGTTATGTTCTTTTACTAAAAGTGGATGTATTTCTACCGAGCTAGGTATTATCTGCTCGAGGATAAAAGTTCGACTACCAATCTTGGTTTGTTGTATAAAAAGTTTGTGGCGACAATTACTTTGACATCGCGACCTAGGATCGATATATTTATTAGCTCGTCGTGCGTTGCGTATTCAGCGTTGTTTACTATGCCCTCTATATTATAGTCTCGTAAGTCGGCACAAGTTAATCATCACCGTCTTGATACATAAATTGATTTTCCACTTACCATTCAACGAGCGTCAGATTTCTAGAAGCTGACTTTTCACTTGATCATCTTATCCCAGCGTCCTCTCGTCGACACAAGGCCCGTTGTGCGCGACAAGGGGCCCTGTGCGTTAATCACTTTCACGTGCCGTGTCCCTGCGCCTGCGCAGCTCGCCTGCACTTCCTACCGTACATGTGTTGTTCTGTGAAATGCATCGCATTGCGCTTATCCGTACTGGATTGAACTGGGCAATGTTAATTCTATGGTATCTCAGGCCTGACTGCACCTAGAGACGTGACAAAAATATTTTAGGTACTATCTAAGAAGAGAAACAGGATTAAACTATGAATCAAATATCATGATATGAATTGTATGGAATGGAAAACTTGAGACAGGCTGCATCAAGGGATATAAGTCAAAAACTTCGGATACCGTAAAGGACTAAAAAAACCGACTTCCACTGTTCTTTTTGGTTATAATTTTATATGTTAATTATATTGTTTGCTTCTGTCGCAAAATGGACTGGGTGTTATAACTTTGATATGTTTGTTTCTCTCTGTGTGTGTCTGTTTATGCTATAATAAATGACATCAATTTTAGATAGGTCGTACTAAGGGGATTTGGGAGTTGGTCCTGCTCCTTAAAACGTTCACGGGGATGGTGGCGCTATGTGGTGAGTAAGTAAAGCAATGGCTGGCACATATGTACATACACCATGCTTGTTGCCATCTTTGGGGTCAGATAAAAGAACTAATTAATGTTTCTTCAGTCATCAAAACCAAACCATATGACTTGGTCCAAAGTGGTCTACAATAAGTTAGATACTGATACTGTAACAAATCTATTTGAGTTTCTTACCGGCGTCTTCTCGGTAGATGTATGGGTTCCGCACTAGCAATAAAACCACTTCCCAC
This sequence comes from Glyphodes pyloalis, assembly GCA_037074685.1. NCBI lineage: Eukaryota > Metazoa > Arthropoda > Insecta > Lepidoptera > Crambidae > Glyphodes > Glyphodes pyloalis. Next base: position 12,722,963 of record JAYKKO010000007.1, read on the forward strand.
TGTTATTCAATGACGTTTCAAAAGTGTTATTATGTAACCTACTTTAATTAAGAAATATTTGAGTTTGACTTTCATATATAATAAAATTTCATATATATAATAAAAGCCCAAACTATTTAGTAGTTTCTACGTAAAAGAGCAACAAAGATACATTCAGACATCTAATAATTCTTACAAACTTTTGCGTTTACAATATCAATAGGACTAGTAGGATTTATTATCAGTTCCAAACACCCTCTAACGCAATATGTCAAATTTATCATATGAGATGATAAAAGTTTCGATATTGTTGATTGGCTAATAGCAGACCGCACTCGTATTTTCAGCCAATCAACAGCTGACGCACTGACTTCAATCGATTTTGACGTTTGTTAAGAGCGCGATAAAATTTAGTCGCGTTGCGTATGCTAGGCCTGTAAATGTTTTAAACTTTCAATAGTAAAATAACACGCAATACGAAATAGGAGGTTATTTGACATCAACCAAAAGAAAGAGAAGCGTGCCCACCTGATCAAAGCAAACACAATTCAATCGAGCCAATCCTAAAAACATCCGAAACAAACTTGACCCTAAAAGAGGTTACACAAACTCCTACCGCTTCCTCGAGAAAACGCTCAGAGCTACTAAAAAAAGTATTTAAAACAGTCTATTTAAAAATGTCGAAACAGTTTTTATGCCGCGAGTACATTAGTACACAAGTGGACGTCAGGTGCCGGGACGGTCCGGTCACGATTCTTTGACCGATGTCTAGCTGAAATGCTTGTACCATTCCCTACGACGCTCAAACAAAAACCAATCCTACTTTAATTCGAAATAGAGCTGCAAATTCTGCGGCTCAAATCCCACTACCAGCTCTAATGCAACAGTGGAATTTAAACTTTATAAAGATGTTTTTAAAGTTGATTTTGGAGGGCGGGGTCGTCGGCAAGATTGAAAAGACTTCGCGTTAGTTAATGCTCTGCCTATGATCGTAATAAGTAGATGGTGTGTTGAAAAATTATCGGTGCGATCGGAGGCGCAATGGGCGCGTGACTTTTTTGCCTGTTTATATTGAGTTTGAAAGTCGAGACATAAAATAACTGGAAGTGAAATGTGGGAATGACCGTTTATGTCATGTTAGACAACATGACATAAACGGTAAACACATAAAAAAGTGTGCAGCATTTTGGATTCTCAGGAACTTTTTTGTCTCGGGTATAGGTGTTGATTTTGGATTTCTATAACATAAGTGCTTTAGTGACTTACTAGAGAAACAGAGGAATATAATATGTGATGTGGTGCAAACTTATTTTTTAAGTAGGTAACAGGAAACTTTTTCACATTTCACACTTTAAAAATATCTTCTGATATTTAGGTTAATTGAGAATTTGAGAGTGCCTACTGTGTCAATTAAAATTCAACAAACCCCTACGCAAAATATACTACAGTTTAAGAATAATCCTTAGAAATAAAATGCACGCGAAGCAGTTAATCGTGTAAACATACACCTAAAATACCTTACATCATTTTGGAAAACAGCTGATAATCTTGCTCTGCTGGAACCAATATTGACCAAACATACTTAGGAACTATCGCAAGGAAACTGAATTTTAAATGAAAAAAAAAATACATTGAAATCGTCAATTAGTTTAAGAGCTACGTTCATTCAGACCTCGACACATAGATAGACATCGACGTCAAACTTGAAACCTCTCTTTTGGCATTTAGGGTTAAAATGTGTGGTTCCCATCAACATATCATCAATATTTCGTCGAGTATGCGCTGCTAACGAAATAAGCCGACTCTATTTTAATTCGCTATGTCAGGCAAATATAATAAATGCTCACTATACTGGAGGTACAAAATGTCTTCTTCTTCATCACAGTTTAAAGAAATAAAAGAACTGTTTAAAGAACTTCAAGAGCATACGGGAAAAAATAAGCTGATACTTCGTCAGAGCCTCACAAATGTTTGAAGGCTTTCCGTTTAAATTATGGCTCATCCAGCACCGTTCTTATCCCTGGATCAAACAAGTTTGTAATACCCGCTGCGCTGTAATAAATGTATAGCGAATGCGTGGTCCCCATCAAAATGTCATCAATGTTTCGGCGAGTACGCCACGCGGCTATAGGCTGGAGTCGAGCTGTAATTATAGCCGCTGATGTTGGGCCAATATCGTAAACGCTTATTATAGTGGCGATATTAAATGCCTTCTGCGTTTATGTTCGCCTAGTCTGTTTCACCTACGATGATGCTTGTGACAGTTCATACATTTTCGAAATTCACAAGCTATTTCAATAAACAAACACATATTTAGCATTGAATTTGCATTTTAAAATCCTCGACGGTATCGTGTTTAAAGTTTATGGATCATGATTTTGTCAAAGTCAAAAATGTCTTTATTCAAGTTGATGATATACAACACTTAAATCGTCATTGAATACAATGCAAAGTGATTCTACTGCCGGTTTGGAACATATACCTATCTACCAAGAAGACACCAGTAAGAAACTCAGTTGATGAGTTACAGAAGCAGTATCGAACTTATTGCTACGTGTAGCTTACTTTGAACCAAGTCATATAGTTTTGTTTTGATGAGTGAAACAATTAAGTACTCAAGTAAGTATTTATTTGCGAGACGTAAGCTGGAGCAGACCAGCCCCCATCGGTGACACCTGTTCACAATGACGTATGTGCCAGTCATAGTTCACTCAACCATATTGAAGGGAATGTAACAGTCTACCACATAGCGCCACTACTCCAGTGACGTTTCAGTGAGAATGACTAACTCCCAATTTCCCTTAGCATTGCGGTCCTCATTTAGTTCCCGGGTCGAAACTACGTTTCCTGGTATCACCCACATTTCTTGTATTGACATAGTGAGGCGCTCGTGTTACAACAGCAATAAGGGTTCGTAAAAGATGAGTTAACCTATATACCTTTATCGGATGCCGATCATGTTAAGTGACATTACCAGCAGCTTCGGAAGATACGTCTCGGTCTCGACTGTTATCTCGATATCAGTCACTAAGCCTAGTCAGTACCATTTGGTGTGGATCATTTGCCTTGAGTACTAACCAATTAGCATTAGGTTCGTGGTGGAGTGTGGCTCGTTCTATCATATTAAAGATGGGAGCTGGTCCCTGCCGTGGAACATTAAGTGAAGACTTACATTTTTTATAAAATAACCCATATTTGGGTGGTGCAATGAATAAGCTTACTTTACGTTTTTATATTTGTATCCTTCTCTGACTGATTGACTGACTGAAATCACAAAATCTCAGAAACTTTAACACCTACAAATATGAAACTCGGCAAATAGGTTCCATAAAGAGCGTAGACATCCACTAAATATTTTACGTAACACCACCCTTAAGGAAGGAAAATGGGCGTTGGAAGTTTGTATTAAAGTCATAAATGTTTTCGAAGTAAGAAATTTGAAATTTAAGATGGTCTCTATCGATGGTGTCGAGATGAACGATTTTTATCTTTCTTTCGTTTTTTCCCTTCATAGGGTATTTAGCTTTTGGAATATAACTAACCCCACTTGTACATACGTAGTTGCAAGCGGTCGTTAGTACTTTTATATGTATTAGTCTTTCATGTCGTCCGTTTGTTCCCAACGCGTGCACTAGAAGACAGAAGACCTCTGGCCTCAACGGTCGTGTTCCTTTTCTGATCGTGTGGTCCTGTAATCGTGGCCGCGTCACGCTGCGCTCTCATTAAAAAGGCACCATTCATCACAGAGCAGCCTATCAGGTGTCGTGCACGTCCAGATGTGGACTGGCGATAGTTGTGATTGGTCATTTGGCTCAACTGACACTCAATGTCGGTTGTCCGAAATCGTTTCTGTAGTAAGCACCTAGTAATGAGTACAAATGATGCTTGTTGAATGCTCGTTGCTGTTCGTTTTGATGTGGACAGAGATAAGGTGGCAACGAATTTTCGGCTCGATTATGGGCATAAACTTTAAGACTTTCGCGTTTAAAATTAAACATTTAAAATAATTTAACGGGTCAAAATGCAATTCCTATTGTACGAACTTGTTGTTTTGGTTGGTGCAACCTAAGCGAAACGTCGGGCAGTAAGTAGTTCGTATTAACTACTAAATAGAAATGGTGTCGCGTTTTGATTCGTTAACTTATTTTAATCGATTATGGGCATTCGAATGGCGATGTAAACATAACAATTGGCATATACAATCTATAGGTACAGTTTGTTATATGATAACTATAGTACGTGCTACGAATATTAAGAAATTTGGCCAATGTATTTCTAAACGTCATATCCCAAATCTGCTTTAAGTTTTATCAAGCTAAAGAAATGCAATATAGTTTGGCAGACCATTTTGCGAAAGTCCTGTGAACGTGAAACTTACACGTGTGAGGTCAATTTTGTGCTGATTTAGTGGAAAATAAAATAAATTAGTTCAAGAACTTGTGCTAAGTAAACCAGAATTAATTGTGGTACTACATACAAGATTGAAATTTACACTTTATTTTCTAGACACAGATTAAATTAAAATGTTTTCCGTTATCATTCACTGCTCTGTCTTTAACTTTTCGGATCCAACCGTTGTCACCCACTTTGCGTAATAGGCACTCTACCTAGCTGGATGGATTTTATTACATATATACCATATAGATATGATATTAAAATCCGTTTCCGTTGTTCATTGTGTTTTTTCGATTGTTACCTCTAGCTGGCAAGTATGTATAGATTGAAATTTTGTTTTTTTTTCGATTTAAAGTTTAAGAATTAGTCGGGATTGTTTTTAACTATGTTAAATGCGAATACCTATCATAAGATGGCCGCCACAAAATGTCGGAGAACATATTTTGATACATAATAGGTATCAAATATAGGGCTAGAGTTGTACTAAACATTTTGACTAATTTCAAATCCAATAAACGCTAAAATCGCATTGTCGTGAGTCTAAAAAAAAATTACATTTTATTATGTTCCATACTAAAACATTTCCTCATTTTCATATTATGTTATCCTTATCTTACTTTGTTTAAAATGATTGTGATCAAGTACAGACAACTTCACTTGGGCTTTGCACCGTCCTTATTTCGTACGTATAAGATCTAATATTGAACTGTAAAAACATTTACCTTGGCGTGCTTGACCGTACAATCTAAAAGCAACCACTCCGACCCATCGTAAGAAAAGAGGCGCCCCACAGCTAGGACACGGCCGAAATCAGACCACTAAACTTTGCACAACTTAAGACGAACCTAAGTTGCACAACCAAATTGGACAAGAACAAAACACTAGCCGGAACCCAGTCAGCGATATAAATCACAACACTGGTAGTGCCCGTCCGTTTGTACTTTTAATTAGCTTGTCAAGTTAGAATGAGTAAAAGTGAATACGGTTTGCTCAAATAATTTATTATGCAGTCATTGGATCACGATATCTCTGTATTTGTTTAGACGCGTTAACGCCGTGAATCGGTTGTGAAATGAGTTGGGGCATTTTTTAACGTCGTGCCTCCGGTATGGGGTTCATTTATGAAATCTGGTCGCGTGTCGACTTGAGTGATTGGTTAGGGATTTGATGAAGCTTAGATGTTTAACGTAGGCTTATACTTGCTTAGTTGCAATGCAATTATTACAATATTTTTTGTTGGTGGTTTAAGTGGATACAATTTGCTAGCTGAACTTAGATTTGTAGAACAAGAATTTGGTTTTTCTCTTTGAATGTTTTTTGTTGCTCACTTTTTTATTTTACTAGCGACTCGCCCGGCTTTGCATGGCATGCAATGTGAAAATAATACATTTTTGGACTTTTCTGTATAACATGAATGTTTTAATTCTAGGGTGCTAAGGTCTTAGGTTGGTTTTTCATTAAACAGATATTAGTTTTTAAGAAAAACTAAATGAAATTTGACGTGACTTTTGTTAAATTATAAGAAACAGTTTGAACTGCGTTTACTATTAAGTCTGTTGTATAATAGTTAGTGTGGGAATTTAAGAATTTTCGATTTTTCTCTCTATACAAACTTTTATGTTCATTTATAATTAGCATAAAAAAACATCAAAATAAATTACAAAAAAAGGGTTTAGTAAGCGTACCTTTTTTCATCTGTAAGCGAAGATATCCAAATCTTAACCTTATTTTCCTAAATTTCTTTTTGATCCAGCAGACCATGTGCAAGCCAAGCGAAATAAAAAAAAACAAAAAAAAGAATAAATCCAAACAAGAGTGCCCCTATTTACAATTTAAATTCCCGTACAAATGGTGGCGCCTGACATTTCCACATAATCATTTTCTTGTTCAATCGGACCATTACGCGGGCGCATGCGCATGTCCTGATTACGTTGCGCTTCGGAAATAACATGTTGTTACGTCATTATGCGCATCTTTAGTTTTGTCGTCTATATTAGAGGGCGCTGCTTGTCGTTGAATGCTATTATTTCCCATCTTAAAAAAATAAATTATACGTTAATATTCTATTAATATGGACTAAAAGTTATTTAGTGCTCATAAATGATCTGTTTTTTTTTATAATAGCAGAGTATTTTGGCTCCTCCCAGCCTGATGGAAAGAGAGGAACTAACATCGCGATGACAACGGATTTAATACCGTAATATCCGATTCGTTAGCATCGTTATACTGGCCCGCAAAATGTTTCTTCACGCTCCTTTTGAAGGAATCCATATCAAAGAAATTTGCATTTATTTTGGAATACAAATATTTCAAAACTAACACAAAACTTCAATTTCAAATTTTAAAATGTTATCTTAGGTAGGCACCTAAGATCCTTTAGTCCACGTTCGTAACTGATCTTTCGTAACCAGCTACGAAAACGGAAATAAATTGTTTTTTTCGTAACCAAGTTTCGTAACCAGCTACGAAAGGAGACTTTTCTTTCCATTTTCAAAACTGGTTATTAATTAAGATAAATTTGTCCACAAACACAACACAATTAGGGATGTGTTTTATTTTCATACTATGTTTTAGCAAAACAACTAGTCATTTGGCAAAATTCGTATCAAAACCAAAGATTTTTTATCAAAGCATGTTAGTTTGCATTTTGTAGGTACAGTCAAACGGGTCAGATTATTCAATTTGGACTGTGTCGCCCTTACGCCGTGGCTTTAAGAAATAATATCAATTCGAACTTTTATCGTGATGGTATACATTGAGTCATGAGTTCTTAGTTACATAACGCTTTTGAACCTAAGAGATATCGATGAGAACAAAAAAATCTCCAGTACACACTATCACCAACAAGACAGACGGATTCAAGTGATACACTAACAAAAAGCACGTCATAGTCTCCCTGTGACGAGGCCTAACGTCACGTCAAGCCGTCACGCCACGGCGGACACCGTCTCAGCACGATATATTCAAATTTCGAACCATATGTCATTCGATACCGAGAGATCTGACATCTTCATGATGCCTAGACGCATTTCGGAACATCCCATAACATACAAAAACTGACAACCAAAAAACGACTGTAACTGTTTTCTTTAACGTTGGAATTCGATTGAGGTGGTTGAGCTTTGGATAGCATAAAGGAATTCGTCAAGTGACTATCCGTCACGCTGTTGAAAAAGACCACCAAATCCCAGCTCCACCCAACTTTTACTGTATGTAGAACAAGATAAGAACTACTTTCGCTTGGGTCACGTTAACCCTTGCAATGCCTGAGGTGGTCTCTCAGGCGCTTCTTCCATCTGACGGCGTCAAAATGCTTCAACCGGTCAAGTGCGATGACTTCTTGTTAGCAAGTGAGTATTGTACGTCTCAGTGACAAGATAATACTACGCGGATACTTTTCCGTTTCAAAGGCTGCCTACCGATGCGTCAAGATTTTAATTTGAAATTCGGTTCTGTTTACATTTCAGTGAAATGTGTATTGTAGACGGTTTTGTTGAGCTATAATTCCTTTTTGTTCGGCGTTGTATCAATTCGTTGCATTATGTTTAGTGTTACAAGTAAAATTTAAAAGAAGGTATTGTTAGTGACTTTTTTATTATCTGGTTTATCTTTTACAGTTTTCACTTTATTCGTTTTCAGTATCAAATAAGCTTCTTTCCAAGACTTCCATAACCCTTAGTTTTGTGCATCGTTACTATCAATCGCTTTTTTACGACTCCGTGACTATCGTTCGTTATTTTTTGGGGGGATAATCTTCCACTGAATTTTCTGGCACGGGGTTATCATTATGGAGCGTTTCTGCCACAGCTACTATTGGTTTTATTTATATTGGATGATGACCAGCCCACTTTTCATTGCTTAAAAGTATGATGTCGCTTTAGCAATTTAAAAAGAGAGCTAATCTTCCCAAATCATTCTCTTACGCGGTGACGTAACCAAATTTGCTAATCGTCGTAATGTAAGTGGTCTCTAATACGAAATTTTCTGATTTATAATATTGAATGTAATGTATTCGAATTGTTTTTTTTGTTACATATCATGACATATTGTATACATCCATCAAATACCAATTCATGAAGGAGGTTTTATTTAACTCATCAATAAGTACATATCGCACCTTCGGTTGAACAAGAGCACAATTGTCAACTGTCTTAAAAACAAAACTAATAAAAAAACCTGTAAGTTCTTAATTTTATGTCTTGCAAGGAGGACAACTTTAGAGTAATGATAACAAGAGCTAGCTAGATTACTCTCCTGTGAAATATATAATAATATTCAAGTTTTTCTGCAATAATAAACTTGAAAACGTTTAAACTTTTTCATATTTTTAAACAAAAAGGAGTTCAGAAGAGGTTTTGGATTGATTAATCCTTTTAAAGAGCATCTTAGTGAAATTATATCCAAATAACAATCAAAAAATGAAAAAAAAAATACACTTCATATATATTTGGCAAGCAGTTAAATTTTTCTTTAAAGCAAAATAGAGTTGACTTTGTTCTTCACTTAGAATAATTGTGATATGCTTAAAGAAATTTACACGAACACCCAATTTCATGATGTGCACTAGGGCCATCCTTTTTTATTTTCCCAGCCACGAAGGGATCAAAGCACCAAAATTCTAGCTCCAAAATTTTCAACACATCAGTGTCGCAATCTATCCTACAATTGTTTCAACGCACTCAAATTACAACTTATAATAAAACACGCTTCACCAAACTAGTGTACAAGCTCAAGGTGCCCAGTTATCTGTAATTGGTTAACAATTTGACCAAACAAACGACAGTCACGTACTCGAAGCACGCCGGTAACGTTTCCCAACATTTGACATTCCGCTCGGCTCCAAATTGCTGGTTCGATGGCTCGCCGTCGTTTTTCTCACACGATTCGAGAGCAAATAACTGGGTGCTGATGATATGGCAATATCGGTACACGAGTAATGCTTGAGGTGTGGATTAAGCGTGGACGTACGGTTGGGGAGACGAACAAGCTTTGGGGCGAACTTGTTCGGAGCTTGGCAGACAAACGTTTAAATAATTATTGTAGCGACAGGCTTTGCACTGTCAATTGGAACTTACGCTACATGCCCTTTCTTTTGCTAATTTAGAATATTATTTCCCTACCTTAGGTCTTGGTGCAAAAGTAGTAATAAGTTTAGCTTTTTTTTTTAAAAAAATACTACTAAGTTTCTTGCCGGTATGTTCTCGGTAGTTATAGGTTCCGAACCGGAGGTAGATTCATTTGATTTGTATATAGATGATTCATAAGTGTCACTTATGTATCTATATGAATAAAAATAATTTAATATTGAGCATATTTCAGTTCAATTCTTAGGTAGATAGATAGCAAAAATAACCTACCGTACTCGTAAAATAGACTTTAAAATACTATGACTACGAAAAATATTCAGAATGTTTTCTTGTGTAGTATTTTAATACAGGTGACAATCATTTTGTACTTTACTTTTGTACTAACGGAAAGCAAATTTAGTGTATTAGTCTGTTGGTATAATAAAGAATAGATACATAACAATATGAAGAATTTCATGTGAAACAAAAAAGTGAAAAAACTGTCAGACGTTTAACTGTTTTTCTATTGTTTCTGGTTTTCTGGGTCTTATACCTTTTTTTCTTCTAAAATGGACATCCTACCAGTTAAGAACAAGTTGTTGGCCACACCCACCGTCCGTGTGTCTCGCTTCTAAGTATTGCTTCGATTGTACTATCATAGCCCAGCCAATTTTCGCCTCTCATATTGGTAGCGTGCAAGTACATGATCGTATCATGCTTTCGAAATTGAATTGAATTCTGTCTCACCGCCGCGTCTGTCTGTCCCGCTTTTGACACGTACTGGTAGAAAAAGACGAAGAACTTTCATCTAGTAGGATGTAACATAGGTATCCAGTGTAGAAGTAATTAGGAGCGAGGTTAGAACTCTAGGATATCTCAGTGAGCAGTATCAGCGGTTTGAAGGTAATATTCGCACGTCATCATCAGCCTATTACTAATTCACTGCTACACATATGCTTCCCCTGATCAGTGCCATAAAACCCTGTCTTGAGCTTGACGTAACAAGCATTTTCCTTCATTTTTTTGCAGCTCGTCATCCAACCTTGATAGAAATTGCCCTACGTTTACTGAGTTGTGTTCTCTACTTCACCAATTATTATCCCGATTGGGTAATAATTTCTTTCTTATGTAAACTCAGTTCTTGTTTTTGTTTAGTGTAAATTTCATTGAAAAGCTTTTTTAAACACACTAAAAACTTTTCTGTTTCACTACAATTTTAACTAAGGTCGAATTTTACTCCCCTTTATCCGATTTTATCAGAGTTCTGTACTGAAACATTTCAATCACGCTATACCGTAACTATACCATTCAAATATTAGAAACATAAAATTTTTATCTCCCCTTGCGGAACGAAAATCGAACCCACGAATTTCTTCACGGCGTAAAGTACTATAAAATAATAAAATCGATTATACCATTCAAATAACCCTTTCATCTTCTTTTCATCAACTTTTGGGGAAGCGGAAGATACCCCATAAAAATTAAACTGCTAGAACTCGCCCTATAGTGGCGGACTCGGTCCTCGGCTAGGGCCGTTGTTGGGAGTTAGTAGCCTAACGTACCTTAGAGAAAAGAAGCGTCCCTTCCAGTATCGCCAATACTGCTAGGGAGGTTGCGAGATCAGTATAGCGGTTGGTGTGGACTATTTGTTGTCGCGAGTTGCTCCTAGGGAGCGAACTATGGATGGCGAAATTTACGGGGAAGCTTGGCTAGGTCCCAATGCAAAACCTATAAGCAGACGGCTCACTGCGATTCCGTAGACTGTGCCCTATGTGTCAAATTGGCCCGCGGTCGTGAGTCCCGTGTCAATTTCGCCCACTACCGCGATGTGTTATTGTGCGCATCCTTTGTGATACATTCCTAAGGTGATTGGTAATTTTAGCGGAGATTGTTCTTTCGTTTTGTTTTTTAGTAATTTTCACTGAAATTTCGCGGGTTCTATTGAGAATCGTGGTTTTCTGCAGGCAATCTATGAGCTTGCTCGAGCACATGATGGTATGGGCTTACTTAATATTTCCTAACCATGTGAATTCCTACAAATAATACATTTTGTACACTACATTTTTTTTCTAAATTTCACTAAGTTAAACAAAAATAGTTGCATTAGAAATCGTTTTCAAAAATATCCACCGATGTTGAAACATAATCAAAATCAAGGTAAATTGATACTTCGATGTTTTATTGCATTTTTAGTACTTGGACTGGAAATATCAGTACCTTCTTGCTTTCTTTACTCACACGTTCATACTTTTACTATACATCTTAAAAATACAAAAAATAACTCAAACGATGACAGTATTTAATGTAGACACCTTGTGGACGTCGATAGGCTGAGATGATGAAGAATGTAGATTTGTGTGCGTTATTGTGGGACAAAAACATTCTTGTGTTATTCTATTTAAATACTAGCTTTTGGCCTATTTACCTATCTAACAAATTTTATCTTAAACTATTCAGTAATTCGTGTATTAAGGTATTTTATAAGTACGCTTTCTTAAATCAAACTGTCTATCCATTCATCCAAACTTCCAGGTCTATAATATTTGAAGGAAGTAAGATATTATGGAAATAATAAATTATCATAACCTAGCTTATCATTCCAAAGTCTGATGCCTTATTTTTTAAATAAAAGAGAATCATTATCTTAAAGCATAAAGTAAAACATTAGAGGTGGCTCATGTCTCGCTAAGACTAGAAGCTTAGAGCCGGCAAATATTTGTCATGAAGAAAACGCAATTTTTTATAAGTGCCCCATTACGGCGACCACATACGAGCAATTCGATTGAGATTGTCTTTGCGAGCGGCAAATCACCCACCGCAGTAGCGATTGTACGCAATCACAGGCATAACGTGACATAGTGGTTCTCAAACTGTGCTCTCGCATCACTACAAAGTATAAAACAAAGCCGCTTTTTCTGTAAACCTATATATAAATAAACAACATCACATACATTGCTCTGATTCTGTGGTAAGTAGCTTAAGCACTTGTGTTACAGAAATCAGAAATATAGAAAATTCGTTTCCCATATTGACCCGACTGGGGATCGTACCCGGGACCTCAGAGATGGCGTGACGCCAAAGTCCGGCCCACTCGCCTCTCAGCTACGTACGAGTAGGTCGTCAATATGTTTGCTTAGATCTTTAAAACTATGCAACGGATTTTTATGAGATGTTTTTTGATAGAGAGAGTGATGTATGAGAAAGGTTTATATGTATAATTTATACAAATATGTACGAAATATTTACTTGCACCAGTGCGAAGCTTGGGCGGGTAGCTAATTAGCTATAACTTATTCTAGCTTGTTGTATCATGATGCAAAGAGATAAGCAATATAATGAAAACTAAAGTCAGAATCAACATTAGTAGACGAGTGAGCAAAAATATTTGTAACTAAAGAAAACAATGATATATTATTAGTAGTCATATTCAATATTTCCATTAAAGTAAGTACTATGGACATAAAAATAAAATTAACATAACATAATAAGCTTGCAAAATGCCATAAGGCTGTTTGCAATTATCGTGAAAAGTAATGCAGGTTTGTATGAAAGTGTTAAGGTATTGGTGAGTATAATATTGAAATAATCTTATTAGTTTGAGAAGCAGGTGGCATTGTCCCATCATCTGTCTCATATAATGCGGGGACTACATGAAAGTCAATGGAAAACGTGAGTACAGTCGCGAACAAAAGTGTTTCGGAAGTTCTATTCTTGGGTATCAATAAAAAATGTTGTACCTACAATGGAAACAAAACACAAAAGTTCAAGAAGGCAGAAAATGAGTTGGAAAAATTTGTCTTCAAAGCAACCGAATGGCTTATTATTAAATAAATTTTATTTCTATTTAAATAATCACCACCACCTATGCATATCTATCTATGACATTAAAACCATAACTGTCGGCGTTTTAAAATTTGGAACTTGACTCTCTTTTTTCGCATCCATACCTACAATGGATAATCTTAATTGAATGGTAATACTGGTAGTACTGAAAAAATAAATACAATCTTACCTAACCTACATTATACATCAAAAATACTAAATACGCAGCAAATTGTGTTTTCAAATCCATTACACACTTTAATTTTACAGTGAAATCAATATTTTTCGATATGCAGAATAAATAGTCTAACTATTAAGACCTCGAAGGGAGAAATACTTCTAAACAGTAAATAAACCAAAATGGATAGTCTACATTTTTTTAAAGGTTTATTGACACATCTGACAGTTGTGAGCGCCAGTGTCCAGAGCAGCATGTCCGCTGTAATGACACCGCGTACGTGCGCCAATCGCGCGGTGACATGCGCTCGCGCAAATACGCGCGACCTTCTGCCGTGCGCGACTGTACTGTAGATATTCGAAATACGACGGTATTTTGTGATTTTCCAATTTAACATAGCCCAATAATTTGTTTTTGTGTTTTTATTAGTTTTCTGTTAAGATATAAAATGTTTAAGACTTGAATCCGTCAATTCAAAACTCCGTACTAAATTTGTAAAAAAGGGTATATGATTTTTCAATATAGAAGTTTTCTTTTAAAATGTTTTTATTAAATTTCGGCGTGGAAAACATTTGGGCCATTCGAGATATCATAAAATAAAAAAAATAGATCATAAATACTAACGTTTAATCAAAAGAAAATATTAAGATACAGCCTGATAAAGCAAACAATTATATATTTAACCTACAACTTTGCGTTATAACTATGGCAATAAAAACATTATATAAATGGGTTTACCTGTCCTATTAACGAGTTTAAGCGTTTAATAAAAAACATAATCATATGCCTACGTCTATTTTGTTTTACAATCAATCCACTAATATAATATGCTTGAAGCGTAAGAAATCATCGAATAAAAAACATAAAGGTTGTCCATTTTTTATTTAAAAAATTATTCAAATACATCTGAAATTCTCGCACTGGTATTATAACACATTTTATTTTATCGCCATATTTTAATTGTAGCGCCATAGCATACTACCTAAATACTCGTATTAATGATACATTTGGTATTTGTGCCTAAACTAAGCATAGCTTATATCCTATTCTATTGGTATTGGACGACCAAATTTAAATGTAATACCACTTCTGATACATCGTAAACATATAAACTTGAAATACAATTTAGTTCACATATACAATTTTGAATTGGTGTTTGCAATTCCACGATGATGTTTATTTCAAGAATCAAAAGAAAAACCTTAGCCTAAGATTACTGGTAAACATCTGGTAATGACAAATGGAAGTAGCGTACGTGGGACATTATGGGACATCGCTACGTGGGCTACCGTTACGGGAGTGACCGCTGTGCCTTCAAGAAAATTACTGAGGGTTATTTGCGAATTGGAATTATTTTTATATTTACAGGTAGTGGTTGCTATCCTATCGAATTTTATAAAGGAAATGAATTTATTTTGAAACTGGATGATAATAAAATTTAAAATTGCTAATCGTCATCGGATCCGCATAATTCAGTTTTGATAGGCCTACTGATTTTTGGTCATTACGCCCGGGTGAAACTTTTTATTTAAATATAAATAAATATAAATATTGGACAACATCACATACATTGCTCGTAAGTTGATTTTGTTTAAATCAAGATCTCATGTATCTAAGTTGCTCACAGATAGCACCCAAAACCGTTATCCTCCATTTCATTTAATAAGCTTTCAAATCACTGTTCTAGTCCTGTCAAAATCTAAATGAAGACCTTCAGGTTAATTAAATCTGCACTAATATTTAAAACAACACGACATCACATTAAGTAGCCTGTCAGTTCGTGACTACGTTGATGCAACTCAACCGAAACGCCAGTAAACAGTTAGAAACTTACATGTACTAGACATCATTCAATAGAAGATGGTGTGAAGATTCGATGCAAGTGTATCAAGCTGGACACGAAATTGATACTCGTAGTAAACGTCTGTATACAGGCAGACGAGCAATATTGAAGGCGAAGACTTGGTATTCGTTTTTCGTTACATTTTTTCTAATAAAATGAGGAACATGATCTAAATTAAGGTAAGGAAACTTGACGACCTCCGTAACCGAGAGGAGAGCGTGCCAGAATTTGGCGACGCGCCATCTCTGAGGTCCGGGTTCAATCCCCGGTCGGGTCAATATGGGAAATGAACTTTTCTGTATTGTCTCGGGTCTGAGTTTAGTGGTACCGACGTTGTTTCTGATTTCTGTAACACAAGTGCTTTAGCTACATACCACAGAATTAGAGCAATGTATGTGAAGTTCAATATTTATATTTAGTTATATATTTATACTTAATTTCATAAATGTTCAAGTCTATATAGGTACTTACGTAAGCCGACGTGGAACTTTCAATTGGAATTTTGACCGGCGAATTTACACTCACAAAGTATGCGTCCTGCTGGATCCCCAATCAGCAATTACAAAACAAACGAAATCGATTGTTCAAATACCAACCGAGTAAGGGGTTGCGCGCAATATAGCAGGCCAGGGATGCCAGGAAGAATAGTTGCTACGAAATATGTACGCTCGACAGCACATCACGCTAATCACTAGCCGTTCGATACTGGCTCTTATATCCATGAAGTGAAGGCGGTAAAATTCACTATAGATAAGCTGAGAGGGCTTTTTAGAGTCTCACTTTAAATAAATATTTCAATATCCGACACGAATCCCATACGACCGTGGTATAGTATGATTTGTAATAATCCTAAATAATTAAAAAAATGTATTTTGTGTTACAGGAGTGGTTTCGTAAATGTGTGGTTTAACGTCTTATATTTTATTTATCTAGCTATAGAAGTCTAGGTGCAATAGTGGTCGCTAATCCGTTGAAATATGATAATCAATCTATCAAAAATTTAATTTTCTAATATATATCTTTACAGTTACTATATCCCCTTGTAGAGGTTTTAGATACTTTAAATCTAATTTAAAATTAAATACTTTAAAAAAATTAACGGGTCGTAAACTCCATGACGAGATCATTGCTCATGCAAGCCAAGTCATTACCATTGTAATGCAACCTACCCAAAACGCCTGCAGTAAACCATTTAATTGGTGAAATCGCGCTAAATTATATGTTAAGTTATCTTAGTAAATTCTTGTTCATATGATAAAACAAAAAATCGAGTATTTTTTGTTTGTTTTGCTAACTAAATGTTAAGTTATTTTAAACGCTTAAAATGGGACGCGAAAGTCTTCAAATTTACAACCTCAGCAAGCAGGTGAGGTCAAATTATAAAACGGTACAAAATACGATGAGTAGGCTGGCATCACTACACAAAAGCTATGCGACATACCTACGCCGACAATCGCTGCAGCAGCCAAGCGTGACTGCGCTAACGCAATTGCACACGACTCCTTAATATGCGACGACTGGCCAAATATTTGCGTACTGATTAAAAGTCCCGCTGTCAAGCTGGGGGCGATCTAAATAATATTAGGCGGGCGATCATACGCGTGAGCGATCATAGGCAAAGTGCCCTGTTGCAGGCAGAGAACATGGTGGGATAATAAGCGGATATTTAAAAAAAAAAAATTGAAATTTTCGAGTTAATGAAAATTTTACAATGCTTAACTTTCAGTTTTATATGTACTAGATGTAACAGACTGTTAATTATCATCATTAAAAAAAAAAATGACATTTGATCATTAAAGAAAACGACACCATCATCATTAAAGAAATTAATGAACATATAGGCAGCATATGTTTGCTTATATGTACTGTTCATTATCATCATTCTCAGACATAAAACACCAAACATTGGACATAGACTGGCTCCTTACACTTCCGTAATGTTAGGAGATGAGGATTAGGTGAACTGGGAAGCTGTTACAGCTAAGCATATTACAACAATATGTAGATAAATTGTAAGAGGACCACTAGCTAATCTGTTCGCCTTCACATTTATTGAATTCTGTTTACATAGATATTCTAAAGTTAGATCACCAACATCGGCATTCTTACGGCAATAGACATCAATTTTTAATATTGGTATTCCAAAAATCCTATATAATTGTAAACATGTTGGTATAGATTAAAACAATGTCGCTATTCTAACATTTACGCCCACACCCTGTTGCTCTAAGCACAATACCTTTCAGTTGACATTTAGCATTAGAGGGATCACAGCGTTACAATTTAACATTACGAGGGTAAGCTTTTGTGAGCCTCATATAAGTTCGGGGATTTACGTAATTTTCGTACAATAAACAGATTTTCTTAGAGTAGATTGTTTAAGTTGTTTAACAGCTTAAAATTTCAAAATGTAGTAAACTTAAAATGTAGTATAAGAACGTGTATAGAATCAGTTAACAAAGACACGTTTCTGTATTTTTAAAGAAGTCTTTGTTGGAAAGTATCAACCAATATTGATAAATCATATGTGGTTGACCCTTCCACATATGATACATACTTTCTTAAGGTTTAAAATTAAACCCACAGGTCAATAAACTCTGAATTTTGTGTTCAAGTAGTTGGAAATTGGAACCGTAATTGATAACAATACAAAGTGACTCGCTTGTTCAGAAATCGATTTATTAAAGAATTCCGAGCTATTCGTATATAAGGATTTTTTACCCGGCAAAAAATATATTTTCACTTTTTTCGATTTTAATTGGCGACTTTTAATTGTTTTTACTCAAAGGAAGTGTATGTAAGATTGTTAAATTAAATACTTGCATAGACGATACTAGCTAACATTGTGTTAAGAGAGGAAGTAGTATTTTATTTTGGATTTGAAAATGGAAAGAAACTGAGATCTGATTATGAACGAAAGTCGTGAGTTTTCCACATAAACAGGCTATTAGTATTATTTTAAAAGTCATCTAAGCAACACTGTATTATAACTAGAGGCACGCTTATATCTAAATTAGTAAATATACCCATCTTAAGCTCTTCTAAGCTGCTTAGGAGTGATCTCTAAGAATTTATATTGTTTTACGATCCTTTGTCAGTGGTTCCTGCCGAGTTAAATGATTTATTGTCACCGTATTTTGAATTTTTGTTTGCTTCAACACTTCTTGTTTCTAATATCCAGATTAAGCCAATGAATGGACCAAATTCTATCAGATTTTTTAACCAACTGGTTTATACGTAATCGTATACATAAAATGAATCTCTGTTCGTTAGTCTCGCTAAAACTCAGAAACGGCTAGACCGATTTTGCTAATCTTGGTCTTGAAATAATTGTGGAGGTCCAGGGAAGGTTTAAAAGGTTAGATATAAAAATAAGCATTACAAAGTTCGCCGGAAAAGCTAGTAAACAATAAAATAATATTTATAAGAGTGTTGTTACCTGGATATGTGTGTGTGTACTTTTTTACTTTTTGTGCCATAGAAAGGTTTAAAATTTAAACATGGGGTCAACTGTAAACTACTCGTTGATAGCGGTTTTTGAACAGCGTAACGTAAAATATATAACTATTTATCAATTAATGTGTTGTAAATAAGGGTTTTTAAACGCGATTTATTTAAAAGCAAATTATTACATACAACCTATTTCAATTTTAATTTCAATTTACTTATAAAACGATTTATGAAAATTACATACCATATTTGGATTTAGCGCTTCTTTGTATGTGGATATTTGAAGGAGTAAGTTTTTATTTCTTACTTGAATGTCGTCACGTTCAAGGCAGGGCGCGAATTCAAACCGGTTTTTAGTATGGAAAAGTATAGTTGTATTCTTTGATTTACACTTCGATTATTGCTGTACGTACCTCAAAAAAAGATTTTGTCAACGTTAAGTGTACTGACTTATAAAAATCTACTGCTCGAAACTACTAAAAAACTGAATAAACTACTACTTGTAGTGTACTAAAAAATCTCGATCACAAGTCAGTTTTGTATAAGCTTACTAACAAAATACATTTAATTTTCAACCGTAATGAATACGAAAACTTCTACCTATCCCATATCTTTCTTTTCTCCCTAAATACAGGTGTCCAAAACAAAGAAGTAATTGATACAAAGCGACCAAAAGACTAATTGTCGGAGCTAGGGAGTGAGAAAAAAAATCTCTCAAAAAAACAAAAGAGAGCATTGGAGCGGCAAAGAAAAACCCGCCAAAAAGCCAATCGGCTTCGCGAAACAATGAGCCAATTACACTGTCCTCTGCGAGTTCCGCATAGAGTTTAAAAGTACAGAGGGAGAGGGAAATACTATTTTGCGTGATGGAGTAGGTACAGAGTAGAAGACATACAAGAGAGGTAGGGTAGCGATGTATCGCTTGAACTGGAGCAGCTCGACTGGTGAAATACCTCCAGCTTACAGAAGACCGTAGCCAAAAAACAATCACTTTTGTGTTGTTGTGTTCCTGCGTTTTCAGAGGTTCCTGAGAGGTTTCCAGAGGTCCTGGGGGTGATACATTAGTAGCAAGGGTCAAACCTTTAAGGTAAGGGCGACAAGTCTAGTATGAGATTTATTATGCTGTACTTGTCGCTCTTAAGTAAGGACCTCATTACCACTTAACATCAGGTGGGATGAGGTCAGTCTTAAAGTTCAATATTAAAAAAAAAGAAAGTGTGTTGTTTGTACAATTTTTCTTCTCTGGTATTTATTTGCTTAGAAGGGAGATTGCCAAAACGTTAAACAAGTAACAAAAATTACAAGGGCAATAGCTTGCTTCTACATTTGTCGCTTTTTTTATGAACTAGCTAAAGCCCGTGACTTAAAGGATCTTAATATCTAATAATTAAAAAAATAGTTAAAAAAAAGTCCTCATTTACGTCATAGATCCCTTTAAATTATTTGTGAATGGTGTCAATTTAGTTTTAGCATTAATCAATTGGTTGAAATCTATTTACTTGAAATAATTTGAAAATACTCGTAAATTTAAATTGTCAGAAAATATTTTTAATCGCGGTAAGATGGCATCAATAGCTAGACTTATTTGATATCAGAACGCAAAAGATGTAGATAATTCAAACATTAAAAAACATCCCCTCTGTGACTCTATATTGCATGGTATTCAATGGGGTTCCGATAGAAAACGCATTCCCCTTGGGAGTAGCGATAAAAGATTCGGCGTTTGAGCAGGGGACCCCGGCACTTTGTCTGTTTTGGACCCTTACAGTTAATACAAAGTGGCACTTGCCAGTTATCAAAGTAGAAATTCATTATATGTTTGAATAAAGGTGAGAATCCTATGAATATTATAATCGCGAAACTTGTAAAAAAATTGGGTGAGTAGATGTGTGTTACTTTTTCAAGCAAAAACTGCAGAACGGATTTTGATAAAATTTGTTAAGAAGATACTGGCTTAACCTAAAGTCATATTAAATATACGGGATAAAAAGCATCTTATATGTTAATTTACCATCTTATCTTGATACTACATTTCATACAAATGCAATTATTCGATTTTGCGTGACGGAGTAGGTACAGAGTAGAAGACATACAAGATAGGTAGGGCATAGTGATGTATCGCTTGAACTGGAGCAGCTGGACTGGTGAAATACCTCCAGCTTACAGAAGACCGCAGCCAAATAACAACCACTTCGGTGA
The DNA here is from genome assembly GCA_037074685.1 of Glyphodes pyloalis. Classification (NCBI taxonomy): domain Eukaryota; kingdom Metazoa; phylum Arthropoda; class Insecta; order Lepidoptera; family Crambidae; genus Glyphodes; species Glyphodes pyloalis. Next base: position 12,743,895 of record JAYKKO010000007.1, read on the forward strand.
TGTTGTGTCCCTGCGTGTGAGTAAGGTTTCCAGAGCTCCTGGCGGGTGCTACGAGTATGTACTAATGTTAATAGCAGGGTCAAGCCTTCAAGGTAAGGGCGACAAGTCCACTAACAGCTATTTTTATGGTATGCTTTTCGCCCTTAAGCTAGATCACCATTGAACATCAGATGGGATGAGGCCAATCTTAAAGTGCAATATAAAAAAAGCATCCAGATATTCGAGACATCTATTTATCCATTTTAAAAACTTTCACGTTTTTAATGATAAAGATGGTTAATGGCTACAACAATCATTGCTGCTCAAAAATTTCCATAATTTTATTATTATTTTAAATAAAATGTCGATAAATAAATTTAATAACAACCATGGTAGTAGAACGTCTATATTTAGATTCTAAAAATTACACAATTAAAATGAACATCCTAGAATGAACTACACACCCACTTACTCACTAATTAAGCTGTAAAATCATCTCAATAGCTTTATTAAGAATACAAAACCTCTGTCGCCCAAGGAGCAACAGATGGGCGACATTAAAACGACAATGATTTTCCTCTTAACAGCGAGTTTTCGAAATTAACAAGATTGTCTGACACCGTTTGTCTCTCCCCCGGGATGTTTCCGGGAAAAAAGGAAAAAAAGCACAAACAGGGGAGACAGGATTACGTGCCCGGGGCCTATCTAATGTGACAGATTATCCCGTAATTTCTCCTAAATTGATATCTTGAGTGGAGCGTTTTTCCCACTTTTTTTTTCACCCTCTTTGAAAGATTGCCCGTCATCGCCCTTGCGATGAGGTTATGAAAATCTTTGACGTAAATTGGTTGCACTTTTGTCAGCTTCGTTATCTAAACTTTGTGATGAGTGAACTGCTAGTATCTCATACTAAAGTAGATTACTCATCACAAAGTTAGGTAATTGTATATTTAGTATGTATTCGTTATTAAGCATAGTATATTTTTTTAAATAGTAGCGCAGTATATTGGCTCCTCCCAGCCTGATGGTAAGCAAAAGAGGAACCTACATTGCGATGACAACAATGAATGATGATGAATAGTTCAATGTTTTCACATTTAAGTACATCTATACCCAAGGCCGTCTTAAACTAGCCTGGGGCCCTTGGGGACACAATAATTTGAAGCTCTTAGCACATACAATTTAGAAAATAAAATAAGGGAATCATACTATTTTTTTGGATAAAATATGTCATTTATGATATTAGAATGCTGCTGGTTTTTTATTTAGAGAAATAGTCGGTCCTTCTGGGCCCCCAAAGATTGGGGGTCCTGGGCTCGGGCCCTTTGTGCCCTTATGGTGAAGTTGGTTATGTCTATACCATACTGAAAATAATAAATGCGAAAGATTGTATAAATGTATGGATGAGTTTAGTGCCCAAAACATTTAGTGAAACTGAATGTATATTTGTTACAACCGGAGGTAGTGTCATTTGCATTGTATAGACGTTTCATAAATATTACTATTGAAATTTACATGAATAAAATTATATTGAATCGGGGGGCACGGTAGTGCCCCCGCCAAGTCGAGCGCGAAGCAAACACTGCCTGAGTATTACACTTTCACACAAAAACTGCTTAACCGATACAGATGAAGATTGATAGACAAAAAGATGAAATATTAATTTTACATAAAAGTTTATTTTAAATGTTAATTAAGGTAAGCATATAGTGCATAATAAATTATAGGATAAAAATTGAATTTGGTCAAGTATTACATAAATAAATACATACGGTCAAGCTTAAGCAATAGCATTTAGACATATTTTTTATTTTTCATAGACAAGTTCTTCTCCTTCTTTTTTCTTTTTTTTTATCTTTCCTGTTTGTTCATGCATGGAGTGAAGGAGTTTAAGTATAGGCTTGAAAATGTATGTATTATTATTTGATTTCACTGTTTCCTTTTCTTTTTTTTATTATTTCCTTCTCTGTAATCACAATAATACTGTAGCCACTCGCTTGCGTGGAGTAATAACAAGAGCCCCAAATAGCAAGAGGCTTTAGTTATTTTTCCAAGCAGGTAGGTTCCACCAGAATACCAGCGCTGTTGCGGTGTTAGAAATAATGCCGTAGCAGCATTTGCTGAGGTGGAACCTTATTGACCACATTATGTTCTGTGTGTGTGTGTGTATTTCTGTATTTTTTTTTAAATCGTATTGTGTGTCAATAACCACTTTTCTATTTCTATTTCTACTTTAACTTACCACAGAATCAGAGCAATGTTTATATGATTTGTTCAATATATAATTCATACTTCATTAAACTAACGATTAGATCTAGACAAAACATAGACTTTTCTTACTGGAATCATTTTTTTAAAGTTTGACCAAGTTAGTAAAATAGACTAAAAACTGCACGAGATATTTTTTTTAAACACTTTTCTTTTTTTTTCATTTGGCATGGAAATGATATTCTTCAACAGGATATAGGCAAATTAATGCCATATCCTGTATTATGAAGAAGGTTGTATTTGATTGAGAGCATCCAATATTACTTGATTGATGGTCACGCAGTTTGATCGTTGGCTGAACGGAGATTACTTAGGCTCGTTAACTAACATCGCAGAATCAGTTTAATTAATTTTGGCTTATTTTTCCCAGGACGATAATTTAAAGTTGTGCAAGTACCAACATTGTAGTGTAGATAATATGTACACTATGAGACTTATTTTAATATTTATATTAGTTTCATTTTTCTATGTTCAAAGAGACTTATTTTTATTTCAGATCATTATAATCTGCACAGAATTCCATGTAGCAGTTTCATAATATAAAAAGAAGGTAAAACAGTAGGATGTGTTAATTAACAGGTACCCTTTAATCTTTACAACATTTTCGTATTTGCTGTCTAATTGCATTTCGACAGGGTTAAGGAAGACATACCCTATGGTTTAAGTTGGCATTAATTTTATGTATTACCCCGACAAAAATCCAGTGCCTTTTTATTTCGTAGTATATATCTCTTCCAGAAGTTTGTCAGTTTTATGCAAAAGTAGAAATAAGAAAAGGAATCTTATAATATTAATAAAAATATTCTATCAAGTAGCATTTGATAAAATCTTAGAAGATTATATGATAAGGACAGGATGAAGTATATCCTGTATTAGCCATAAGACCCTATGGGTATGATGTAGAATATTGTTTCTTTCGTATACATATTTGGGATGAAGAAGTCGCTTTACTTGGTATATGCCCATATTAGTATACAAACATCTGCGTATGCGGAAGTCAGTCTACAAAATAAAACTTTCTGTTATAACCTCTGCAATTTGCAAAAAGCAACGCCCGACCGCCGCAATCTTAGAATCTATTTGCAAGTTGATAGGCTAATTATGAGCTTGACATCTGAACCCGAGTTTCCAAACGGCTCTATCATCGGCCACTTGTCTGCCACTTGACAAAATAATGCGTTGTTTCACAACCTAGCATCTACCGCGTGTCTTGTAACTATTGTACTAAATGGCTGGTAACGTACTCACTTATAAAACGTTTTCGCAACAGACAGCCACCGTAGAATGACCCCTAGCTCTTTGTTTACTGTTTGGTAGAAGAGGTCTGGTTTGGCTGGGCTTCGCACGCGTTGAGCATTCATTGGAAGTCGCGGTCTGGTTGTCAGTGAGGCCGTCGCATCCTCCAAGTTATTATCACTGCAGAAGATAAGTGCACGTCAATAAATCGTGTAAAGTATGTGGGTCAATGGAGTTTTAATTGCAACGAGATTTGGCTGTAACTACCTAATCTTTGTAATGACTCAAGTTTTTGTTTGGCCTTAACTGTTATTAATTACATGTAAGTAGATAATGTGTGCTGGCAGCTGGTGTGCTTGCATCATAAGCCATACATCTTTTCATCCTAAGTACAAAAGGTGTCTATTGATTATTTTGGTCCTATCCCTATTCTAAATAAGGGTTTGCAAAAAAATTATTAAACCTCGATAGAAGTGTACAAAGTATAAGCTAGAATATCTATATAAAAATGAACATCTAAAATGTATGTACCCGTATAACTTCAACTTTAGAATGTACTTACTACTAATGCGTTGGTACCTACTTGTTGTAAATGTCATTTCAGTTAATGTCACTTTAGTTACTTGTGTTCATCTACCTTTACGTGACGCAGAATTTTTGTTTCATAAGCAAATGGTTTGATATGAGACCACTAAATTTGTAGAGTTCGAATGCTATACAATTGTTAATAGGTTACAATGAAACAGTAGAACGCCCTTCCAAAAGCACCTAATTTGCATGTTGACAACCATTATCACTGATCTAGCCCTAATAGGTTTTTCACCCGAAAAGCAATCAAACGAACTGTCAACTGTCACTGTTGACGTGCCGACATGACACCGGAAACGCGGAAAGTGAAAAAAGCGGCGGATGTGAGCAATCGGCGGAAGTTACGTTCCACCCCGCGCCATCAATCAAGCCTGTCGTGAACGAGTCGATTAAAAGTTTTTTTTATGAGCATTATGGCGTCTTTATTATGTTTGGGGTTCCGCTGGTTTTCGTAGGGAAATTAAAGTAAAAAGTACGGTTAACAGCATGTGAAGGTAAACATTTGAAGTTTGATATTAAGTCTTATGTGCAGGGCATAAGGGAGGTACAAACTCCAAAGTGTCTAGACTGAAGTGTTTTTGTCTGTACATTATGTATTCGAAACTTCAAGTAACTGTAAAGTTCTTAAATTGTGACCACGCACCGAAAAATTTAGCATGGAATAAAGAAAATGGCTTCCGATTAGATGGGCAGGCAATCTACATACATACTTCCACAAACACAAGAATATTTTAAAACTAACAGAAAATAATTGAACACCTTTCTCATAAACAGTTGCACTTAGACGCAAATTAAACATAATTATAAACTGCTTAACACAAAGTGAACACACGTAATGTCTCAAGTTATAAATATGTTTTATTAGTCATGTTCGAAGTTAAAATTAAGTGAGACCACTAATTACTCGAAAATAATATCACTTCCCATAAATTTATTGACTGTAGCCGTAGATATAGGTACAAATACAAATAATTTATTTATCGTTATCACAGGTCACGGTACACACAGGTGTTAAAAAATTATTACAGTATCGCTCTGATAAGCCAAATGGCATACGACAATTATTATTGTTAAATATGAAATACTCACTTTTAACAAACATCCAGGCAGGATGCGCACTTTACTCACGCCACATACTTTGACGACATTTCCATATATGAGTAAGTAAGTAGTCTACTCGACTGGAGCTTAAAAGTAAATTACGGAACCCTACAAATTGTACGTCGTTTCTAACTTATCCGGTCTAATTGATTACGACTACGATCGGTGTTAAAGGGAGATCATGCAATACGATTAGCTTTACGACATATAAGATAGTCAAACGTTTTCATTTATTTTCAGAAATACCTATTTAAAAATAACAAAAAATGTGATCTGAAATGCGCGTTAGATTTAATTTGTTTGAAGATGATTGAATTCTACGAATGGCTTGGAGGCCTGACCATATCTGGTATTATCCTTGGAAAAAGTAAAGATCTTTCAATAATTTTGACTTAATGTCGCTAACGCTATTAATTGTTATTGTTGTAAGTAGCTTAAGCACTTGTGTCACAGAAATCAGAAATAACGACGGTATCTACTACAACACCCGGACCCGAGACGGTATAGAACAGTTCGTTTCCCATATTGACCTAACCGGGGATCAAACCCGGAACCTCAGAGGTGGCGCAAACCAAAGTCCGGCCGGTTTGCCTCTCAGCTACGGAGGTCGTCGTATATTTTTGATAATTCATATTGCAATGTTCACTGACACTCGCACTGTAGAAACCTCCAATATGAGCTTAAAGAAAAGCTTGAGAATGGCCGACCTAGTTAAATCATGGCTTTGTCGCGCCACAAACGCTACATGCAGATAATTGTGAGTCGTAGCCGCGCGCGCATTGCAAATCCAATAAATCTGTGCGGCGCCTGCGCAGGAGTGGGCGGTAACAAAACCCGTGAGTTTAATTTAAGAATCTGATTAATTTAAGGTAACCAGACTTCTGTTAGCAGATTGGCTGATGATTTATAATATTTTTGAGAGTATAGAAGTACTCCTAAAAATGTCTTCTATATATATATTAAGAGAGGTAGGGACCTCTCTTAATATATATATAGAAGGGCATAGCAATTTATCGTTCGAACTGGAGCACCCGGACTGGTGAAATCCCTCACAGAAGAACGCAGCCAAATAACAATCACTGTTGTTGTGTTCCTGCGTGTGATAAGATTTCCAGAGCCTCTGGGGTAGAGGGGGGGGGGGGAGCTACATGGTTAGTACCAGCTACTAAGTAAAGCCTTCAAGGTAAGGGCGACAAGTCTAGTAACAGATTGATTATGCTGTACTTGTCGCCCTTAAGCTAGGACCTCATTACCACTTAACATCAGGTGAGATGAGGTCAATCTCAGGACCTAATTACCACTTAACATCAGGTGAGATGAGGTCAATCTCAGGACCTAATTACCACTTAATATCAGTGTTGTGGGATATCCTATACATTTTATAGAAAAATCTAGTGTCAAAGAAAGAATCTGCATACAAAAAACTAACTGTTGTAAAACCTTTATTCGGGTTAAACATGATCATCAAGAAAGTGATCTTCTCACAAGACATCAATTGTTCTGCATAGTCAAATAACATAGTAAAAGTATTTACGTTAAAGTACGAGACGATCACTTAATTAACTGAAACTGGATTATAACCTCTAATTACGAATATAAATGACGCTAATAACATATGCATCATAGTACCTATTACGTAACGTACAGAAGTTGCAATGCTCTAAAATAAAAAAACCAATGATAAATTGCAATTTAATGCGAGTGCACGTATAATTAAACTCTTCGCCGCTAGTCTGTGTTTAAAAATTTGATAGCCTACTTTTGGAGGTGAATGGGTTAAAAAATGGCGTTCGCTTAACGTCGGGGGACAAAATCGCACACTTGCACAACGCTCATTGTGGCTCAGATTTGCGTACACTTTCTAATTTTACGGCCATCAACTAAAAATCAATTAAAAATCTTATACAGACGCATCCGTTGACATGGCACGCGGTAACTCATCAAGAAATAGTGAGGGGCAAAGAGTAACAGAGGTGGCTCAGTGTAATATCTTCTTTATTTGGTTGAGGGGGAAATGCCTACCGCACCGTCACTCTCTGCGGTAACAGAGAGTAGTGTGTCAGTCTTGCACCGACTAAAACCCCCCCTGGTTGCCAACGCTGCGCATTGAGGGAGTCAGGATTCAGTGTTATATCTTCTGATGAAACACTAATTACCTAATTAACTGTAAAAAGTCTTTTTTGTAAACAGTTTTGGAATTAAATTTATTTGGTTTAGACTATTTTTAAAAAATAATTTTTAAGTAAGTATCTCTAAGTGCAGGTACAAACCAAAGTCAAAACACTATTTTGTTTTATAATTTTCGATCAAAAAATATTATGTTTGTGTATTATAGAAATATTTCAAGCAGGCCTTAGTGTTTAAATTATGGTTTTTTATGTTTTCCTTTCTTATTATTTATTTATAGGATAGGAAGAGAGATTTGGTTGATTAAAAACCATTGTAGAAGAGTGGAAATGCATGTCAGTTCATTTTTTTCCTTATTCTACTTTAGTTATAGCATATTATTAAAATGGAGATATATTTTAAATGACTAATATATAGCCCTCAACATCTTCAAATAGAATTGGTATAGTAACCAAACATTAAAATTAGTATTTTGCTCAAACAATAACATTTAACATAACATGTTTACAGGTAGCCGAAACTACTTTACTGAATACTTTTACTCTATGACAGAGGTCAGTAAAAGTTGTTCAAACATTATTTCCGATTCACACGAGACCGATCCACCAAATAAATCGATTGCATGATCCGATCGCTTTTGACATTGTAAACGCAGTTTAGAAATCGAGTCATCCTTTTATGGATCATTAAAAACTGATTTTGGATTAATAGTTCTGTTTCTAGTACCCACATCCTGCGGTTACGGCGCGTAAGCGATTACTGTGATTGCCTTAATATTATGACACGGTTTCTTTAATAAATACCGCTATTTAAAGGGCACGTGAACATTTTGAGAAACTACTGACGCGTTAATAAAAACTCACTTTATATTCATCAATTATCGAATGTATGTGATTACGTTTTAAAATAGAATAAAGTGTACTAAAAGCGCGTCGCGGCTTCGTTCGCCTCCGGCAGTGAATTTTCAAAGTCTGACATAGGTACCTTTTATTTATTTAAAATGTTATATATAACAAAACAAGTAAGAACTGAATATAAGTTTACCAGGTGTTTCATTTCGTTGGGTTAGTAGTTTTTGGCACGAAATAAATTCGCCCGAACGTGCGAATCGTGCCCTTTCAATAAAAATGTTTTTTTGGTAGGCGTTCGCATGAATGTATTTTAAACGCGTGTGAATCGACTCCTTCAGGAACTAGTAGTATGCGTTTAGTAAAAACATTTTTTTTTTAGAAATGCAACGATTTGCAAGTTCCACAGGTGTTTTCACATTTTGAGAATAGGAGGTATATTATTGATCTTGTAGGTAGTAGTTTATTCTCTATTTAATTTAAGACTACCGACGAGTCAAGTAGTAGCTATTTTACAATTAATAACTAACAATGCCTTCTTTGAATGCTTATACAAATATTAACAAAAAATGTGGCCCATTGATCATGAAAAAATAATCCATATAAAATTTTTGCTTCTTACTTCCGTTGTAAAATTCTTTCAACGATAAATTTAGCATAATTTGTTGACAACTTGATACTTTTTTCAGTTACTGAATCAGTTCAAGAAAGTCAGTTAATTTTCATTAACATCTTAATAAATTGTTGTCTACATGTACGTCAAAATTGTGTACGTACTCAACACGCATACTCACTACAAAAAATGTTCTCCCTGCTAATCCTTTGTTTTGTTCTCTCGTTCCTATTTGCATACGTCACCACCCAAACCGGGATGTCCTGCAGCTGTCGCTTGCCTCGGGCGTGACGTCATATGCACACGTGTGACGTCACTAGTCACCAGAGTTACAGCGTCAAATAGGGAAGCAGACTAAACAATTGGTTTTTGTTTGTTAGATTATCAAAAAATATTTTTGCATTTTCCACGTAGTCATCAATGTGTATATTTTTTTAATTTATAAAATGAAAATATAAGTTTCTAATATTTTAAGCTATTTAACGAAGTCAAAACTATCTGGTATTTTTGAATAAATCCGTTCACCTATTATATTTCGTCAATTTTGTTTGTAAACTATTGTCACTTTTTTTTATATTGCATTTCAAGATTGACCTCATTCCACCTGATGATAAGCGGTAATGAGGTCTTAGCTTAAGGGTGACAAGTACAGCATAATAAATCTGTTACTGGACTTGTCGCCCTTACCTTGAAGGCTTGACCCCTGCTACTAATGTAGCACCCCCCAGGAGCTCTGGAAACCTTGCTCACACGCAGGAACACAACAACACATAAGTGATTGTTATTTGGCCGCGGTCTTCTGTAAGGTGGAGGTATTTCACTTTATCGTTTGGAAATAAATAAATTAGTTAGTAGTAGCAATAGGTAAGCGTATATGTAACCTACATCGGTAAATGCTTACTCGCTGAACTGTGAAATTAAAATTCAATTTGCGATAACTGCAACATCAATATTGATCAACTATCAATTGATACTACTCTATACGCTATTTTTATACATGTTTAGTGTTTCGTTAGAGTTAGGTTCCAATATTTTTTTTACAATTCAATGTTGAAAGATACCTACCTACTATAATTCTACATAGCATGTTAGTTATTAAAAAAAAAACATATATTTTACATTCAAATGTATGTTTATTTGTGAACAGTTGTGGGATTTACGAAGACTTCCGTAGCCGAGAGGCGAGCAGGCCGGACTTTGACGAGGCGCCATCTCGTAGGTCCCGGGTTCGATCCTCGGTCGGGTCAATATAGGAAACGAATTTTTCTATATTGTCTCGGGCCTGGGTGTTGTCGTACCATCGTGGTTTCTGATTTTTGTAACACATGTGCTTATGCTACTTACCATAGACACATAGCAAATGTACGTAATGTTGTCCAATAAATATTTATATTTAACAGAATGGGTTAATATAATTATGTGTACCTAATATGATTCTAAAAATGGAGGGGGTCCTAAATTTGACTGCTTGTAAGCTAAAAGTAAGCTTTAGGCTCTTCACCAAAACAAAAGTTATTATTACGAACAGTGCCCTACAGTGTCTTTATTAGGAAACACATTACTGCGTTCAGTGTTCCAACAAAACAAAGGGCTTTTATGGAATAGTCATCAGATGCGCCTACCGGGGACGTCTGACGAATGCGCAAAACGCGCAAGTGCATACGAAAATGCGCGTCAAAAACGAACCAAAGTCAACTCTACTCCAATTGAAATAGGGATAAGTAGAATTGCAAAATCGTATCAGTGGGCATCTTAACGCGAGACGATTTTGACGCGCACATAAGACGCTCGACTTTAAGCGTGAGGATGTAGAGTTTGTTTTTGAAAGCTGTAAGTGAATTCGTTGTTCAAAAATTGTTTCAATAAAACCTCTAACCATTCCAAATTGTGTCTTGCTGCTTGCTGTATAGGGTAGGTAGTGGGAAGTGAGCGTAACTGTAAGATACATAAGACCTGCGCCTACGCACGTCAGCGTGCCTGTAATCGGATCGCACTGCCTTGGGTGCCTTACTGCGATGATACTGCTTTTGATTTAAATGCGTATTAATGCTTTGAGGGAGCTGTGTTTTATGGGAACACTTGGTTCAAGTCACTGGACTTTGCCTGAGTAAATTGATTTTCTACCAAGAACTTTTATCTTTCCAGGTACAGTTTAGAAAATGAGGGATTTTTTGTCATTATATTCATGAATTGAATTTTTATTTTATTTTAGACAGTGTTATCCCTCTCTGATCCGTATTGTTGCTATCGGTTTATCGAATGAAATCGAATCAAATTCGGAATCAAAAGATTTTTTTCTGTAAATTTATTAGTAAAAATTATTTTACTGTTCGAAAAAAGTTGAAAAAGTATGTGTTAATGTTTGCATGAGAAAATAACTTTATAAACACTGTTACTAAAGTTTTTCAACAGCTATTAGGCATAAAATTTGATTTAATTTGATATTGAATCGAATCGAATTCGAAATCACTATATTTTTTTCATGTAAACTTATTAGTAGTATAAATTATTTTACTGTTTGAAATATTCCTACTGTTTTCTTGATTTGTAAAATGAAAATCGAAACCAAAACGCTTCTTGATTGATAACGATTAAGATTCCACGACCCTGTTCGGGTTATTTAAATGTTTGTTACAATAAATTATTATCTTAATGTGTAAAACAGAAAACTTTCAACCTAAATAGTTGTCTATTGTAGAAGAAGTGTTTTCAAAAAACGATGACAAGTATTTGTAATGTTTGGATTACTAAATGTTGACATTAATAGTTATTATAATTTATATCCTATTTATTGACACATTAATTCAGTTTCTCCATTGAAAGTATTGTGAACGATGGACGCACGTGAGTGTTACTTACTTTTTTTACTCAATATCAAGATGTGGTTTTGCCATCGAATGGTTATTACATATAGCTTATCATTACATAGTATTAAACAAAGTAGCTTTTTTGTCCCTATATCCTTATGTACGCTTAAATCTTTAAAACTACTCAACGGATTTTGATGCGGTTTTTATTTGCAATAAAGAATAGAAAAGCCGATATATCTAAGTATTTACATTGCGGGGCGGGTTGCTATTTGTAATATAAACTGAGGTGGCTGTTCATGTGCCAATGTCATAAACAGTTACCTACAGCGTTTACCACAATCTACAACAATGTTGCTTAAGATTGGTTTAACTTAATCGGGAGCTACGAAATGTAGACGGCACACTATTATCATAGACCGAGGTGAAACGAAAATTTTGTAGGAAGTTCATTGTCAAAATGTTATGGACAGATCATTTTTTACGTACATATTGTACTCATAGAAGACACTTCTTTTAGAGAAGTGGAACTCGTTGCCGGCTCATGTGTTTCCTCCTTTCTTTGACATGGATTCCTTCAAAAGGAGCGTGAAGAAACATCTTGCGGGCCAGTATGGCGATGCTAACGGATAGGATATTTTGATATCAAATCCATTGTCATCGCGATGTAGGTTCCTCTCTTGCTTGCCATCAGGCTGGGAGGAGCCAATATACTGCGCTATATTGGCTCCTACAATAAAAAAAAAGTGATCATAAAGTTTAGTAATTTAAAAAAATAATAAGCATACATATTCGGAATTAATTTGTTTGAATAATAATTCCGGTACGTACAGTCCAAAACGCGTCAATCAATTTGTACTGTATCGTGCGTTATGTCTTTCGTGCAAAATGTCCTAAATATCAAAGTTTACTATCACAACTATTCACAAAACAACATATAAACGAAATAAGTACACTGGTTATTTAATGCTTAATATAAAATACTATACGGAATAGATATTCGTGAAACCTTAAACCAGTATCAGGCTTTCAAAAGAAAATCAATTCTGTCCGGTTCTAATATTTTACGATTCGTAATTTGTCAAAAATGACTTTTTCTACGAGTCGTTAATTCTAATTGCAAATTTACTTTCCATATAAATTGTCATCAGCCATCCGTCAGACCTTACGTCTCGCCTAATTTATTACTATCCGTAACGAATCGTTTTTCAAATATTGGAATTGGGTTTAGTCTTCTTGTCCGATTTTATTATTTTTATAGTACTAAACGATACAGCAGAAAAATTTCATCGCCTACGATAACTTGCGGTTAGCTCAGTTGGTAAGAGCAGCACGCGCGATACGTGAAGGTCGTGGGTTCAATTCCCGCACCGCAAGGGCAGATAAAATTTTTCTGTTTCTAATATTTAGTCTTCTTGTGACATGTCAGTTAATTACCAAGAAACTGAGTCAAAACATTAAGTGCAAAGATTCACCGTCGGCTCCCCGCCCAATAGCATAGTTTGATGCCATAAACCGATCATTATGGGACTCGTTACGACACTGTCATCCCGTTTTACTGCCTTTAATGACAAGACCGTCGGCGTCCACCATTCCCAGAAGTTGACAAAGATGGCCACACCACAATAAAAGTATAAAACTTGCCTAATTGTTACCATAAACCTCTCTCGAATGTTTATGGCTTACAACGGGGGTATCAGAGAGATCTCAATAAGTAAGGTCGCGGTCAGGGAATATTCAGTAGTATTTATCAACTCCTCTAGCATGTCAAGTTCAATCTATTAAATCTGGTTTTGTTGCAATTCATTTAAGAGGTAAAGACAGAGTTTCCGTATTGGAATCATTCCTAAATAATAAAATAAAAATAAAATATGTTTATTGGCTTTAACAAATATTAAGTCTTAAACTAGTTACTTCAGTATCATCCCCTTTTAAATCTATTTAGACCTGTGTTAAGAAGATATCGCTCTTCTTTAAATTATATTCTTAACAATTTACTAACTCCTTAATTTAATTTTTAGTGGCAAAGTATTAATTTACTTTAAGTTATGTTTAAGTGTGTATGGGTGTGTATGTGTGTGCGTGTGTGTGCGCGCGTGTGTGTGTTTGTGTGTAAGCGTCTATATTTATGCGGTTGCTGTCAGGTGTGTATATGTTAAATTAAAAGTGGTTCCATATGAGCGTAGGTTTTCGACTGCAGCCATGTTCTGAGCACTTTCTTACATTCGAAGATATTAATGTTAAATATATTCAACTCCCTATCGACAGTATTGTATGAATCAATTTACAGCGTTCCTTTATGATTTGTACCAAACTCCTTAATCTTCAACAACATTCGAAGATATTCATGTTAAATATATTCAACTCCCTATCGACAGTATTGTATGAATCAATTTACAGCATTCCTTTATGGTTTGTACCAAATTTCTTAATCTTCAACAACTTAAGCTATATTTTAGGGAAGACCTTAGCGCGAGCCATTTCCTGACCTCCACTGTACACTGAAGGCTCTGCGGTTTTATTGATCGGCTTGTTAGTGTGACAGGATGCCGTGAATAAGGTCTTAGGTTAACTGCCAGTTTATAGATTTGGTAGTGTTATCGATGGCGCGTCGCTACCGGCGTGCCCGTAAAGGGCTGAGGATTGATGACAGCCGCGGGGAGATTGTGTTGTTTTGCTGGTGGTAATATATCTCGCTGATGTCTTAGTTTTGACGACCTCCGTAGCCTAGAGGCGAGCGGGCTCGATCCCCGTCAGGTCAATATGGGAAACGAACTTTTCTATATTGTCTCGGGTCTGGGTGTTGTGATACCGTCGTTGTTTCTGATGTCTGTAACACAAGTGCTTTAGGTACTTACCACAAAATCAGAGCAATATATGTGATGTTGTCCAATATTTATTTATTTATATTCATATTTAGTTAGAGGATCGTGAGATGACATAAGCTCTCATTCGGCGCTTTAGATTGTTTCCGCTGATATCTTTTCGTGCCCATACATTTAATCATAATATATGGTTACTTTATTTAAGTTACATATCATAATGTGAATATGAACTGTGTTTGGGGAAGTCATTGCAGCCTGTAACACATTTATTACTATCACAGGGTGCAGGGATAAACTAAACGGTACTAAATTATGTTGTAATTTCCAGATATATTATTATTAAACCTTACTAAACCCTAATGGAAAACAATTAGTTCCATTATAACAAAAGGGTTACATACGGGAGTATATAGAATTTTATTTTAGACTTTCGAGGCGAAACTTCCTTACACGCGTATTAATTCTTTGTACCTACCTATATGTCAGTCACATTACCAACTGCATTAGCGAAATGCATTGTTAGTTAAGTGTTTATAGCAATAGATGGTGGAAACGATGTCCTGGTTTTAACATTGATGATGTCTAGTGAGTGGTTATGAATGAAAGTAGGTATAATAAGTCATAATATTTTATACGATGCTCTGTCATAGTTTAGTAGTTATACATAAATTTAGGATCAGTAGCACCAACACATAGGGTAACGGACGATTTGACAGCTGTCAAAACTGACATATCCCATACTTATTGCAGTTTGAGATTCGTCAACTCGTCAGTTACAGTCAAAGTTATATTATGACCCTAAGAAAACCGTCAAAACAATAATATTAGGTACAATATCCCGAACTGAGTGAAGACGAATAGTGTTCGCTGACACGCAGTTACAAGTACAAGTAATAGCGCAATATAAGTTATCCTACAAAGTAGGCAATTATACTTTAAAAAATACCATCTATACTGAACTGTTGGAAGCCTACCTAATACAAAAACCCAAGCTTTTTTTTTATATTGCACTTCAAGATTGACCTCATCCCACCTAATGTTAAATGGTAATAAGCTTCTAGCTTAAGGGCGAAAAGTACAGCATAATAAATTTACTGTACTTGTCGCCTTTACCTTGAAGGCTTGACCCCTGCTACTAATGTAGCACCCCCCAGGAGCTCTAGAAATCTTACTCACACGCAGGAACACAACAACACAGAAGTGATTGTTATTTGGGTGCGGTCTTCTGTAAGGTGGAGGTATTTCACCAGTCGGGCTGCTTCAGTTCAAGCAATAAATCGCTATGCCCTACCTCTAGCTCTTCCAATTCAGCAAGAAATATTCTAACTAGGTTTATGGATTTGGTAGTGTTATTGATTGAGCCCGTAAAGGGTCGATAATGCCTGCCGTAGGGTAAAGAAGGGATATTTACTGCTGCCAGTATCGGAAACTGTGTGATGCCTTTGTTAGGGAATCGGATAGAATTGTTTGGCAATATTCTATATACATAAATAATAAATAAATATGTAAAATACTTCAATGTCTCAAAACATAAAATGAGAAACGACTATTTTATTCACTTTCTACAGACATCACAATGCCAACGTTTAAAATCACA
Source organism: Glyphodes pyloalis (assembly GCA_037074685.1). Lineage (NCBI taxonomy): Eukaryota > Metazoa > Arthropoda > Insecta > Lepidoptera > Crambidae > Glyphodes > Glyphodes pyloalis. The sequence goes on from JAYKKO010000007.1 coordinate 12,759,884, forward strand.
TAATGCAACACATGAATACGTGAAAATGGAAATATTATACAAAACAATATTTGTATGTAATATTAAACTAGAATTTATTGCAAAATCAAAAATACAATGAGCTTGTATCAGTTTTCAGGGAGTCCTGTCGAGTGACTTCAATGAACGGATTGTTGCATAATCTTTGCAAAATAACAATGAACGGCGAACAGATTTTTAAATAAGTCAAAACAGATATCAAGATACTTATATGAGAAATAATTTCACTTTTTTTATTAATTTTGGCGACAGAAACATTGAGCCTCAAGTCCCCCAAGCCCAAGTGGCTCACTTTTTAAATTTGTGGCTAACCTATTATTTTGGTAAGGTAAGTATTTTTTTGGTGCTTTTGTTTGCGTTTTTTAAGTTAACACAGTAAATTTTAGGTCATTTTTTAATTATAATTTACTAGGTTGATTTTCTATATAATTTGCTTTAAGGTGACTTTTGCAACTCTAATTACTAATTTAATTATAAATTATCATACAAAATTATGAGTTAGTACCTTCACAATTATATTTCGTGAAACAATTATAACAGTTTAATTACAGTAGAGGATTTCTGTGTCTCAAAATGAGAATGTTGCAAATATACATTGTAAACATTTTAAATTTCAATAGTAAGCAAATTTTTTTTAATTTTAAACGTTTTTCTTTTAGTGCATTGTCAAAACTGTTCCCACCTACGCGTATTCTATAGATTATTCGGCCGCTAATTACCAAAACAATACCAAACAGAACCGCCTAGTGACTAATTCAAACAAACTCCGTCCAAATTCGTGTAAGTGAAAGACAAAACAGTACATAGCATCGCACACATTCCTCCGTAATACCAAATATAAACACTCATATCCGTCTATTTATGTCGCGAGTTCACATCCAGATATAATCGCGTTTACACAAAACGATTTTGATTCCTTTGTCTTCGATCATATATTGGACAACATCACATACATTGATCTGATTCTGTGGTAATTAGCTAAAGGACTTGTGTTACAGAAATCAGAAACAACGACGGTACCACAACAGACACGAGACAATACAGAAAAGTTCATTTCCCAAATTGCCCCGACCGGGGATCGAACCCGGAACCTCAAGAGATGGTGCGACGCCAAAATCCGGCACGCTCGTCTCTCGGCTACGGAGGTCGTCAATATACTTCGTAGATCTATAGTTCCATGCAGGGTGTAAACGAATTATTGGTCTTCCCGTCATAACGTATATATTGCAAAGGAGTTGTTTAATCTAATTCATAGTTTGAATAAGAGCAAAAATAAGCATAATAATTAATAATAATTGCCTTGTTTTGGCGGTTCAATTTTTTAGTCGCGACTGTGCATATCCAAATTGAACGCAGTCCGTGGCTAATAATTCTGGTGCCAAGACGTTAACTTGATTTAAGATAATTGAATTGACTGGCTCCATGGAACATTTGGTAGTGCCTTTAGTAATATACCTATATATAGGATTTAAAAAAAGATCAATTTCAAACATTAAACCTTAGTTGCTTGCACTCTGTTTTTGCGACTACGACGGTGTTCGTACGGTGTAAACGCCGCTATATCTGTAAAGGACCACCCACACCGCGTAAGCGAGCGTTTATGGCGCGATAATAAACGCTCGCTTACGGTCGCGGTCATGTCAACTGGTACCAGCTTCTGCTATTTTGGTATCAAATTTTGGTTTCAGTGTGTTAAATGTTTCGTGGGGGCCTGAATCGAGTCACTTTGGATATATGAAGATGGGGAATACGGAAGAAGAGGCTACAGAAATAATGTTGTGTTGATCTGGACAATCATAGACTTGCTGTCGAATAGTAAGTTGGAGAAGTATGGGCTCTTCTAGCTTAATAAACCTTTTAACATACAGAAGGTTTCCTTTGCTTAATAGTGGGTTGGAATCAGAATCATAAATCTTTTTATTTATGTGATTTTCATGTCACAATTTGTTTTCACTATCTTTTTTCCATAAAAATTTGGTATTTCGAAGTTTTATGTTATCAAAATCAGAAATCACTTTATAAATTTAAAATACATCAGTTATATTTAAAATCGTATAGGTATATAAACCGGCTCGAAACCTATAATTACAGAGAAGATGTCGTCAAGAAAGTATTTTGTTTTCATTACAAAGAAAGCTGAACTTATAACTAATTCTGCAAAACAGCACTGTGTCAATTGAAAAAACTTACTCATTTTTAGGTAATGAATAGAATGATCCATACGTCGACTATATCAATATTTTGGTCTTACTTTGAATATAATCATGTAAATACAAGAAATTTTATATTTTTGTGTTTTGTGTTTTTGTACGTTTGAAGTAAAAATTTTTCGAATATGTATCCTTGTCGGATTCACTTTTGAAAATAAGAGGAACAAATGAAAATGTCAAATTATTTGAATGCAAAAATTTTAAAAAGGAAACATTTTTAAAATTGTAACTTTTTAAGTTATTTTTCAATGATCCCAAAACCAGCCAGATACAAATTGTATCTTCGAAGAGATTTTTTTAATTCCATGTCCTCTTATATTATAAGTGAAGAGACTCTTTCTTTCACCTATTAAACAAAATGCCAATTATAAGTTGGCCATAAACCTAAGAATTTTAAGGCCACATATCTTAGTTATTGGCATTGTCTAACGCGCTTCGTACTTGTTATATCATGAATGTTAAGTGTAACCCCGCAACCTAATTAGCAAGGACAATCAAAAGGCGGCCACAGTATTCGCGAGCCAGTGATTAATGGAACATCCTCTTTGTTCGTGTGTCGGCTACACGTTGACGTTAATTGGTTTAGTATTGCGTCAAGGCGTCTAAATAAGGTTGCGTTACGAAATACGATCGGTGTTTTGTTTGTTACGACTTCGTGATATGGATTACCCTTGTAAGGGCCACGTTTTAGTCGTAAGGAAAGGAACTCTGCTGGACGGAGGACTAGGTAGGTACTAGGTAGCTTCATTTTTATATAGAGACTATTCATTCATTCATTCATTATTTTATTTATTTTCTCTCACAAAAAGGTTACATTGCATATTTATCGCAAAAAACAAGGTACATGATGGTGTAAACCCTTGTGTGAGAGACTGGAGCCTGAAATAGGTTTCCAGAAGAAACCCGTAGTACAGGTCTCCAGACTCCACCGCCAAGTAGTTTATTTATTGAGTACTGATTTTCTGATCGTATGCTGAGCAATAATTATATTACAAACATAACATGCTAGATACCCATATTAGAATCGTGAAAATGTAATTACAATTAATAACCCATACTAGAAAGGGTAATAACTTATTCTAATTTTTTAAATTGTATTATAATCTATAGCCTTAAATTATTTTAACTATAATTAACAGATAACATGAAAAAAAAAAATAATAATAATAAAATAAAATGTTAGACATGGCAATATCATAAAAATTTGATTAAGTACATTACATAACTTAGATAAAGCATGAGTATGTAATTTAGTTTTTGTTTGTTTTATTTATTGATTTGTATGATGTTGTGTAAATGTGTTAATAGTTAATTTTATAACATTTAAGGTAGTCTATCGTAAGTATTGGAAATAAATTTGAATAATATTGTTATCATTATATTTATATATTTTACATTTCCGTAGTTTGTGTGATTTTTGTTTCAATGAGTAAATTTACTAAATTTAATGTATTAAGTCTGTAACTGTAGTTTCAGTTAAATATGTTTAAACAGTAAGTTTTCTGTTTCTGTATAGTCCAGGGTCTTCAACCAATGCGTAACTATAGTTTTACAGGAGGACTTTGTGAGATGATACACAGATAGTGCCTTATTAACTTTGTTGTAAAGGTATGGGCCCAGGAAACAGTAGAAATTTTTTGAGTGACGTGTATGAAATGATTCGACCTGGCAGACTGTCCCTTTACGTCGTTTATCTTTGTTGAGGCCAGGGTCGTACTGGAGCTGAGAGTGCCTTTTGAGAATCGTTTGCAAGATAAACGATTGTCTAACAGTCAGTACTTCCCACTCTCTGTAAAGGGTTTTCGTGGGGAATCGGTAAGGAAGGCCAGTACTCACCTTTAGGATGCACCTTTGAGTCCTTTCCAACTGGATGAGATGTGTTTTTGCTGCACCACCCCATGATGAAATGCAGTAGTCTATGGTTGATTGGCAGAGGGCATAGTACACCATTTTTACCGTTTTCCGGTGTGCCACCTGGTTAAGAGTTCTAAAAATGTGTATCAATTTTCTCATCCTCGTGGTTAGTACCTGGACGTGCGGCCCAAAGGTAAGAGTTTGATCCAAAATCACTCCGAGGTATCTGATCGTATCTGTCCTCTCGAGTGAGGGGCAAGAGCAGCTCAAAGAACCCATGGGACAGGAATGAACAGTGATGTCAAGTGAAGTAGGAGGAAGAAGATGGGATCGGTGTGCAAAAGCTACATACTTTGTCTTGGTCACATTCAGCGTTAGGATGTTGCTTTATAGCCAATTTGTAACCTTTTGCATTCCCTGTTGAGCACTGCTGAAGACATCGTGCCAGCTGTCACCCGTAAAAAATAGGGCTGTGTCGTCAGCGAAGGTAACTATAGTGCCATTGTTGAGCTGGAGATTACAGAGCTCGTTAATATAGATAAGAAACAGTGTAGGTCCATTTATACTGCCCTGTGGGATTCCATAGGTCATTTTCACCTCCTCGCTGACAAGATTATCTATCTTTACTCTCTGTCTACGATCTGTCAGGTAGTCTTTAAAAAGTTTCAAGGGAGTACCCCTTACCCCAATCGCCTCCAGTTTAAACACAAGGTGGGGGATAGAGACCGTATCAAATGCCTTTTCGAGGTCGAGAAATATTGTTAATGATTTCTTTTTCCGGTCCAGGCTGGTTATCACTAGGTTGGTCAGGGTATGGACTGCGTCATTTGTGGATTTCCCCGGTCTAAAACCAAACTGTGATGCTGAAAGTAGTTTGTTTTTCTCCAGGTAATTTATCAATTGCTTATTCATTTGGCGCTCTAGTATTTTAGGGAGCACGGGCAAAATAGCAATAGGTCTAAAGTTATTGACACTGTCCTTCTCCCCCCCCCCTTATGGATAGGTTTTATCAGCGCCAATTTGAAGGCATGTGGGAATATTCCTGATGCTATAGCTAAGTTACAAATGTGGGTTATTGGGGGTGCCAACCAGAAACAATTATTTTTCAGTATTTCAGTAGAAATCAAGTCAAAACCCACCGCACAATTGGTTTTTAGTCCACGTATGATTTGGATAATTTCTAACTCGTCAGTAGGAAGTAGGACGAAAGAATTACACGGCGAGTCATCCACTATGGAGAAAGGTGAGTGCACCGCGCATGATAACGGGTTTTTTTCCGCAAGGCTTTTACCAATGCTGGCAAAGAAATTATTTACCGTGTTGATGCTTTCCTGCGGGTGCGAAGGTTGAATTAAAGTAGTCGAGTGGTCTGGCTTCTTCTTTATATTTGTGACTACTTTAATAGTGTCCCAGAGTTTCCTTTTGTTTCTAGATGATGCTTCTATGAGTTGTCTGTTGTAATCTTTACGTGATTTATTGAGTACGGATTTACAAAAGTTTCTATAGCGTTTGTATGTAATTTTTAGGGTTTCGTTATTTGGGTCTTTTTTTAATTTTTTATGTAGATTGTCTCTGTTTTTTAGACAATTTAAGATACCTCGCGTCAGCCATAGTTTACTGATTCGTTGTCTACTGGGAATGATTCTATGTTTAGTGTTTCTATTAATTGCTGATGTCAGCCGGTCTATAAACAGATTGGTTGCGTAATTTACATCAGTGCTGTCTAGAATGGACTGGAAGTCAATCGTTTGAATATCGGACTGGAGTTTGTCGTGATTAATTTTAGTACGGAATCTTTTGTATGTCTCTAATCGGTGAGTCAAATATACAGTTAAGGTCACAGCTTCGTGATCAGTAATTGAGGACTCAACAACAAAACATAGGGCTTGAAATTTAGTTTTAAGTATCATGTGATCTAAACATGTTTTTCCGTGTGTGATTAGTGTATGTCCGGGGAACAACCCATGACCTGCAAGCACGTTAAGGTATTCATGATGTCGTGAGTCTGCTATTAGGAGCAATGTCTATATTAACATCACCACATAAGTAGATATTTTGAAAGTTTTTCAAGGTTCCTAAAGTTGAGTCGAGGGAGTCAACAAAATTACCCAAGTTGCGGTCACTAGGCAGTCTATAAATTGCGATGACACATATCTCATTATTAAGTTGTAGTACTAGACAATTACAACTAGCATCTGTGATTTCCTCTACTCTGCACTGGATGTTTTCCTTAATATAAATCACAACGCCTTCATTTTGTGTATTGTGACTGGAAGTAGTATAATGTGTGTATCCTTCCAGATCAGGGGTAGGAGAAGATGGGGAAAGCCAGCATTCCGTTAGAACCATGACTTCCCACTCTATTTTAGATCTTTTAACAAGAGAGATAAAATTATTAAAGTTACAGTTTATACTTCTTATATTTTGACAAATAATATTAAGAGAACGACAAAAGTCAATTGTTGCTATGTGAGAGTGAATATCTTCAATATCGCATGCCATAGCTTTGGCCACCGAAATCCAGTCTAAGCTCGAGTGGAATGAATCGATATCTTGAATGACCATTGTAGGTAAGTTCAATTATATGTATATTTTAATAACTAACTAGGCGTTTGCAGATTATGTAATATGGGAATTTATATATCAATTGCTATAAAAACTAATAAACCAAACGTTTTTATTTATGCTAAGAAGCTGATTTCAAAGCGTTACATTAAGAAACAAATAACAACATCGCAACACCAGAAAAAAATAAGAAATATAAATATAGCCGTGATTATTACCTCCATGTATAATATATAGATAAGTATTACAAATGTAATTTATATGAATAAAAAAATATTTAATGATGATGACTTCACCTATGTGCCTTACGAAATTTTTCCATGGTCTAGAATCTAGATTATATCGACCGATTTCGCGCATACACGTTTTCCCTCAATTTTTTTCTTCACTGAAAATATGAAAATATAACATTCTATGTAATTTCGTGCATTTTTGGGAAAATTGCAGAAATTTTTTACGTAGTTCTCGTAAAGAAATCATTAATCAATAAAGAAGAGAAGATGCTTCTAGAAACAATTAAAGAAAGGGAGCTCATTATACGACAGGTAAAAATACAAAACAGATTCGCAAAGCTTGATGTATTTGCGGACCTATTTTGGAAACTTGGTATGTACCAAACTGTTCACTGTTTTTCCACTTTCAGAAAAACATATTGAATAGCTTACAATGCTTAGAAAGAAGATTCTTATCCGACATTTAAAACTTTCTCGTAGAAAATTGACACAAGATGTTTCGCTTACGATTAGACAGCAGGCAACATTTGCAAGTCCCATTGACACTTAACATTAGACATCGTCTTGGGGCCAAAGTTCTGTTTTGATTGACGCGAACATGCGTCGAAATTGTCGCCTTTCTTCGGACACTGCTTTATTTGGCAATGCCTGCGAATTGATTCGAAAAACAAGTACCTACCTTTTTTTATGACGTGGGGAAATACTTTGACGCATCGTATCGTAGGCGTGTATCTGTAACTTAGAATAAGGAAAGTATAGAAACCGCATCATGACAGCAACAATGTTACCGTCCACCCATGGACTTAATATATAAACAGGACCGAGTACTCGCAGCCAAAAAACGAGCCGAGCGAGATAGCTACCACAGAGGCGTGTGTCCCTTTCTAATAGGGTGACAACAAGATTTATTTTGACAACGAGAATAACACTAAATTTTTGAAATAAATAATACAAATTGTCAAAGGTATCTATTTATTTAGCCATGTACATGCTTTGGTTGATACAAATGACAAGAAAATATAGTTGAAACAATGCTTCAAATAATTGCTAGTAAGTACAATTACAGCCGCTTCGGCTACATGTTTAATGAATGGCTTTTGTAATAATTGTACGCCAGTCTATGTCTACGATTTTTTACCTAACTTCTGATTACTGTGGGCAACAGATTGTTTTCAGTGACAATATTAATGTTAACCAAAAAACATCGTTTGAATAATTTGATTGATTAAACGACTGAGAAGCTACTTTTTAAACATGATAACATCTTTAAGAGGTGGCACGATGTAGGATTTCTTCTTCAGAGTCTGGTAGTGGTCGGTGGCTGAATGTATTACTGAGAACTTCAATTTTTTTACTTTTGGTCTGTAAAATAAACATAAAAGTACTATACATATTACATCTAAAAAATTACAGTTAACTTAGTGTAACATATTACATCCAGTTTATGACCTACAAAATAATACTCATGTAAAGAATTAAGTAAAAATAAACCTGGCCAAGTACTTATAGGTTATAAGTCGTAAAGGTTTTACTATATTTGACTGTAAAACGAATCCTTCTTAAATATTTATTTTATTTCAATTTTATTATTTGTCTTTAAATAAAGTGTATTCCGTCAATATTTCAAGTGTCTAACTGTTATAGCTATCAATATCCGGCAAGCAATAAAATCACGTATGTTGTATGGGAGCCCTTTACATACGTATATTATCTTGTTTTTTAGTATTAAGTATTTGATGTTGTTATAACGGCATCAAACAATTAAAATTATAACTAACTATCACTGTTCACAAGATACAGCCTGATGGCAGTTAGACGGAAAGCGAAGTCTTAGTAATAGGGTTCCGTTTTACCCCTTGGGTATGGAACCTAAAAGACTATGTAGGTATAGTGTATATACAAATAGTGTTTTTTTAAATACTTGATTAGGTGTTTAGAATAAGTTTACTAAAATTAAATCTTGTTGTGTGTTGTTGCGTTGAAGCATGATAAACAATTACTAATGATACTTACCACAGGAGCAAGTCCCGGCTGCATACGACAGAATGTATAGTGATTTTTTTGCTAAACAGCATTCTCCAAACGTTTGCAGAGAATCATTATTCTCCCATTTTAAATAAAATGCGAACCACTCTGTATAAGCTTAGTACTAACACTAGGTAATAAGTAAAATTTTTGTTACTAACATTTCTATGGATAATTTTGGTCCGAAATAAATGAATTATTATATTATATTAACGTGTATAGCTGAGCCATTTTTGTCGCATTACTTCATTTTTAAGGTAGGTAACTGTAAATAAATGTACAACAGTGAGAAACTAACTCGAGCACACAATTGAAATATTACGAGAATTATGGGTACCCTAGTGGTAAGATTTACAGTAAGATTATTTTGAGCTTACCTGTAAAACGATATATGGCAATCACTATATAATTCACTTGAACAAGTATAAACGCAACATTTTTTCACCATTTTATCTTATGAGGTGCCTTAGAATTGTTTATTTTGATAAACTCAATCAATGACAGTTTGACTTACTGACGCCATGGCAGTTCATGATGATGCTTTAGAGGGTTACCACTAGGAAATTAGAAATAAGCAAATCCTATTTTACGTATTCTTTATAGTTTATGTATAAAATCAAAGAAATAAATTAAAATATAATTTATTATTTTACATTTGTTGAAAAAACAATTTAATACAAGTGCAAAAACTGAGTTTTTGATCAGGCAAAATTTAGATCAGAAATATTATTTTATGCTGGCAAGATCTAAGAAAGATCAAAGAACGAGACACACGCCTCCGGCCTGGCTATCTCTGTCGGCTCGGAATTGCATCTGTGTAAAGCGCACAGGAATTAATACTTTATTGCATTGTAATAGTGTTCATTTTTCATAATGAACTTTTTCAGAGTTATCAGTCCTGTTTATTATATTAGGTCCATGCGTCCACCCCAAAATATTTTTTTTCAACATTGTTTTGACGTTTAACAATTTAAAAATGAGTATTAATATCTATTTATTCTTTGGTAATGTAGCTAATGTCGATTTTAATATCGATAAAATGTGATAACAATATGGGTGGTGAAGAAATAGGGATCTTTTTCTTCTGTCGATATAAAAATAATGAATACATAAATAAATATCAGGCTATATCACATTGACCTGAGTCCAAAGTAAACAATTTAAGCACTTGTATTATGGAAACCAAAACCAACAATGGAACTAGCCCTGCTTTCCTTCATAATTTCCACCAGAGTAGTACTAACATGCTAGGATGAAGAAGACTACAAGAAAGCAGTTGAATAATTTAACTTTTGTACGACTGTATGCTATGAATACCAAAGTGTATCAGCATATCGACAATCCAGTACATACTTGATTTCGTTTATGATGTTTGCATAAGTATACGAAAAAATAAAATTACAGTGCTACCAATATTTATTATAAAAAATATATAATTTTACAAATTAGCGATTTGTGTAAAATTAAAACTTTTTGCAAACAAATGACATGTAGTTTAGTCCAACCATAGATCAGAGGATCTCAATCTCATATTACTTTGCAGTTTACTTTATTGATTTTTGCCCTGCAATGGGATTCAGTTTTCACATTTCCTGTAACAAAATACAAATTAAATAAAGTGAATTTAGTTAGACATGTTTATATTTATATATCTCGTGAATCATACTTGTTCAATTTATGTCGAACTAAATCAAAAATTTCATACGATGCAATAGGTACATTATGCCATTGCCGATATTTTAAGAGTAATGACACCATTTTTTACCAGTCTTGATTAATTCTTATTTACGTGGTATCATAAAATAACTGAAAATATTTTGAACAGATCTAAAAGTGTGTGCTAAAAGCGATCTAAAAGTGAATGTGTTCCAAAATTTTATCGACAAGTACGATGAAATTTTTTTCATTGGCACATCACTTCAACAACAAATATGCATTATTTAAATTTGAAAATTTGGTTATAAATGCGCCTTTATTTTGGGAAAATTAAAAATCTTAAAGGTTAACAAGATTTTTGTAAATCTTTGGCTAATTTTTACTACATAATACGAAAATGTTTTTGCAAAACTTACCGATGAAGACGATATTGAATAACTCTCGCTATTTTTTAAATCACAAACTTAGAAACCACCATCGTCTTTGATATACAGTTATCCACGTCCGCAATTATAATAATTATTTGTTTTTATTGAGTTTTCATACATAATTTTGCTACATTATAATAAAATCTGTTTTAGTGAAATTCAGTTTGACAATTCAATGTCAGTTTGTCAAAATACGAGATAGGGATACCATGGATCCTGTCACAAGTATGCGCTAGTATTTGATAATACTAATATACATAAGTGTGACTATCAGTGATTCTTATTCCCATTTAAAATATAAGAGTACATAAGCTAGAAACCAAAAACAGTTTTCGTTTATACTTTATAGTTCTATTTAATAGTGGCACGGTATTTTGAAATAGACAAAGGGGTGTTTTAAACATTTAATATTAAATATTTAATTTATTAGGTGTATGGAAATATTGTTGACTTGCGTAATGGATGCGCAGATGCAAAATATATATCAAAACATGTTAAAACATGGTTTATGATAAAGTTGGTATCGATTTGTAGCACTATTCTGGAAAATATGCAATACTAATAAATTAGTAACATAATTATATACATAGGAATAAAATAAAGCGTTTAGTAAATAGTTACGAATATAACAAATACTGTTAAATACTAGAAAGTGATTTTTCAATTATGGCCCATCACTGATTAAAATACGGCCATTAAAATTAGTCGTATTTGAAATTGAATGTATTTTCAATTTGGTAACGTTCTATTGGCAGTCTATGGTCTGGACTCCAACTCCGGAGTCCAGTCCATAGATTTTCTATCTGCAGATGCGGACTCCAATACAAGCTGTGAGTGGTTTTTGTTTCAGTCACACTAGGTGGCGCTGTATGACTAGATGTGAATAAGACAGCTACGTCCCAATTGCGGTTTTTAGCGTTACATCTAGGAATATAATATATCTATGATCTGAAACGTGATTTGTTATGTTTTATAGATATTAACGGACATGTCACCATGACATTTAAATCACCAATCAAATAACAGTCTACGTATCGCCATCTAGTGGATTTTTCATGAGCGAACACCCTCATTGATGTAATTCTAACAACGATTGAGTACAAGAGCCACAATGAGTTTTCACCGTGAAAACCATTAAAACACCACGAAAGCAAACATTGAAAAAAAACACTCTATGGTAACGAAAAAATGTAGCTCACAAATTTTTTCTTTTATCATGTAAACCTAAATAAAGCATGCCGTCATTCACTTATCATACAGTGTTCCGAAGTAGTGACATAAAAAAAACTCACCACCCAAATTGATGAGCTATCTCATCATCAAATTCTAATTCAATATTCTTTTATTCATGTAAATTACACCAGTAATATTTGTGAAACGTCTATATAATGCGAATGACGCTACCTCCGGTTCGGAACCTATAACTTACAGAGAAGATCCCGGCAAGAAACTTTGTCGTTCATATTACAAATATACCTGAACTTATAACTAGCTTTGCACTAAGACATACAATGTGGTGTGTAAATTGTAAAAAATAATTAATTTATTCGAAGTAATAATTTTTTTTAAACATATATAAAAGCTATCTAATGGTCTTATCAGTTTCCCTATTTATCAACAATAATTCGTCACTTTCACTCACAGACAACTACAAAACATTGTCTTGAATATAAATGAAATTAATTTGTTGAACACATCAGAGTCCGAAGAGAATGTTAACAGATTCGCACCCACGCGACACGCCTGAGTCACGGCTGTCGCAACATTTGTCGCGTCGACGTTAATCTGATCTAGACATCGGTGGCCCACGATTTTGCGAACAACAGATAAAGGGTTTAACTGATGTAGGTACCTGGTACAGTCAGTACATCACGACGAACTAAGTAGTTTCATATTAGTTCTTATGCCGGCTCTCTTCTTAAGAGCGGTGTGACTGTGCTTGTAATAGCAGTTTCATACAAGTGTTTTTGGAATAAATGTTAAAATTTTTACTTTTTTTTTATATTGCACTTCAAGATTCCACCTGATGTTAAGTGGTAATGAGGTCCTAGCTTAAGGGTGATAAGTACAGCATAATTATTATATTACTGGACTTATCGCCCTTACCTTAAAGGCTTGACCCCTGCTACTAACGCAGCACCCCCCAGGAGCTCTGGAAACCTTACTCACACGCAGAAACACAACAACACAGAAGTGATTGTTATTTGGCTGCGGTTTTCTATAAGGTGGAGGTATTTCACCAGTCGGGCTGCTCCAGTTCGAGCGATAAATCGCTATGCCCTACCTCTCTTCGCGCTGCCCTACCTCTCTTAAACTGTGCTTGTAAGTGCAGTTTCATACAAGTGTTTTTGGAATAAATGTTAAAATTTTGACTTACGCGTATTTTGTGTTTCGTGTTAATGTTGTCTTTTGTTTTTATTTATTACCACATGGAATTAAACGAAAGCGAACATAGTAATTTAAAAAAAAAAGAAAGGTTTTAATGCATTTTGGTTGGTTTTGCTTTTTAAATAAAAATAAAGTAATAATAATTTAATAAAAAAAATGATTTTCAGAAGAAAATAGGGAGCATTTAATAACAGCGTCAGCGTTAAAATCTATATACATTGAAATTAAACGTTTTAATTTTTGAATGAATAAGATGATTACAGTTAGTCTTACCCGTAATTTTTTGAAGGGTTTGTAGCAATACTTTTTATATTCACTGGAAACTCATACGCGTGCAGCTGCGGCGAGTCAGTATGTTATTATGTTTGTATTGAAGGTAAAGGAGAAATATGAAAAAATACCATGTCATATTTTATTTATTTTATTCTATTTAAAAACTTTATTGCACAAATAAGTACAACAGGTGGACTTAATGCTAGGGGCATTCTCTACCAGTCAACCCTTGGGTCATGCAAATAGTTTGTAATATCACCACGAATATACCTAACTATTATTTTCGTAAAAAAACGAACATATTCGACATCTACCGGGATTTCATGTTATCCCTAATATCTTAATTTCCCTGCGAAATTTTTAATTATTCGTGCGTAGGTATATAACGTGTATTATAAACAGTTAGGTATACTAAAATAAGTAACATAGTACCTAGTAGGGACTATCAACAGAACATCAAGGTATACACTTGCTGCACAATATTAGTTCTTATAGGAATGACATAAGCGCGGTGTAAAGTTCAAAGTGTATACTGACGTGCTTCTGATCGTACATAATACACAAAGAGTAAGAGTAAGAGAGGTAGGGCATAGCGATTTATCGCTCGAACGGGAGCAGCCCGACTGGTGAAATACCTCCACCTTACAGAAGACCGCAGCCAAATAACAATCACTTCTGTGTTGTTGTGTTCCTGCGTGTGAGTAAGGTTTCCAGACCTCCTGGGGGGTGCTACATTAGTAGCAGGGGACAAGCCTTCAAGGTAACGGCGACAAGTCCAGTAACAAATTTAATATGCTGCACTTGTCGCCCTTAAGCTAGAACCTCATTAGCACTTAACATCAGGTAGGTTGAGGTAAAAAAAAAAAAAGAGTCTTGCATACAATTTTTTCAAAAAGTTTTTTTATCACCCGATACAATGTACGCATCAAACCCACAACACCCACAGAGCGTCATAAGAGTGTCGGCATTGTTTATTATTCTTACCGATGTTTGTTAATAGCGACAGGGCCTTATCATGAAGCGATTCGCACACCCACGCGACACTGAGTCAGTCGTGTCTGTCGCAACGCGTCGCGTCTAGCTTTGTGGGTGGGCACTCCTCTGATAAGCATCTAATTAAACCCTACTTTTGTCATAGATAGCGTACGCGCTAGTCACGGGACGACTTTGTTGGTGTTGCGATTTTGTAGCGATGTGTAAACAGATTAGGGTGAGATGGTTTGCGAGAGAAATTTGCGACAGTGAGTCCGCATCCGTCGATAGACGTAGCAGCAGAGCTCTGTGGGTGGGCAGTTCTCTAATAAGCATATAATTATAAATGTACCCTACTTATCAAATACAGCTCTCGCCCTCATGATATGACTTGAAATTAAGTCGAAATTTGTAAAACAATAATAAGATAAGAAATAAGACAAGCTTTAAAGAAAGTAATTGATGACCTCCGTTGCCGAGAGACAAGCGGACCAGACTTTGGAGACACGCCACTTCTGAGGTCTCGGGTTCGATTTTGAGTCGGGGCAATATGGATAACAAACTTTGCAACATTGTCTTAGGTCTAGGTGTTCTGAAACCGCTGATGTTTCTGATTTCTGTAACTCAAATGCTTTAGCTACATTCCACAGAACCAGAAAAATGTTATGTAGGTAAAAGATGTTTCCAAAATGTCCATAAAAGTGAGATGCACTTTACGTATGTTTCATAAATGCTATTTGAATGAAAACAAATAACGAGCTAAAATTAATGTCTTAAATTTAATAGGTTATTCTGTACGCAATTATAAACGTAGAACCAGTGCGACAAAGTCATTGAGTTTTGTCGCAAATCGCATAGCAAGCCTTATTTATTGTTTCAAGTGGAGCCTAACGGTGCAATCGTCCGTTTGTTTAAAGGCCCTTGCATTGACAACGACAATATCTATTCTCGATCAGCATTTGTTTATTTTATAAACATCGCCGACTGTCACAATACCGCCAACATGATTTAACTACAACAAAATCAGACTAAAGTTGTGGACCCTAATTTACATACAGATAAAGATTAGTTTAGGTTATCTGATGATGAATTTATGTTTGCTGTCGTATATGAAAGGATATGATGTTATGGATAGAGGTCAATGGCTTGCATATTATTCTTGTGTGTGAGAAAATGTTTCTTTTGGTTGAAGAATTTGGATTAACGTCATTGTATTGTTTTGTGTCGTAAAGATTATGATGATAGGGAGGTTTAGAACTGGTTCAATTAATGTGTTTAGCAATTTTTTGGTACGTTTCATGTACGCGATTACAGTTTAAAGATACTAATTTGAATAAACAAAGTAGATATACCAAGAGATTTATTTTAATGACAGCATACAAAGCTATTTAACAATTTGAAAATTCAAAAGTAATAATGAAATTTCAAATTGATGGTATATCCATATAAGTGAAAATTATGACAATTACATAAATATAATAGGCTTATAAGGATTAATGTCTAGTTTTTTTTAATAACTAATCATTTGAAATTTAGTATGAATTAACTTAACGTGATTTGTTCTAAATTTAAACACGAACATATTTTATTTTAATTAGTTTTTGTTTTTCAATAATGATACTTGTGCTTACATATGTAAATAAATGATGATATGGATAAGATTAATGTCAATTGTACTAAATAAAATAATTGTTAGTAAGTATCAAGAAAATTTACACTACACTAACCTGGGTTTAATAAATATATCCATATGAAAAAAAGAAACAGTTTTATTATCAGCTCAAGAGTTATTAGATTAATAAAAATTTCAAATAAAGGACATTTCTAGAATTAAATATTTCTTTATTTTTTCATAGTGATATATTTTTACAGCGTTAAATATGTTTTATTCAAGGAAACACAAGGCAACAGTGACCACTAGAATAATGTTATACCAAACTCACTTTCGGTATCACGGAACACGAAACTACCCTACAAATTAACGAGCTACAACCCCCATAACTGCGTAATTACTACCCGCATTACCATAGACCATAAATCCTTACTAATCACAACACATACTTTAGGTGACATAGAGCCAGAACGGCTAGCTTCCGGCCGAGTGGCCCGGAAACGGAAGTGGCGCGCCGGAAGTTGTGTACAAAGTGAGAGGCTTCGCGTGCCGCGGATAGCATCAGGCTTTGCGGGAAGGCGAGGCGGCAATATTTATGGTCTAAGGGTTAGGGTTCACAGGCAAAAAGAGGCATCGAGAAGTAAAAAATGTCTATGGTCTTTTTTAAGACTGGGGATTTTTCAGTTTTGTAACCTATTTTGAATTGATAGCGAATTGACGTATGCTAAGTAGTGTTAAGAACTCTTTTATGATTATGCTGAAGAAAGATGAAATGTCAAATGTCAGAGAGCAAAAACAAAAGTACAATAAAGACGTTAATTATTTTACCGAAATAAAAGTGCAATTTTATTTAATAGTTCAGACCAAACACTCACAAAATTAACATTGGTCCATCGAGGCGGATATTTAAAAGTTCAGGGTCCAATTTGGGCTTGTGCGTACTTGAAGCGGATCGCTGAAGCGAAGAGTACGCTGCACCGTGTTCATTGGGAATATCAGTTCAGCGGTGCAAAGGAATCTGACGTCATCAGTAAGGGTTCGGTACTACGTCATCGACCTACCTACCTACGTGACGACGGTTACCTCAGCAAGAGGAGGAAAGGAGTTCAGTCCGGCAGTACGGAATTAGAGCGACTTGACGTCTTGGGCAGACGTCGGTCACAGGTCAAATCTTTTGTGAGTGAAGTGGAGTGCATTGTAAGTACAATTTTGAATATGGTTAAAGAAGAGTTGAAATAGACATTGTGGCTACAAGTTAAAAGTGAAATATTTTGAATTTCATAAGTACGGACAATAACGATAGTTGGACTTTGAATATTTTATATCTATTTTTCTTATAATTTTATATTTTTTATTGGAGTTTGTTTGAATTTTGGGTTCAAGATGGATAGGTTGATTAATTTACAAAAACAATTACAAAAAGCCATTGAAAAGGGAGTAGTCAACTTAAAAAAGAGTTCAAAGGATAAAATTAACATTGAGTACTTAGAGACACGATTAGAAAACTTAGAGAATGATTGGCAATTATTTAGGAAAAATAACACAAAATTGTACGAAGAATTTGATTTTGATGAAATAGAACAATGTATTTACGCTACGACGGATATATACGACAAAACTGATGATACATATGTTATTTACAAAACGTTTATAAAAACTGAATTAAATAAGTTATTCGTTCTTACCAACAGGTCAAATGTAAATGAATTTGAGAAAGTTACGGGTGAACCTACCAGTTCTTTTGTAAAGTTACCTAAGATCTCGATTCCCATATTTTCCGGCAATTATTCTGAATGGCCGACTTTCAGAGATTTATTTATCTCACTTATAGATAAAAATAAAACTCATAGACAATGTGCAAAAATTGCACTACCTAAAAGGGCATCTCCGTGGAGAGGCAGAACAGTTAATAAGACACACACCTATAACGGATGTTAATTACGATTATTGTTGGGACTTACTTGAGAAACGATAGAATAACAAACGATTTTTTGCTAATTGTGTGCTTAAGAGATTGTTTAGTCAAAGACGATTAAACTTTGAATCTGCTTTAGGTTTGAAGGAACTGTTAGATAACACCTCTGACTGTCTAAGTGCGTTGCGTAATCTAAATGTAAATGTCAGTTCATGGGATATTATAATAATCCATATGGTTACCTTTAAGCTCGATCCAGAGACGCGAAAGCATTGGGAGTTGCATGTTTCAAATAGTGACTCGTCTGAATTACCAACTTTTAAGCAGTTTCATGAGTTCATAGAAAACCGTTTTAGAGCATTGGAGTGTCTTGACTCCAAACATCAGTTCACTCCACAGACCAGTAGCAAATCTCTTTCAGTTTCAAATTATACAACCAATTTCCGTTGTGAATTTTGCTCAGAACATCATAAGCTATGCTTTTGTAAAGAGTTTATAAGCCAAAATTATGTTCAAAAACGTGACTTTGTATTTAAAAACAAGATGTGCTTTAACTGTCTAGGAGGCAACCACTCAGTTTACGAATGTGAAAAACCGACAACCTGTAAAGTGTGCAAAAGAAGACATCATACTTTACTACATCCTCCTGAAACAAGCGAGAACGAAGTTCAACACTATGTAAAAACAGCTACACCCAGTACAACATCACCATCCGATCATGCTCCGATAATTTCATGCTTATCTACAGGAAGAGCAGAAAAGTCAAGACAAGTTTTGTTACCTACGGCACTGATTAATACTGGATCTAGTACCGGTACATTTCAAGAAGCACGAGCTTTATTAGGTCAGGGCTCTCAAGCCTGCTTCATCACAGAAGATACAGTCCGACGTTTGAAACTAAAGAAAACATCTATCAGTAACAATATTTCCGGTTTAGGCGAACACAAATCGATACCAAAAAGCGTAGTAAATCTTAATATTCAATCCAGAATAGATAAATCAGTAAAATTTTCAATCAACGCATTTGTACTAAACAGTATCACTTCATATCTTCCTGAGAAAAATATTTCATTAGGTGATTGGGTAGATCTTAAAGACATACAATTAGCTGATCCAAGATTCGACACATCTAATAAAATAGATATTTTGTTAGGAGCAGAAGTGTACAGCCACATTCTTCAAGAAGGTGTCACGAGAAGTCCGTCAGGTACTCTGATCGCTCAGAACACAAGCTTTGGCTGGATTCTCTCGGGCACTGTGAATACAAAAAACAAAGATCATTTAACTTCAATAAATCAATATACTTCCTTACATGCAAAGGTTAATGAAGATGTTATACGTTTTCGTAAAACTAATGTACATAGAACTATCCAGAACAAATTTACAAAGAGACAAATGAAAAACTTCTAGCAGATATACAGTTCAAAAATATCAAAATAAGAAGTTTACTTACTGAATCAAGAACTCTTGTAGAATACAGGAACACACGGAGATAAGGAAGGGTAGCCTGAAAATTATAAAGCAATATACAAAAACAAAAAATACTGGTTAAAGTACAACGAAGAAAAGCAAAAATATAAGTTGAAAATAATAGAACAAGTAATAAGAAATAAAATAGGACAAATAAGACCGAGAATGAAGGAGATCAGTAAAGTACGATATCTCTAAATATAACTCAGAAGAAAAACGAGAGAGAATTATTGAAGTACTCACTGGAAACAGCACATATGGTTTATTGTTGAATCTGTAACAAAATGACTTCATAATATTACATAAAGTTATTCAACTTCTTACAAAATAGAATAGACAGAGGAATTTATTATAAAAGCATAGCTATTTATTAAATTAAAGATTGTACAAAATGAAAGTTGAGCGAGATGTAGAGCTGTATCAACATAGCAAAGAACTTACCGACAATTTTGCATGAATTTTACTATTTGCAGTTGTTATTATTTCTATTAAGAATCTTCATATTATTCCATGAATTAGATGTAGTTGAAGGTCAATTCAGAGCATAGTTCAATTAAATTTAGGATATATACTTAGGAAACATGTATTATTAATAATACCCCATGTATTTACAAAAGTCGCACCTACTGAAAAATCTATGTATTTTATATAAAAATGTAAGCATTCTATGAATTTATGTTAGCTATTTAGTATGTAAAAGCGGTTTATTATTTTAGTTGTTTTTAGTTTAACATGAATGTTCTATATACAGGATGTTTTAAAATATGAGTTCAATATACAGTCTGTATTTTTTTATGTTATGAATGATTAAGATTTAAATTATTATTTTTAAATTTAGTTCCTAGTTCAATGTTTTTTGTCTATGTATTTATAGGACATTTCAATAAATGTCCTACGGGGGCGGTATGTTAAGAACTCTTTTATGATTATGCTGAAGAAAGATGAAATGTCAAATGTCAGAGAGCAAAACCAAAAGTACAATAAAGACGTTAATTATTTTACCGAAATAAAAGTGCAATTTTATTTAATAGTTCAGACCAAACACTCACAAAATTAACAAGTAGCTTACTTTATTATTTTACTGATTTACCTACCAATTTGTTATTTTACTTTCATTTCATTTCGCGTCTTTTTTCAATTTGATTTTGCTTCAGCAATCAATCAATAAATAAAATCTAATAAATAAGTGACTTAAAAATCTAAATTACTAAAAAAATTTCAAGACCATTGGTGCAAAGTAGTTAGAACGACCCCGTTCTACCAAGTCCCAAGTTTTGAATAGTTGGGATGTAAAGTGAAAGTACAAAGTAAAATAAATAACGCGAAACTGTATTTCTGGAAGAAATAGATACACCACATATACTTCACCGCTCAACTGGTTTCAAACTACGATTATCCTTTGTCTTGGTATTATGAGCGCCAAGCGGCATAGTCAAGAGACAATTAGCGATCTTGGTCAGGTCAGTAAAGGGTTAATAAATAGTAAAGATGGTCACACCTGGCAACCCTGGCCTCGTGGAGCATGCACGTTGGGACCGCCGTGGGCGTATTGGGCCGCGGTCAGCTGGTGCTCTTGCCTTCGTTTGAATTTAAATGTTCCGTAAGACTTGCCCGTGAACGTTACTATTATAAAAAGAAGACGTATTTAAATTTTCATAGAATCTAAGACTTCGTTCCTTTTCGAAAATATATCAATACCTACTTATGATAAATTTATCTGTAGAGTGGTCAATTTTGAACATTAAATTTATTTCCATATATAAGTCATCGGTACTGATGCCAAAAATGCAATCCGTAAAATGTTTGTCCGTATGTCTGTCTGTCTGTTTTAACGAAACTTGATACAATTATTTTTCCTTTTGGGACGTGTCTCTCTAAACACTTGACATTGGTGATACCACTGCGTCGTATTTAAACGTGGGAATGTTATAAAAAAAAAATACAATTATTTTTCATACCCTTAGGCAGGTTAAAGTATACTTTTTATCACGATATGATTAATAGGAGCAGGAGGGGTACTCTCGAAAACGAAACGAACAAACGAAAGGTTTCGTTTTTGAAGATTATTCAAAAGTTTGGGAATGAAGACGTGGTTTTGATTTGCATAAATAATATTTTGTTTTTTGAAAACGCTTAATTTGCATTCGAAGTGATTTCTTTATGGTTATGAGGATTAAAAATTGCCATCCGTTGTGGGATCCGACATATTTCGTTTATGAGAGTAGAGCAGTGAAGATAAATGTGAGGATACATTCAATCATTTGTATTAACTACTAAATAAAAAATGGTGTCGCGTTTTTATCCGTTAATTTATTTCAAAGGTTTAAAACGGAACGCGATGTCATAAAGTTTATATTCAAAATCATGTAGTCCACGCGAACGAAGTTACAGGCGCAGCTAGTCAAATATAAGTTCTTTAACTTTTAGAAAACGCTCATTTCTTTAGTTAGACGTTTTTGTGTGAAAGAGGAACAAACAACCTACAAGAATATTTCTAAACATACTTTTATGTTCATATGGGTAGTTAATAGTTCTAAACTTATACCATAAAGGGCACTTGCCAAAGGATAAGATAGATAGATAGATAGATAGATATACTTTATTGCACAAAAACTTTACGGAAATAGGTTTTACAGATTGATTATAGTACAATTTAGGCGGTCTTATCGCTAGAAAGCGATCTCTTCCAGACAACCTTAAGGTAGAGGAAATAGTAGATGGCAAGAAATGGGTACGGCCGTGCAACATTAATAAAGTTTTATTTCTTGAATTATATTCATAGTATAGCATTATAAACATACATAAACTCATAGATATATAACATAATATATATTTATATATATATATATATACAAATAAACATGCTTATCAAATATAAAAGTAATAAAAACAGAAAAAATCTTATAAATTGTAGTTAGCTCAGTTGGAAGAGCAGCACACGCGATACGTGAAGGTCAAGGTATTAAATCCCACATTTTTCTGTTTCATCAAAGAACTGCACCCTCTATGTTGAAAACTGCATCAAAATCCGTTGCGTTGTTTTGAAGATTCAAAAATTCCTTCGAAGCGACTTTATTGTAAACTATGTAATGATAAGTAGACCAAAATAAAACATGTAAGCACCTATGTATTGATAAAGTAACAACATCCAAGAAATATATAAACTGTATGTTATACTTATATATCACCGTAAGATTATAAACATAGTTAGATTACA
The DNA here is from genome assembly GCA_037074685.1 of Glyphodes pyloalis. Taxonomy (NCBI): domain Eukaryota; kingdom Metazoa; phylum Arthropoda; class Insecta; order Lepidoptera; family Crambidae; genus Glyphodes; species Glyphodes pyloalis. The sequence goes on from JAYKKO010000007.1 coordinate 12,782,720, forward strand.
ATCTAACTAGTGAGATTGTGAGCTGCTGAAAAATTGTGAACGGTAACATTATATTATTAGTGCAATTTAACGCATTATTTTTCGTTAAATTAATATCTATCGAAGTGAAACTGTTAAATTACAATCTGTCCATCGTCAAATTGTCAACTGTCTGAAAGCTTTTCCTAATTGGTCGGTTTTATTGTAAAAGTTACATATACATCATAATAAGTAACAGATAGCAAGTACAAATTACCTCCCAGCCTGTTAAACTCACAATGCCATGACAATCCGCATTGTATTTTACCGACAAAAACTTAAAACGAAGACACTAGCTGCGTCGGTAACACATCTGCTATGTATAATTACGTAAATAAATAAACTGTGTTTATTGTGTCACAGGCATTATTTTTAAGGACCACAATATCTTGAGCTCTCGCCTTCCAAGTGTTTTTAAGAGGTCTAAAGTAAGGAGAGGTCTTTTTATATTGGTGGACGTTAGGCCTTGTCATTCCTGTCGCGACATGTGGCAGCCATTTGTTTGGAGTGTAAATAAAGGCGAATGTACACGGCCGCCATATGTTGTGACCTGTAATTTGTACTGTGTAGGTGATAAGTTGGCGGGGATTGGCGACAATTGACACTTGCGGTCCGTGTACTTTAAGTGTCGCTTGTAGGTGTTGATTGACAAGTTTGCCTCCCCCAACACATCATAATCACCCGTGATGGGTGATTATGATGTGTTGGGGGAGGCAAACTTGTCAAGATCTTACACGAAACAAGACACGTGTTATCTGCTAGAATAAGTACGCGACGTCTACAAAAAAGAGGTGGAACAAAAACACATTTAGCACCTATTAAGGTGCATTTACCAAGTAAGGCAGGTACATTTTTCTTAGGATACTAAAATGCAAAATTTCAATGCTTGTTGCATTTACGTGTACGAATAGCGTTTAAATAGATCACTCATCTTTATTCATATTATCTATTGCACTCTATAAGTATTGATGTTACATGTAGTTTCTTAAAAACTAAAAGTACAAGTTATGGACCCTGGTGGGCACGGCAAAGATAAGAGGGGGGAGGATTTTTTTATGTTAGTGAGCAATTTTTGTCTTTATTGTGTTCCACTGTAGACAATTCCAAATAAATATAAAATAAATCGTGCAATTAGATATTTTTTTGTTATAAAAATATTAACATGTAGTCGCTCAAAGACCAATTTCATTAAAAATGTTTTTTATTTAATTAGTCAAGACCAAAACCGACGTCTGATATATATCTGATGACCCATATAATGCTTTTAATTAAAAGTTTTTTAACATGTTTAGTTAACAAATGTGATTCCTTATTGATTCGGGTAGTTTACTATAAATTTTATAATAAATAATTTACGACCGTACTGATGGTGAAACTCATTCGCAAAGCCATGTGTAACGGACTTAATGCCAAGTTTGAACCCTAAACCTTCGGGCGTAGTGTAAGTCCACTTTAATCCAACCCTTCCAGCGATTATTTCGTCTGTGGGCGGACGCGATGCTATCGGTATCGGGTCGCGTGCTTGTCGCTACGTATCGCCGCGCTCGCGTGTCGCTAAGCGTTACCACCGATACGCTCGTTTTAGTATCGCGATAAGTGGACTGTACTGAAGGCTTGCAGGCATACATTGTTTCAGTAGAGTAGGTAGAAAGGTTTGAGTTTAATTTTCTGGAATGTAGAACTATTTGTTTTTTTTTATAGTGCTGCATCCCGCCGCACTAAGAGCTTCTTTAGATATTTTTATTATTTCATTTTATACTTTAGATTTTATATTTAATTACTCTCTCTATTTGCATTTATTTATTAATTTGAAAATAACTAACAATATTTATTAATAACACTCAAAACTCTCTACAAATAACAATAACACAAAAAGCATTTCAAAACTCTCTTTGGGAAGATTAAAATGAATAAAGTATATAAAGATGAAAATATTTTTTAGCTAACTTAGCTTAGCAATTTAAGTTCTTATTTTTTTAAGTTAAAGACTCATGATCCCACAGACAAACTATGTAAATAGTTTTGTGGGACTACTGTCAATTCTTGTTTATCATTGTTTGTTTAATAAGTAAATAAATAATACATAAATAATGAATCCCTATTTCTCTTGTTCACGCATTAACGGCTGGACCAATTTCATTTGTTGTGTTTGTTATTGTCTGGAGTTAAGTTGTAATAAAAGAAAAATGAAAAAAAGTATATTTTTAAATAGACATATAAGACAGGACAACATCTGCCGGGTTAGCTAGTATTTACAAATATGTTATAGAGCAGAAAAGCTGACAATTTATTTTATTAGTGTCTATATTTGACACATCTCGTCCAACATAGGGATGTTGGACGAGATGTGTCAAATATAGACACCTTTGTTTTAAGGCACTGAGGGCAGTGCCTTAAAACAAAGGTGTACAACCAGTGTGTGTTACCAGTGATGACTTACGGCTCTGAGACGTGGTGCTTCACAAAATAACTTTTTAGAAGGCTCAAAGTCGCTCAACGAGCTATGGAGAGGTCTATGCTTGGCATTTCTCTACGTGACCGAATCAGGAATGAGGAAATCCGTAGACGAACTAAAGTTGCTGACATAGCCCGTAGGATTAGTAAGCTGAAGTGGCAATGGGCTGGCCACATAGCACGAAGATTGGACGGTCGATTGGGCAAAAAGGTTCTTGAGTGGGGACCACATACCACCAAGCGCACTGTGGGACGGCCACCTACCAGATGGACCGACGACCTAGTAAAAATTATTGGGTCTCGTTGGATGCAGGTGGCAATGGACCGGTCGCGCTGGAAATCGGTTGGAGAGGCCTATGTTCAGCAGTGGACAGTAACAGGCTGAAATAATGATGAATGATGATATTTGACACACGTGAAAAAGGTGCCTTTTTCCAATATCCAAGATCTTGAATATGTATACAGACTAAAGTGTGACAAACAAAAATCATGAACCGTTTTCTTTTCGACATCTACCTCCAAACCCTGAAATGTATGGGGTGATTTTATAAACGACTTGCCATAGTTCTCAAGGTAGGAAGCTTTAAAATTCATCTAACCTGTCTATTTTTCTTCGAAATGTTCCCACAGCCCCCCCCCCCCCTTTAAGGGAAAGCGAAGAAGTAGGCAAAAGCTAGTAAGATATTAAAGATAACAACTTCTCGTATCTATTGTCTTTACATACTACTATTAAAAAAGGTGATGGCGTCTATTTTTATACGATCAACAGTAGGTACGTCAAAGTAATCACATTCAGTGCGATATTCAATCTTATGCGAACGACATAAAAACGGTGCAAAGTCCAAAGTAGTCTGTACATAATATGTTGATGTGTACTATAAATCGAGGGTCCTCTAGTATTGTCTCACTAACGACACTCTAAACAAATCTTGCGTGCCCAAACTCGGCCATCACGAAGCTATAATTAAATAGGCCGTGTCTGTCTATCTGTGCCTAGGGATGTACCACGTATCACTCAAAGACAATTTATTTTCCTAACTGACTATAGATGATGGCCGGAGATCCTTTTCATCTTCACCGAGCTTGCTGGAGAGCAGAAGACTCACACCAAATGATGATAATGATCTGATACCCCAAAGTTCAGTTTAATTTCGCTTCGATGGTCTAGTAAATAAATAATGATAGTTTAAATACAGATTTACTATCTCAGGTTCGATTCCTGGATCGAAAAAAAAATGTTTTGAATTTTTCAACCATCCTGGGTTTTTGATCGTTACACTGAATTTGACTAGCTACATAGTTTGGTGATTTATAGGTGTAACGATGGGTTATCTATTAAATAGCATAACGTTTTTCGCCATAAACTGACAATTCATAATATTCTTCGCCATAATAGTAATTTGTAATAAACCGTTATAGCATAACATCGTTACGCATACTGTCATATGGCCGAAATCTGTAAGGCATAATTATAGAAAGGCATAATTTCAATAAGCATATATTTAAAAACAATAACTGTCACAATCTCTGAGCTTATAAGGAATAAAACTTATTTCCCATAATTTCAGAAAGCATACATTTCTATGCATAAACGAATTGTTACACAAATAAATAGATGTATATGTAAAATTTTCTACAGTGTATAATTTTGATATCTGTTTATTAAAATGTATTTTTTATTTACTATACTACTGCAAAAACATGCAGGCAAGCAAGCAGCATGCAGGCAGGCAAGCAAGCAAGCAAACAGCATGTATGCAGCAAGCAAGCAACATGCATACAACCATGCAAGTCGGCATACATCCATGCAGCGTGCAATCGTTTCTGCTCTTCTCCGGCGCTGCGGGAAGTGCAGCCCTTCCGCCCTTGCGTAACGAGACTCATGCGCCCAGGCGAGCCTTCACAGCTTCGGCTTTTTGGATCGCCGCTGCAACCAGCCTCAGCCGCTCGTTACAGCGGGCAAGGGCTGCACTCCCTCCGCGCCTCCGGCTTTTAAATTGCACTCTAGTATAGGGTAGACTAGTACCACGGCAAAGGACTACAAACAGTGGGATTTTATGTAATTTACTTCATATTAACATTAATATCTTACTCTTTATTACTTCGAAATTTATATACAATTTTAGCATCTAAATACTTCGATGTGTCGATTAAAAAACAAATACTTAGATATAAATAAACATGCATAGTAAAAGTAAACATTAAATTTATAGATATTTATGGATATGTTTTATAAAAGTATGGCTTCACTGAGTTATGCTTTATAAAAGTATCTCAGACAGTTATGAATATGGTAATTTATGCTTAACTATAATATGCGTTTCAAAGTATGCCTTATAAAAATATGGCAAAAGAAAATATAGGTTTATATGATTATGGCTTTTATTATTATGCCCTTCAACAAATCTGCGTTATTATGTTTATGCATAATAATAAATTTGCTAAACACTATTATGCCTATTAATTTTTATGCCATATAATGTATGTCAATTGAAATTATGACCATAAACATTATGCGTTTCAAAGTGCCACCGTAACGATGATTTGATTCCCAATGATTCTATTTTTTACAGTCAAATCTACATTAAATAAGCTAATAGCTACTAATAGGTACTAGGTTTCGATTTATTAGTCCGTATAGAAATTAAATTATGATTGAAATGGTTTTTATTTCTGAAAAAAGATTTATGATTTTAAACATTGGCTTTTAAAACCTAATGTTCAAAGTTTAATTTCAAGTCTGATAGAAAAAAAAATCTTTAATTTTTTCTGGACCACTTATATAGGATGTCCTAAAAACACCCTTCAATTTAAAAGAATTTATTTTCTACTAAAATTTGTACAAAATTCCTTTGAATAGAATAAGTTTTGAAACCTTTAGTATTATCTGTATATTGTTTATCCATGCTACGTACCTTTTTTATATATAGGTGTATGAAGGGAAAAGCCTCATAACTAGGCAGGCAAAAAGTACTTACTAATCAAGGTAAAATGGTTAGGTATATTCGTCCCAGCACTAGCGGTAGGCTCCTTGCTAACTAGCCATGATGCGTACACTAAGTGCTGGTATTGTTTCGGCAAACACCGTGTCGCGTGTATGACAGTCCCACGGATGCGGCTATTTGGCCTCAGTTAGCGGCACATCCCCGCTGTTTTGGTATTAATGAGAGATCTGTACTTCAAACATTTTTGGTAGAATTTGTAGTAGTTATAGTAGTAGTAGTGCCGTGCGAGTAAATTTAATTGCGCTCGTAACAAATGTCAAATTTTAATTTTTTTAATAATTGTTTTTTTTATTTATTTTACAATTGACAAATTAACTGTGTGTCTTAGTGCAAAATTAATATAATAATAATTTAGCTTTCATTTGTAAAAAAAAACTACTGAGTTTCTTGCCGGTATCTTCTCTTTAGTTATAGGTTCCGAACCGGAGGTAGCTTCATTTGCTTTATATAGAGACTATTCATAAGTTTTACTAATGTAATCTATGTGAATAAAAAAGATTGACTTTGACTTTGACTAAGAGTAATTTGAGGTATTGCGTATAAATGCGTGTGCTAGTAGGACTTGCCGCGCGAGTAAATTTCATCGTGCTATCAATTAACTTCAAGATCGATGCATCTGATCTGCTTTAACGTTATCACACATTTTGACTCAACAAGAAGAATAGGAGTCCCCTAATAGCAAGCTAAGGACTCTTTAATGGTAACCATCAAGCCAACCTTAATTTGCCGTTAAATTAAAAAAAAATCTGTCGTGGGACACACCTTTTTGTACGATTTTTTTTCGCATTAAACCAATTATTTTGATTATAGGCGTACTAATCTCTACTATACTTACAAATCACTATTTCATCATTTCCTTATTCTACAAAATTCAACCCTCCACTGTCGCATGTTTCAAAACGCAAAGATATCGCGCTATTACACGCCGACACGATGGTCGTTTAGATATGGTGCCGCTATCGCCCACTGTGGCCCACTGGGTCAGGGGTGGTACGCTGGAGTGTATAATCAAGTTTGATTATCAGTAGAACTGTTTCGAATGTTTGGGTGAGCCTAGTCCACATTAGTCAGTGAGGTTTTTGGGTCTTTAACAATATAACTGTAGTTGTTTTTCGGTGTCTAACATGTTTTCATCAAGCAAAAATCTTAAAAAATTGTAAGGGGGACCTATGACCTATGCCAAATTAAACGTTCCAAAAATGGAATACTTGCTACACCCGCAACTTCGTTCGCGTGGACTACATCCTATCATGGTCGGTTTTACCCCTATCACCGCATGTCGCCGCGGCGGCGGTGAATAGTAGGTGAATTGTATTAACGATTAACGGACTTCTGGATTATTAACGGAAGTTAATGAGTCCGTTAACAGTTTTTAAAGTTAACTTAAAAGTTAATCCGTTGCTCAAAATGTTAACTTCGTTAATTAACGATTAACGGATTAACGAGTTAATGCCCAGCTATGGATGTTAAAAACTTGTTAAAATTGCAGCCGTGCATTCATTTTATTTAGTAATCACACCATAGACCGAACATTTTTTATTATTTACAAGTCCATGGCCTTATTTTTGAACAACAGCTATTATCATCATACTATTATGTACTAAGCCTTAAAAACGTCAACTTTAACTTTTGTCATGCTATAATGATGTTTATTGAATCATTAATTGATTAGAGAAGTGTTCAATATAATTTCTATTTAAAGTTTCACTTCATACACAATCTTCGAATCACTCCTTACTGTTCAAAGTTCCCACCTACCTTCACCCCCTCTTGTAATAACCCGTAAAGATCCCCGCAGAGATAGTCCCCTGTCGTTTGTTACACATTTTTCTGCGTTGACACGTAAATGTGTTGATTGCAGTAATTTGTCAGATCGTGTGCGATAGCCGATGTAAATCATATTCGGTAAATATGAAAATAAGCTTGTAATAAGGTGCCATTTGACTGATTTGGGTCACGCAGGCAGTTTAGGGTTGGAAGTGGTATATTTTTGTTTGTGAATTACCTTACTGATATGGTAAGGTGAAGCTTGTCGGAAGTAGTAATAGTAAAATAATTAGCTGCTTATTTGAATAGTCGTTAATATCGCTATAAATTAAAGTACCTGCACGAATAAATATTAGGTACATACGTTTTAAAAGGTAGGTAGGTATTTTTGTTCATTAAAAACTCTCAATGAATAAATAGGTTTTCATTCAAAATATAAAAAATTAAAATGAAATTTGATAGTATAAAATGTAATATTAAAAAAAAATATTCACTTATTGTCAGTTAGGTTAGAATTACATAAGGATTTATATTTAAAAATAAAAAATACCTCTAGATTTCCAAATAATAAAAAGTAATGGTCCAAGTTCCATTTCAAATAATGTAAGACCAGAAAAAAATGATACCGGTAATATAAGTCTTATCCATTAAAAATAAAAATTGAACTCCACATAAAAGTGATATTATTATTTCAATTTCCATTTTAAGTAATATAAGATCAATAAAAAATGGATACTTGCAAAATAAACGACTTCCAATTATAAATAAAAATTGTATCCACTGTCTTACTCGTACACAATGAACAGAACTTGGTATGCGATATTTGTACTTTTGCCAACGATATAAGGGCGGTACAAAATCTGCCTTGTGTAGTCTGACGTGCTTTAGACTGTATATAATTTAAATGTACTTACAAAGTCAAAGTAAACCGCAACGCAATCTGTCAGGCGTATCAACCAAACCCTACGCCTCTAAACGCATAAAAAATGTCACCCGCCGACATCCTTTATTACACGGTTCGGGCCGTTATAGTCCCCTCTCCTGATTGGCTGGCACGCAATTTGTCGCCCATTTGTCACCAACCGCTAGCCAATGAGGGAGCACCGCTCGAATATGGAACACAATCGGATAAATGTCAACTGATGTCGTTTTATGTAACGGCGCTTTGTTCTGGTGACGCTTTGGTTTGTGGGAGTGGGCGTTTGAAATGGGGATTTTAAATGGCGGATTGCTGAAAAATGTGTGACAGTTTAAAGTACTTTTGTTAAGGTATGTAAATTGTTTAGATCTTTTTATCGAAAATTTATATACCTACGTTTTCTTTATTCCTAAAGGTTTACACTTATTGGTATAAAGCGAACCATATTTTAGATGTTTTCCACAGCAGTTCCAGATTTTAATGATTTGTTGTTTAATTGGATTATCATATAAAATTTCAAAATTAATTGTGTTCGATGCCTTTGACTTAGATTCGCCATTATTTATGGTTACAATAAAATTACCTAATAGAATTTCATTTACTGATTTTTATTTAATGTTTTGTGATTTATAATCAATATACTTTCAGTCAGTAAATATATTTTTATTTTTCTTTCTTTTTTATTAATTATTTTTAAAAAGTTAAATGTATATCACCTTGCTTGTAGTTCGATATCAGTTCTTACACGCGCGACATAAGGTACTAAATCTAAAGTGTGTAATCTGACGTGCTTTTGTCTGTACCTACCTATCTTACTCTGCTTATATAAATAAATCAAGTGATTGAGTTTTTACACTTTTAAGTTGCAATTTATATATAACATTGTAATAATTAATATCAGTCAACACAACACATTTATGTGATCTCAATGTTGGTAAAACCGATATTGGTATAGGTACCAGTATCCACAATACATGCCTACTTTATTACATTTGTAGGTAACACACAATAAACGCAAACGTTTATAACCTGGGGATTGAACCCGCTAACCTTGGTTCAACCGCCAGACACACTACCATTATTTCATCGGGTCTATCCATACTCCATACTAATATTATAAATGCGGAAGTAACTCTGTCTGTCTCTGGCTTTAACGCCTAAACCACTGAACCGATTCTAATGAAATTTGGTATAGGTATACGTTGGACCTTTAAAACGGACATAGGCTTCTTTTTGTTTTGAAAATAAGGGGGGATGGGGTAATACAGCGCTTGAAAGTTTATATGGGAAAATATTAATTTTTTAAGTTAGAAATATGAATTTGTCACAAAAGTAGCTCGACCCTTGGATTAAAATATGGACTAGGTTTTGTTTCGAATTTTAGGGGTTAATCGACTATGAAATTATGACGACTATATTTATGTATATAAGGAAAAAACGTGTAGTCTACGTGAACGAAGTCGCAGGCACAGCTAGTCGAATATAAATAATATAAATAATAATGTTTAGTATCACAAAAGGGTGACCGCGATGCGTCCCTCGACGTACGTCACCCACCCCGGGCGGCAGCTGCGCCCGCGCAATGATATAACGTCCGTCGACTCCCGGGGCGATTCCGAGCTGGTAGATACACTGCGCCGAGAATAATCTACTTACCGTGTTTTTTGTGTAAACGAATTTGCTCTAGTCTGTATATTGTGATTTTACTGAAAACGATAAAATAGGATGGAATAGAATTTTAAAAATGTTCACAGTAAAACACAAAAAAGACACAAACAGTATAAAATTCTACATATTTTTAGCCTGCAGCAGTGGTACCTATGGCATGACTTCAAAAAGTGTAACACCGAATATTGTTCCTGTAAGTTAACTAATACGAATCAGTTAACAATGAAAGTACGCCACCACGGAAAACACCGAAGCTCCGTAATCTGGAATATTTCTAATACAAGGGAACATCATGAAAAAAATAAATTCTGGTTAATATTTCGAAACTTTTAGCCATGATGTGGAATAATCCGTTAGTGTGTTTCGATTGAACACGAATTAAATTTGAAATTGTATACTCAACAAAAAAATATTGTCAAACAAAATTGACTCTTATTCTCATCATTAATTAGCTCAGTGAGATCATTACGTTATTAAATGAAAATCCGTAGTCTGGTATTCCAACTAAGGCCAAAAAACTTTGAAAGCTCCATCTCTTAGGTCCCAAGTTCGATTCCCAGTCAGGTCAATATGACAAATGTACATATCTATATTGTCTCGAGTCTGGCTGTTGTGGTGTCGTCGTTAGTTCTGATTTCTGTAACACAAGTGCTTTAGCTACGTACGTCCAGAGTGATATGTACCTACATATCGATAAAGTTGATATTTCTACTGTAACAAATCGACTAAATTTCCTACCGGTATCTTCTCGGTACATAAGTTTCGGAACCTGAAGTAGGTCACATTGAATTAATTCAATGAGGATTCATAAGAGTTCTATGTAACCTACTTGAATAAAATATCTTATTATACTCTATAATAGTAATATAAAGATATTTTATTCAATTAGGTGGCTCACAACATTAAATGTGAGGTTTGATTTGATTAAAAAAAAGGTACATAAAGTGCCTACAAATCTTGTCAGCCAATATCGACCGCGACTGTACAGCTGTGAGCTGGGTGCAAAATGGCCCCGCGTTGCATACGTAGGGTAATCTATATCGGGCACTTGGGGCCCTCCGTCACGGTTGATTCGCGTCGTTTTTAGGGTTCCGGAACCAAAAGGTAAAAACGGGACCCTATTACTAAGACTTCGCTGTCTGTCCATCCGTCCCAAGAACCGTGATATCAAGAGAGTTGACATTTTCATAGATTATGTATTTTTGTTGTCGCTGTAACAAGAAGGCTAAGGTTTAATTTAATTTGGGTAACTAACTTACCTCTAATCACAAAACTAAAACCAAGATAAAATAATCATTTTAGGGGGGCTCCTATACAACAAACGAGATTTTTTTCTGTTTTTTGATCGATATTAATAATTAAGAGAGGTAGGGCATAGCGATATATCGCTCGAACTGGAGTAGCGCGACTGGTGAAATACCTCCACCTTACAGAAGACCGCAGCCAAATAACAATCACTTCTGTGTTGTTGTGCTCCTGCGTGTGAGTAAGGATTCCAGAGCTCCTGGGGGGTGCTACATTAGTAGCAGGGGTCAAGCCTTCTAGGTAAGGGCGACAAGTCCAGTAACAGATTTGTTATGCTGTACTAGTCACCCTGAAGCTTTCACCTCATTACCACTTAACATCAGGTGGGATGAGGTCAATCTTGAAGTGCAATTTAAAAAACTGTTGGTAGACGCTTGAAATGAATAGTTTACGGTAAGGAACCCTTCGTGCACGAGTCCGACTCGCACTTGGCCGTTTTTGTCGTCTCATCGGGCCGAATCGTACCCGCCAGTGTTTTGCGACGGTTTACTACGGTCGTTGTTGAGAATTTGACAGGGTTGTCATTTCGCTATTGATTAATTTCAAGGGTGTACCTATTCAATTTGGTAAATGGTAACTTTGTTAATAAATAATAATGCGTCTGTATGATTTTTTCATTGTACTCGTACGTTATAAAGATGAGATGTGTTAAATTTAATAGATACACAGTTCAGAATGCATTTTTGCACGAAGATTAATAGCAGTATGTAATTCTTTTTATATATCTGGGGGGGATTATTTTACAGAAAATTAAAAAAAAACACTATGAACGATTTAGTGTAGTCACTTGTTTACGATTGCCTGGAAATTTTTTCGGGAGTTTTGAGGATTTCTTTTTGGATTTTATTAAATTAGACTGAACATTTACTGATATGATCTTATTCTTATTCTTCCTTATGTAGGTACATATAACTTCTTGTTCAGTCGACTGCCCGTCAAGGTAAACACTTGCATTTCAATATTAGTTCTTATGGGCACGGCATTAGAGTGGTGCCAAGGTCATAATGTATAAATACGACGAACCGTTGATCGTACTTGAGCTGAACATCTTATTTACCGTCTAGTAAAATTTAAAATCCCTGCTACAACCGTCAACAAAAAAAAACAAAATAACCCTATTCACACACGCGCACCCAAGCCGCCATCTTGCCTTATTATTCGCCATAATGAATAATCTTTTTATCAAAGCGGTGCATTAATAATAATCCTTTAAGATCTCCTGGCAGATGCTTACTTAGCCCACGGTTAGTAACGGAAGGAGTTTCGAGTGTTCATTACATTATGGAGTGTTTTATTCGTTCGCTTTGTGACAGTGTTGCAGTTGAAGACAGTGTTTTTGGACGAATAATGGCCGCGGTTTTGAAGTGTTTTTTTTAAATATAGATGAGAGCTTGTGAGTAATTATTTTTCTTTATAATTTTGATAGAACTGTTTTTAGTTTAAATGCGAATGTTTTAATTCGTACAAAAAATAAGGTTATCATGAATTTGCCCCGAACATAGTAGTTTTGCATTTGCTTTTAAAATGGTACATAGTTAAGGAAATTTTATAGTTTAATAGTTTACCTATAATACAGAAAGGTTTTACTTAAGATGGTGGTAAAATGCCTTTAAAAGAATGTGAATTTGATGACAAATTAGATTAACACGACTTATTGCCGGTTCCATTATTTGCACGAACGTAATAAATTACACGAGGCTAAAAACGAACGACTGACGAATGATGACAGCTGATATGGAGAGTAAATTTGAAATTAGAATAAACGACTCGTAGTTGATTGGAGAAAAATGGACTATCATTTTTGACAAATTACGAATCGTAAAATATTAAAACTGGGCATTAGACTTGTTTTTAGTCTTTAGAAAACAAAATTAGGAAACAGTAAAGTAGATACTAAATAAGGTGAGTTAACCATGCCACTTTGTTTGGTAGATAATGTTTTATTACTTCACAACTTGACTCAAAATCAGCCCTTTCTTGTGATATATACCTCACTAGCTGTTGCGCGCCACTCCATCCACGTTATTTCGTGATAAAAAGTATCCTTTATATTAATCTAGTACGTTATCTGTGTTGCTGCCAAATTTTATACAGATCCTTACAGTAGTTTTTGCGTGAAGAAGTAACAAACATACACACTCATAAACTTTCGGCTTTTTTAATATCTATTAGTGTACATTTTCATATTAGATTTTTACAATTTTGAACGAACTAGCGAAATTTAAATATAAAAAAACTTTTCAGATGCCAAGGTGCCTTCGATTACGTTGTTTTTTTTTTCTGCGACGAATGTACTTTTAGATTGCATTTGAGCCTGTACCTATATTGCGAAACTTTTTGTAAACTTATCCAAAATAAAAACATGTATAGCTGAAACTATAGCTTGAGTAGGTATGTGTGTTTTGGGAAGTAGGTCAGCAAGATGAGAGAATCCGTGGCACTGTGCCTAGGGTGCGCGGGTGTACGCGTTACACACACACAAACTCAGCCCTCTGGGAGATTGTGTCGAAGGTACAGCCGGGGTGAAAGTTGATAGGCGCGTATTAAAAATGGATTAGAAAACGTGTAATAAAAGATATGATTTGGTGTAGATGAAATTGGTTGATATTTGATATGATGTAGGATTTAAAACTGGAACGTTTTATAAGAGAGTAGAATTCTATAAAAAAACTATTTGGTCCAAAAGTTAGATTACTGAAAAATATAAGGCATTTTTTTCTCTATTACTTACATAAAACGATAAAATACCAAGATAAATTTAACGCGACGACACTTCTTCGTAGAGCTTTTACGAAATTAGTCACGTAAACACACCCTATACAGAATTTTATTTATTTGCTAGTAAAAATTGTAAGGTTTCATTGTATTTTCAAATCTAACAGATGGACTGAATCATCATCTCTATTCATGACTTTATAATTTGATGTCTCATTCTCGTGATCGCCGAAAAAACTAATCGTATTACTTATTCGATAATCTGAACGATAATGTGCTCGTGATAACTACCCACACCCAAAACATGGGTGTGGGTAGTTATCACGAGACAAGAAAGTGGTCAAAGAAACTTTTATTTAGGTTCTTAAATCAGAACATGCCTATAAGGTGATACCTTTTAAAGAAGTATTTAGTAAACGTGTAGAAGTACAATTTAAGGATGAGTTTAAGAAAAAAGTGCGAATAGTGCAAGAGTCATAAAAAATAAAACAAAGACCAACGTGTCCCTTGTGACCGCGAGTGTCCTGTCACGTGCCTTCTGACAAACGAGCGGGGGCAGCTGAAAGTTTGATGCCAGGCTAGCCCTTCCTGCGGGATAAACATTGTACCGTGGGTATACGATACAAAAGCGCCACGTGGATGGATATAAGTACATCATCTGAAGCCAAAACACGATTAAAGTATTTTTTTTATTGTTTTTTGGTATACATTGACGATCTCCATAGTCGAGAGGCGAAAGGACCGGACTTTGGCGTCGTTGAGTTCGATTCCTGTCGGGTCATGAAACGAACTTTTCTATATTGACTCGTGTCTGAGTGTTGTGGTACCGTCGTGATTTTTGATATCTGTAATGCAAGTGTTTTTTATTTCTGAATTTATTACAACTTCCAACATATACTTGCATAATAAATAAACACGCGGCACGATCAGAATAATCAACTGCTCTGGAATTAAAGTTATCCCATAAACTGAGTGCCTAAGTAATTACAAGACGACAAATACAGTTTCCCAAATATACTTGACCGAAAATCGGACCCGGGACCGTTTCACGCTTCGAACCTCATCGATGCCGGCAATCATTTTGAATCTAAGTAGATCCCTTTTTAAATAAATCCACTGACCTTGGACCACTTTACTGCCAATATTTTTCCCGTATCAATCCACTATAGAACAATTGCGCCGGCGTTTCTCAAAACATATTTAATCAATAAATAATATAACAAGACACGCATTACAAGCTTCCACTTATATTTAGACAGTGTGTAGTTACGGCAATGATGATCTTCATCATTCGTGTCTTTTGTCTCCGGAGACTTGCAATAAACAGTGAATTAGCGCAGAGACTCACGACTAAGGGCACACTAAATTAAATGCGGTAAACCAATTATAATATTATAAAATATTAATTTAATGTCTTAAAATAGAAAAACTAGGTATTATAAAAAAAAACAGAAATATAAAAAAAATTGCATGGAAGTGTTCACTAGAAAATTTTTGTTTTGTGTACGTGCTGTTGTGAATAAGTAAGCAAAAAGATCGTCGTACGTAATAAGGGACATAGTTTTTAGTTTCTTTCAAAGGAAAATAAAATACGTACCACAAATTTTTAAGGGGATTGATGTCATAAATAATTGTACATAATGATGATTTTCAATACGTTTAATTCAATATTGACATGCTTTACACTCGTTTACATCAGCAAAGATTGCACTTGTTGTTAAGAATTCAAAAGTAGCTCAACAATTGAGATAGAGAGAAAATTTGAGATAGTTAGATTGAAAATTAACACACCACACAGTTAATTTAAACATCAGTTGCATGCAAACAAATTGAATTGATTTTAAAATAACAAAGAAGGGCAATATATACGGACTTTAGCGTATACGTTTATACTTCTCTGAGGTCCCGGGTGCGATCCCCGGTCGCATCGATATGGGTAACGGAGTTTTCTATAGTCTTGGGTCTGGGTGTTCTGGCACCGTCGTGGTTTTTGATTTCAGTAATCCAAGGGCTTTAACTACTTATCACCGAATCGAATGAATGTATGTGATGTTGTTCAATATTTATTTCTACTCTATCGCTTGATCTGACAAACGTTATCCTTTCTTCGCCCTTTACAGAGTTGCCTCACTGATATTTACTTTCAGCAGTCTTCGCTGGCAGCTGTGTGTTCACACAAGTTCACGTGATGCGCACGATCACGAACGGAACGCCCTCACAACTGGGCCGAGATTTGCTCACGTTGCATGGAGCAAGTCACGAGACATCTGCCACTGACTGTACGCTTAATAGGAGACCAGTTTTGTTGAAGTTTTGCTAAAAGAAGTTTAGAACTGTAAGGAACGTATACTTTACTAATACTGTATGTACTTCCGTCGAGCTAGGTGTAGTCTGCTCGAAGACCAAGGTCCAACTACCAATGTCGGTTTGTTGTATATACTATAGCTAGTAGCGGCGATAACTCTGACATCGCGATGTAGGATAGATGTATTGATTGGCTAATCGTGTATTACGTATGAAGCTTTGTTTACTATGCCAATTCTGCTGACGCTGTATTTGTGTCGCAGGTCGGCACAGGAACAGGACCAAGAGCTGACAATCCATCCTCATTCCCAGAGCAAGGAGTATTAAATATATAATCATCAGCATTCTTGAAAACCTAACCGGTGATTGAACCCTTTTACTCTGTTGGGTTAAATATTATTTTGTTTACAGTTTGTTTTCGTAGGTTATATCTTATTTTATATATTTTTTCGTTTATTTTGTGGTTGTTTTATATTTATAATAAATTAAGCTATGGTATGACTTTCTATCACAAATTTCAAGCACAGCCGCCATATTTTTTAATCAAACAGGTTCGGCTGCAGACTAGGCATTAAGACCCACCTTTTTTACTTTTTAAATACGAGCAATAAAATTAAGTTTACTTATTAATATATCTTGAGGAGGTCTTATCATTATTTCTTTATAAAATTCAACCATTTATGGTATCCAGATAGTACTAAATATTTAGTTTTAATGCATATACTCCTATAATAGAGCCAAAATCTCTGTATCAGTAAAGACATAGTTTCCATATCTATCCATATATTAGTTCTGCTGATATAGTTTAATTTCAAAAAAGAACGCTTCTCTCTCTGCCTTCCACCGCACAAAAACGGCACGCACAAACACCTAATATCATCATTAATGATTGCGGGCTAATGCCTAATGATTAATGATAGGTTTATTGTCTCTAACGAGAGATATCGGCCACGATTTCTTAATTCGGGTAATTAGACGTGACGTAACGGCTTGTTCTAGATGACTGATGGGACTTGCGTCGCCTCGGGATTCAACAAGTTCTTAAACGTAGATTGTAATTAAAAACTCGATGATGTTGAATTTATGCGAGAGGTCGTGTCAAGTGGAATGGTCAGCAGAGGCAATGATCGGAACGGAGTCTTGCCGTTGGTTATTCGTTTGCACGGAAAAGATATGTATCATCATAATTATGCATAGGATATAATAGATGTTATAAGATTTAAACGCTAAAATTGTAACATAAATTACGTTAAGTTACGGATTACATTAAAAAGGCTCAACAATAATCAACTAAATAGAAAAATCAATCAAGTAGAGAATTACTTGTCTTTTCCATGCAATGCGAGTGATATAATGTATAAAAATCTTGAATATCATAAATGATATAACTGATGACACTAATTGTTAACAAATCTAATCCAAATACGTAATAATGCGTACTTATTTTATGTGATATTGAGCATTTGGCATTAAATGTGTTAAATAATCACAGATAAATAATGTTTGAACTCTTTTTTTTTTCTAATATTAGGTATGTAAGCCTAATATAAAATTAGCCAGCTGATTAGCACTTCATCACCAGAATCTCGAGTCTGATGCTAAAATTCATAAAATTAAGTAGGAATGGGCAAAATTAATAGCTCCTTGAATCAAAGGCAGATATGTTTTTAAATAGTGACCACATATCGGAATTAGAGATGGTAAAAAAATATAATATTTAGCCAGAAAACGTATTTTTGCTCAGATAAATTCAATAAAAACTATAAAGGATAAAGGTCATTTTTTCATTATATGTATATATATATTTTTTTTCATTATAAAAAAAAAATATAATATGTGATACTTTTTTAATGTAAACTAGGTTGTTCTGAGTTGAGTTTTTACTTCAAGCGCAAAAAAGACGGTGTTGAAAGAACAAGTGTCGGTCGGTCTATGACACTGTAGCTCCCAAATGACTAAAGCAAAATCGGTCCAAGATAGCCGCCGCTACAAAATAATAAAATATTTTGGAACAACTTCCTTAATATAAAGTCAAAGAAATTGGCTTGAGTACAATAACAAATTTCAAATCTAAGAGGCGCTAAAATCAAGCTTTCTGAGTTTTTTTCCATTGTCCTACCAGGTATTAATGTGACCAAATATTAGTCTAGAAATGGGCGCAGTCATAGTATTAGTAAGAGAGCTAGGGCATAGCGATTTATCGCTCAAACTGGAGCAGCCCGACTGGTGAAATACGTACTTACAGAAGACCGCAGCCAAAAAATAATCAATTCTGGGTTGCTGTGTTCCTGCGTGTGCGTAAGGTTTCCAGAGCTCTTTGGGGTGCTACATTAGTAGCAGGAGCCAAGCCTTTAAAATAAGGGCGACAAGTCCAGTAACAGATTTATTATACTATACTTCTCGGTTTTTTTTTAAAAGTATGTACTATTATGATATGATATACATTATGACAAATTTAAATTCCAAGATGCGGTAAAATCGAACTATGGAGGTTTTTTTCTTTTTTTTTATTCCATGGTCCTATCCAGTATTAATGAGACCAAACATTAGTTTAGAGACAGGGTGTAGTACCTGCTGCGTCTGTCGCACAGTGGCGCGTGAGTAGAAAGCGCAATTAAAGCGCGCACGACTAAGATAGCGCATTATCAGCGAGGTTTCGGCTGTATGGATAGAAAAAAAAAACAAGAAATAAACACTTCTAAAGAAGTTTTGTTATTAAGAAACATGACGCGCTTGCTATTTCTACTATTTAACCTTATTCCTTATACCTTTATAGTAACCTATATCAATAATTATACAGAAAGTAGCTGTCTTGGTAAAAATCACCTACTTTTCTGTCGATTCAGTAGCTTGTCATTTCCAATTGAAAACTTGAATGATATTTACGACACCATTAATGAAGCAAAAATAACCTTTTCTCATTAAATAGCATGACTAACTGCGATAAAGACTTCAAACTCCTTCGAAATAAAAATATGTTACCTATAATCCATTTCGTTTTGAGTACAGCCGTTTACTTATCCTATAATTTTGCTCTTGAATAGACGATATAAAGGTGTTTCGTATTACGATAAAGGTACCAGCATCTTTAATTACAAGTCCGCCCATTTCTTAACGTGTTTATTTGCAGACAGTACCAGTAGTTACGACTACTTCTAAACGTAATATTTCACTATCAAATTCACACGATCGTACCGGAGCATCTGTCACGACCTTCTATATACGCAACTTGTTTGGTTCAGGCTCTGAAATGAGCGGATTAAGTGTTTTGCACCTGTCGTTCAAATGGTGAACGATATGGAAGGCTAAAAATATGGTTTACCAGCTGTAGTCACTACATAGTACAAAAAACAAAGTTACTTTTCGTTTTTAAGCCCTTTTGTGTGTATAGTACCTACTTTAAAATTACCCATCGGATTTCGATTGGACTATTTTCAGTCGAAAGAGCGATCCCAAGTTTCTAAGTACAATACATTCACAATATAGCATTGAAAAGGCAACAAATCAGAGTATCTACACAACACCTGTGTTTGCTGGTCTTTTAATTATATTACTGAAGGAGCAAGGGAAAATTTACTTAGTTACATTTTCATTTGAGACATTCATTTATTCATTTTTCAAGTGCAAAAGACATTTGACCGTCGGGTGTTAGATTTTTTTTGAAAATACATTCAATCACGACGTAACATAGACAAAGTCTACAGCTAGTTCATTGTATAAAATTGTACACTAATCAATAAATACTTGTGATCATGTGTGGCCAAGGTTGTACTTTCCTTTTCCGCTGGACACAGACCTCGTGGCCCGACCAGTCCAGCGTTGCACCTCACACGCCTCACACATTTAATGTGCTCATTATTTTTTGTGCAGCCCCACGAACCGCTAACTGTACTTTCATTTCGGAGATTGATTATTAAACATTTTGTCTGTGGCTAATTACACGCTCGAGTTAATTGAGTAATTTATGGCGAGCGTTCGACGCTTGTAATTTTTTCGCCGATCACCTGTAATCAATAGTTTGGTACTTCTGAAATGATCTAAGCGTTTTTCAAACTCGAAGACCAACGACAGGATCGGGAGAGATGGCGGAATCTTTTATCAGATGCGAAGACACACTTTATGTAGCGACATAAAGTGTGTCTTCGCATCTGATAAAAGATTCCGCCATCTCTTTTATTACTCCGATAACTCAGCGGAGTTATCGGAGTAAGTGCTTATGTACCTAAGTGTCACAAACTACTGCGCCTGTACACCCCTAGTCAAGAGTTCTCAATAAACTCTTGACTGAAGATGCTGTAGTTATTAATGTTACGATGATGATCCGAGCGGGGTATGTTACTAATTGATGGGACAGTTTTCTGGACTCATCATGTAAATTTAAGGAGGAAATATGCAGTCAAAGTGAACAAGCGAACGCCTTATGTATCTCATAGTTAGTAGGTATTTTATGTATGTTTTGCTCTTCGCGGTAAACTGCTATCTTTCTTCTATAGCGCCCAATGAACGATCTCGCTGAATTCTCAATCTTTTTTATTTATTTGTCATGAAAATTGGAATAACTATTTTGTGAGTATAACTGTGCACGCGTTATTGGTATCTGATGTTATTAAGCGGCTAAATATTTACTTGCTAAGGTCTTAGCGTGTTTAATATGGGTAGTCAATCAGGAACAATGGTTTAGGCTATTCTTGACGGTACTTGTAATGTAGTCTTGGCGCCAAGATTGAAAAGGATATCGAATATAAGTTGCACATGCACCGCTCTTCAATACCATGCACACCTAATAAAGTTAAATTTGTAAATATTGTTTCATTATTTTAAATAATAATCTTATTACTTCAGAATTCGAGATTTCCTGGTATATAGAAGCTCCTGTCAGAATACAGCCACAAACAATAAATGTAATCACTTAAGCTTTTGAAAATGTAACCGAAAGGCTCACTTTAGAAAGAAGTTGGATAAATATTTGTACACGTGATTGTATATGAAAATATTGATTTTAATTATTTCCACAGCGCAGATGTCCCATTATAAAACTGTCTATGAAATTAAAAACCAGCTAACTCTGTCATCATAAGCTGTTAAACGTTACGACGCCAATAAAAGCGAATGAAAACTGTCAAGTAAACCGTGAAATTGTCCAGATAAGGAGAAGCGAAAGTCTAACAAATAGTTAGGCATTATAATTTAAACAATAATTATTACGAGCCGTGAAGATTATACTTCTGTTAAGGCGAACGGCAATTGCCACAGTGGAACTAGAGGCAGCGAAACATTTCTATTTTGTCATTGCCAACATCTAAATATTATCTTAGGCTTCATCCTCAACCCCCATCAAGCAAGATTGATTGTGAAAAAAATAATAGTTTAAAAAACTAAAAAACACGCTTTTAGCTCGCACTAAAAATTACAAAATAATTCAGACATTTAAGAAAGAAAGCGTGGAGCGTTTATGTTATCTTTACTCTTTTTGGACAAAACGCTCCACGCTTTCTTTCTTAAATGTCTGAATTATTTTGTAATTTTTAGTGCGAGCTAAAAGCGTGTTTTTTAGTTTTTTAAACTATTATTTTTATTTTCTACTTTTTAGTTTTCTCATGTATCAATAATTATATAATTCTTTTTCGTATCCCATTCAGCAAACCCTTTCATTTAATACCCATATCATAGGGGTGCATTTCAAATAGCCTGTCCGTTATCTTGGACGCCCGCCATATTGGATTTGAATCACGTGACTATTTTTTTCGTATTCCTGACAGCAAACCCTTTCTTTTGATACCCATATCATGGAAGTGCATTTCAAACAGTCAGTTCGCCATCTTGGGGAGGCCGCCATATTGGATTTGTAATGACGTTTCTTAGCTAGTCATGTATTGTCATCAGAATTCAGAGCGTGTGCAAAATTTCATCTTAATCAAAGACCGGGAAGTGGGTCAAATTAAGATTCAAAGATTCCGTTACATACATAGATACATACAACCCGAGCTAATAAAAGCGTGTTAAAAACTGTGGAGGCCAGGATTTGATTCTCAGTCTGGGAAAATAACTTTTCTAATCTGGCTTGGGTCTGGGTGTCCTGTGTTGGCTGTTCCCCGCTTTGTTTAAGACCAGTAGTGTGGTGAAGTGGTCTGGTGTATAAAATTTTTGTATAGGTCAGACATTTTAGAACATGTAGACAGAGCGTCATTTAGTTAGTTTACTAAATTTATATTTATTAATTTCGCAGGTTTTATGTTTCGATAAATAAAAATAAAATTTCTAAAGATTATGAAAGTCGATATGAAAGAATACGAATCAAACAAGGAAACAGATGAGTAGGTCCTATTTCATGTTGAAGTAGGTATTGCAAATTGTTTAAGTTAATATGGCTTAGAATCTTTCTGTTTACTTCACTTATGCTGTGACTATTTATGATTTTATAGTTATTACGTTGGATTTGTGAAAGTATTCGTTGTATTAATAATTTTTAATGACATTTTATTGTGAGGAAATATCTATGACATTCACTTTTAATGCCTTGTAAATTTTCAACCTATAATTTAGTGTTTGTATTTATAAATTTATATTAAGGTTGTAGAAAACGTATTCTTTGTTCTAAACTTATACGTAGTTCTTGTTTTAAAGTTTACATGATATTCTGTTGGGGCTAAATTAGTAACAAAAAAAATCATGCCGCATCCACTTTAACATAATTCGCGTTTTAACCCTTAAATGCGACGTTACATTTTAATAAAATTCTTCAGCAAACATTAATGAAGCCGGGGCCAAACAGACCGGCATTGTGCGAGCACGTCGCGCCATTATGATTCTAACCGAGATAATGCACGGGAAATGACGGCAAAAGAAATTTAATTCGAGGCGATGAAAGGGTTACATGGGGTCGGCCTGGTAAATAAAGCCGGGAGACCCTGAGGATATTACGGGCCCTTTTTTGCTCTACATATTGATATTAATGCTTGCGAAATTTTGTCAAAATTGTGTTACGGTTTGCGTTTTAGAGACAATTGTAGTTGTTTGTTTTTTGCTCGTTACGGAGTTTTGGGGCTGCGCTGTAACGAGGTTGGATTAATGGGATCTTTTTGGTTGCTCTTTTTTTTTATTTATATTTTGTTCGATTTTTAAATATTGGTGTACCTTTTGAATAATATTTTTATCATGATCTAGTGTAAAAGTAGTTACGGTTCCAAGCACACTCCAGTAAAACTTATAGATCAATGCTAAATCCTATGCTCATACCTACAGCGCGGTAACTACTTCAAAGTGTAATAGTCTGATATATTTTTATTGTTGATATTCTTAATATTTTGATAAATTTCATAAGCGTTTCAATATACATACGTCATTAAAACAGATATAAAAAATTAACACCTTATGAGAAACTCATCGTAGGTATAACATACCAATTGAATCACCTGCTTATTTTTCGCTGTCATTATTTCAATGCACCTTCCGATCAAACATAAATAATTAAACCTTCCTACATAAAACATCCGCTGCCATAACACCGTAACCGATACTGACATAACCCTAAAATTTTACTCAAAATTTCGGTCAAAATTCCTCAGGCATTTGCAAACGCGACCATATCACGTCCCCTAATCCCCGCACACTCAGCCGTATCGCTTATTAAATTAATAAAATCCCCACATGCTTTGGAGATGGTCCCGAAAGTCGACGAACTCTAAACACGTCTGTGTTGGATACTTCATTAATATTTTGCTGGGAGCTCCGTTAATTAACGGGACGCTTTTGCGTCGCCGTTCCATCGGAGGGTTAAAAATTTGCTTAACAAGTTATTATACTGTAAAAGTAAAGAAACGCGTAGTATGATTAACACAGAACTAAATGAATGACCACAACATTGACATAATACCAAATATGAACCTTAATCTAATAGACAGGATGAATCTACTTTTTTAAGCAAATATTCATGTAATCAGCATATTATTATGAACTTACATTAAACTGTGTACATATATCTAACCTCAAAAATAGTTATTTATCTTAACATTTTTATATTAATTATTTTATGTAAACCATAAACTACTTTACAAGTTGAGCTCGTTTTATTTGTTTCAATTTTAATAAAAAACTATCGGTTGGTATAAAAACATGGGATATTTGCAATCAAACTAACAGAAGAACCAATGAGCTCAGTCAATTGGCTTATAAAATCCACTTTGGGACATTAAATCAATAAAAAGAGAAATGCAAAAATCCCGTTTCGTTAACTGTTTTTTTTCCGGGTCGCTTCTCGATTCCAGTAAATGACAAGTGCTTGATACTTAGAAATGAAATCTGAAAGTCGCAAATGTAAGCAAACGGTGGAATTTGCAGAGCCATTAAAAACGTTCACGGCAGAGGCTTGGCGGCAAATTAAATGGCAATCGATTTCGAGAGCCGTCCGTATTGGGGAAGAGGGGTTTATTTCCATTTAGGTCAATGGATTAGCTACAAAATTCTAATTTTATAATATTATAACTTTTAATTTGTTTTAATCCAACGATTAAAATAAAATGCGACGGTTTTTCGGAATCTTATTTTACAAATGTTTGTTTATCCATATGGGTCCATGCTTTGACTTTGACTTTGAATAATCAACAATTTAAAATACGATCACGAAACCATTGAAAAAAGATCAAAGATTTTATGATATTTTGAAAACGTACAAGACAAAGCACATATTTCACTTGAATGTACATTTAACATTAATAATACATAAAAAATTAAGATCCCTGTGTTATTTCCATTACATTCTAATACAACATTATTCTAATTTTGTAGATCTAATAAAACAACATTAACAAGAACAACTTAAAACGAAAGAAGGAAATATCCTAATTAAATATGGATGCAACGTAATGAGTTATGCAAATATTTTAGACGGTGGCTAACGATTGGGGGGTGAGAAGGGGAGGGGGTGACTAGATACTTCGCTGTACTGTCGGAGGAATCATTCAGAGTATTTACTTTGGGGCATTGAGCGATTCTTTAGAAATTGTTAGAAAGGGTTCTGTTGGACCGTGGTTATTTTAGTACGTTCGCATTTTAGGGTTGAATTTGAATACTTCGAGCGAAAATGAGAAATGCCGTTTTTTAGTGATGTTTAGATGAACTATTTGAGAAATGGGAAGATTTTAATAGTGGAGTTTAATCAGAAAGTTTTAATACTGTCCTACTAATATTATAAACACGAAATTTTGAAATATGTATGGATGAATACGCAAAAACTACTTGACGGATTTGGTTCAAATTTGGTAGGAAGAGATATGACATAGAAAACTGATATACTAATTATAGAAAACTTTACAAAAGAATTAGTTTCGTATAAAATACCCACTGATTTAACTCGGGCAAGCTGGTATTTTAATTCGATTGTTGACGGCCTGTGTCTATATTTTGTACAAAATTAGGAGAATTAGAGCGACGTTTCAAATTTAATTTATACTAAACCAGGTTGTTGACGGATTGGATAACTGAGATACCTTTAATTAATGACCTGTCAAAACACGGTATATTCAAACATTTTCTATGCAGATAGAAAACTATGAGGTCACAATTTTACTCATCACCACACTGACTTGAAATACTGTCGTAGCATTTTAAAGATAGTTTGTGTGGGATAGCGGATGTATCCGAACGTTGTGCATTTGCGATGCCTGTACAATTAAATATCCGAATGGTGAGAATGACAGAGTTAGATTTGAACGACGAACGAACGACGATGTGGAAGACGTGTGTAAGGAAATATTTAATTTTATTTGGCTAAATATATTTCGTATATTCCTATTTGCTTCTTTCATTTCCCATTCCACTACATATGCCAAAACAAAAATGGTCGATTTAACATAAATTTATTTTTTACGGCTTTAGTTTTTATCAAAATATCAAAAAATATTTGTGAATATTGATCCCAATAGTTTTGATAGGAATACTGGAAGTAAAACTAAGTTTGAGTTTAGAATTTAAATAGCTGAATTTTATACAAGTGATTTGTATTTTTGGAACTAAGTGCCACCCAGGATACTTTCCAAGTCTTCCTCTTTAGGTTTTTTTTGTATATCACTTATGACATCTAACCTTTTGGATATATTGTTAAAATGGTTAGCGTTTCTCTCTTAAGCCAAAAGTCGTATGTTCGAATCCCAGCCAGGTCATCATTTATTTTTATTTATTTAAAAACTTTATTGCACAAAAAAAGGACACACACACACAGGTGGACTTAATGCTAGGGCCATCCTCTACCAGTCAACCTTTGAGTCGTGCGGAGAGTTAGTTTATGGGTGCGGTAATACTAACAAAGTGCATAAGTAAATTTATTTATCATTTATGAATATATCTGATTTATCTGTGTCTAGGTTGTAATATTATATCAACGGTGTATAATACCATCTTATTGTATTTATTTGCGCAAATCATAAACGACCTTATTTTTCACTAAATAACATATATTTTTATTAATTTCGACGGTGACAGTTAGGTGGTATTGTTGTGTGAATGTACATTTTGTGGTACCACAGTCGATTCTAGCTGCTTAACTTACGAGATTTATATATTTAATCGTTATTAACGTTTGCCTAATTTAATACAATTTGTATTTAAGTTCTAAAAATGATGATGAATTAATAAGGTACTTTTTTTTTATAGTAGCGCAGTATATTGGCTCCTCCCAGCCTGATGGTAAGCAAGAGAGGAACCCACATCGCGACTACTACTTATGTAATTCAATTCATACCTTTATAGCACGGAACATAAAGTTGACATTCTTTAGGCTAAGTAGTAATGAAGTGCATACTCTTTAGTGTCTTATTTAAATAAATGGTAGGTACTATAATTTGTCAGTAAAACCTCAATTTTCATTTCAGTCTATGTTTTGGGCTGTTAAATACCTATATCAATCGTTGAATCTGACTAACTTTCCTTTGAGTTTGTTTTAATGAAAATTATTAGAATACAAAAATTGTGTAAACAGATCTGAAAATATGCTGACGGTACGTTAATGCGACTTGTGAACAAAAAATCTGCGATGTTGGCAAAGTCATTATTATAATGCGAGTCGCCAGTTGGTCCGCTAACTTTCCTAAGTGGCCCAGTAGGTAGTAGGAGTTGATAGATATAGAATTTACTTATGTTTTGGGAATCTCCTTAAAAACAACGATTTACTTCCCTTAAACCAATTTGACACTGAGAAAAAACATGTTTAGTCGAATAAAAATAATTTTGACGATAACCGTAGCCGAGAGGCAAGCGTGCCGGACTTTGGTGTCGCGCCATCTCTAAGGTTCCGGGTTCGATCCCCGGTCGGGTCAACATGGGAAACGAACTTTTCTATATTGTCTCGGATCTGGGTGTTGTGGTACCGTCGTTGTTTCTAATTTCTGTAACACAAGTGCTTTATCTACTTACCACAGAATCAGAGCAATATATGTGATGTTGTCCATTTATTATTATTATTGATTTATTTATAAAGATCCTATCTAACCATATTATCACACCTTTTGATATTTTTTTAGGTGTTACATTAACTAAGTGGTGTTTTGGTTTTGACTCGACTCGATGGTTCATTTTTACCGATTATGTAGATATTTACATTAAACCAATGTTATTATGATAGGTATAGATAACGAAAAATAAAAATGTATAATGTAACAAAGATCGTTGTAAGGAGTTAAATGTATTTAATTACTACTTATTGCATGCAGAATTCCACATAGGCAAAGTACACCGCGCGAAACTCCGAATCCTATCGACCCGAATCTAAGTTAGCCTCTGTAAAGTCGACAAACAGTTATTCCCGTTTGCGAACACAAACATCTGCCTGTCTGTTCCTAGGTACACATTTAGACCAGACAGAGTTCACTGACTCCACTCAAACTTTGCCATATGAGATGTAATGTTAACTTTTATACTTTCGCTTTGTAATTAATTAGTTTTTTTTTCGCTTTGTAATTAATACCTTATAACAACTAGATAGTTATAATAAATATACAAAAATATGAGTATTTACATAAATCTTGAATACTGAAATAAATATTGGCCGAAATCTCATACCTCTTTTTAAAACATTCAGTCCTTGTTTTTCTTTATTATAAGTTTTGGGTACGTAAAATATACCTACTCAGCATTATTAGTATGTATATCTCAGTGCCTTGTCAAATTAAATCTCCGCCTAACTAAGTACGTCAGTTGGACAATTAATTAAATATGACAAGGTACTGAGTTGTTTACAAACTAACGCAGCTGATTGTAGGTACGCAATGCTGGCTTTCTTTAAAGAAAATGTCTTCATCATTTAATTAAACCAAATAATTCAACAAATTCCAAATTCTGTTTCGGACTAAATCCCTTCGCAGTACGTACCTACGTACATAAATGTACAGTCTAAATGTACATATGCACATACACAGCATAATCACCCCTTGGGCGCGTATTGACAAAGTGCACTTCGCGCTAGGATTACAAAATGGCCGCCAGTCCCCGGGCGACACTGTACAAAATACACTAAAAACTTTAATAAAACCATTATCAAAATGCCTTCCCCGAGTATGAACCTTAACTGTTGGATATAAAGCTGATGTTGTTTTGATAGGGGTGGGTGGGATAGTGGTACGGTTTTGAGTGGTGCATAGATTTGTTGCGTACGCGCTCCCTGCGTATTGACAGTGCGATTAGTGAGAGGATTACGGTGAGGGCGTTATGTCGTCATTTGGGGATGGAGGTATATAAAAGGTGTAACAAGTTTTATTTTATTTTGTTTGATATAATATGCTATGGTTTTAATAAAAGAGAAAAGCCATGACCATCAATATGTGAATTGTGCAGTTTTGGATTCTATAGTTAAAGAATCCATTTATTCATAGACTTTGAAAATGTTATAACAGCTTGTATACATGTTTTTAATTTGTATGTAATTTGTCAAGAAGTGATATGACAATTTGTGTTGTTAATATTACCACTTTTGAATTAAACATACATTACAAACATTAGTTACACTTAACACCTTATTTAACTTCAATAGTAAATCCAGGTAATAAGATACAATCTATTTATTTTTTATCCTTTAAATCCTAACCAACGAATTTAACACTGGTGTTCCCTATGATATTTTAACTGATAGACAACTTTACTACTTAATCTTAGTATTATATTCTTTATAACTTGACGTTGTATACTGGTCTTAGTAAATTAGAATATACTCGTAATATGGCTTTAAATTGGCTTATTATACTAACTTTACAATCAGCTCGATGTATGTGATGCTTCCTGACATTTATGGATTTACTAGCTGTTGCCTGCGACTTTGCTTGCGCTATTTCAGGACAAAAAAGATCATGTTATACGAATTTAGTATGTCATCTGTCTTCCTGCTAATTTTCCTAAAAATCCATTTAGTAGTTTATGCGTGAAAGAGTAAAACACCAACATCCAAATATCTAAACATACATATATAGCCATACATTCTTACAAAATTTTGCGTTTATAATATTAGAAGATTAATACCTAATTCGCAGGCATAAAAACCGACAGCGTTAGAAAATTCGCCACAAAATTTTGATCGTAATTTATTTTTTACTGTCTCGATCTCGCATAACTGTGTCCACGATGACATGACGCTCTGCACAGATTCGATTTCACAGGCGGCCATGGGAACATGGGACCAGACCCCATGTTTGCATCTACCCGATAGGGTGCCACCACACCACGGCGCGTAATGTAGTTGGGGATTGGGTTTCAATTATGGCTTTTTTAATTGAGATTGAGGATTCGATCAGTATCGTCTGCAGTTTCTGAGGCAGCGATAAAAGAGACTTAGTTTTTCAAGGTCTCTTAAAAAGACTAGCCTCCATCTTACAGGACTCGACTCTAAGATGAAGACTAAATAATCGAATTTTTATTGATACGACTTAGTCTTTGTATTAGAAGACTAAGAAACTAAAACGACTACAGTTGTTTTAAAAAAAACGAAAAGACCTAAACGCCTAAAGGTGTTTTTAAAAGGACCTGAGTATTATATATGAACATGACTCATACCCACATTGAATGTCCCTTTAATTGGAAAAAAAATCGTAAATGTGGTTGTTTCCCGATTTTGTTTTACTCATAAATTATCAAAATGTTCGATTTCCTATATGACACACCAGCCCAAGGCGATAAGGCGTTTTTAAGCCTTTTAGTCTTTTAAGCCTTTAACGTTATAAGATTAAAGACTACGACTAATATTAGTCGTCAGTTTGCAATCTTATGACTAAAGACTAAAGGGTTACAAGACTAATCTAGTCGCAAGGCTTTAAAAACTAGTCTAGTCTTTTTCATAGGCCTTAAAAAACTAAGTCTCTTTCATCACTGTTTTGAGGTGTGAGTGAAATTAGCAGTAAAGTTTTTGGTAGTTTCTATCTTTCATTTTGTAAGATAATACAAAACATTTGTCTTCTAACATATTCAAGATAAGGCTTAATGTTAGATAGGTGTGTTCTTTATTGCCTGGTTAAATTTCTAGCATTTTTTTTAATTTTGATTTTGCGAGCGGGTTAGAGTTTAGCGTTCTGCTATCTCTGTGTCCTGAGTGGTCCTGAGTTTGATTCCTAGTTCAATTTGGAAAGCGAACATTTCCACATTGACCCGAAACTACTTTGAAAATTAGACGGTTTGCAATTTACGTAACATACTTATCTACAAATATTTATGCAAAAACATAATCTTTTTAAACGTTAAAAAAATCATTTAGCTCCAATAGTTAAGTGAGAAATTAAGTATAATTTGTATGCAAAGCCTTGTAATTGCGCTTAAATACAACTCTGTTACACGTGCGCATGAGTCGTTTACTTGTGAAATGTTACATTTTCATGAATTAATTATAATTACTTCATATTCTTATGTTTTTGGCAATTAGGTAGGTTTGTAAAGTACCTTATGGTTTTTATCTTATCTTATCCATCTACGTTAGCATAAGCACCCATGTTATGTTATGACAGACTAGCTTCTGCTAGCGGCTTCACCCGCTTGGACTGTTTATGATGAAATGTATGAGATACATATAGAAAAAGTGGAGTAATTTTTTTGACGTGACGACGTCTAGTAAGTCGATACTATAGGCTGCATACACGAAAAAGATGATGTGTTTGTCCTGTTACGCTCATTGTCGCGCGATCGAGAGAGAGGCATGATCGGCTCGAGCGATCGTCCGGTAACCGACTTCACAGTTAACCGTTTTTTTATTAGTCCAGAAATAGTGTCGATGACTTAAAAGGAAGACACATATGATTTATTTGATTATGTTAACTAAAATCACTAAAATTTAAAATTTAGCGCAACGTCACTTCTTCGCACATTTTCTTAAGAAGTAATGACGTATACATACCTCTCCACTTAGCTTTGATGCGCTGTATCATAATACATTATTATTCATTTGTGAAAGTAAAAAACATGTTTTCTGTTTTTGAAAATTACTGTTGGCAGTGTTAGATATGCATCGTTTGCCCAAGACAATAGTGATTTTGTAGCTTCGCAAGGTATTCTCTTTAAACGAAACACTTAAGCGCATATAAGCTTATATTTCAAAGATATAGATTTAGCAAAGTATGCCTAAAACCGAAGATAACCAGGAAATCAAATATACAAACTATTCTCACTTATCGAAACATCGTTGCTACTGATCACATCGACAGATTATTCGGATCGCACACAGGCGAACGTTTACAACAGTTTTATAGCTTATGGTGGCTTCACGACACTGCACAGTGCTCAGCCACAGAACAGAAATATACAGATAGGTCGTTTATGTGCGAAATTAACTTTCTTACCTATTTAGTGAATTCTCAAACTCAAACTCAAATATTTCTTTATTCAAGTAGGTTACATATAACACTTTTGAATCGTCATTGAATACAATGCAAAGTGATTCTACTGCCGGTTCGGAACCTATATCTACCGAGAAGACACCGTTAAGAAACTCAGGTAAGACACCGGTAAGAAATTGGACGCAAGAAGTTATTTTTATTCGTTAACGTTTTCAAATAGAACGTACAAAATATGCAAACTAATTTTCAACAGCTATCTTAAATATGGTCTAAAAATTTAATTTTCTGTGCGAGCTAGAAAATACTTACATTTGTTAGTAAACATTTTCTATGTTTAAATAAGTATTTACTTACTGCTCCTACAAATTTTATCAAATGAACGTTTCTATGCTGAGGAGCTCAAAATTATGAAGAGGTTATCGTTGACAATTGCGAATCCTCAAGTTCTTCCGACTTTTTACACGTTAAAGAGATCTCATCAAATCTGTGTCCTACTGTAGTCTGATCAAGATCTCTCAATTCTGCAAGCATAGCCAAGCATAGAGCTTCATAGCTTTGCGACACAAAAAAAAACGTTGGCGAACGGAGGCGA
Organism: Glyphodes pyloalis; assembly: GCA_037074685.1. Taxonomy (NCBI): domain Eukaryota; kingdom Metazoa; phylum Arthropoda; class Insecta; order Lepidoptera; family Crambidae; genus Glyphodes; species Glyphodes pyloalis. Next base: position 12,815,264 of record JAYKKO010000007.1, read on the forward strand.
AAGAATATTATAGCGCTCTTAACAAATGTCAAATTCAGTGCGTCAACTGTTGATTGGCTGAATGTACTAGTGCAGCGTACTATCAGCCAATCATCGATATGGAAATTTTTGTCGTGTCATGCGAGAAATTTGATTTTTTGAGCATGTTTACTAACATTCCTATATTTCCTACTGGACATGACTAACGTGGCTGGTGTGCGTGACTAAGAAGGAGAATAAATGGATTGTACATTCTGTACATCCATGTTTTGTGGGACAGTTTCCTGCTCGTTCCAGATTCTCATAATAAACCGCGATCGGCATAAAATGCTCTGACATGTCAATAGAGTTGTGTTCTTTGGACGTTTTACAAGAAAATGTTTATTCAAACAAAATTAGACTGTATTCTGCGTGTGATTGAGTTCGGATGCGGTTGTCGTCGTGAGTAAGCATTCGGCCGGTAATCCTGGATCACTCAGACGCGATCATGAGTTTTAGATCCGTCTTTGATGTGATCTATAGAGAGTTGGCCAAGTGACTTTGTGTCCTGATTATTTTAGTATTATTTTTAGAAGGACCAAAATCAGTTTTTGTCTGAAATAACTACATAGACTTTGAGAGGATATGTGGAATTATATTAACAAAGCTTGTAAGATAAGGCATAATATTGCGGCCCATACTTCAACAAGGGCACCTACTGCGGATTAGTGAAGGTGTACCTTATATAAGGAACGTTACCAACGTTACTCTATTACGTTCTTAAGCCGCTGAATGGCCTTGGAGTTAACGAATATCGTCGAAATATCAGCTGAGACCAAAGGCTTAACGCAACTATTGAAACACGAAGATGCACGTATTAAATATCAATAACTTTGGTCAGAAAGCCACTAATATACCTAAGGTATTATGCGCCCTTTGCGTACATAACACAATCTTTGAGTCGTTTCCGAACATAAGTTTATATCGTGCTACAAATCCTACATCATCGAATAATTGATTGCTTATAAATTGTTAATTATGCATATTTAATTAATATGAAAAATACTAATTTTAAAATTAGTAACATATTTTAATTTTGTCTTTATACGTTTTTATAGCACCTTTCCTTTGATTAGTAGTCATGACATATCTCTGGCCTCCAAAACAAAAAAAATAATTACGTCACATCACATTGTAATGTAACAGTAACGCCACCTAGAGATGAAAAAAAGCGCTCGATATTGCAAACTTCTTAAAAAATCCAAAATTGTACAACTTAAATCAAATTTGAAGATTTAGTTCAACTCTGTGGCAATCCTTTCCCTGTGTATTCATGAGTTTTTAAAAGCGCGCTTATGTTAAAATTTATTAAGTACCTACATATTTGCGCAGGCGTCATCAAGCGTGCGTCACGTCTCAAACTAACCAATTCATTCAGTATCTTGATTGAATTAGTCGCAACATCAACTCTATATAGTTCCCAGAGTAGCAGTGGATTAGCGCGTCTGTAACCGGCCTTTGCGCCTTACCGCGGTTAAATATACCAGCGCGGCGCCGCGTGACGTCACACGGAGCTGATTGCCGACATCGCGGCTCACTCTGTATTGCATCCAGCTTGCATTACGTATCACATAAGTAGGTATGATTAGCAACATAGTTGCGGCCATTGAGTTATACCAGAGGTTTACAAACTTATTTCGTTAACGCCCCCTTTGAATAAAGGACTGTAGTTTGACGTGACAAAACTGAGCCAATCACTCGTGCCGATCATTAGGCCTAGCATACGCTAGACGTCAAATGTCTCGCATGAGACGACAAAACTTTCGATACTGTTGATTGGCTTGGATTTTTTTTCTGTATGTATCTGTGTATTAATGGTCAATAAATGTCTTTTCTTTCTTTCTTTCGAATAGCACACCGCACTCGTATATTCAGCCAATCGGCAGCTGACGCACTTCAATCGATTTTTACGTTTGTTATGAGCGCGATAAAATTTAGTCGCGGGGCGCATGCTAGGCCTGTATGCCTCTCTCTTGCTTGCGAAACGCGACAATAAGCGTAACGAAATAAAGACGTCATCTTTTTCGTGCATGCAGCCCGTAGTTTCGAGTTATTAGACGTTGTCACATTAAAAACAGTTATATTGAAGCACCCCCCATTTTTCACCTTTTTCTTGTGGTGAAATGCGTTAAACACCTGAACTGGCACCTGAGAGAGGTAAAAGTACCCCCCGGAATATCGCCGTTGTAGTGATGCTAGTAGATTTCCGGCAATCACCACCAAGATTCACCAGCAGCACACTACACTAGACCAGTAATAATGCAACTTTGAATTTTAGCGGGTCAAGGATTTTAATTATATTGAATTTAAAATAAAAATGACGAATGGTATTCTTAAATCTTATTTGCTCTCTAGTGTATTTTGGTCTCCAGCGCCCAATACATACTGATTTGTAAATACTGAGTTAGACAAATATGTACCTATGTGAATATGGCCCTCTAAAATAACGTTGTGAAGAGAACTTTGTTTTAGTGTAACATACATAAGTTCCATACCGTAGACGCTATTGAATAGTAATTAGGAACAGCTAATATGTATGTACTTAAGCGTTAAAAATATTTTTCTTTTCAAAAATGCAAACATACATAATACGCCATTTTATAGAGAGTATATAACTGAAAAAATATGTAATTTGAAAAGGGGTTTTAAGTAGGTAACCCTAAAATTCAAAGTTTAACTCCTATGCGACTGTAAAACTCTGATCCACTAACGAAGCACCCACTTGGCATAATACATAGCCCAATCAGATGTAACAGAAACTCTAAAAGCTAGGAAAATACTAGGCTTTATAGAATCAACTCGGCTATGAGTTACTTGAAATTGGTGGCGAGTCAAAATAGATCTAATAGGTCGCAGTGACCACAGTTCACTAGAACTGCATGCCCCAAGTACCTTATTAATAATAACCCTAAAACTAAAAATATGAGTGGCATTTTGAGCGAACTGCTGACCCTACAGGGCGGGCAAACAAAGTGCATAATTGGTAAACAAGGGGCACAGATATGCGTAGATTGGGGATGAGCCCTTCACATCTTAGATATGGTTGATTACTACAATCAAAGATAATACGCCTACTCGATTTTATTATTTTTATAGTACTAAACGCCGTACTAGCGAACTTTAAATATTAGAAACAGAATTTTTTTATCTCCCCTTGCGGTGCGGGAATCGAACCCACGACCTTCACGTATCGCGCGTGCTGCTCTACCTATCTATCGCCTACGATAACTTGCGGTTAGCTCAGTCGGAAGAGCAGCACGCGCGATACGTGAAGGTCGTGGGTTCGATTCCCGCACCGCAAGGGGAGATAAAATTTTTCTGTTTCTAATATAATACGCCTACTATTTCAATTTCAATCGTTTTAGATAGTGGCAATTATAACCAATGATTTAAGCTACCAAGGAATGTACAGTTAGCATCTAGTTTGCACTCAGCACCTTATCATTTAGACATTTAAAATTAGTTAACGGGTCAAAAGGCGACAACATTTTTTAGTAGTTAATATGAACTACTTATTGTCCGACGTTTTGGGTAAGTCGCGCTAATCGTAGTCACGAGCTGAGAGGCAGCTTATTTTAAGTGTAGGAAATGGAAGGCAAAAGTCTTAAATGATATATTTTGCAAATGATATATATATGCTGACTGTAACTTTATTATTTTGACGACTTTTGTAGTGGCGAGCGGGCGTTGGCGTCGCGCAATGAGATCCCGGGTTCAATTCCTGGCCGTGTCAATGTCGGAAATGAACTTTTCTTTACTGACTCTGCCTGCCTTCTCAAACACAACAATCACAGCAATGTGATGATGTCCAATATTTACTAACTTATGTTTGTTTACCTACATATTTAGTTCATTTTAAATTCAGTGTTGTATTTCGATTTTAGTGTTAAGTTTTTTTTAAGTTTAACGGCTTTGGAACTCTCCATACAGCCAATCTTTTTTCAAGATCTTCTATTTTTTTTCGTGTCATATAAATGTTGCTAGCATTTCACACGTACGTTTTTAAGTAAATGAAGCTTCCCGATACCGATCGTCGTATTTGACCCGTCAATCAATAACTCATTAGAGCCGGTCCAGTCGCCCCTCCGTAGTTATTATTTTTAATCCTCTAATGGCCGCCAGATTTCATTACAGGGGTGCTCTGATTAAAAGGGTGGGACCGATATTTTTTATTGATGTTTTGAGGGTTCGTATTTACATACAAGCGTGTTTATGTACGTATGTGTTGTACACAACGGGAAAAATTGTGACTGATTTTTTATTCTTTGTGTATTTGAAATATATATATTTAAGTGTATTATGATGTAGGTGCTTGATCAATTGGCTATGATTTTTTCTCTGAAATTAAAATTATTCTCTATATTTTCTCAAAATATAGATAACTTATGCCAAAATGCCAGATTACAGATCTATCGCTAATAATTTAGTCTAGTATGGTAATGATATTAGCTCTCATCTACTTAACTTGAGCGTTTAACGAAATCTTTGGTGGTCCTCAAATAACTTCAGTAAACCTTCATACCACCGATAATATTATTTTTAATGCGTAATAAACCGATGGTTTACGTCCACACATTACGGGCGTATTGTTATTCTAAAAACGTGCGCACACCACTAATCTGTTAAGTCTAAGGGAGCAAACATCCGAAGGTGGTCCGACTAGATGACCACTACAGTATCTAAACAACATTAGCGGCCATCTTGGTTTAAAAATAAAACGCATTACGTTCACTTCCAGAGCCGTGAACTTAGGACTTTTCAAATATCGAACGTCGGTTTAGTTTTAAAATTAAAATGGCGTATGTCTTCATTCGTTGCTGGTGGGTGAGAACGTTTTAAATTTGAAATTCGAAAAGGTTTAAAAGAGTGTATACACGCGCGGCACGGCAAAGGCGAGTTGTGTGTCAGAGTGATTAGGAGGTTGGAGGGACCTCCGCGTCGTGCGTGGCGCTTCGTAAGTGAAGAAGACGTGCTTAGAATTTAAGTATTGGTTTTAGCCGCTGTGTGTAATATTTTAGATAATTTGCCAAATATTTTACAGTCGTAAGCGACATGTTACGGATTCTTACGACATTAGTACATTTTAAAATGGGTTTTTATTATGTTGTGGATAAAAGTTATTAATAAAAGTATTAAAAAAACATCTTACACTTGCTCGTGAGCAATATATGTATAGGATTAGAATTTTACTTGGCGTGTAAATATATAATTTTTTAACCGTCCAGTACATATTACCTATTATTAGTAGTATTTACCAATAGATGTTAGTGAATACTAATCAGAATAGTTCAGATACTGTTTTTAAGCTCCAAAATATGATTTAAAATAATTGGATACACTCATGAAAACAATAGGTACCTACTTCAATATAAGCTACATTAAGTTTGCCAAACTAGAAATCCATCTTTTAAATAAAGGATATAATACACTTTTCGCTTAGTGAACCAAAAGATGAAAATTTAATAAATACTCGGGATCTAGACAATTTTTTTTTCTGCATTCCAAATTCAAACAAAACTTCGAAAAAAAAAAGACAGGGTCTTGGCGGCACTTGGCGGGACATCTATTAGCACGGCGGGCAAACTGTTTAAAAGCTACCGGAGTTCGCTGCGTCAATGTTTGCGCAGAGATGTGGACGTAGCGATTTAAGAACCCGATGGGAATGAGGGTTCTTGGGGCGAGATGATTTCGTTATTATTTGAGTTTGTTTAAACAGCCCTCTAAATGCATTAATTGCTAGATATTTACCTCCGGCCTTAGCTGTGGGATCTTATACCTTAAAAATATTTTTTTTTTATAGCAAACAAAGTTACCTAAAATTTTAAGTTAATTATAACAAATTAAGTATTTTCTTAGGCTATTAAATTTGAAATGTAAAAAAATTTCTTAATTACTCACGTTTACCCGATCTTTTAAATTTCTCAAGTTCTCACTGTTATTTACATTTAACACACCTACTTTTTTCATTGTAGATGAAAATATGTAAAATATTAGGTTATCTTTTCATTTGCTTGAAAGTACAAAAAATGTTTTTTGAAAGGAAGAAAAATACATTAAATTTATAAAAAAAATTAAAGTACAAAAAATTAATCAATCAAATCGATACAGTATAACTTAAAACTGTTAAAATGATAAAAAAAAACTATCAAGACGAAAAAGTGTTTAGACTAGTACTTACCTTGATAATATAAATCAAATTCATTTGAGAAACTAACACGAAAATCGTTTTAAAAACAAACAATAGTAGATTCTCGTCGTATGTAAAAAGCAGTAATTACCAACAACAGGGCTAGTGTTCAAAATTTATGGCCCATTATATGTTAGCAAGCTATTCAATCTTTGAATTAATACGTCATTCCCATAGAATACTAAATTGGGCTGTTATATCATTATTTTTAAATAAGGCGTCAAGTAAATTTGAACCTTGTGTGTAACTTCTTTAAAAAAAGATAAAATGGATGCAAAAAAAATAAACTTATTTTGTTTTCTTTTATGAAAACTTAATTATGAAGCTTCAGTGAAACTCAAAAGGTTGGAATTTCTTTGCGTTGTGTTGGACATATTATATTTTTTGAACACGACACTATTAAAATTAAATAGCAGTTACATTGTTTAGGACAGTTTTACACTGTAATAATAATGATAACTGGATTTTTTAATTAGTTTTCTCATAGCACAAAGGCCTTCTAAGCGGAAACGTCGTGTATCATGTTTTTAAACGGTTTTGCTTTAAAATAGGTACCTACTTTTTATGTTTAACAAAGTGGTGATTGATGACTTGAGAAGTTTCAAAGAAATAATATGCACTTATGCAAAATCCTGAAAGATTAGGTATCTACTGGTTCGCGCCTATATAAGTAAAGGATTAGGATGATTTTCTTTTAATTCCGTTGGCTATTTTATTGTCAAAGTTAAATGCAAAAATCATTTTTTATTTAGGCATTCTCAACTGTTGTGAAATATTTTTTAAAGCATGGTGTGTATGAGTGGTAAAAATGTTTCATTGATTTCAATAAATTTCACCACTCATTTTAGATGTTCATTTATAGAAACCAACTGAACTACTATTTGCGATTTCAATAGTATTGTTAATTAAAGATACATCATGTTCGTATCTTAACATTGCGGAAAACCTTTAACAAAAACAAAATATATTTTTTAACCAAAAAGTCAAGTAAAACCGACGTTACTCACTGTTCAAAAAAAAACCGATTCATCACAAACGTACGACAGTTTTCGAAACTCGCATACATTAAACCAACCCTTTTCTGCACTTTTTGTACCCATTGCCACCAATAAAAAGATTGAAACCTTTTAGCACGCTGTTCTCGCACATAAATTGCTACAATTTCAACTGTAGTGCTTGGTATTAAGGGGTTTACAGCGTCTAGTAGCCATGGTAAAACCTCGTGAATCACTTTGACGCATAAAAGTCACGAATTAAAAAGGACAACAACAGACAAAGAAGCCATTTTGCATTATACTGTGACAGTCCTCCTTGTGATGCCGCTTTTGTAGAGCTATGAGTCTAACAGTAGTGTCAAAGACTATAAATACATAAAATAAATGCGCCAGACAATCACACCAACCACCTGATCTCGAACTAAGGTTTTCCCTTGTACTATGAGTATCAGGATACTAACTGGGGGCGTCACCCCAGCACACCCAGATTCAAGTCCATTCAGAAAAGTTCGTTTTCTAAATTGACCCGACCGGGAATCGAACCCGGGACCTTTCGCGCTTTGACCCTACCTTAGCCACTAAGCCACTGAGGTCGTTAAAACTATGACCATTAAGTAGGGCTTAGGTTTCTGATAATCAACAGTTACTACTTACTTACTTTTAGCTTCCGCTCCAATTTAATTATTAGGTTGTATTTATATGGGTTAAGTTGTTTGTAGTGTAATGATTTTGAAATCGAATAAAATTTTAAATCGATTTCATTGTAGATTCGATATCTCATCGAAAATACATATTAATTATTATTAATATGCTGCCTTATGTTGGCCCTACCACGTTTGTACGATCTAATTGGTACTTGTTATGTAGACGTCTTTTTTTTCCCTTTCCCTTCTACTATGAGTCACAAAAAGTAAATCAAACAAGACCTAAAATAAGGTGGCAAAGCGCAACACCATTTTTTAATTCAAAACCTGACCTATCTGTTCGATTCTTACATCTTAAAACGCATCAATACTTCTTTGTACTGTGCTGTGTAAATTCGGGTTGCAGTGTCGCCACGGTCGTTTTGACACTGGTCCGCTAATTGGACACTTACAGCCGGAGTTAAAGGGTTAAAACAGTTTTTATCCGGGGCCCGACGGGCCTGGCACGAAGAGTTGGTCACTGATGTTGCCGGCTTGAGCTATTTACTTGATCTGTAAGATTTTGAAATTAGTTTTTATCACAACCAATACCTACAATTAATGCGTCACACAATACCTTATTTTATGTGGTTTGTGCCTAATTTCAGCAATAAAAAAAAGATGTTAAATTGAAAAATATTTTTTTATTTATTAATCTAAATATGTAATATACACCTACAACATTCATACAAAATATGCCTATTAGGTACAGGCGTACACAATATGTGTTGTAGTGGATGTAACAAATACACATAGGTACTCAAAACTAGAATTAGACGTTAAAATAACAATATTTTGTTATTATCGCTTCATTTTGTTAAACATACTTTTAAAAAACACGTAGTAAGTTAAATAAATAGTATGTTTGAGTCTCATATAACAAAGTGACTTATGTTTTCTCACTGATGTAGACTATGCCGAACGAAACTAAATTAAATTCAAAATTGGAACACATTCGTTGACGCCGAATTCATTCAACCCGCCATTTTGTACGCACAAAACTTCTTTGTTGTCTATGTACATAGCCCCACATGCACCCATAGCAATTAACCCTTCGGAAGCCCATCGCAGCCCTTTATGAACCCTTTCATACCGCGCTATTGTGTCAACTGTCACTCGAAAGGACTGAATTAAAAAGTGGGTGTATTAATTTTTTTTTTCAACCCTTGACGCAAGGGAATAAGTGGAGGGCGGTGAGTGGCTAATAACATGGTTGGTACGAAATGACAGCCTTTTAAGCATCTTTTGACTGGTCGAGTGGTCTATGAAGTTTGAAAACGGTACGAGTACCTAATTTGACTTTCATGAAGCGATTGTTTTATTTGTTTTTCTATTGAGCTGTTTGTTGTTTGCGGGATGTAATTTTAGTGCCAAGTAGGTTCTTTGAGTTTTTATTGTATTTGGTCTAATTAATTTCGTCAATTTTTTAAAAGTATGTAAATTTTTATTAAATGTTGTGTAGAATGTAAATATGGTACACTTGTAAGTAAATAATACATTCGAAGGTCTTGTGAGTTTGGTTAACATACTTCCTTATCCAAATCCTGGTTGTATTGATTAGATATTCAAGTTACTCTTAATTAATTTAATTTACTGCTTTTATCTAGAGAAATAAAATTAATTTATACAAGAAATCTTTTTACCATAAAGTACAACAAATTTTAGTAAATTTAATGTAGAGGTTGAGAATGGTCCATATTACACATACATTTACACCTTTTTTAGTCAACCTTTGGGTTAAGTACAGATAGTTCGTTTATGAAATTGTATTATTTGCATATCCATACATTATAACTAAGCGACGGAAGCGAAACGGAAAGAAAATAAAAAATCAACACAAAAAATACAGATTAGAAATAGCTTGAAGAAAAAAACATCTAAAAATAAAGTCCTTAACATCAAGTTACGTATTAATTTGTTTTTTTAAAACCGCTGAACTTGCCGACATTTTTTATTCGTCTAATTGAAGCACAAAAGTAAAACCTGTCATTGTCTATGCCGATTTTAGACCAAGGTGGTCCGTAATCACATTGCATTAGCCCAAAGCAAGCGTCGTGGGTACATGGCCGAATTTATGACCCATACTTACACCTCATTTGCGTACGTATAACAGTGGTGCGTGACCGCAACACAATTGTTATAATAATATTGTAATGATGTAGAGTTTTTTGTTCGACTGTACTTGGTGAGGATAGTTTGTTTGGAATTGGAGTTAAGTGTTACTTTTGTTTGAAACAAGGTCTTTGACGATGTGTCGGCAAAACTGCTTAAGACGTTGAATATAAATAATAAATGTGGCAGATAATCACACTGAACTCAAACTACATTTTTCCTTAGTCATAAAAGTATCAAATGACGAATACCTACTATCGTGGGATCCCAGTACACCCAGACCCAATTAAAAAGATCCCATATTGATCAGACTCGTCCGGCCCCTTATGGATGAAGAGCTACAAATGAGACGTCTAAAGCGAAGAATCCCTCAAGATTTGGCCAAAATACAGTAATACATCACTGCCTCAGTTGTTGAGGATGTAACATAGGTTACATACCACGCAAGCCATTGGAAGCATATCCAACATACTTCTGAATGTCCCAGAGGAGACAGATTGCAGTACAAATTCAATAAAAAAAATATTGACCAGACTGGGAATTGAACCGAGACTTTTTGCGCTTTGGGCGACGGGGTAATTCAATGACAGCTAGACTTCTTTGGCGAAGTTTATTGCTGCCACTGTCTCGTGAAAATTTATAAATATTTTATTTATTTCAAAACAAATGAAACCGACTGTGCTTTTTTTACGCTACCTACCATACAATCTAAAACTATAAAAATATGCGCGCCTCAATTTCCCTCGTATACTAATACATAATATAATCTGAAAAGTTCTGTAAATGTTTAAAACAATTAAGCATATGCATGTGTCTTTACTATGGTAACAGAAATGTACCAGAATTTTAATCTGCTTTCAAAAAACACTAACCCTATTTTAATCACAAAGGGCCGGCGCAAGGTCTCTGCTCGCAGTATCGCGCGCGTCGTGATCCCGTAATGACGGCTGCGCGCACGCAACGCGCCGCGTGCCCACACGACCGGGGATTTACAGCGGACTGTCTGCAGAAAAACACAACTGGATTTCAAATATCGACGCTTTATTCTATAACACTTTTGTTTGATGAACCTAAGTACTGTGAAGAGGTATCAAAACAAAAAAAAACACTTTTATTGCAACTGGAAATACGTTTCTGCACCATACTCCAGCTGAGAAAGATTTCAGAGTCTGTAGGACTTACCCCCTAAAGAGCATAACGATACTACGTTAAGGTCGTAAGTTTCATTGCGAGAGATTCCGTACTTATAACATTCACAGAAACACAGATTTTTTCTTGCCTCTATAGAATATGTGGCGTGATAACAATAAAATTTACTATGTTTTGGTTGTCAGTCATTGAGGAAAATCAATTACTTATTTCATAAACCCTGCATGGACAAAAAGTAATGAAATCCATGATAGTCAATTGTTTATCGCACTTTATAAACAAAAAGGTTAACACAACACCCAGACCCAACACATAACAGAACAGTTGTCATAATGACCCATCCAGGAATGAAATCCGCAACCTCACCGATACCTTAATCCGGCCCGCTTGACTCTACTAGGGAGGTCATCAAAAGAGTATTTGATTTTCCGTTTTGCAATTAAAAATACAGTCTTTATTATTCGCCAAAATACATGGTCAAAAACTATTTTCGTACATATTTCGCCTTTTTTACCGACGCTCCAATCGAGTTAGAGAGGTTATCTCAACCTGCATTGACAGTACATAATTGAAATTATTATTTACAATGATTAAATAACACCGCAGCGGCTGCTTGACGGGTTAGCATTGCACACATTGCTCATTTTGCGCGGCAAAATGCGTTTTTCAGGACGCCTTTTTTCGGAGCATTAATTAAAAATGGAACTCTTTTTTTATAGTGCTTCCCGCCGCTCTAGCAAACGTCAAATTTTTTATATGCAAAGATCAAATCCCTATGTGTTTTCGGCTCGGTGGCTTTCAAACATTTCTGCAACATATGTACCCCGATTAGTATGTAGTAAATTCAAACGTCAAAGGGCACCTAATAAAGGCTAAGAGGGATTTATAACATAAAAAATCATTGCCTACGTTAACTTGCGGTAAGGTTCGAATACCACACCGCTAGGGGAGATGCAACTTTTCTGTTTCTAAAAAAATATCGCCTACAATAACTTGCAGGTAGCTCAGTTGGAAGAGCAGCATGCGCAATACGGCAAGGTCGTAGGTTCGAATCCCAAACTGCAAGAAGAGATAAAAAAATCTGTTTCTTAAAAATAATCGAGAACGTTTTTATCCGTCTCCATCATTAAAACAAAATCACCATTGATCGCTACAATTGCTAAATTCTATTTGATGATTACAAATTCGAAATAGAAATTTAAGCATGTTTTTTTAAATGCTCGTATTATTATAATTAATTCTCAATGGTAACAGAGCGCTGTCGGTCCAATTTGTCAAAAAAACTTTATGGAACACAATTAAAACAAAAGACGGTCTACGTCACACGTTGTTTTATTCCACGGCGTCCCTTCATTACCGTCTCAAATAATATACACATCTACATTTTGTACATTATACGGGGAGGGAACCCTTCCTAAACCGCGTCACCCCCAATTTGCAAAACAAATTAGCGGGTTCCTTGACGACCGACGATACCTACGGGCCATTAATTAAACCTCGCTCTGTTGTGTCTATGTCTTTATTGTGGTGGCATGGAGTATCATAACATAGATGAGCAATTATTGATTGTAAGGAGTAGTGAGCATAACCACAGTTAAAATACGTAAGTAAATTTATTTTAAATGAAAAAATTAATGTACAGAAATAAAAAAAATACCGAGAAAAAGCGCATATCTTCTGAACGACTACACTCAGTTTGATAGGTATGTTGTTTGAGTTTTGTAACTATATTAAGAAATAATAAAAGATACATTATGGCGGAATGATTTTCACCGATTAAGTAAAATATGAAATTCATACTATCATTATGAAAGCGGAAGCTTATATGGCCATTTTTTTTTATTGATTCGAAAGAGGAATACTAGCAAAGGAATTTAGGCTTTTGCAGAAAATAATAAATAAACTACCCTGTGTGTCTTGGTGAAAAAATAGTGTTAAGTTCAGCTCTTTTTTGTAATGAAAACTAGATAATTTCTTGCCGGTAGGAGTACGAGGTAGCTTTATTGGTTTTATATATACTTTTATCAATATTACTAAATGAATAAAAGGATTTCTTATCAGAAAATGAGGATTTTCTTATTCTCAATTATCAAATGTACAGACATGAAAGTAGTGTGTGATGATCGTCGAGAAAAAACCATCACACTAATCAACAGTCATACTAAGGTTTTATCTTGTTTTATGAATGCTAAATGATGGATACGGACTAGTACCTGCGAATTTTTTGCTTCGTAAATAAAAAGTGAGTGGTGGTGATATACCTACTAACAAACCTGAATAAGAGTGATTTTAATTATTATTATAAAATGCAAAAATATACTTTAGAATGTAATATGGGCATCATTGCGACGCAGAAAAGTTCTGTGCATGAGGTATACCTACGTCATCAGGTAGGTAAACGGAAGCAGACAGCAATGATTGTCCGGTATATTCTTTAAAATTTAAGAAAATTAAGGTAACTAAAGTACTGCCTTTATTTTAGGGTTTACTAACATGCTATCTTGCCAACTTACGCCCTGCCTGAGTCGTTAGCGTTGAGGATCTGAAGACATTCCTTATCAGTACAAACAGGCGTGCATTCCCACAATATTTTCCATAATCATGAAGCCGCTGTGAGCTGTGACTCCGTTTTAGGCAATTTTAGTTTCAGTCTAATCTAGCCTAAGCTCTCTAATGGCTATGTTACCTAGGACCTTGTATACCGCGCCATGGTCGTTTAAGTGAATTTATCATGATATGGTGTTATTATGACGGTGGTTTCAGGTGCGGGGTATTCGGGGGTAGTCTCCATTACTTTTATAGATGGTAAGGCCTGCAAACACCTTTGTCTTTACCCAGGCGGCGCGCGGTACGTTGCAACAAAGAATTGCGATCCACATTGAAAGAAAGAAAGAAAACATTTATTGACTCAACTTACAAACAAAACATAAAACATAATCTGTTCCAAACATAAATGAATTGTTTATGAGACAAAAGGAAAAAAAGCTCAGCTAATGCCAGAATGAATCCCGGGATTGAGATTCAATTACATGATAATTTTTTTATTTATGTTAATAATCAGAGTCCCATAAAACAGTTAATATAAACTTTAAGACTTTCGCGTTCCATTTTACACATTTAAAATAAGTTAACGGGTCACAACTTGTTGGTTGTCAGCTCGTGACCACGGTTAACCGAAACCTCGGGCAGTAAGTAGTTCGTATTAACTACTAAATAAAAATGGTGTCGCGTTTTGACACGTTAACTTATTTTAAATGTTTTAACTGTTAATAGTTTTTCTGCGTTATCAGAAATCTCATAAACATTAACATAAATACAAGTTTTGAGAGAATCAATTCTTTATTTCAGCAATACAGAATCAATGAGTGCCCGTTACTATGTAATCAAATTAACCTAATAACCGCCAACTACTTCTATAGAAGTTCAGGATTTTCGTGCCGTCAACGCCACTACTTCTATAGAAGTTACTCATTGTACCTACTTTAATTAAATACCTTTACGGTGCATTAAACATTTGTTTCTCTTGTAATTTTGTAAGATGGACAGGATTGAAGCCCATTTTTGTTATTTCGCCAGAAGAAACAGGCTTTATAGTTTTTTAAAACAGATAAAAACAAAAACGCCTGAAATATTTTGATGTCCCATACGCCAACGACTTCATATCAAGTAGGCTAGTGATGTGACGCGATAGTTGCATTCATTACAATCCTACATGTTTACTTTGTTTTGTTCCATACAAATATTCATAGATTTTATGATTGACAATTAATTCCGGTCTGAAAATTAAAAAACGTATTACATAATAAATATTAAAATTAATTTATTTCACGAAGATCCTTACTAATATTATATATAAATCAGAAAGTGAGTTTGTTTATTTGTTCCGCTTTCACGACATAACTACTGAACTGATTGCTTTTAAATTTTGCAGACGTATAGTTAGAAGTCCGGATTAAATAATAGGTTACTTTTTATCCCGAAAAAAAACTGATATTCCCGAGGGAAAACCAAAATATAGTTTGCTTGATGGATGGATTGGAGATGGCGCTGTGTGGCGTTTTAATCAAGGTAAAATATTGTAAACGAATATAAACATGTAAATGTAGTAATGAATCCCCGAAAATGAGGAATTCCCGAGGGATGACGTACAATTTGTTTTATCGTCTCAACTGATTTTACATCTACTTAGCTATATAATATAGTGTACCATTCAGTTTTTGTTTAACAACTAATCGTATCCAGCGTTACATCGCGCTTCTTAGATTTTTCCGTGGAAATGAGAATATTTCTTATAGTTGTGATTTATACCGCAATATAACCGAATTCCACGCGGGCAAAGCCACGGGCGGAAGCTAGTTAATTTATAATTTATTTAGGATTTTCGATATTGCAACACCTATCTCTACGCAATGACAAGATTTCAGTGCTACGAGCGCCACCAACTTCAATGCAAGTAAACCTGTGACGTCGTAAGCGTACAGGTGTCAAGGTCATTGTGTCATAGTGCCGGCCATTACAAACGTGCGCTCGTCTGTTTTTTTTTCGTACAATAATCATTAAATATAATTATCGAAAATATAAAAAGTAAAATATCGAAAGGTAAACTTACACAAACTATAAAAAGTTATAAAATATACGAATAATAACTGACCATTCATTCTTTTGTCTTACTTTTCACCGTAACATACTTGTTATGATTTATTACTACCGTACAAGGGCCGTCTTTTCTTTATTCAAATCGTCTAGAGAGATAGAGAGAGATTCACTCAAGGTGAAGAAAGAAAAGCATAGACAACACTTCTATTTGAGATATTTATCTTGCCACGAGCGCCAACGACTTGATATGAAGTCAACGGACTACGTTATAAAATGAATAGTGAAGTGCCTTTTATAATAAATGTGTTGCAAGATTATGCATGTATTTTTGTCTATGATAATAGATACTTGTTTTTCTTACTAAAAATGTTCATAAAATAAAACAAATGACTATTATAATGTATCAGGGTTTATTTATATTTGCAAAATTTAAAAATAAATCTTGATTTAGACATCAATTTTTTTATCGATATGACGTTATGCCACATCCTTGCTTTCGTACTATAGATACTGTTATACATTTATACGTTGGCGTACAGCGGGCCACTACGTTTAAGATAGCTGGGCTGGGTAAAGGTTAAAAAAAATCTATATTTTTTTTTATTTATTTAATTACATTAATACCGCCAGTTTGGAACCATCTCGATAACTTGATAGTAATACTCTTAAGATGCATAAAAAAAAACTACCTCCCGTTTTCATTATAAGAGAGTTCAGCTTTCTACTCAGTAAGATGTACACATTTCCATAAATGATTTGACCACAATCGAATTATTACTTTTTCTGTGTAATTAACTAAGCAGCAGCGATATCTACAAGTGTTACAATAGGTATTATACTATTTGCAGCACTGCGCTTAATAGGCAGTCACAGCTCTAACGAGGCATTCATTATGCACCGGGCCTGCCGCAAATTGCATCCCTCATCCTATTACCTATTAGTGTTAAGTACGCACTAGAGCCCTGTTACCTAACATACTTTATATAGCTATGTATATATCTATCATACATAGAAGTAGTAATTGAAGTAGAGGCACGATAATTAGACAAATTGCCTATAAAAGTCGCATTGAAATAGGCCGTAAAAGATACAAGTAACAGATGACAAAGAGATCCTACTATGTATGAGTGAAAAGAAATAAACAAAAAATTTCGTGGCTTACCGCATAATAATCTACCAAATATTATACCAAATACCAGAGTACAAATTTTAATAATATTTATTTATTTATTTATTTATTTGGAAGATTTACAGTGTAAATAGATACTATAACTACGTTTACATTAAATAGATATATATACCAATTACAAATCTCCGCATATGGATTTTAAAATAAAAAAAATCAAAAGTGTTGATGAGGTTACAATACGAAATATTATAAAAATAAAAATATTAAAGTAACATTCGTATTATTTATAATAGAAAACCAAAATTGTCGTCAAAGTTTGCGAGTCTCAAAGTATGATTTAGTCAAATTTCGCCTAATAGACGCAATGCTGTCAAAAAACAGGTCGATATCAATGGAAAGTTTCATATACCAAATTAAAAAAAAATATAAAGTACAAAATCTTTTTTCACTAAGTATTAAAACACTATGTACTTTTACTATAGTCAAAGATAATGTAAAAAATAGCCAAGCAGGCAGTCTATCCAATTTTGTTTTATTAACAATTGCAGCAGACTTCCACACTAATCAGGCTGGTCTCAAAGAGTGTCCATATAGGTTCTTAATATTAAGTATGAGCTAAATGTTTCAGCTAGTGCTTGCTTTAAGAAAATGAACTATGAATCTATGAATTCCTTTCATAAAAACGTGGACCTTGAAACTGAAACATGTAGGTACCTTTGTTCGCATTTTATTGATATTACATTAACAAAAGTAACTGGCCACTATATTTAATTTTTTGGCCCTATATTTTTCACGACATCAAAATATAAAAAGTGCTTTGTTCCAATTTCAAATCTAAGGTTCGCGTACATACTCGTATTTACAGTGTAGCAGAGCAAAATCCCAGTGAAGTGAACCCTTTGCTCACAGCAGCAAATGCAAAATGGTGGGCCTTCTCAGCATTTCGGATGACTTAATATGAATCGGTGAATAATGGGGCAGGGAAACAGGGCTGGCACGTGGGTAATATTTTCAATAGGTGGTTTACATTCATTAGTATCTCGTATTAACAACATCATTATTGTATCGGCCAACGATGTCATCGCTTCACCGTGGAAAATATTCATCATCACGAACCAAAAAGTTCGGTAACTCTTATCTTTGCCGGACCATAAAGAAGTACAACTCGTTGCCGGCTCATGTGATTCCTCCTTCCTTTGACATGGATTCCTTCAAAAAGAGCGTGAAGAAGCATCTTGCGGGCCAGTATGGCGATGCTAACGGATAGGATATTTTGATATCAAATCCGTTGTCATCGCGATGTGGGTTCCTCTCTTGCTTTTCATCAGGCTGGGAGGAGCCAAAAAAAATTAAAGTCACGAACGATTGATGGACGAACTTTTCACGTTGATGGTAGGAAGGTGATAGATGCAACTGGTGAAAGACCGAGAGTTTTCGGGAGAAGCTTATCTTCAGCAATGGAGTCTTTCGGCCGTATTAACAATGATGATGATAAGATAATTATAATCACATTGCTTGGTTTGCATTTCTATTTTTACAATCATTCATTTATTCACTGAGACTGGAAAAGATTCTTCATAAAATCGTATAAAATTTTTCTACCAATCAGAATATACACAACGATTGCAAAATTGTGTTAGAACAGTGACTTGTATACGTGTTAATTTTAATAAATATAAACATTTATATTTTATATCAGTCGCAAGCACGGAATCGTTGCGACTGGTTTAAAATTACATGGCTCTTTCATGTTGCCATAGTGTCCTTTATCCTGTTTACAACTTCGGGATCGGGAGGGATCGAGAGATATGAATGAAATGTAGGTAATTTAATAGTACTGTCACCTCTGTAAAGTAAATTAGTCATCCGTGATTCTTAAGACAATCTTAGTTTAAATATAGTGATTAAAATTAGTATGAAGAATAAAAGAAAAACACGTTTTACATTATTTATTTAAACGACTGACAACCCTAAAGAGAGGGTTGGCTCGGGACCCTTGCAACGTCTCAATTACTAGCGTTATTAATTCGGGGGGTGATTATTAATCAAGCCGTTTTGTCTACAAACACAAGATGATGCGACGCGGAATCACCAAAGATTGGGGAGACAATCAGCTGAGGCTTCTGAGCAGTGAACTCTCAGTATATAATGTAATGGGGAAGTTACACGGAAATTTTAATTCATCAATAGTTGAAAAGAACAAAAAGAATGGTACAAAATACATGCACAAAGAAAAAATAGCTGTATGCATGTATTTTGTAACTTTTGAAAGCGTTTACGAATTGTAATAGTGAAACTATTTATTTATTTATTTATTTATTTGGAAAACAAAACAGATTACAATCAAAACAAATGTTAGATACAAGGATAAATAGATTTTACATCTAGATTATAATCCTAATATTGTTAACACATCATTATGAACTTTTGAGAATTAAGTTAAAAAACAGAAGCAAAGTGAGTACTTAGATACAAAATTTTCATATTTTAATAGATACGCATGACAGACTTTTTGAACATATGTAGTTGGGGATCGAATATATCCAAATTGCAGTGTTCGGAATGTCGATGCTATCGAGAAGGTAAGAAGAGAAATATATGTTCTGTATAGTTCTTCAAACCGCACTATCGAGCATTAGATATTTTGAAGAAACAAAAAAACATCTCCTTTTGCGGTACGATAGCAACCCAAGACCATCACTTGTCACGCTTGCTGGTCTTCTAACTGAGCTAACCGCAAGTTAAAAATTTTTTTCGGACTCTGTCTACACCGACACGTATGAAATTTTAAGAGAGGTAGGGCATACCGACTGGGGTGCTGGTCAAGAAACCTCCACGTGGTGTACCCTGGGCAACGTCGGTAGGCGGAGCCCTCCTGCATCTTTTCTGCGGAGGACTCTGTAGCCCGGCGGCTAATCTCTTGGCAATCGCCTTGTTTTGGGCGTTGAAGGGGCTGGATCAGCTGTTTTTTGTGAGTGCTCTTCGAAGCGGAAAATGGTGAGGCAGCCTCACGGCGCGGCGAGTTCGGCTGGCTACGTAATAGTAGCTAGTCGCAACTGACATAAGTCATCGCCGGGCAACCTGTTATCTGGTCGGGTGTCGGTGATCATGTCTATCGGCCCGACCAGACCAGGGGACTTGCCTTAGTTGGCCGGTCCAAGAGGAGAAAACCTCATAAAAAACCCCCAATCCCGACGCTGTGAGTGCTCGAGGCGTCGGGGCCATCTCTCTTCGGAGGGATGGTGACCGGTTGGGTAAAAACCGGTCGTGGTTGGTGGCATCGGCCTCCCTGCACGGGACCGCCCGCCCCCGTGCAGTATGAGGGTAGCTAGGAGGCATCCGGCTCTGCCCCTAGTGGTCCTGTATCTCCGTGAACTCGTGGGAATCGAAATGGAATATCTCAAACTAAAAAATAAAAACGATTATAGTGTGGAGTCTGATGTTAGTGAGGATGTCGTATGTACATCTACGTCTTTGTCAGGTAGCGCCGTTTGTGCGAATGCGCCAGAGGGTTTAGGGACCAATAACCGCGCTTCGTCTGTGGTATCCTTAGACTCGATTGGGAGTGGTGGCCAATTTGTCAGGCCTGGTGGGGAATTTGACTCCGAGTCAGACACCCTCACAAATGTATCAGACATGTCGGTCGCCTCCGAGCGGAAAAAGTATTTACGGGCGCGCAAGCGCCCTGTGTCAGAGATGGACAAGGGTTCGTCTTCAGATGCGGGTGAGTCTAAGGGCCATGCTAAGTCCAAAACCAGAAAAGGTAAAGGTCGCCGGCCCTTAACTGATGAATGTGTCGGACGAACTGAAATTCAGCGGGCTTCAAATGCGGAGACAAGAGCTGCTATACAGTCCGAATTAGAGAAGCAGACTGCAGTGACAAAAAAGAATACTCGACAGGCCAGAAGCATAACTGGTTATGGTATTCCTCTCACATCCAACCATGAGAGGAAATCTGTCATTGAGCTGCAGCAAATAGCTGACGAAGACGAAGAAGAGGTGCTTTCTATAGTATCCAAATCGTCTAACCTAAAGGGCACGATGCAAAAACTAATAAAAGAGAGGACACAGAGCCTTAAGGCTGTTGCCATGGAGGCTTTGAAGACGGTAGACTACCTGCAGTCAGAATTGGAGGAACAGAGGAGAAAGGTTGCAGATTTAGAATCGGCTCTTGCAAAGCTAGATAGCAATAGTGCTGCTAAGGCATGTCAAAAGTCTGCACCGCTTAATGCAATGGAGGTTTTGGAGCCTAGTATATCAAATCCGGAAGCTCCTAAAGATTTTACTGACATGTCGACCCTTGAGGTAATTATACGAAAAATAATGGAGGAAGAGCGGGCTATCGTAAATGCCCGTATTAATGCCAGATTTGACGGCATTCAGGACCGGCTCCTGCCGGAAAAGCGGATCCGTCCTCCCCTTGCAGTAGACTTCAGGAAAGGCCCTGTGGGAGTACCTGACCAAGCCGAGCTATTCAAAGTGCCTGAACCGCCGAAGTCTAAAAGGGTCAAAAAGGCACGCGGGGCAACTACATCTGCACCAAGTCCCGTGTCTCCGATTGTCTCCAGCATTACTGCTGAGGCAGACCCTTTGCTTCCCTCTACAGCTCCTGCAAATGAAGGGTGGTCAATGGTAGTGAAGAAACAAAAAAAACGGAAAAGTGGGTTGGATGGCATCACCCCATTAACATCTATCCCAGCCTCCTCACCTATGTCTGGGAAGAAAAGGTTTTCATCTAAGGCACCTGCCCCTATGCAGTCCAGCACGGCTCCTCCTTTGGTAGGAAATAGGTCCTCTAAACCGCCGCAGTAGTTATTACCCTTACTACGGAGGCGGAGAAAAAGGGGGAAACCTACGAGTCAGTCTTAAAGAAGGCCCGGGCGACCATAAATTTGAAGGCCATGGAGGTCTCATCCTTTCGCCTTAAAACCACCCAGACTGGAGCTCGTAAATTTGAACTCCGGGGAAAAGATGGTCCAGCTAAAGCAGATGACCTCGCAAATAAACTACGCGAAGCAATAGGGGATGAGCTGGCCAAAGTGGCACGGCCAATTAAGTGTGTGACTTTAATGATTTCGGACTTAGACGACTCTGTGTCAAAGTCTGAAGTCATTGAAGAAATTGCATCGATTGGTGGATGCTCCATTGATCAGATTCGCGCTGGTGAGATCCGCTCTGGCCGTGGTGGTTTAGGTACAATAATCCTGCACTGCCCCATTACCGCAGCCAAAGTACTTCTTGAGACGGAAAGGAGACTTTTGGTCGGTTTCAGTTCGGCATCGGTGCGTGCGCTGGAAGAGCGCCCTCTCCGGTGCTTCCGTTGCCTTGCCGTTGGACATACCCAGACACTCTGCCCTTCCACTACGGACCGAAGGGAGATGTGTTTTAGGTGCAGTCAGTTGGGCCATAGGGCTTCTGACTGTACGGAAAAGAAGCCACATTGCCAAGTGTGCGCAAACAGCGGGAGGTCCTCAAGTCACGTCATGGGAGGGAGAAAATGTAACCCCCCCCCAAAAAGAGGAAAAGCGGCAGCACGGACTTGGCCAGCTGCAAATTCAACTGAGGCCAACTCTGAGGTCGGTCCCACGGTTGTGGAGGAAGTTGTGATGTCTGAAGAATAATGTCTAGAAACGATTGTCACAATTTCCTTCAGTTCAACGCCAACCATTGCCGGGCAGCTCAAGACATGCTATACCAGGCAATGGCCGAATGGTTAGTTGACGTTGCAGTGGTTGCGGAGCCCTACTCCGTACCGGATAGTTGGTTAGGAGATTTAGATGGCTCGGTTGCTATTTTAAAGCGTTTTTCGTCGGTTTCTTGTCCTCTCTTACTTCTCAAAAGAGGGCATGGGTATGTCGCTGCTTCTTGGGGTCAGATAGCTATTATTGCTGTCTATTTTTCACCAAATCGACCGCTACAGGACTTTGAGAATTTCCTCAGAGTTTTGACTATGACCGCGAACCGCCTACTTTCTGAGGGCCGACAGCTCATAGTGTTGGGCGACTTCAACGCCAAGTCTACTCTTTGGGGAAACGCAGCGGCCTCTTGTAACGGGCGGGGGCGCATATTAGAGTTGTGGGCCGCGTCAATAGGCGTCTCTCTTCTTAACAGGGGCACCACACATACGTGCGTGCGACAACAGGGAGGGTCAGTGGTTGACATTTCTTTCGCCACCCCTGCCCTCGCTGCACGTGTTCGTGATTGGAGGGTGGACTTAGGAGAATCCCTTTCGGATCATCGATTCATTCGCTTTGAAATTTCTTCCGGCGTTTCTCAGCGGACTCGCAATTTGGCCGTATCACACTTTCCAAGGTGGGCCTTATCCCACTTGGACAAGACAATCGCGAGGGAGGCAGCCTTTGTCCAAGATTGGTTCTCACCTCCCTTTCCTATTCAGTTGGTGGACCAGTCAGCCGCTCAACTGCGGGACTCTTTGACAGAGGTATGTAATGTCAGCATGCCACGGGCCCGCCGTCCTCTTCCCCGACGGGCTTGTTATTGGTGGTCGGAGGAAATTGCCGAGCTTAGGGCGGCCTGTATTGCCTCTAGAAGATCGTATGCCCGTAGTCGTCGTCGTAGCCGGCGTGACCTTGAAAATGAAGCCCGCTTATACACCTCGTATGTTGAAGCTAAGCAGGCCCTCAAGTCGGCCATTGTTTCTGCCAAAAATAGAGCTCGGGAGGAAATGCTTGAAAGTCTCAATCAAGACCCATGGGGGCGACCATACAGGGCAGCGCGTCAAAAATTGCGCCCTATTTGTCCCCCACTTACTGAAACTCTCGAGCCTGGTCTACTGGACACTACAGTTCAAGCTCTTTTCCCGGAGAGTGACCCTGCTTTTTCCCCACCAACTATGGATTCAGAGCTTTCACACTCGTCAGATTTTCTTCCCATCACAAAAGACGAATTCGAATCGGCCTGGTTCCCTCTACGGGTTAAAAAAACCGCTCCTGGCCCGGATGGTGTCCACGCTCGGATCGTGGCATTGGGTGCTCTAATGATGGAGCAGAGGATAACGGATCTCTTTAACTCTTGTTTTAGACTAGGAAGGTTCCCTAAGATTTGGAAGGTAGGGCAGTTATGCCTTCTTCAAAAAGAGGGGCGAGATCCTAATTCCCCGTCCGCTTACCGACCCATAGTTTTACTAGACGAGGTCGGTAAGTTATTTGAGCGGATAATTGCGGCTAGGGTAAACGCTCATCTTAAAGAAGTAGGGCCAGGGCTCTCAGAGGCCCAGTTTGGTTTTCGGTCGGGGCGTTCGACAATTGACGCGTTATCTAAATTAAAGTCCATCGTCATAGGGTCGTGGGAAGAAAGAGAGTGCGTTCTGGCTATATCTTTTGATATAGCCAATGCGTTTAACACTATCCCGCATTCCACTATATTGACTGCATTAGAACATCATGGTGTGCCCTCATACTTGAGGGCGTTGATACAAGATTATCTATCTGAAAGAGAAGTGGTTTGCATAGATCGCAATGGTCGACTACGACGATATGGTGTTGGCTCCGGTGTTCCACAGGGATCTGTGTTAGGGCCTCTTTTGTGGAACATCGGATTTGACTGGATGTTGCGCGGTGCACTTCTCCCGGGCACAAGTATTATTTGTTACGCTGATGACACGCTCGTAACAGCCCGGGGGAGAGATTTTGAAGAGGCAGCCCAGCTGGCTTCCGCAGCCGGTTCTCTTGTGGCTGAAAGAATCAGACTTTTGGGTCTACGGGTGGCGCTGGAAAAGACAGAGGCAATATTTTTCCGGAGGTCCCGGCAGCGTCAACCTCCACTTGACGCTCATATTTTAGTGGGGGGCGTTAGAGTCAATGTTAAACCTCAGATCAAATATCTAGGGCTCATCTTAGATATGCGGTGGCAATTTACTCCCCATTTTAGCCAGCTATCATCGCGCCTTATAAAGCTGGCAGGAGCTTTTTCCTGGGTGCTCCCAAATCTTGGGAGCCCTCGGAGCAGGTGCCGGCGCCTTTATGCCGGTATTTTACGGAGCATGGCTCTCTATGGGGCCCCAATTTGGGCCGACTCTCTTCAAAGAAGGCAAAATATCAGGCTCTTGCGCCGCCCACAGAGGGCTATCGCCCAACGCGTGGCACGAGCCTATCGCACAGTCAGCTTTGAAGCGTCATGTGCTATAGCAGGTACTCCTCCCTGGGAGCTTGAAGCCCAGGCCCAGGCCAGAATATACACGTGGCAGGCCGAAAAGAAGGCTTCCGGAGAAAGTTTTTATCCAGAAGACCTCGGCCGATGCCGACGGGAGGCTAGGGAGGATATGGTGGCCTCGTGGTCGACAAATCTTGGTGCGTCGCCATCTGGCCGGTATACGCTCGATGCGCTTGGTCCAGTCATATTGCGCTGGCTCGAGCGAAAGCTCGGCTTCCTCAGTTTTCGTTTGGTGCAGGTACTGTCCGGACATGGTTGTTTCCGGAAGTTCCTGCACCGGATAGGTCGTGAGGAGTCACCATCTTGTTTGGACTGTGGCGCGTTGGAAGACACAGCGCAACATACGTTGTCGGTTTGTCCTGCATGGGCAACACAGCGCTCTGCGCTCATATTAGTGGTGGGACCAAATCTTTTGCTACCGAATGTTATTGATGCAATGCTCGGTAGTGAAGAAGCCTGGAGAGCAGCCGCTTCATTCTGTGAGGATGTTATCTCACAAAAAGAAGCGGCGGAACGCGAGAGGGAAAACGATCCCTCCACACCTGCGATAAGGCAACGCAGAAGGTTGCGTGCGCGACGTCAGTACGTACGCACTAATTTTCCGCAGGGAGACCAGCTGGCTGTGCGTGTGAGGGCACCACAGTTGGCATTGCACTTACGGTCTCCAGTGCGAGGCAGGGATGGCTCCGTTGGATTGGCCATCCCTGCTCCCCCCCCGAACATCCCGGGGGGAAGAGACGGGACTGCATAATAGCGGTCATTCCGCCGGTGGTGTTGTGGTCGTTCTGGCTGAGCCGAGTTTCCCACAGCACCATCATTAAAAGGCGATGAAGTCCAACCGGGGCGTTTTAGTGGGTAGTCTCTGCCTTTCGCGAAGTAGAGGAGTCCCACACACGCCGTCATCTTCCCTCAGATGGCGGTACGGTTCGTCAAAGAATTTCGCCCCGAAAAAAAAAAAAAAGGGCATACCGACTGGTGAAATACGTCCTTACAGAAGAAGGCAGCCGAATAACAATCACTTCTGTGTTGCTGCGTGTGAGTAAGGTTTCCAGGGGTGCTACAATAGTAGCACGGGTTAAGCCTTCAAGGTAACGGCGACAAGTCCAGTAACAGACTTATTATGCTGTACTTGTCACCCTAAAGCTAGGACCTCATTACCACTTAACATTAGGTGGGATGAGGTCAATCTTGAAGTGTAATATAAAAAAAAGTATAAATCTATACTAATATTATAAAGAGGAAAGATTTGTACCTATTTTTGTATGTTTGTATGTTTGTAATAGGCTCAAAAAGTACTGGGCCGATTTAAAAAATTCTCTCACCAATAGAATGCTACATTCTTCCAATTTGACATAGGCTACAAAATTAGGGATTCTTGGTAAAATTTGAAAAATTTCAACAGAAAAGCGGGAAAAATTCTCTAAGGTTAAACGAAGTTCGCCGGGACCGCTAGTACTTAATATATAAAGTGATAGTTAGTTGGATGAAGGTTACTTTTTTTTTTACTACAATCTAAACAGTCAATTTCAGTTTATTGCTGTCTGAACTAACAAAAATAAATTTAAATCCAAAAGTTTCATTTATTAGAAAGAAAGAAGAAAGAAAAAACATTTATTGACATCACAAAATTTACAAACAACGCAAGACAAATGAAACAAATATAGTGTAAACACTTTGTGAGGCCAATTTGGGTTCCACCTCAGCAAATGCCGCTGCGACATTTTAACGTCCCAGCAGCGCTGGTATTCTGGTGGAACCCCTTGCTTGGAGAATTAGCAAGCGCCCTGGCTCTTGCTAGTTCTCCACGCAATCGAGTGGCGCTTATAATTTTATTCTTAAAACTACACAAAAAAAAAGAAAAAAGAAAAAACGACAAAAACAAACATTGATAAAAAAACAGGCAAAGACAATAAAGTACTAAACAATCACAACGGAAGCAGAAGATATAACTATTATAAACACAGTGTTACATATTAGAACAAATATGACAAAAACCTAAAAACAAATATAATAAAATCGGACAAACATTCACACATGCACATACACACCTAAATTCAAACAAATTTACACAAGACAAGCAGGCCCATCATGCGCAATACGTCAAATTTCTCACATGAGGCGACAAAAGCTACTACACCGTTGATTGGGAGATAGTACACCGTACTCATATTTTCAGCCAATCAGCAGTTGACGCATTGATTTTGACATTTCTTAAGAGCGCAATGAAATTTACTCTCGCGGCGCATGGTAGGCCTGGAGGACAAAAGTTGCGACACATTACATTGGTCAATGAAAAAAAAAAAAAAAAAAAAACTCGATAATAATTTACTTTGAGCGTTTCCGAACGTTCTACACGAAAAAAAAATAAAAAATAAAAATGCTGTGTGAGTGGTGGTGTGTACTGTCATTATTGGCCTGTGGTGTGTACATGACAGCATGCGATGCGTTCATAAGTGCTTGCTTTGTTGTGTTTAAAAATGTGTCAAATATTTGTTCCAACTTAAATACCTACGTCACTGTTGCACATTACGTGTGAAATGTGGTTACGGAGAGAGCAGCAAGCAACCAACTCCAACTCACTAGATGACGCAGTTATTGTTGCCACGTCAAAAGCGGCATGACAAGGGCGCACCGAAAGTACGCCACGCTCACCACCCGTCCAGGAAACTCTGACAGGTTAAGAAGGAGACCACCTGCAGCTCTCAGTGGCACTAGGAGACTAACTCTAACAACTTCCTCGCGTGACGTGACGAGCCAAGATGTAAGTTTAAATGTGTTATTGTAGGTTATTGTGGGTTAACCTAATAACCGCCAACTACTTCTATAGAAGTTCAGGATTTTCGTGCCGTCAACGCCACTACTTCTATAGAAGTTACTCATTGTACCTACTTTAATTAAATACCTTTACGGTGCATTAAACATTTGTTTCTCTTGTAATTTTGTAAGATGGACAGGATTGAAGCCCATTTTTGTTATTTCGCCAAAAGAAACAGGCTTTATAGTGTTTTAAAACAGATAAAAACAAAAACGCCTGAAATATTTTGATGTCCCATACGCCAACGACTTCATATCAAGTTATTGTCATCAAGGTCTGCAGTTCCTTTAGCAAGATATTTAACGTTGAGGAAGCAAGCTACTACTGAAATAATTCGTACCAGCCATATCTTGTCAGGCACCCAGAATCCAATCCCTCCAGAAAATAATCCTTGTTACGCTAATACCAGCTCTATAAGCACATTATAAGGCTCAAATACACTTGCAAGACATAAAAATCATACCCACAGCTTGAATAAGAAACCAGTTAATCCCATCACATACACTTACCTCAAGTCCTTTTCCAAGTGCATCAAATACGCTGTAATACACTCCACAAAAAGCTCTGAACCTTACGATGCTCGGGACGCCATAATTCACCAATTGCGTGTCAACTGCCTATATTATAACCTAACCAAGCTAACCAGACCCTAAATCTTACAAAATGAGACTCTATTTGTTTCAGCTTAAAGGCTGTTGTGGCATTTTTGGAGGTTAAGATAAATGGGTACGAAGAATGCCATAAAGATAATGATATTGCTGGATGTTACGCCTAGTAGTGATAAGTGTTGTTAATGGTTTTGATTTAGTAAGTTTTTGGGTGTTCTTTTCCATGGACAAGATATGACGCTTAAAAGCATGTATTTGCAGGCATCCCTATTATTACGGAAACAGTTAAAATAAGCTATTTACTTATATAACAGTGCTCCAACCGTTAACAGGTAAGGTATAATTTTTATATTTACCTAAAAAAACTTCTTAAACTCATACATTTTATCTTATGAATAAGGGTTATTGACAATCTCACCAATTGACATGTCTCAACTATATTAAACTTATAATAAGGAAGGTATAAATCTATGTATTAAACTATTGGGATCGTCAATTGGTCAAGTCAAATGAGAAAATGCGGTACCTAAATTAACGTGTCCGAAAATCAAATACAGGACTCAATATAACTTTTATTAACCGACTTCAAAAAATAGGAGGAGGTTCTCAATTCGACTATATATATATATACGGTTATTATATATTTTATTTAATATTCTAATACAAATATAACACTGCAGTATTTGGTTTCATCTAGGACCTATCGTTACGCTTTTAACGGCAAAAATTGTCTAATTAAATTGGTATAAGACTAAGTCAATAGGAATATTGACATGAATAGCGAATAGGTGTATATAAAGTCAAGATTTTGCCAAGCAGGGAATAAAAGAATACAGAAAAACATATCTTTTACGTGTACAAATTAAGTATTCAGTTTATTCTAAGGATTCCTTTCAAACGAGCATACAAATTAGTCCAAGGGCTCTCTCCCAAGCAATTTATTCAGTCACAAGTTCGAAGCTAGAATATCACTTTAGGTTGATATACATATTTAACACGTGGCGTATCACACAGACCAGGGTCTAATATTCATTGTCATCTTTGTTCAATTGTCACGCCACAATTCGAACAATGAGAGCAAACATCAAGCAAGACAGAATCGTGACAGCACCTGCCAAATATTATGATTACAAATAAAAGACATACGACAATCCGTCGTTTTGTATTTTTACCAGACGTTTGTTGGAGATCGGCACGGAATAGACAAATTTTTAAAAGAACCTCGGTTGCTGTTTTAATGTACTTTAATAAACTACTTTAAAGTGCAGCCCGCTGCGGCTGTTTTTTCTACTTTTTTCTCTGAATATTCGTTGCTATAGTTTTCAGTAAAATGTTGTATAGTTTAAAGCTTCTCGATAAATGGACAATCAACACAAAGGTATTTTTTCAATTTAAATCAGTAGTTCCTGAGATTAGCGCTTTTAAACAAACAAACGAATAAACAAAATATTAGTAGATATGGAATTTATTTAGAACTAGCTGTGCCCGCGACTTCGTTCGCGTGGACTTCATCCTTTCATGGTCGGTTTTACCCCTTCCTACCCTAATATTCGAAACAAAAAGTAGTCTATATTCTAATCCAAGTTTCGAGCTATATTTGTGCCAAATTTCATATCTCTAACTTCAAAAATAAACACTTTTCCGTATAAACTTTCAAAGGTGGTATTACCCCCATCCTCCCCTTATTTTCTAATAAAAAGTAGCCTATGTCCGTTCTTGAGATTCAACGTATACCTATACCGACTTTCATCAAAATCGGTAGAGAGGTTTAAGCAGGAAAGCGTAACAGACAGACAGACAGAGTTACTTTCGCATTTATAATATTAAGTAGGGATTATGTAGTGAACAAATCTTGTGCCTTCCAATGCATGTTCAGCAATCGGCAACGACCTTTTTTATAATTTTTAAGATATGAACAATGAAGCATTGGCACACTATACCACTGCCTTGGGGAAGGTAGCAGAGTGTGTGGCACTCCCCTGCTCTTTTATATGAGAGGCCACCAAAAAGAGCCACCCCGTACCTCTTCATCGCCTATTGATGGCGAAATATGACAGAACTATAGCTTCCCGTCTGTAATGTCAAAGGAAAACGTCACTCATTAAAACTTTTCCCCGTGATTCGAAACCACGACCTTCCGTTTTTGAGCCAAACCGCTTTTACTTAACCACTACACCAAGGAGTCAGTCGGTAGCAGAACCTTAGACTTGTTAAAGTTCACTAACACTTAACAAAGTAGTTAAATCCTACCAGAACCCAAAAAGGTCCGACCAAATTACACTTGGTCAATTTGTACAATTGACGCACTTGCTTGTGATAATTTTTCTGTTATTCATATTACGTAAAAGTGCGCTAAATTGACCAAACAAAATTCGTCTTAGTTGACAAAGTCGTAAGATTGCATTTTGAGTACAAACTTATGGTTTGTCCTCAAGCTCTTGTCGTCGGTTGTCACAAAGTTGTGAGGGACTTGTTATCACTGATTTCTGAAGTTGTAACTTAAGGGTAGCGATACATGGTCGATTTTTACAACTGTAATTAATTAAAGAGAATGTATTGTCAAATAGATTATTTCCATTTTTGGCACAGAATATTAATAGAATTGCATGTCGATGATATAGTCATTTAAGCGTTGATGTATGATTTCGGGATCCTGGGCGTTCGTACAATTTCGAAACAAAGGTGAACTCATTTGTTTACTCACTTCTTTAATCACTATAATCACTATAATTCACTATAATTTATCACCTCTTGTCCTGAATTGGATGTCCTCTTATCTT
The DNA here is from genome assembly GCA_037074685.1 of Glyphodes pyloalis. Lineage (NCBI taxonomy): Eukaryota > Metazoa > Arthropoda > Insecta > Lepidoptera > Crambidae > Glyphodes > Glyphodes pyloalis. The sequence goes on from JAYKKO010000007.1 coordinate 12,846,508, forward strand.
CGCGGCCGTCAGCAATCCGTCTCTACTCAATTTGCTACCTCGGATTGGGTTGAGTTATCTACTGGGGTACCCCAAGGTGGTATTCTTTCGCCCATCCTTTTTTCAGTATTTATAAACCTAATTTCCAATATTCTTGACTGCTCGTATCATCTGTACGCTGATGATCTACAACTTTATACCAGTGCAAAGGTGGGTGAGTTAACTTCGGCCATCTGCAAGTTGAACGCTAATCTGGATCGCATTCGTAGCTGGTCTCATGATTTTGGTGTTTCTGTTAACCCTGCTAAGTGTCAGGCTATTATCGTTGGCAGCTCCAGACTACTGGCCAGACTTCACGTGCCCGACCTAGAAACAATAAAATTTGATGGAACAATCATCCCTTACTGTGAGTCCGTGAAAAATCTTGGACTTCATTTAGACTCCACTCTAAGCTGGTCTGTTCATGTCACTGAGGTTAGTCGCAAGGTGGTGGCTTGTCTGAGGAGCCTCTATCGCTTTAAATTTTTTCTACCTTTCACTACTAAGCTTATGCTTGTGTACACTCTAATCTTACCCATCATCGACTACGCAGACGCATGTTATCCTGATCTCTCTGAAACCCTAATGAAAAAACTTGATCGTCTTCAAAACAACTGCATCAGATTTGTCTTTGGGCTCCGTAAGTATGATCACATTTCTAATTTTCGCAACCAACTTAAATGGCTTCCGTTACGTCAACGTAGAAATACCAGGATACTCTGCCTGCTCTTCAATATTCTTCACAATCCATTGTCCCCATCCTATCTAACAAAACAATTTCAATATCTCTGTCAATCTCATGACCGATCTCTTCGCTCCTCAGACAACCTAAGCTTAAACATTCCTCGACATCAAAGTGACTTCTTCTCTAAGTCTTTCACTGTGCAAGCCGCTCGGCTTTGGAACGCTCTGCCCGCTGATATCCGACAATCCCTGACTAAGGGAATTTTTAAAAATAAAGTTCGTGAATACTTCTTCTCTCTCGCTAACAAGTAGGTAATGATAGTCATGAATTTGTCAATTGCTGAACCAATTTATTTATCTCCTGAATTTATAGTTATGTAGATATTTGTTTATATCTATAAATTATTAATATTATGTAAATCTAAGTATACCTTCATATTTTATATATTATGTTCTAATTAATTTATATAGTATGTGTATTATTATCGTATATTTAAAAATACCGTAATGTTATTTTTAATGCTTGATTTATTGTTGTTTAAAATGATTTCTTTTTTTTTTTTCTCCCATGTTACCGCACCCATATACAAACTATCTGCATGACCCAAGGGTTGACTGGTAGAGAATGCCCCTAGCATTAAGTCCACCTGTTGTACCTATTTGTGCAATAAAGTTTTTAAATAAATAAATAATAACTATTTAAAAGAACTAATTGATTTGGTTCCATCCTGAGAAAGTAAAATCTTCTAAATTATAGCTGATGACCTTTTTCATTCTGGTATTAGTAAATTTGTAAAATGTATTCTTCAATCAGCTGTTTTAAGCTACGAGTGTTAATAAATTACACGTATTTAAATTTAGCAAAATAAAAAATGACATTATATTTGAAACAATTCGATAAAATAATTATTTATTCACTGATCCTTTGAAATAGTGGTTAAAGGTTTTGTCTGAACCAAGTAGAACTAAGGGGCCGTGGGTTTGATCCCTATCCAGGATAAACATTCAGGTGATGAACATTTGTGTTTGGTCTGTGTCTGGGAGTTTATTGATACTTGTATTTTAGTGTGTACTGTGGTACCTCCTCAGGTTCTACTTTCCATAAGTGCTTAAGCTACATACTTTGGAATTAGATCAATTGGATGATTTTGTCTGATATTTATTTTATTCATTTATTCAATCAACATTCAATTTTCTTTTGTGAAGTACCAAGACTGTCATTCAGATTCTATTTTGCTAGTTGTCGCATCATGTGCACCCAGCCTTATTCAAAATATGGTCAACACTCTAAATAGTACTGAAAACAGTGGACACAAAACAGATTATGGCACATGAATACCCTATTCACACATTATTGTTGCAATTTACGGCACACAAATCCATATGTGGGTTGCTGAAAAATTTGTCAATAAGTATTGTTATTTTTTTCAGTAAATAACAAAGATGTTATGTAGTACAGTCAATAATAAAAGAAAAGAACATATTTATTTGGCAAGAACACACACAACACTACGAAAAAAAAAATACATTAAAGTATTCTGTGTCCAACTAGATATGAGTTTAAGCATAGGCTACAACGACTTTCTGACCTTAATAAATTATATTACAAAAAATTAAGACATAGGAGTTTAAAATTAACGTTTTCTGATTAATGCGTTCTGGAATTTATTTTTTACATACAAAAATATTAAATCAACAATTAATGTTTTCATTTTGCGCGCTTGTGGGTTTGACAGTAAGTTTACTTATTTTTTTCTTTAAAATCTTTCTTCGACGAAGGTCTTCTATAGGTTCCTATTCTGGCCCACATATATACATTCACTAGACGGCGATTGTAGTTCAGTAGGTATACGTATGTGGATACATTCACAGAAGATAAATGGCACTGAAAGTCACTTTAATATATTTATTAATGTTTTTGGAAGTATTTAAGATCGCTTAGTAGGGCAGAGGTTAGTTATCATGCAAAATTCACTCTTACTTGTTAATGCTGAGACATGCCGAGACTATGTAACCCGGCGTTTGGGCCTGTTTCTACAAAGATAATTGTTAACTACGATTACTTTTAACATACCTCATCATTCAATTAATTAATTCCTATATTCTATAAGAAATTCAATTATAAATTTATTATTTTAATGAAAACTGGAATAAAAACAGCGATTATTTTCATTATCAAACAAAAGTTCGAAAGCGCATAAAAAGCGCGCGACAGCCGCGGCGACAGTCGCGACCGCAGAATGGACGACCAAATGTCGCACGCGTAGTACTATTGAATTACAGTAAGTTAACTTTTGTCAAATGTCAATTTGCAAGGCTCTGACTTTAACTGACTTTAAAAAGGGAGGTTCTTAAGTATATGATTTTTGGTATAATGGTCATGAGAGCAAGAAAACGTGACGCAATAGAAAAATATCCTTACTTTTAAAAGGAATTATTTTACCTTATAAGGTATTTATTATATAATTATATAATAACCCATTAAAAATCCCTTGGTAGCCTTTTAATTTCAGTGTGGAGGTCAGTGTCGAAGTTTTACAGATGTCTTGTATTATCTTATTTGTTGATGTAAAAATAAATTTAAGGGTGACAACTCTGTTATCGCAGTGTAAACTAAACTTAATTTTGTGCAATTACCAATATTGGGTTGTCTTATTTTTAATAGAACCATCACTAAGGCTTAATATTTTTTAGCCTCATTTAAATGTCAAAAGATGATTAAATATTAAACTATTTCTTTTTTGTCGTCAATGTACGGTCTACAGAAAGTAAGTTATCACTCACAGTTCAATATTTGTTCTTATGCGCACAAGATAATGGCAGTGCAAAGTAAAAAATGAATACCATACTTCACCTTAAAAGAAAATATTGAGTCATAAAAATTTTATCGGTATGCTTTCCTAAGATAAAAATCTAAAAATTTAAATGACGGCTTAATGAGAAAAAACTTGGTTACTGTGCAGTGTGCTCATACTGTGGTGTTTGTCGTGAATTCGTCGACCGCTAATTGCTTACCGAAAACCGCACCGCCCGTCAAATTTGCGATAATTTCCGACATTTACACGAATTACCGGCATCAATGCCCAATATTGTCGATGCTCGGGTAAAGATCACGCGATAAAATGAGCTCGTTCGTGACAACAATGAGCCATGTGTCTTTTGTTCGGCCGAAAATAATATAAATGATCCGAAATTTCGCGTTATTGATGTCAGTTTTGAGGTTATTGCGAAATATGTGTCTGTATTTAAGCGCGCGTAGGACAAAGACTGCTGTGTATGAATTCGTGAATCGATATAAATTTAATTATGAAAAAAAGCTACTGTAAACACGACTAGACTATATTTAGATTTCCATTTAACTTATTATCGTTTTAGTAACATTATGTATTTATTAAGAGTTTTGATCATTATTATAATTTTAACTTCAACACTACATTATTTGTGAATGCATGCTTTTTTAAATCGCTTATTCCCGCTAATATTATGCATAAATCATAAAAATAATAATATATCATAAAAATGACTTATGAAATAAGGACAAGTTCTGTGAAAATTTACTATAACAATTTTGCACACACTATAAATATAGTGACGTTCTGAAAAAAATCAAAATTCTTTTATTCATGTAAATTACACCAGTAATATTTATAAAACGTCTATATAATGCAAATGACGCTACCTCCGGTTCGGAACCTATAACTTACAGAGAAGATCCCGGCAAGAAACTCTGTCGTTCATATTACAAATATAGCTGAACTTATAACTAGTTTTGCACTAAGACATACAGTGTAGTAATTAGATAAAATAATGAAGCAAATAGTAAAAAATAATTCTTTTATTCATGTAAATTACACCAGTAATATTAATGAAACGTCTATATAATGCAAATGACGCTACCTCCGGTTCGGAACCTATAACTTACAGAGAAGATCCCGGCAAGAAACTCTGTCGTTCATATTACAAATATAGCTGAACTTATAACTAGTTTTGCACTAAGACATACAGTGTAGTAATTAGATAAAATAATGTAGTAAATAGTAAAAAATAATTAATTGATTGAAAGTAATAAAAAAAAATTAAAAACATATATATTTAAATTAAATAAACTGTAGGTCCTAATGCACATTGTGCTTAATAAAATAGTCCAAGCTCAATTTCAAAGCCTTTTACCACAGTAAAGTGTTTGCAAAATGAGAAACAAGTTCCAAGCCCTTAAAAATAAAATTAAAGTAGTAATTAAAAAGCGATGCACCATGGCATTAAGGTGGCTCTACACTGGCGTAACGAGAAAATTGTCGGGCGCTTGTCGCGCGCGGCCACTCGCGGGACAATTTACCAACTGTGTTTAGGGCTACCATAACCTAAATTTATGGTTAAAGAGTTTGTAAGTGTGGTTTTTGTCATTTATATGCTATATTAGTAGTAATCGGTTTTACCCCTATCTCCCCTAATATTCGAAACAAAAAGTAGTCTATATATGTGCCAACTTCTTACTTTCTTGCAAAAAGTAGCTTATGTCCGTTCTTGAGGTTCAACGTATACCTATGCCAAGTTTCATCAAAATCGGTTGAGAGGTTTAAGCGGGAAAGCGTAACAGACAGACAGACAGACAAACAGACTGACAGACAGAATTACTTTCGCATTTATAATATTAGTAGGAATGAAATACTAACCATTTATATTTCATCTATACATGGATATCTGTACGCATCAAACACGGTATTTGCCTGGTATTATCTAAATTGGTGTTTTATTTTCATTTACATTGGGAATAACTAACTAAAAATACATATCATGAAAAAAAAAATATAAAATATATAAATTTAAACCTTGTCATGTATTGTCTTATTTTTTTTAATGGCTTTCTTCCTAAGCTAATAAAGTAGGTGAAACGATGTTAAATAAAAAAAAATGCTTTAAAAAAAATAGTGTAGCGTCAATTTTGCTTTAAATATCAGTATGTATTCTTCCTTTATGCAACCCTACTTATTTCGTTGCTTCAATTTCCCTTTGCATTTACATAATTGAAGTGGTAACAGGCGTCGCCCAGGGCGGCGGTGACAATTACCCACACTTTTCCGCCCGTAATCGCCCGCCGTTTCTTTTTAGTTATTTGCACACTCAATTAGTATTATTTATGACGTGGAAATTTGCAATTTGAGCGTTAAAACATATTTTTTAACATCAGTCAGCTATTTTGTTACATACATAGTTACCCCTTTTCTCACTCTTTTTCTGGTATCAAACACGCTATTTGGTGCTCGTTTATCTTGTTCGTTGAGTCAAGTATGGATAACGAATCTTTTAATTGTAAATAATTCTATAAAATTACTAAATCAAAAAATTTCTTAAAGAACACTGTTTGTGCACAACTTTAAAATAAAAATTATTGCTTTTAAGTGTTAAACTTGTATTTTGGTCATTTTCTATTGTAAAAAGTTTGAGATCCATGTATTTATAGTAAAACAATCATTATTTGTGCAATAGTCAGCTTTTAGTTACAGTTTTAATTCTTATAATCTTTTCAAGCCATTTTTCTCGGCAAGCTTTGAAAATTATCAAAAGGCGATTAAAAAAAAGCGTTTTATTTAAAACCATTCTTTTGCTTTTTGACTTTAAAATAAACCACTCTTTCCCGACTCAAGCGGGCGGAAAATGACTGCAATCGCCCAACAATGAAGCAATTTGCGCGACGAATCGGCGCGACAGGTGATTAATGTGGCGCCTCTGTCGCGATGTCGCGGCGCATGTGAACCCGCCCTTATGGTGTGACGTGCGTGAAATGACATTTGTAATAAACTGGGGTTCCTAGCTCTGATAGGCACTGTGAAAAAGGGTTCGCTTTTATTTTGCAAACTGAGCAGAGTGAATTGACCAGTTTTTTTTTTAAATAGATTGGAGTTTAATAAAGTATTTATGGTGTCCTCGTGGCGCGTGTAAGCCCGCCTTTATAGTGCATGTACATAAAATTAAAGCCTTACTAATATATTTTAATAGCATTACATACATTGCTTTGATTCTGTAGTAGGTGTTACTGAAATCAGAAACAACGACGATACCAAAACACGCAGACCTGCGACAATGTAGAAAAGTTCGTTTCCCATATTGACCCGATCGGGGTTCGAACCTGGTACTTCAGAGATGGCGCGTCGTCAAAGTTCGGCCCGCTCGCCTTCTGGCTACGGAGGTCGTCAAAATAATAAAAGATATGGATACCAGATATCATTGGACAAGTAGAGCTTAGCTTAAATTTGGAGACGTTAAGATGATACTTGTAGTATTAGAAAGGGGACTGTATTACTTACCATCTATTATGTAGTTTCAAATTATTTGCCGACCGTACCAGTTGCACAGAATTATTTAATTTAATTAATACCAATAAGAAGTTTAGTCATGACGACCTCGGCGGCGCAGTGGCTAACGTAGGTAGCCAACGCGAAGGTCCCGGGTCAGGTCAATTTGGAAAACGAACTTTTCTAAATTGACTTGGGTCTGGGTGTGCTGGGATGACGCCCCTAGTCCGTCTATCTGTACTTATCCGTCGTCTGGTACATGAGTACCAGTCCTATGAAGGACAAGGGGAAACCTTAGTTTGAAACCAGGTGATTGGCGCATTTATTTAATTAGGTATATTTATGTACTTGGTACGTAGTTCCACTGAAGTATGAGTCTTTATTGATTTGAACCTACCTAATATTAAGGGGATCCCAGTATTAACGAGGTACCCAAACACAAAAGAAATTTCCGTTTCTGCCAACTATAAAGAATACAATGCTTCCAACCTTCTAAGATGGTGTTACGAAATAACAATCGGACACAATTACAATTACAAAATGCAATAACAAAACGCAACTTACAATGCCCGCGAAGCAGAAGCGACAAAACGCAACACGTTTATCATCCTACCATCAAGAAGGTCGCAACCTCACCGCTTGTTCTGTTGCCATTGTTGTGACCAGCTCCGTAGCGGAGGCCGTCAAAACAACGAAACATAACACCAAAATCAAACTCTATTCGGCAAACAATTAAAGTTTATAATTAATCGCTAGGTGTTCGTTTTGGATTCGCAACCTTCGCGCGCGCTTGTAGCATTTTGAATTTAGAACGCTCTGCGCTAAAGGTCCGATTTGAAATGAGTTCGGATTTATAAAAGAGTTTGAAGATGACTACAAAAGAAAAATATCCTTTTCGCTATTGCTTTTAAGATCAGAATCGGACTCTTTGGTTTTATTAAAAGAAAATCATCAAGGTCCAAGATGGTATCTCCGGGTGTTAGTGAAGACGCTATAAATTAGTCAGATATTGAATTCAATTATTAAGTGGGCACGTTTGGAGCGGCTTTTATCTGATCGTTTTGAGTTTGGAAACTGAATGTGACGACACGACGCGACGTGATGAAATTACTAAAACATTAAAACAGAAACGTGAAGTTGTTAATCAAAAATCAGATAAGTCGGAAATTTTAACGCCTCTCTGGGCATAGGATTAAACGCGTTAATGTGAAATAAACATTACGCAAGTAAAAATTCTTAGTATTTCTAAAAATTTAATTGACAAAAAAATATTTGATTCTTCATACTGATAAATTAAATAGGTTATGAATATACTATAGACAGTTTATGTATAGGTACCTAGTACTGTAATTATTAATTAAAAATCGTCATGAGTGCGTCAGTCCTATTATTTATAATTATAACTTTATTGCACGAAATTTATGAAATAAATGTTCCTAGAGTTAAATATACGCTAAAATATTTTTGTTTTAATTCCTTCTCATAACTTAGTTTGAAGATCGTAAATACTTTTGGTAGATATGTAAATGCCTCAGTACCTTTTCGTACTTTAGGTAAGTAAATTATTGAGCTTTCATGTCAAAATTTAATAATTGAAAAAATACATTGCAAGGATTTTTGGTAACACAGTGGTAAGTAGGTAATGAAGTTCACTCATCGACATTATTTTTTAGACAAAGATACTTTGGCGTACCGTGCTGCTGCAGTGGGGATTTCAGCTGCGTGTGTGGGACTTCCCCGCTCCTTAGGAATAAGGACCTTAACTAAACACCTTTCTACCTTCTTATCGCTGAGTGACGGTGCTATAGGCAAACGGAGATCCATAACTGTCACAGTATCGTTGTCTTATTACATTGTACCTACTCCACTCCCACTCTGGGAACCACCTTCGCAGTTCTCAACCTTGACATTTTCAACGACCTAGGCACAAGACAAATAGATTAGTCTGCTACTCTAATCGTCTCGCCTAACATCCATCACCCCCGTCATTAAAGTCGCCCCGTAACACAGGAGTCCGGCAAGCGCCCGTGGCCGAAACATAATTACCGAGATCACATTTACGAATGTAAATGCGTCCGAGTGTACCGGACATAAATCATGTTGCGGTCATCTGCCGCCCGCGGCGTCCGGCACTACATGACCTTTGAAGTACTGCATTAAACCTCTTACGGTGTCCGAAAATGCACGTGTGTAGAAGAGAGCGGGAGCTCAAGTAATGTTGGGCATCGCAACCAGTTTTAGTAGACCCCTGGATTAACTCGCCGAGTATCTAAGTGCGTCTGAACATGTACTTGTAAAGAACAGTATGTGAGTTCTAGTTACGTTGGTGGATTCAAATGTGTATCAACAGACGTATTGTTGTGAGCGTTCGTTTTTTGAATCGCAGCAAGCCCCTGACAGATGCGTAATGTTGCCATGTGCATGCGATTGGTATGCTAAGCTGCGTCGCGGTAATAATAAATAACCAGTTGATCATCTTTAAAGAAACAGCCTGGAATGGTGGGCTTGGAAATTTTGGCATGTTTCAGCGTCCTGGGGTAATATCAGCATCTAAAAGTAAGCCATATTCTATTGCGCTAGCTTCCTCAATCGAATCAGTCTGTCTGATAGCTTTATGGTAGTACAGAACTAGGGCCTCAGCATTTTATACATTTCTGGTATATAGGTGAAATTAATTATTAATCAAAAATATTGCACATATTAAAAAAAAACAAAAGTCAGCCTTTTTTAAGGAAGGGAAATGCATTGGGGCGTACGGTACTGCAGCCTGGGGAAAAAGACAGCGGCGTGTGTAGGACTCCCGCTCTGGAAAAAGCGGACACTACCTACTAAAACCTTCAAACCTTTAAAACCTTCCCGCATCTCTCGTGCCTATCGGTGGTGCCATGGTAATAAAATTTAACTATTACGGCCATATAGACTTAATGCCTAGTGACATTCTCTACCAGTCACCCCAACAGTTTATCGTGGGTTCGTGGAGATGCCTATCTATAAATAAGGTACAGCCTACATCACAATAAATAAAGGGTAAAATATCTTCTCTAAATCAAATCTGAGTAGAGATCGAACCCACGACCCTTTAACAGCCAGGAGTCATTGTTTCACAGGGCCTGCCAAAAAATTGCTTCTAAAGATCACTCTTGATTAAAACTGTGACGTTGCAAGTTAATCGTATTCGTTCAGAAAAAGAAAGCAATCCCATCAAATCGTCTTTCAGTCGTTCATCACCCAACATTGTTTAAATGATGAAAAATAACCCCTCAATAAAGATTCGAACACGTCCCACACCGGCCCAAACAATAATTTAGCTGACACCATAAAAGGAACATCAATAAAGGAACCAATTTCAACCTATATTGTTTGTCAAAAATTCGATTATGTCCGGTGTTCGGAGACAAAACGAATAAAAAACGTACGACAAAGAGCGCGTCGATACGCATCCTTCGATCGATTGAGGATATGAGGTTCGAGTTATAACGGAACGTCATCAGATGTGTTCCGAACTTAAATTATTTAAACTTTTTTTTGGCGTTAGATGATTAAAAATCGGTCAAGAGGGAGTTGGATTCTTGTAGACGGCGTTGTAGGTTAAATTTGTAAACTTTTCAATCAAACAGGAGACCGAACTATAAACCCGAAAGTTGCAATAATAGTAACCATAGATGTAAGTTTTTATTTCTTTTGTGAAATATAATTTTTATCGTATAACTAAAATTTGAAAAATAAATTATAGATACATGTGCTGTTTAATCAATTTGGAACCGGGAACCTTTAACTAGTAGCATAAACAATATTTTTTCATTGGTTGTGAACTAAGGGCCAAATAGGTAAGGTTCAAATTGTGATGGCAATAATGATCAACAACCAGTAAAAGGTTTAACACTTGCAATTTGCTCTTTTTCATTATTATATTATTATTATTTTATTATTTATTTATTTATTTGCATTCATGTATATACAATAAATTAATTACATATGATGTTTAGTAGTAATAAAAGTTAGTATACATGTACCCTGTTAGGGCGTCGCAATAGTTAAATGGTTTATAACATAAGTTTGTATTTAAGTATTGTACTCTTAACTAAGTTTAAGGGTCTAAATGTCAGTTTCCAAAAATCGGGTTTTCCTATACGACATCCTTCAAAATTGTAGTGTCTAACCTTTGTCATTAAAAAATTCAGTTATATCGTAGAAGCTTTTTGTAATCAAGAATTTACGTAGTGTTTCTAAAAAAGTGTCGGTTGATTTTTCAATTTTAATGTAGTTTGGTATTTTATTATATATTTTTATCACCATTGAGTGTGGACCGGAAGTAATTAATTTTAACTTGGAAAACGGCACCTTAAACATGTTTTCGCCGCGGTTATTTCTTTTAAAATTTGTTTCTTTTAAAGGGGTGTATAGTTCTGGGTGCTTTCTAATAAATTTACAAGATTCATATATATACAGGCATGTTAGAGTTAGTATGGAATGTTTGATAAAGTAAGGTTTTTATTATTAGCTCTTATGCCCACCATATTAAGGGTGATATAACCAAGTCTAAATCGTTAAGTCTAATGGGTTTTCTACTGTGCATTAGTATATTTTTTAATTTCAAATAATAATTTTCGTAGAATTGATTTTCAAACCGAGATCTAAAGCTAAAAACGGTATAAGAACAAACATAAAATTACTATACTACAATTGGTACGTTCGTAATGCAACTGTGTACAAAGTCAAAGTCAATCCTTTTTTATTCATATAGATTACATTAGTAATATTTATGTATATAAATCAAATGAAGCTACATCCGGTTAGAAGTTCATGTCATAGTAGATATTCCGTAAGAATTTAATCATATCATTCGAATACATTATAGAGGGTTTTCAATGCCACACGGAACCCCGCTATTTTTCGTCGATGAACGAGGCGTGACATTCGAAATTTTCGGTGTTGTCAGCGAACAAAAAAGGGAAACAAATGGGGAATAGTGTTGTCGGTGCGGCATTGATTAGGACCCGGCGAAGATAGGGCGCTGGTCGTATCCTGACTGTAAAAAATATGAAGGATAGGACTTTTGGCTTAAGATGCGTTACGCAAGTATTTTTTTTTTATCCATGAAATTTCGTTTCTGAACTGCTAAAAATATGAGTGTCAAGCTATAGCATAAATATTTTACCATCCCATGTGAGAAATTTACCGTATTGCACATGTGAAGCTTACTTACTGATTGTGCTTATTCTTGTTGTTTAACACTCTTGTCATTGTATTTCCTTTAAACTCTGTACCATACATACCTCTAAATTTATATTATTAGTTTACCACAAGTTTCCATTGGATTTCATTTAAATTTCCTAGACTATTATTAATATCTCAGGGCCTGGGTGTTGTGGTACCGTCGTTCTTTCTGATTTCGGTAACACAAGTTCATACTACTTACCATAGCATCAAGGCAATGTATGTGATGTTGTCTTGTATTTTTTTTATTTATTCTAAATTAGTACTTTGACATGCAACACTTTAATATTTTTTCAGCCCGATCTTAGCGTGCCAACTTCACCAGCGCCTATTCTAGTATTAACGCGTCTAACGGCCCTTTTGTGGCGACAGGATCGCGTCATCGCCAGATAATGATATTGGAGCAAAAAGGATTGTTATTAAATTTTAAGCCCTTTTTGTGAGCTAAAGTTCCGTTACGAGGCGGCCATTGTTGCTCATTGTAGGTGAGGCGCCTATGTTCAGTTGGTAATTTGAAACAGGGGGTGTTATTCTTAAAACATCTGTAAATCTATGTTTTTTTAAATATGTCTACCTACGTCTCTTAAAGGGAAATGGTATGAACGCGAAAGTTAGCATGTACGAATATCTTTTTCAATGTGGTAATAACTACAACATTTATATTACAAGAATCAGAAGCAACAACGATGATGTTACTACAGCCCAAACCTAAGATAAAGAAAGGTTCATTTCCCATATTGATCCGGCCGGGAATCGAAAACAGGACCTCAGATATGGCATGACGGCAAAGTCCGGCGCTCTCGCCTTTCGGCTACGGAAGTCATCATGATAAATAAGTAAGTTATTTAAGATTATTGTAAAATTTGACGAGCTCCGTAGCCGAGAGGCAAGCGGGCCAGACTTTGGCGTCGCGCCATCTCTAAGGTTCCGGGTTCGATCCCCGTCGGGTCAATATGGGAAACGAACTTTTCTATATTGTCTCGGGTCTGGGTGTTGTGGTACCGTCGTTGTTTCTGATTTCTGTATCACAAGTGCTTAAGCTACTTACCGCAGAATCAGAGCAATGTATGTGATGTTGTCCAATATTTATTTATTTATTTATGACCAGAATAATAACTTAGGCAATAGAGTGCCAGCGCAGTGCGAAAATGCTTTTTAAACTGTAATATTTTTGGGTTTTTGTTAGACATTTCGAGTAAAATGAGAAATGGAATAGACTTTTTAATATTTAGTCACCGAATGACCAAAGCCACGCTGTTTCTATCTCACCAGCCAGTACGCAACGCTCCATTGGGTATTTTATCGGGTCGTTACTGCTAAATATTATGATTTACGGCGTGCGCTGCGCTCAGGTGGCCAGCGCATCTGCTGATATTGTTAATAACCTATTGTTGGCGCGGGCGCGAGTGTGTGAGGTAGGAAGGCGCGCGCAACTGAACCTATGACGTTTGTTTTTTTTTTAAAACGGCCAGGAGGATGGATACTTTTTTATGCCCAAACATACACCTGGATAGAAAGAAGGCAGAGGTGATATGTATCCTTCTAAACATGTTTAAAATTATACTGTGTGTTTAATACTACACAATACACATTTTTTTTTATTTAAATATTTGAAGTATTTTTAAATTGTTGATTTTAGAATAAATGTATCTTAGGAGACATTTTTTACCTCCTATAAAAGTTCTAAGTAGTAGGAGTCACTCCAATAGCCACTGCTCAGCAAGCTTTTATTTTAGTTCCTACTAAGTCTACTATGGCCAATAAAATATTAACTAATGTTTAGTAGTTTTTTCAAGTGATTCAGGTATATTAATTATTTTTAAAGATTTTGCATTTAAAATAAGGTATCAATATTTCTTAATTTTTGCGTACCAAGTTTTTAAACACACTCCGTTTATTATCTTAGTGTCAAGGTTATTTTGATACTTTGCTCTAAGACATCAGAAGTGTCCCCTAAACAGGGATTTTTTTGGTACAAACCTAGTCAAAAGTCGTAAGTGCACGGGCGGCTCTGAGTAAATTGTTAATTTGTTTTTCAATACTTACTACGTAATTACTATAATTCGTGAACACGCCACTTCATGCTTCAAGGGGAACGCGTTGAACTATGAATGTGTTAGACATTCATATTTAAAAATATTACGTTTTTAATGAATATTTTTAAGCCATGCTTCATAGTAAAGTAAATCGTGATCTCGATACTTTTGATACCCAACAAAAAATAAATTTAATTTTCTTAATATAGATTACGTCTAGATGGTTGAGTAACTACTTAACTAAGAACTCTTGAGTCCTGGGTTCAATTGTCAGATCGAGCATAAAGTTATAAAGATTTTTACAACATTTAATACTAAATGTGAAATAAATACAAGCATCTCCCTAAAACATTATCTGTATTAATTGCTCATAACGCAATACATTCATTTTACGAATTTTCTTAGTAACTATTTAAACATTTTGATAATTTGCTTTTGTTCATTTTTTTTATTTTGAAAAAGCTTGTTTTACGCTTTCTGTACTAAACTAGTACAAAATGTTGATTAAGACCTAGCTAAGAGGTTTTTAGCATCCCAACAATAACCAAGATGTTTTTACTTGACAGTAGGGCAGCGTGAAGTAGCTAGTGCTAATTGCGCCAAGTCTAGTATTACTTATCTCTACGACTCCAACGCAACGAGCGTGACGGTACAACGGAAAGTGCAATAAATATTAAATAGGTACAGTAACCTTTGTCACACTGAAGTTGTACAAGATAGGAGACTAATCACTCTTAATAAAATGAATATTGAATAAGTGGAATTAGGAAACATTATTTTAGGGGTAGTATTGTACAAAAAAAAAAAAATTAAAGCAAATTCAATAAGTCTTTTAGGGAAAAAAATTTGCATCCTTATTTTAATTTGCGTTTTACCTACCATTAATGACTAGGAAAGTCAAGCCCCTATCTAATATTAAAAATATATTTAGCCTGCGTACATACTTAAATATATAGTTGTTATTACTTTTTTTAGTAAGGTATTCTTATTATGTGACTTTTAAAAGCATCCGTGTTTTTTTTCAAGTCAGAGCCGTAGTTTTTGAGTCTATGCGTTGTCAAAAATACAAATCCTAAATTAGATCCCAAATAGATAAAAAAATATCGCTGTCTGTTTGTATTTGGTACTTTTGCGTAAAAATTTTAAACAGCTAATCTGATAAGATTTAAAATTTGAAGATGGTATTTTTGAAATTCAAGAGGGTTTCTTCTTAAAAGGGAAAAGCTTTTTGGTTTTAGTTTTCCAGCTACAAAATAATAAAGTTTCCCATTTTTAACATTTAACGACATCAAATTTACCTGAACTTGAAGTCCCAGTCCTCATTTACGACATTGAATCTAATTTAGCGAATTCATTTCGCGATTAATCCGCCATGAAGGGCGCTAACGCGGTTAGTTCCGGCGTCGGCCGCGACGCCACTGTCGCGACTTATACTCGAACCAATCGCGTTTATGGTGCGTTTATGGTTCGAGTCTTGGCGCGTATTACACCGTGCTGTGATGTCGAAGATGAAAATTCGCCGATTTTTATTGTTGTAGTTATTTTTTTGGGTTTTTTAAAATAAAAGCACGCGAAAGCTCAAAATGTCACAATGTCATTGAGTTTGTATATTTACAGATGAGTATTGATTTATATATATTAGTGAATATGAGTTCATTAAAGAGATTTTCTGCTTATCTTTTGAAAATGAAATGAATTATATAAGTACCTTCAGAATGACCTCACCCATTTGGTTGATTATTTTTTTTGATCGAAAACAATTACATCAAAAATATTTGTAGCAATTTTAGTATTAAAAAGGATCGCTTGGCTCTAGCCGCATGAGTGGTAAGAAATAATAGAAATGCAGTGCACACTTAAGAACATGTTAATGATTTAAAAATGATTCTTAGTTCTTGGGATTCTCCTATCACCAGGGGACTCGTAGCATTTTGCTGACTTGCCATGATTGTCCAAGCAATTGATGTCCAAGAAGTTCAACTTACTTCGTGAAAATACTAAACTTTTAGAGTTAATTAATTATTGAGTAATGCATCAATTGATAATTTAAGTATGATAAAGTTATCCAACTTAGACAAGACTTGACTATTACAACATAGATACATGTATAATTTCACACCAAAAAGTCACAATATGGCACAATATACTTAAATGTTATAGTTGTGAGCATACCTAAGTACTAAAATGTCGGTTTGCAAGTATTTACCGCATCAAGCTTTTGACGTTACTATGGTCAAGTAAAACATAAATTCAATCTACTCTTACCTATTCGGTGTAACATACGGCCAAATTCAATTCTACAATCCAATTTTAACCAACAAATTTGTAACCTTTGCTCTTGTAACTTAGGGTTCACATTACTTTAGCCAGCTTTGTTGATGGGAAAGTAATTAGTTTGGTATCAGAGCAGTGACATAAAACATTGATTGTGTTATTTTATGAGTCGATTATTCAGTAGTATCGGTCGCGTCAGCTCGATTGCGTATTACAGCTGAGCATGACTTTTAATGTTTTTGGTTAGATTTTATATCTTTTAATTCCTACTATTATGATTTTGAAATCACGTTGGTTAGCTTTTTTATAAGTCAACATTCATTAAAAAGTGAGTAGGCAGGTACAGTCAGCATCATTCGTTTGTGTGGACCTCTGTACCTTAGTACAAACCTCCTTTTTTTTATATTACACTTCAAGATTGACCTCATCCCACCTGATGTTAAGTGGAAATGAGGTCCTAGCTTAAGGGCAACAAGTAGAGCTTATTAAAGCTGTTACTGGACTTGTCGCCCTTACCTTGAAGGCTTAACCCCTACTACTAATGTAGCAACCCCCAGGAGCTCTGGAAACCTTACTCACACGCAGGAACACAACAACACAGAAGTGATTGTTATTTGGCTGCGGTCTTCTGTAAGGTGGAGGTATTTCACCAGTCGGGCTGCTCCAGTTCGAGCGATAAATCGCTATGCCCCACCTCTCTTCTTAAGGTATCTAGATTCTAAATTCTAAATATCTACTTTGATAGAAGTTTCATTATCCAGTTCATATACTATAGGACTATTATATTTATGCCTGGTTTTTTCAATGACAAGCAAAATTTATTGCATTATTTTTTTATTCTTCTTAAATCAAACTTCGAACGCCACCGCCCAAACACAGGCACCATCTGTCACCGGCGACCTAAAAACGTTTGTTTAAAAAAAAAGCCAAAAAGGCGCGTTTTTCTTGACGCGATCTCGCCTCGGCGCGGCGATCAATACTGCGCGCCGCCCCCCACCCCGCTAGCACAGAGAAAAACTGCTTAGCAAGGGGGGAGGGGGGATTTGTAAATTGTCAGTTGTTTTAGCGAATAAGTACCTAATTGAAAGTCTTTTTAAGGCGATTTATTTTGAATGTTGTAATATAGGCAGCTTAAAGCTCATATTATAGGTTAGTTTATTCAAACTTAATTCTTTGTTTTTGTGGGAACACTGTTATATATAGATGAAGAATAACATAAACTTCGTTAAAACTTCGTTTAAAGGTTTTATTTGGAAAGTAAGTCATCAATATTTTTAATAGATGCTGTTAAGGTGAGATTTTTTAAATGGTTTGAAAGTTCTTTACGGTTTTTCTAATTGATGACTTATTTTTGCAATACTTTACTGTTTGTTTAATCCAGGAACATTTTGCGTGAATATCAAATGGTATTAGAGTTTAAAATGTAAGGAAATACTTAAGTATTATTTTAGTTTCCGAGCGTACAATGCCAAGTAACGCATTATTTGGTATCTAGCTGTCGACCTACATACATTATTTAAAGAGCAAAATCCGTTACTATCTGATACTACTTAGCTACTTGTGAATTAATTGTAGCTTTATAATTAGTATAGATAAAAAGATTCCTAGTAAAGAAAAATTCGCAATCGATTTGTAAGAGTTTGGTGTGATTGGACATTCATCCTTCAATTAAGGGAGGTAAGGCATAGCGATTTATCGCTCGAACTGGAGCAGCCCGACTGGTGAAATACCTCCACCTTACAGAAGACCGCAGCCAAATAACAATCACTTCTGTGTTGTTGTGTTCCTGCGTGTGAGTAGGTAATGTTTCCAGAGTTCCTAGGTGCACATTGGTCGCAGGGGTCAAGCCTTCAAGGCAAGGGCGATAAGTCCAGTAACAGCTTTATTATGTTGTACTTATCGCACTTAAACTAGGACCTCTTTACCACTTAACATCAGGTGGGATGAGGTCAATCTTGAAGTGCAAAAGTAAAAAAAAATAACAGTCACGTGCTTTAATATGTATACAATCTCATTCTATAGCAAACCTTGCGGTTACGTCATAAGAACTCAAGTGTTTACATTTCATCGCTCGCGACTGAACATCAGTAAAGAACAACCAACAAAAGCGTGTCACCAAAACCACGTGGCTATTTAAATTCGGAACAGCCCGCCGCGCCCCGTGTGACAAAACGGACCAATAGCCGATGTCGCGAGGCGGTTGCGACATTCTCGACCAATCGGGCGCGTCGCGCGCACCCAATGACACCGGTGACATTGGGACAGCGACGCCCTGTCGCTGTTGGGGCGTGCGACACTTTTTATGAGGTAACCGACGCTTAGAGTTGAGGTCGAACTCGAATGATGTTTGAATCGAATGATGACGGTTGAATCTTTATTCGAATCGTGTTTATTTTAACCCAGGAACTGGTTTAAATTATTACAAGCTTTTTTTTTTTCTTTTATTGTGAAGCATGTACGTTGTAGCAAATTTTTGCGTTTTATTTTTGTTTATTGATTCTTGTAAGATTAATTTTAGAGATAGGTTATGTTTTTTTGTTTATGTAATCTATTGCACGAAGGAAAGCATAGTTAAGCACGTCAGATATATATATTTTCGAAGTGTAAATATTAATAAGTAAATAAATATTAGACAACACCTTAAAAAATACTCGGATTTCGTGGTAAGTAACAAAAGCACTTATGTCATAGAAATCAGAAACAACG
This sequence comes from Glyphodes pyloalis, assembly GCA_037074685.1. Classification (NCBI taxonomy): domain Eukaryota; kingdom Metazoa; phylum Arthropoda; class Insecta; order Lepidoptera; family Crambidae; genus Glyphodes; species Glyphodes pyloalis. Next base: position 12,865,736 of record JAYKKO010000007.1, read on the forward strand.
GTACCACAACACCTAGATTTTTCAGAAAATTAGTGAAGTATTTTTTTCTGAGATGCGAAATTTCTGTGGGGAAAGAAAAGAAGGAAAATAATAATTGCCAATCAAGTTTGTTGTTTCAAACGGAAATTAAAATTTGTTCTAAATAAATAATAATAATAATAAATAAATAAATAAATATTGGACAACATCACATCATTTAAATAGAGGCAGAATAAGTTATGCTTATAGTTAGAACGAAAATTTTCAACTTAGACAATAAACATACAAATAAAATTTACTATGAGAAGAAAACAACAATTAATAAAAAAAGAGTTGAAACATGATACAAAGATGAATATTACAACTTAATTTGTTTTCAGAAAGTAATACCTATGTATTTAATTACAACCAATTGAAATTATTTTTTCATTAAAATTCATAAAAAAAAATCCACATGAATTGAGTTTCATTTTAAACATAATAATGCGCGTTAATTTCATGCCTGCATTGTTCTCAGAAACTTATTTCACAAGGTCAGTAGGTACATCAAACAACAACTTATAAGCACTCGCCCGAGCATCGAATACGGGACTTCTAGCGCAGCCGTTCAACCCTCTTATTGCAACTCGATACCTACATTTAGAAACACCTTGTTTCCAAGAATTGTGTCTACTTCGTATAAGTACAACAACCATTTTACAGAGACCTGCGGTGTGCTTGATATTTTGTAGAGTTAGGGACCATTGTTTTCTGGCAGTTCGTTTATGGGGTACAATTAGGAATTTATTTAGCTTCTCGCGGTGTCCTTTAATTAGAACGATACAGAAAATGCCACAGTTTAATTAATGATAGTATGTTGCCTTCGCTTTAACATTCAGTTTTGTTGTATTAATGCCTGTAAAATAATCTTGAAATCTCGAGAAGGGGAGTGTTGATTCTTATTTGAAATATATTAAGGAATTGGAAAAAAATATGATTAAATAGAAATTGATTTATTTCTATGATTTTTTTCTTAAATAAAAAGATTTGATATTTATCCTTAATCATAATAGGTTGGTTTTTATACTGATTATATTTTTTAATTTTTTCTCCTGCAGTATAATAGTTTTATATTATTTTCGTGATAAACATTTTACGTGGGTAAACAAAGTTTTCTACTAAATGTTCCCTTGAAAGTGTTTTTTCTAACAATGCCTGTACATGACTGTTCACGTCCTTAAGTCGTCGACTTATGAACTATTATAAAACTGCACGTATTTACCTTGACCTACCATAGAATTTTTCCTAAAATCAAGAACGGTCACACTGATCTAGCTGATTTGGGTTTTCATAATATAATCGTAGAGGTCCAAGAAATATTAAAAAGATAAGTCAATTCGGGATAAAAGCGCCACAACATTCGCCGGGACAGTTAGTTTTGAATAATTTATAATCAATCAATCAAAAACACTTACGGGAATTCTTATTTACGTAAGTCTGTGCTATAACTTCACTGCTACGTCACTCTACACTGTGGCCACAGCGTAATTAAAGCGACGGAGGGGACGCAGTAAAAAAATAGAAAATAATTGCTTTGACAACAGGTTTATGGGGATGGCTCAATTAATTCTGATTGGTGACAATTTGAGCTGAAGCGGCTCAAGTTCAGAGGGGTTCAGTGTTTTTTTTTTGTTCTGTGGTTCAAATTTCTTATGACTATTGTTTTAATCGACCTGATTTAGGGAAATGAGTTTGAACAATGTTTATAAAACTAGTTTAAGTAGGACTAACATTAATGTGATGAACATTTGTGTGCACAACGCGTACCTCTTTTTTAGACTAGTTTATGTATTTTTTAAATGTTTTGAAGTTTTGTCATTTTGCTTTGTTTTTCGATTCACTTGTCATTATTAGCAGGTTACTTTGATTTCAAGTTTTTGTATGTGATGTTGTTTGATATTAGTAAAAAATCCAACTAATCTTATTTAGTTGACTTATTTGGGCTTTACAGAATGTTTAAGCTAGGCTACACAAGCCAAAATTCAAATTGTCAAAACTGGCTTTTACCTACATTATGCATACTTACTAGGAAAAGTTTTTGCAAGTTTGTGGCACGCCAATAAGAAAAAAATGATATGTCTAACAATTGATAACCGCGGTGTTAAAACAATCCAATTGGTATGGACTTTTCCAATAAGTTGAAATTGTAATGTGGTTTTAATCAGACTTTAAGTAGGATAAGCCTTTCATATAAATTTTCTAAGATACTAAGTATCTTAGAAAGTTTTTATTATTTTTATAGTACTAAGCGCTGTACTAGCGAACTTTAAATATTAGAAACAGAAATTTTTTATCTCCCCTTGCGGTGCGGGAATCGAACCCACGACCTTCACGTATCCCGCACCGCAAGGGGAGATAATTTTTTTCTGTTTCTAATATCTTAGAAAGTTAGCTTAAGTATAATTGGTGACGTCAGAGTGTTGCATTTTTTTAGCATTCAAACTTCAACTGTCTAGCCCGTCATCCTCCTACTAATATTACCTATAAATGCAAAAGTTTGTTCACGCAAAAACGACTAAATTCATTTTTATGAAATTTAGTGAAAATATAGACAAGATACTAGAATTTCATAATATACTTAGGATACTTTTTATTCCGAAATAGCGCGAACGATTTATGAGAGGTTCCAATATTTTACGGGTAATGAGTCAAAAATTACAATCCGTTTTTCTACGAGTCGTTAATTCTCATTTTAAATTTACTTTTTATACCAGCTGTTATGATTTTAGCTTAAGCCTCGTATCATTTGTTACAATCCGTAAGTAGAACGAACGTTTTTCAAAAATTGGAACCCGGCATTAGCGGGCAACAGCTAGCTAGCGTAACCCCACACTAGCGTTCTTTGAGCGTCGACGTCGACGCAACGCCGACGCGACGTCGACGCAACGCCGACGCGACGTCGACGCAACGTCGATGCGGCGCCGACGCAACGCTTGCGCCGCGGCGCGGTCGAAATGACGAACGCCAGGACTGCGCTCCACAGGCGCCGCGCCGGCCCGACGCCTGCCGCAGCGTTTATTTTGACAACAGTACAATGATCAACTCAATTGTTTCGGCCCGCCCGTGTTTTAGAATCAGTAGGCAGAAGACTTTTTAGCTGATAGCAAATATGGATGTAGCTTAAAATACTAGCTCATATTGCCGAAGAAACCCATTTTCAATTAAGTACTTTTAGTTTTCGAGAAAATAAATGCTAAAGTTGCCTTTTCGTGCCATGTGTCAAATAGGTAAAATATATTTTTTCCTTTACAAGTTGAAAGCATTAATTTATCACTGCAATATAAAACATTATATTGTGTGTTCAAATCTTACATTTCCATTTTCGAAATGACTGTACATGACATCAGCGCGGCGCGACGCTCGAACGCGATGTGCAGAGGACGCCCAGCGCAAGCGCCGCTCAAACGCCGCGCCGACGCTTGGCGGGCGCCGCGTCGACGCTGAGCGGGCGCTGCGTCGACGCTGAGCGGGCGCCGCGTCCACGCAACGCCCAAACAACGTCGACGCGGCAAGACGCTGACGCTCAAAAGACGCTAGTGTGGGGTCCCTCTAGCCATACATTATTTTCATTACCATGCATATTCATCCATTTCCCTGCGAATCAAACGTTACAAAAGCATGCCGAAAAAAGCAACAATTTCTTCCTCTGTCGCCAGCGAACAGGAAGTCTCAAAATAGTTTTTACCGCGCACCGATGGCGGCATCTGCGCCAAATTGTACGGCGGTGACGGGGCGCGATTGTTCCCGCGCTAATATTGGCGCTTGATGACAATTCGAGCGCGGCCATGTTTACAAAACAGCCATGAAGATACACCATCTTTGCGTATCATTTGTGTGGTTTAGGATTTTGTTTAGAATATTTAACAAAATCTTAGATTGGAGTTAACACACATTAAATCATGCTTAGTAGGTAAACATGTGATTTAAAATACACATGAAGGTAGGTTTATAACGTCATTCTCAAGTTCCGCTCCTTACTGTACCTACTTATGTATGTACATCTACAAACTTAGCAATATCCCATACCTTGAGACATCACGTACATATTTTTTAAACTCCCTTTAAATAAAAAACATGCATTTAAGGGCTAAAGTCAATGTAAGGGCACAAAGCTTTATCCTTAAAAAATAAATAAATAACTTATAAAGTTGCCTTACTCTAAAATATTGTAAAATATCACCAGGCCAGGTCTGCTTGTAAATTCATTTTAACAAATTCATATCTCTATCAAGTACAAAATAATAGTATTCCAAAATATGAAATTTACAAAATATGTACTCTTATTTATTAAAATTATGGATATCTCAACGCTATGATATTTTTATTTACCTAAAACACTTTTATAATTCAGTTGTCACTTCAAAAGTAAATTAAGGACATACATTTTCACATTTCAACCAGTATAATACCTATGCTTTAACATGGCTTTAACCGTAATAAATAAAAAAAGTTCCATGTCACACATGTCACGATGACAGGAAAGTCATTTCATGCAAAATTAACATGCCATCCATTTTTTTGTGTCGCGGACGTGCAAAGGACCTTTCTTTTTTTTAATAACACCTTTGAATAGGGCGTCAAACCTTCGACGTTCGAAATACAAAACTTGCGTTCTGACAAAACTGACGACCTTCACGATTTGAAACCTTATATTTAACGCTATAAGAACCACTGATCAAATCACAGGAAGGTGTTAAGATTGGTTTGTAAAAAATTAGCAATGTCATCGTTTTGGATCGTTGTAGGAAATTGGAGCGAAATAAAAATGGGGCTCTTTTTATTGGTGAGAAAAAAAATCAATCGTTTTCTAAATAGCGGTGTCTTGGGATGACGTTTTCAAAAATAAGAAAATAAACACGCATGCTATTTAACAATAGTATTTTTCAATGAGTTACGAATTTATATTCCTTTGGATACACACATTAGTTAATTGGATACCTAAGCAATAATCCTAAGTAATTAATAAGTAATCCATTTGTAAATTGTTGGAGGCTTAACCACAAATACCTACAATAAAATAAACCATAGCTTTTTGATAATGTCTATGTCCTGATTTTTTCAATTTCCAATCGCAACTGAATATGAATGGATAAGTATAGGTATAACTGTAATCTTATTAGAATAGTTCAACGGTCAAGGCTTATATTTACTGAGGACGTCACTGCTAAACTTACTTTACATTCTTTGGCAAATATGGTTACAAGGCAGTCGATTCAAATCATATTAATTATCTATTTCTTATTAATTTAATTGGTTTTCTTTTTATCGAGTTATTTTGTTTTTTTTTGTTAAGATTTTCTATTTTACAATTTTAATAAACAGTGTAGTTTAGCCAACCACCAGTAGGTAAAGCGCACCCACACTAATATTATAAATGCGAAAGTAATTCTGTCTGCTTGTCTGCCCAGCTTTCACGCCTAAACCACATAACCGATTTTTCGATGACATTTGGTACACGTTAAATCTCTAGAACATATACTACTTTTTGTTTTGAAATATATAAGAAGGGGCAGGGGTAATACCGCCCTTAAAATAAAAATATTTATTTCTTAAGTTAGAGATATGAGATTTGGCACAGATGTAGCTCCAAACTTGGATTACAATATGGCCTACTTTTTGTTTCGAATTTAGAGGAGGTAGGGGTAAACCGACCATGAAAGTATGTAGTCGCGAACGAGGTCGCGGGCACAGCTTGTTCACGATAAAACACAAACGTTACATAAGTAATTTGTTGCTCTATAAAATCTTTGGCAACGATTACTTCCCTCGGTATATCTCCGTCAGTCAAAATCATAAGTAAATTGAGAGATTTTGTTTTCGACAATAATTCAAAAATCTATCGAATAACATTAATTAATAGCAAAACCGTAGAAATGTTTACAATGTCCTGTTTATATAATAACAACTCAAATGATTCTCCCGACGGCGGTACAAGCCTTTGAAAACTCACCCAACACTTGCTCCCAACTCACTCGCCGCATTCCCAGGCGTTAATCAACATCATTACTCCGTTAATTGCCGCACAATGTCCTCGCACAATGATTTCGAGTGTCATCGGGTGTCACAAAAACTCGGTTTGTGTGGAATCACGCTATCTGATGAGGCGGTTCGTTTCAACCGAGGTGTTGTATCGTCCGTCTGTCAGAGCGGGTACCTGTTTGGTTTTCTTAATGATGAGTGTTGTCGTTGCCGGGCGAGCTTCAAAGAAGGCTTTGTCATAGTTCGTTATACGTTTTTTGGGCGAGTGATTATTAAAACTGGCGCGCCAATATGAAAACGCTGCTATCGAAATGAATGTCCACAGTACTGTATCCGATGACCATTTTGGGCCGTAGCAAAACTCAGATGTTACGCTGTCAGATCTTTAGCATTAAATGAGCTGAAGATTGCTTGTTTGTTATATGGTCAGACAGACGTTTAAAGAGCGAGAAAATCATATGCCTACAATTGAATAAAAAAGTATTTTGTGCAATTTTTTGATTACTAACTTCTGATAGTTTTTTTTCACAATTTCCGCAATATGTTTAACGTGAAAAAGTAATGACTTATTTATAAAAAAGCACTTTCATAGTTGTAGTATTAGTTAGATATTATCGTCACAGTTACTAAATGTATCTCAAACTATTGTGAACGTTATACTTATAACTCAACTCTGATCGTTGGTGCTCGAATCAACTTTGATTCGAGCATAATTAACATGTTGAATATGAATGTGACTTTATAAGTAAGTAAGTACTTACTTAACCTAAGATTAGTTACATGATAAATTAATACCTTTCACATGAATGATGAGATTTATGCTGAAATTGGTACAGATAAAAACGGGTTCAACACCTTTGACAAATTTTATTAAAGCTGCTTAACAAATAATAAATTGATTTAATTAGTTAAAAACGTGCTTTTAAATGTAAAACTTTGATAGAACCGAATCGAGCGGCCGAAAGAAAAACAATCAAAACATCCAAATGAAACGTAACCAATCGCCGGTCACCCAACACCGAGTGAAAGCAGCTAAAGCTTTTAAACGCGCGACAGAGTGACAAGTTGACACCGACGTCCGTCTGAGACGGTTAATTTGGCCGTGGGTGGTAAGTGTACGTCGTGTAAACGGCCTGTGAGGCGAGTAATGGACTCGCCGATTTACGGATTCGAAATTGGAAGGTGAACGAACGAATGGATTGGATAACAAATGGAAATGTCAAATTCATCTTTGCCTAATTAACGGGAACTCGCCGATTTATGGATTCGAAATTGGAAGGTAAACGAACGATTGGATTGAGGAACAAATGGGAATGACAAATTCATCTGTGCAAAATTAACGGGGACCTGCCTATTCACGGATTTGAAATAAGAAGGTAAACGAACGATTGGATTAAGGAACAAATTGAAATGACGAATTCATCTATGGCAAATTAACGGGGCTCGCCGATTTACGGATTCGAAATTGGAAGGTACGAACGAAAGAATTGAAAAGTACAATAGGTTGAGGACCAAATGAAGAGTACAGGCAAAAAACAAGCGATGTCACAAATAAAACAATCGAATAGTTCATGTTTGAAAACACAACCTTATTTGTACACCAAGGAATTCCAATGTGGTGTGATTGCGCGTGATTTTTAAAAAGTTTATAAAACATCAAACTATCATCGGTTTAATATTTTTTCGTTGATTGAAGGTAAAAATACAATAGTTAATGTAACTTTTGGTGTCATACCTACTGTTATTTTTTAATTTTATGAGACAAAGGTACCTTGTTTCTTCCTTGGCTGATTGCTGACGATTAAATTGAGAATACTCGAAGACATTTTGTACGGATAAAAATTGGCATTTGAGAGTGTGCAGCGTCGTATTTTGTCGAATATTTAGTTCCTTTCAGAAAAATTAAAATCTACAGCAACGCTGACTATGATTAACTTAATTAGCTTTACATGTTTAATGTTTTTTTATGTAGTGAGGTTATCAAAGTCTTATTTCAACTAGATAAAATATCTCTGTCCCTGTTCATTTTGTCTTAAAACTTTAAGCCTTTTTAAAGACCTTACGAAGTAATTTAGCGCGTAAATCTATCACAGTACGAATACTAGTTATTGCTGTTTCAACTTCAGCATCACACCTTCAGATAAGATTGGGATCTAAAATGCCAAGGACTCATTCCGCTCAGGCTTGCGCTAGATGCGAGATGTTTTTAATAAAAAGAAAATATTGAAAAAAAAAACAAAAAAGTCAAAAAGTACAAAACACAAAGGCTGCGCCGGCGCCCGCGCCCCGCAGAGCGCGGTTAGTGTCGGCACGCATGCGCGGCCATACAGGGTGGGACATTTCGAATAGGGATGTTGACGGGTTCCAAGATTATAAATTTAAAAAAAAATTAGACCACGTCACATACCTATATCGCTCAGATTTTGTGGTAAGTATCTGAAGCAGTTGTGTTGTAGAGATCAGAAACATCGGCGACCAAAACATCCAGACCCGAATCAATATGGAAGGAACTTTTATTTTTTGACTTGATCGGGAATCAAACCTGAATCTCAGAATTGGCGTGATATATTGTACTATTTTAAGATGAAGTATTCTTTTATTTTTATTTCTAATTCGTGTTCAATGAATAAACTTAATTTTGGACTATCGAGTAATTGTATTTAACAAAATTATTTTACGTGCTTTAACAAGCAAGTTCTTTCTAAAAACCATACTATCAACAAAAAAATCGTTATTTTATACGAACTTTCTGTGTTTCTCTAAGTCTATGGTAGAGTTTGAGTAGTAAAATAATTGTTAAGTAAATTTATTTTATTAAAAAAAATCTCTGTTGACTAAGCATTTTAACTATAGTATCACTAAATTACCAGCCATTTCTTAACTTAAGGTATGCATTCTATTTAAGATACGCTATATTAGCTCGTAACATATACTGTATTGATTGTATAGCCAAATACACATCTTGATTTAGAGTACATTTGGTATGTATTATTTTTTACTGTTAAATAGTTATTTGCATACATAACTAACATGGATTTCTAGGTACAAATTACGGTGGGGGTCCATTGACAATATTTTAAAATTGCTATGCGTTCATTTAAATTAAAACCAACAAAACGGCATTTTATGCTTTAAAAAATAATTATAAAATAACTTCACATGTGCATATCTCTAACCTCGAACAGCCTGTATATTCGCGCATAATTTCCATAGCCCCATATATCGCGTGTTTTTGTCACTGATGAAGTAATACCATTGTCTACGCGATTTGTCGCGGGCGACCGGCCTCGGATAATCGATTCACATTATAATCGTTTCATTTTATAATCGATGCCGCAAAAAATGTTTTGGTAAAAGAATGGCCAAGTACTAGTTATTCCACTTATTAGGGCTTGGATGCCGAGTGGAATTTAGTTGAGACCTCTTTTAAAATGTAATAAGGTTGGCTTTTTTATATCACCTACGATATCATATAAAAGTAAAATGAAAGGAAAAGTTTCAAACTAACAAATGTCACAAACCTACCTGACTTTTCTTTAAAAGTTAACTAACTTTAGATCAGTTTTAGTTTTTAAAAACTTGTTGTCTTAACTAAGTGTTTTTTACTCTTAGCTAAGAGTCTTAAGAGTTCTAGCCAGGCTTTTAGTTAAGCCAGCTGCTTTTTCTGATAGCTGCCAGCCACTTTTTCTGACAACCGAGAAAAACTGATGTTCTTGACAAAAAATAATAATTTCCGATGTGAACTTTGTCAATTTGTGCTAAGACTATCCCATCATTATTTGCAATAAAAACGAACATTTCTAAATTGTCTCGGGTCTGGGTGATGTGGTACTGTCGTTGTTTCGGATTTCTGTGACACGAGTGCTGTGCTGTGGCATCACTTACCACAGACAGAGCCAATGTATGTTATGTTGTCCTATATGTATCTTTATTTATTATTTATTCGTACTAACAAAATTTTACTTTAATTTTTGACTCTGACAACCAGATCGCCCATTCAATCAAACTACCTTAGCACGTAGCATTTAACTCAACACATAACGTAAAACTTCACAACGAAAACCTTATAAACAAGAACACGGCCCGAACACTGGCGTGCGCTTGCTCCTAATCGATTAAGGCTTTTTGTGAGCGGCGCCTTTGATGCACTTTTTTCGAGTCACAAAAGGCGAAACTAAATGTTTGAACTTTGAAGAATGTTAAAGGGACACGCGAATGTGAATTATATGGGGGGACGTGTGGGCTGGACATTAACTTATGAGGAATCTGGTGGATTAATTTATTAATCGTTTTCTAGAAAAAACTTTGATGTTAGGGGTTGGGTACAATGCCGATGAGCAATTTTACAAGATCACTGTGTTTTGCATGATTTGGATCTGTTACTGGTAAAGAACATTTTGGGCAATGTCATGGAAAAATTATGATGAAGAAAACATTATATAAATAATAAATATAAATTAATATTGGACAACACACATTGCTCTGCTTCTGTGATGAGTAGCTTAAGCACTTATGTTACATAATTTAGAAATAACGGTGGTACCACCTTACCCACACCCGAGACAATATAGAAAAGTTCGTTTCCTGTAATGACCCGACTGGGGATCGAACCCGGGACCTCAGAGATAGCGAGACGACGAAGTCCGGCCTGCTCGCCTCCGGGCTGTAGAATTCAATATAATATTTAAATGGGTAAGAAAACAATAACTGTATTAGTCCGTCTGATAATACTGTTTGCTTGAAGCCTTGTTATGCCAGTGTCATTTTTAGATTGCAATTGTGCACCCACAAAACTATGAATCGAAAATTTGCAATACACTTGTGCAGTAAAATATACATCGCGCAAAGTTCGATATTCGATTTTATGACTACATGTCGTGAAGTATATTGTCTGTCATATGTATGACAGTACCTAACCTACACCCAATCGATTATTAAGATACATTGTTTTGTTTTTAAACCATTAAATTCGGAGGAGGTATTTCAAAATGTACTTTAATTTTGGGGTCCAAAAATACCGCCCCAGAGATTAAATGGGGGCACCAGTAGCAATAAATCTTGGGACGGGCGAAAAATCGTAATTTTCAAAAAAGACGCCCGGAAATGATTTGAAAAACAAAGCGTTCGGGCGACCACGCCCGCGACGTTCGGGTGCGCGGGCGCATACTGTTCCCACGTATGAGCAAGGTGACCACACGGTACTGCTTTTACACTAGTAATTAATAGTTTTGTAAGGAACGTATGTTTTTTACTAAAAATACAAGTACTTCCGCCGAGCTAGGTGTTGTCTGCTCGGGGACCAAGGCCCTACTACCAAAATTGGTTTGTTGTATTTATAATTAGTGGCGACAAGAACTTTGGCATCGCGATGTAGGATCGATGTAATTGGCTAATCGTGCATTATGTATGGAGCGTTTTTTGCTATGTCAATGTTGCTGGCGCTGTATTTGTGTCGACATGTAGGTAATTTCGTAAGTTGGCACAGTATTATTTACAGAAACAGGGAGAGAATAAAGAAAAATGTGGCTTTGTTTTTTGGCCTACATGTGAAAATGACTTTAGATTTTTTATTTTGCTCAAGCTTTAACGTTTCGTCAATAAGTTTTGCTTTTCTATGTAAATTTTTAATAAGTGTGTTACCTAAGCAACAATATTGTAATTATTTCAAGACATAATACATTTAATGATTACTCATTTTAAAACAGATTCTACTAACTTTGCGTATTTAATTTTTCAGATGGTTCCAGGCTATTCGAAATACATTTCATGAAAAATATTACAACTACGTCAGTTTGTGTATTTATCTTAAGTTTGTTTTCGAGAAAATTACAATCAGGATATTTTATGGATTTCACAAATTAACATCTCAATCTGAAACCACCTTCAGAGAGTGATCTGCTTTTCTACAGATTCGTACTTTTTTGTAAAATTAAGACAAAAAAAGATGTTTTGGTACCTATTTTTAAAGAAGAAACACAAACGGCATGTAATGCTCGAAATCAATAAAAACATTGTCATGGCTCAAGCCGTGGGTTATGTCCATTATCAAGAAAACCTTACAGTTATTTCAATAAGAATTCACGATTTTGCTTTCAAGACAGAAGATATAAGAGTGTAATAATTGCAATGATAAAATACATTTTTAATTTAGTTCCCACACGATTAATAATTATTTTTTCCGATATCTTATTACAGCTCCCATGGTCACCCTAGTAAGGAGCTGGTATAACGCGATGGGCGTCGCAAGTCCCGCGATTGCTGCGTCCCTCATTACAATTTAACGGCTTTGACATTAGCGGGAATATCCGACCTGGGAACGAAGAGCGAGTGTCACTAATTGCTTAACTCATAATTATTGTGCTGGTAATTGGAAGTGCTGAAACTGTTTTAGTTGGGTTTTTTACTAACTTTTATTACATAAAGAGGATATCTAAGTATCGAATTGTCAATGTCGATGGATTTAGTGGTGGATAGTGGGAGAGTATGGTAAATCCAGTTAATTTAATTTTTTATTTAAGTATTGAACTTTTGTGTGTAAATTTGACGACCTTCATAGTAAAAAGACGAGCGGGCTGGACTTTACGCCATTTCTGAGGTTCCGGATTCGGTTCCCGTTCAGGTCAATACGGAAAATGAACTCTTCTATATTATCCATGTTCGTCCAACGCCTTCACTTTACGAAGTCAAACATAAAAGCACTAAAAACAATCTACCTATACCAAAGAACGCTTGCAACTGGTTTACAATAACTGAGTTTCTTATTAGAACAATCCAGCAGCTTTATAGTACAGGACCCCAAGATGCTTCCATGGTCAGTAGCTACACTCAAAAGGATGTCAGACTGTTTTCTTTGGACTTTGCACCTTGCGTTGTAGGCATAAGAACTAGTACCGAACTGCAAGTGTTTCCTGTGATTTGCTTTCGACCGTACAACGGAGCGATTACATTGAGACATAAACCGCGCGGATTCCTGCGGGCTTGCTCACGCGCACTCGACGACCGCTCGGTCTATTTCGGTAAAAATAAATAAATATGCCGCCCGCACTTGACTCTTAAAGAGATAAAGCTGCAGGAGGGAGCTGGAAGTGATTTTGTTATGCTTAGGAGTGGGCTGTGTAAGTTATGACTATCAACTTCCCTAGTGCCATGCCTTAAAAAACTATTGGTACCTACCTACTAGCTTAATAAGTCTATTTTTCACAGTGATGAGAAAGTTCGAAGTGATTTTATGATGGCTAGGAGTTTTTACTGAGTTTTTAATATCGAATTTCCCACTACCTGGCAAATGCCTGCCTCAATCATTGAAACTCATAGAACCACAATGGATACCTACTAGCTTAATTAGTTAATTTTTTACAGTGATGAGAAAGCTGGAAATGATTTTATTAGGGCTAGGAGTATCTCCTGTGTAAGTTCTATCAAATTCCCCAGTGCAAAGCAAAGGCCTCCATTATTGAAACTCATAGAACAATGGGTGCCTACAAACCTTAAAATAGTATATTTTTGAGAGAGCTAAGGAACTAGTGAAAAAACAAGCCTTTTCTAAAAGTATTTTTATTTTGTTTATTTAGATATTTATAAACTTAGTTGCACTAAAAAGTACAAAAGGTGGCCTTAATAATAGATCATTATCATACTAATGCTTGCAGTAACAAGTATGGGTAACAATTTGAGGTTTGACATAAATATCTTGGGTTGATGTTGCAGTACCGTCTTGGTTTCTGATTAATGCCACGCAAGTGCACACTTACTAAAGCAATGTATGTGATTTTGTATCATAACTATAAAAAGCTCCAAAAATCCGTTCTTGTTTTATAATCAACAGTGCCGCTTCTATTCACTCTACAGCCGCGTGCTTGTACGACAAGTCGTCTAAATTTAGTCGCACTTGATAACAAGGCATTAGACGGTGCCGAACCGAAACTGAACGATTGGGATCGCTTCCTGTGAAGTATTGATATATTGTTTACTGTTGATTGTTTAATAAAATCACGTGCTTAATTTGGTAAAATGGTTTAACATCAAATTATGTTTCGGTAACATCAAGAATATATAAACATTTTCATCGTTTGAAATTCTGTTAAAATCAATTGTTAAAAGCATTTACTCAAACTAAAAATATTTGAGATTATCGTTTCGTCATTAAAAATATTGTCGTGTATTGCTGACAGTTTGTCGGACTTGCTTGCTATTAGCAAAGACTGATGCTTTCCACATAACGTTTCTTACAATAAAAATTGATAAATTAATGAAATAAAAAAATTGGGGTAAAAATTTAGTTTTAATTGAAGTTTCTAAAAAAATTTACTAAATGTGTAGCGCATCTAATTTTAATTAAAAAATGTATTTATATTAACTTTATTGATGATAAATAAAGTTTCCAAGACATAAAGTGGGTGCTGTGGAACAGTCATAGTTTCTGATTTCTGTAAAACGGAAATTTCTACGCTAACTTACCTACTCATTATTACATCTCTTGCTGCAAGTATTGAGGGATATAAACTTTAAGACTTTTTCGTTCCATTTTAAACATTAAAAATAAGTTAACGGATCAGTCAGCTCGTGATCGGGTGTATCCCAGTTGTCCCCTCTGGCGTTTGTCCCCTTGAGGGACAACTGGGATTTTTTTATATAGATCTCCCAGTTGTCCCCCGTCTCACCGATGGAGGGGACAATTGGGACTTAATTTTTTAAATATCGGGTGTATCCCAGTTGTCCCCTCTGGCGTTTGTCCCCTTGAGTATTGGTGACCTGCTCGAAGTAAAACAGTTCCATGTTGCCTTTTGATAAACACTAATGAATCTGAACCCGAACTACATGAAGCACTTGCTATTGACATTGTTAGGAATGCACTGATAAGAAATGGAAAATTCCTTAATGCTTTGCTGTCGTGCAACGACCGAGCCGATCAATCATAGTACCTAGCTATATACAAATAAAGTTCATTTTAGCATGTACTATTCCAAGCAAAAACACCCCCTCCAGAAATTCCCTCAAGAAATCCGCCATGGAAAAATGACATTTACGTTCCATGGCATTATGAGCGATCGTGGTAAAATCACGTTGCACCGACAACCTGAGTTGTTTACTTTTAAGTTTACATGTGCGAAAGGGATAGAAACAATACTTTTATAATGGCGGGAGGCGTCATCTTGAACTAAGCTACTTTATGTTTCTATTTTATTTACCGAAATATTTGTTTTTAACTTCTGAGTGAAGTCGGGGGTGTAAAATATAGTTATTTAATATAAAAAGCCCAGTTTAAAGGTAAGGTAGTTGTTAATTTTACCTATACTTAAAAGTTTATTTTACCCGAGTATAGTTAAATGAAAACATTGTTGTACTCGTTATATTTTACATAAAATAATAAACTATACCTAACATCATGATTTTTCCCTTAATTAACTATTCCTGTTCCTCATTAGACACTCTTCGTCATAATCCGAGCCAGTGGTATATGAAATCTAAAAAGTGCTATATTATTTATCACTTCTAGCAAAATTATACGGCGACATCTCAAGTGAGGGAGATTGGGACGTCTAAAAATTAAAGTCCCAGTTGTCCCCCTTGTCGCAGGGTAGAGGGGACAACTGGGAGACATTTATAAAAAAATCCCAGTTGTCCCTCAAGGGGACAACGCCAGAGGGGACAACTGGGATACACCCCTCGTGATCACGGTTGGTGCAACCAAACCGAAACGTCGGGCACTAAGTAGTTCTTATTAATTACTAAACAAAAATGGTGTCGCGTTTTGACCCGTTTACTTATTTTAACAGTATTGACAAGATTTATCAAAAAAAGAATTACGAAACTTCCTTATTGGACAAAATAAAACGCTTCCTCCAAAGATCTCTTTAACAACCGCCTTCAAAACAAAGCATAATTCTAAATGAGCCCAGCCTATAATAGAACCCTTTTACCACCTTTGCCAATCAGTAGCTTTTATGGCAGCCATTAAAAACTAGTTGCTGAGTAACCACATCTCGAAGTAACTCGCAGGGCCGTAAAGTCTTATACTGGTCGAATTAAAGCATTGTAAATCTATCGATTTGTGCTTTCAGCTTTATTTAGTGTACGGAAGCTACGCGACCCACATTGCAGGTACTGGGTTGAATTCTTGTGTGGGATTTGCTAAGGCAGCTTGGTTATGTTAGAAGTACCGTGGTAAGTAATTGGCAAAGAGGTTTACCTCGTCCCACTAACAGAGGTAATTCAGTGCCAAAGTGTTGGAACCTCAGCATGAGTTCCAGTTATAGAGGTTTCTCACTTATCCAGGTCCCACTTAACCAAGTTTCACTGTATTTGATAAAAATCTCGAATCGAATAAAGGGCGCCAATCCGTCGTCAAATCGTCAAAAAAAATGATGGGCCAAGACCACCTTTTTGACGACTTCTTGCGAACGAGCTAGACTTTGGTGTCACGCCTTTTCGGAGGTCCTGGGTTCGATTTCCAGCAGGTTTAAGTCTGGTTGTTGTGCTGCTGTAGCAACAAAAAAATAATCAGAAACAACGCAGTCGCTGTTTCAGATGTCTATAACAAAAATGCGGTAGCTATTTACCACAGAATCAGAGCAATGAATATGATATTGTCCAATATATGTGTTTTTTTTATTTTAATTGGTAATAACTGATAACTTCTGGTTTTAAAACCATATTTCTTGTGTGGGTATTGGTCATCACACATCCAAACTATTTTCGGAAGATTCCAGACCTACTTTGTTAGACCTGGTAATCGAACCCGTCCTGAAAGCATAATAGACACAGAGAATACCATAATTGTAAGCGTTATATTGACGGCTCACGCTTAATGGGACATACCTAGTACCTACAAGTATCTTATCCATCAAAATTGTCTAAGATATATTTTAATTGCATAGACAGCGCAAATATTAAACCTGCTTTGCTAAGAAGTATTAACTGAAGCAAAATAGCACTGTCGTGTTGCATGACCATAATTCATATTCAAATCTAATGACAAATGCGACATTGTTCTACGAAAACAACCTATGACCTTAAAGGTCGTGACAATTGAATAAAATTGAGGTTGACGAAACGATAAGCAATCTAGTAAGTCTTAATTAAGGTAGATAAACTCTAGACGCCTATTAAGGGTGCATCTTTTGAAGATGCATTTATGCAGATAAAAGACACAGATTGTTTGTTTATTTTTATTTAAAAAATATACAACAGATGGACTTAATGCTAGGAGCATTCTCTACCAGTCAACCCATGGGTCATGCAGTGAGTGTGTAAATATAACATAATAAACAACAATAATAACTACTAAACGTTATAAAAGTAATAATGGTAACTATTAAATATATATAATCATACATTAATAATTAGAATATATATCTTAAATAAAATGCTTTATTTTTTTTTTACATAATATATACAAACATATATACCTACGCATAATGTTGTTGTTGTAAATAGAGCTAGCTGCTCTTGATATCAGTATGGACACAAGATTGAGCTGACGCCGATGGGATGAGCTTCCAGTAGATGTCTATTCAACTAGACTCTAAATACTGAAAAATGACCTTACTCGCATATTCCAAAGGCTTCTACTGCAATGACACGTTACTTGTTAAACGTGAACCAAACTGCGTAGGATTTAGCCAATTTGTAATTTGGTTAATTTGTTTAAGGTATGAAAAAAAATTGAAGGTAGTATATAGATTTAAGTGTTAACATTAAAACACAAAACCTTAATTACAGTTAGTTTTAATTTTAATAAAAAAAATCAATTTAATAGGTAGCCATTTCTTGACGTACATAACATGTACCTAAAGTTAAATTGTTTTCTAAAATATATAAAAAACAAATCGTCCCTATTTAATTAACACTAATATAAATAGGAAAATAATTAAAATTGTTAGGACTTACCTTCTGATACCATACGCATGCATACCTTCATTTCCATTGTTTAATGGCGAAAACCATAAAACAATCGCGCTATGTTCTCTCGAACGGGTTGCAATAAATTGTCACAGATTGTCACACGACAATCCATTGTTTTCATTTGCATGCCGTCTGTTAATCGCTCAAATTATGCAAATTCACTGTGTCTTTGCTGTGGCTGAACAAAAAAAAACAAACGTCAATTCATACAACTCACTATTATTCTAAACTCTATGACTAAACTTTTAAAGATCCTTTTGTCAACATTAATCGGTAAAAAGATGTTTGTAATAGAAAACGGCCATGCAACGACCTTTCCTTGTCTCTTATAACGTGTCGCGTTATTATTATATTAAAGTAATTGCATTTCCATTTTTCTTAATCTAGCTATTGTAAAAGGCCTGGCTTTTATTGTTTTGTATAAATTAATGCATTTTGATTATAAATATCTTATTCAAAGTTTATGACATTATTTTCTTAAGCATTTAAAGACTCTTATCTTATTCTAGATTAAAGAAATGAAATTTTATTCATGAGAACATTTAGAAGGTACTACTCACGCATATTATTGAACACTTGCTTGCGTATCCCACTTCTTCAGAATTATATTAAAAACGTTTAAATTTAAGGATATACCTAAATATGATGATTGTCGCTATTTTACGTAGAAAGTACCGAATAAATAAATAAATATTGAACAACATAGCATACATTGCTCTAATTTTGTGGTAAGTAGAGAAAGCACTTGTGTTACAGAAATCAGAAATATCGATGTTACCAAAACACCCAGACCTAAGACAATACAGAAAAGTTCGTTTCCTATACTGACCCGACCAGTCATCGAACCCGGGATCTCAGAGAGGGCGTTATTTCAGAGCCCAGCCCGATCTCTGAGCTACGAAGGTTGTCAATGGATTGGTATGAATTTCGGTTTAAAAAATTTAATCCTGAATCAAAAACTATGATTATCATCATTGCAAAGAAAAAAAAGTCGTCTGAGATGATGAAAATCCAATTTAATATTAAAAAGGGGTGATACCAAACCGGGCGCAACAGAATAATGAATAAATTAAAACTAACAAAATCAAAATTCTAATAAAAAGTTAAGAAAATGCTTTAGGCGTAACAGGTCTGCCAGAATTATCATAAAGACTTTTTCCAAACCCAAAATACACGTTTATTATTAAAATTTAATGCTTGACTGTCCACCCATCGTCGAGACATAGGTCTGACTAACGCTAAATATAACATTCTACATTTTTATTCTAACATTATTAACAAAAATGTTCATCTTTATTACGCTGAAAATAGGTTCCATAACAATCTGGCCGTGTGAATTTGGAACGACTGTGTAAGTTTGTCGTTTCAAATTCAATTTGAGAACGATTTTACAAATCTAATGCCTTGAAATAGAGTTCAAATTTAAAAATGTCTTCTAAAAAATAAAGTTCTTTCCTCATGAAACAATTCTTAAGGCCCCGCCTCCATTCGACCGGGGACGAGTCCAAATTGATGCCTTTGCTTAGATGTCACGACGCTAGAAAGTCATTATTAAAACTGCTTTGACATTCTATTCATTATCTGCAATTAAAGTTCTTTTGAATTTACAACTGTATCCTGACTTGTGTGGAGTGGCTGTTTAATTAACGGTATTGTAATTAAGATTAATTACTTTTTGAACTAACAACACCTAACAGTGTGACTTGACTTTGATATGACCTGTCAGATGTTACAGCTTACCATAGTCTATTTGAAAAAGGTATTTCCATGATTTAAATTATTATTTGTAATAGTCAATGTTACACATCTATTGACGTTCTGTTTAAAGACCCAATCGTTTTAAAGAAAAATTAGGAAGGAATCATAGAAAAAACAGTTTTTAATCAGCAACAAGAGTGATGGCAAAATAACGAAAGACTTTCGTTTTTACTATACGTACCATGAAACCTCCCTAGAAATTTGACCAAAATGAGCCAGATAAAGTATGCATTGTTGTCTCAAGAATCAAAAGGTTGCCGAAAGAAACTTCCTTGATGCATATTCCATTTTAAGGAAAAATCTTGTTTTTCGTGAAAAAATAATAATAGCGTTCTTTCTAAAATGCTACAGCAAGCGATTAGATATTACTCACTGTAAAACTTTACTGTACCTAGAAATCAATACAAAATTTGTAAACTCAAACTTGCAAAATAAAAAATAACTATAAACCTTTAAATTGGAACGATAGTGCTTTGCCCAACATTACCCTCCCGTGAAATCTATTATGTCTCGTAATTGCAATTTGGGTATTTTTAAAGGTTAGTTAGGTAAATGCTGCTATCTATTTTAAGTGTGGCAACAATGTCACATTCCGGCGACACAGGCGCGTGCGCACAGCGTAAACACCAATCTCAGGACGTTCGGATTTCAAAAACAAGCGCCAACCGACGTGACGCAGTATCCGGTGACGATTCCGGATTTAGTGCTGATTCCGTGTTTGAACTTTGTGGTTACATTGTTATGTTAAATTAGTCATTTTATGTAATTAAACGCGCTAAAGGACACTGCGAGAGCCTATTATTGTGCCAATGCAAGGCAAAGACGCCCGTAGCCGAGAGGCGAGTGGGCCGGCCGGACTTTAGCGTCGGGCCATCTTCGAGGTCCTGGGTTCGAATTTCGGTCACTCTAAAAAACGGGCTTTTCTTTTTTTTTATTCTAAACTCACACAAACTTCTAAACATACCAATACAAATAAGCTTAGCTTAGAGATAGCTTGTGTATATGTTACAGCCAAAGTAATAAATCTGGATATTATGTATAATGGCTGGCCATTATGCATAATATCTACTCAGTTTGGCTAAAGTGATAATGGATACAAAATTAATCACATTAACTAACTATTATATATAATATCTTCGATGACTTGGATAATGTAATAAAACACGTAGTATGCGTTTAAGATTATAACATTACATTTCAATTCGCCTTAACTAATCATAAAGATTATTTAAAAAATTAAAATAACATAAGATAGTAATTTCACGTCAATTAACATTGTTATAAAGTTATTTAAGTTTAATTTATATAGTAAATTTAAAGCTAACTGGCTATAATATAAAACAAAACAATAAAAACACAGGGATCTCGCCCAATAAATACAAAAATAATAAAGTTTTTTATGTCGGTTAGACCGTATTTATTACTTTGGCTAACTTTGACACGCTATTATGAATAATGTCCAGACAAAGTGATTAATTTATTACTTTGTCTAGTGAATTTGGCCATTATATATAATGACCAGTCATTATGTATAATAGCAATTTAATCACTATGACTGTAACATATATACTAGATAAAGAAAGATACAAGAAAACATCAATAATTTTAACAAGAAACATTGACAATAATTCTTAAGACATAATAAGGTGCCCCAGCATGAACAGCTGCGGCAATAAGCACAATGACGCATCAGCGCTGATTTTCAGGTGAAACCTTAAGGTGAGTGGCGTATTTAAAAAATAAATAAACAAAACAAAATCTTTAGATAATAATGGAAAATAAAACAATATTAATAACAGTAAAAACAATTTGCAGGTGGTTTCCTAAACGTAAAAAAATAGGCAAGAAAAGCACATTAATGTACAATTCAGTGAGGATAGCACAGTGCGTATGTCACAACCAAATACACAGCTTAAATAGGGAAAAAGAAAAAATAACAATCTAGGTTTTTAAGTTACATCCTTGGCTATTTCTCGTGTAAAGTGCAAAGTAGGATTATGAAGTACAGGTACTGGTAGTTAGCCGATTCATATGTATTTCAAGCAATGCCATTACCAATCGGATCAAAACAAACCGAATAGCAGCGACACTCGATTTACCTTAACCAAAACGTTCCCAAATTTATTCGTAACGACTGTCACTTTTCAATTACGGCCCGGCCGGCCCAAAGTCAATTTAATCTGCCCTCCAGACGAAAATAAAAAAGCGCGGTGACCAGAACTCATAAGAATTGTCCCGCCTCTGGCTTAGTCAGGCCGTTCTGTCTATTTTGGACTGGTGCTGCGATTATTAAACTTTTTTCTGTCCTTTATGGACGTTTTAATGAACGCCAAGATTGGACTTCTTGATACGAAATACTTTTGTTTAGGCTGTTTTGATTAATAGCGCTTTTTGGGTTCTGTATATCGAGGAAGGACGGAACGCTAATAGGATTAGGTATTTCGTGGTGTGTCTTATAATTCTTCCCATCTTCATTCTTTATGTGAAGAACTCCATAGCCGAGAGGCAAGCTGGTCGGACTTTAGCGTCGCGCACTCCTTGAGGTCCCGAGTTCGATCCCTGTGATATTGTCTCCGGTCTGGGTGTTGTGGTACCATCGTTGTTACTGATTTCTGTTACACAAGTGCAAAGGCATCGTTTCTCTTAGAAGGATGAACCGATTTTGATTAAGTTTTTTCTTTAAGAGGTAGATTCGAGAGTGTTTTAGCGAACTTTGATAGTAATTGGTCCAAGTTGGTGATCGATACAAAAGTAGTATTACATATTTTGACACTATGACAAATTTCTAATCCAATATTCTTTTTGATATTATAAAGTGGTAAAATTACATAATGGGGACAGTCAACGAAAATAGTTTGGACTGTTATGCTCCTATTTCAAACTCAAGTCAAAGATGGTTTATGAAAAATTGTATTTTAAATATGTTGTTCCCATTTTCGTAGTAAACATTACATTTTCCGTCATGTAAAAATTATCTTTATTAAATAAATAAAATAAATAAATGCGCCAGACAATCACACCTATCACCTGGTCTCAAACTAAGGTTTTCCCTTGTACTATGAGCACCAGACGACGGATACTAACTGGGGGCGTCATCCCAGCACACCCAGACTCAAGTCAATTTAGAAAAGTTCGTTTTCCAAATTGACCCGACCGGGAATCGAACCCGGGACCTTTCGCGCTTTGGCCGCCTACCTTAGCCACTGCGCCACCGAGGTAACTATCGGAATAGCCTCTCCCCCGTCGTGTCATTGTACAATGTTTTATTTTATTAATGTTGTTCCTAATATTCGTAGTAAAAAAAAATCCGTCTTAAAAATATCTATAATGTCGAAACGGGATGTCAATTAAATGAAAATCCCTATGGACACATACGGAAAAATCTCTTTCCGTCATATTATTAACATCGTTTGCCGGTTTATGTGTGAAAGAGCTTTTGTTTGTAAGAAACATCCATGCATAATAACTTTCGCATTTATTAAATAGGTACAATAAGTCTTGAAGCATCAGTCTACTCAAGGATCCCAATATTTGTTATCCTCAGCAAATATTTTTAAACACTAACATTTACTACTTTAAAACCTATTTGATTAATGACTCTGCTGACACAATACCAATCGATTTCATGGTCATTACCATTACACATTTCATATTTGCATATTCCTGTGCTAAACCCAACTTGTATTTTATTTTGTTCAAAATAAAGCGCATATTGCATCAACGATGCACTTCGAAGGATTGTATGCAAATCATGAGTTAATGTTTACCAATAAGCAGCAATTATTATAATGAGTGCCGCCGTTTTCATGGCCTTTAATGTGTTAATTAATTTATTAATTCATAATGTGCAACGATTTTGAGTGGACCGTTAACACTTTTGTATGGCGCTCTATTTTCCGCCCATCAATTTAGAAATATATTATCGTTAAAACGTGTTTTTTAATCTATAAAATTAAATGTAAATTTAATCTATAAAATCCTTTATGAGTAAATGCCTATTCATAACATCAGACCAGTGGTTTAGGCTGTGCGTTGGATAGATCACTATGTCAGCCAACTCAAACTCAAAGGTTGACTAGGCACGCATATTATGATAGACGACCTCCTCCGTAGCCGAGAGGCGAGCGGGCCGTACTTTGGCCATCTCTGAGGTTCCGGGTTCGATCCCCGGTCGGGTCAATATGGGAAACGAACTTTTCTGTATTTTCTCGGGTCTGGGTGTGTACCGTCGTTGCTTCTGATTTCTGTAACACTTGTGCTTTAGCTACTTCCCACATAATCAATTAAAAAAGAAAATTATCCTTTCTTTTCCACATTTTTCGTTGATTCAGGGTCACAGGGTGATGTTTTAAAGCCTAAAGCCTTCCTCGATAAATAGGCTATCCAACGCAACATAATTTTTCAATTCGATCAAGTAGTTTCCAAAATTAGTGCGGTCAAACAAACAAGCTCTTCAGCTTTATAATATTACGTTTAGGTATAAATAAGTAGTGAGCATAAAACTTTCCGAGGTAGGTAATCTTTTTTGATGTGATTAAATAAAAACATCAAAAAGCTAAGGTTTTATGTCAGAGCTATCTTTAAAACAATAACAGCTCAATTATAACGCTCGTTGCGCCTGCGCAATGGACGCAGATTTGCATATAATGAAGACAGATGTCGCTTGCGGTGTGCGAATATACTTAATGACTGTGATGAAGATGGTTAACTTTAAGGTAAATGGACTTTTAATACTATGTGGTGCTATGTTGTTATGTTAATATAGTCAAGGCTTGTTTTGACAAATCTTAAATTATCTTAAAATAACTTAACCTGACATTGAATGCACGACCTTCTTGTGTGGTAGCTGGCAATATACGTAATTTACCTATCTAAAGTTTAACATAGTTTATTTTGTAGGTAATACTAATAATACTATTAATAATTTATATATAACTACGTTTTTTGTGAATACATATTTCTATTAGTAATATGTACCTTTTTTTACGGGGAGAAACGACGTCACGCACCGTACCGCCACCCGAGGGAGAGTGGCGGCATGTGTGGGACTCTCCTGCCCTCAGAAGGGCAGGCCTACCCACTAAAACTCCCCGGTGGACCTCATCGCCCTAAACGGCGTATGATGCTGTGGGAAGCAGTAAAACCATTACCACTACAGCACTGCCAGGCGGTATGACCGCTTACGCGGCCCCATCTCCCCCCCCCCTGGATGATCGGGGGGGTAAGCGGGAGTAGCCGATCCACTGAGCTATCCCCGCCTCGAACTGGAGACCGTGGGTGCAATGCCGGCTGGGGTGCCCTCACACCACCAGCCGGCCATAGTAATATGTACCTACTTTAATTAGTATTGCTTAGGATATTCATTATTTATTAAAACATAGATTGTTAATTTTCTAACATACATTTCTTGCATCGCCACTATATTTTACAAGATGTTTGCTTAAACCGGTGCCGCGTTGGCTTGATTTTGATGATTTGATTGCTAAATAGATAAACGTTAAGTAAGCACCATACTACCTACGCATTTGTAAGAAAATGTGGATGTGTGGGAGTCTGAGTATCTAAATGTCTGAAGAAACGAACATGTTCCTCTTTCATGTAAAAACTAATAAATGGGTTTTGATAAAATTAGAAAAATTCTAGCGCACGAAGTCGCGGGCAGCGTTGCCATGTTAATCATAATACAGACAAGTTCCCTCACAGTTTGCGACACAGCACAAGTACCGCGGAGCAGAGTAGAAGATGAGTATCTGGTTGTGTCGCCAAGTCGCGCGTCTCACGCATGTCTCCCACCATTGTTGCGTATGGATGTAAGAAGATTGCAGAGGCGGCATTAGGTCTATATTGTAAGCTGAAATATAGTTTTTTTTAATATAACCTCAGTATATTGGCTCCTCTCAACATGATGGTAAGCAAGAGAGGAACCCATATCGCGATGACGGGTTTATTCCGATATATTTTATCCGTTAGCATCGCCATACTGGCCCGCAATATGTTACTTCACGCTCCTTTTGAAGGAATCCATAGTGATTTCTAAGTTGTACCGTAACATGAATACATATATAAGTGTCTCTTACATAGTGTCAATGTAATGTTAAGTTATTACATTGACACTTTGTAAGATAATTAATTATTATATATGGATTTTATTATGTTTTGAAGTAAGGTAGGTACTTGAATTCAATTGTTTAAGCAATACCTAAAAGATTCGACGTTCAAGCTGGACACATGTCTTTTTGTATTTATGTCATCAATCATTGATGTATGATTTGTCTCGGGATTGATTCCAGATAAGTCTTATAGGTATATAGTGGCATCTTCCACAATAGTCCTAAAATATGCAAGCAGAAACTCTTATGAATATTAAGTTAAAACGCAAATGAATATTTAAGAAGTCACTCTGACCACCAGAAAAAAAAGAGCATTCTCTTAGGATTCCACTGCAGCAATGCTCAATGCTACAGGCATTTGTTTGTTTGATGAACTTACATTTGGATAAAAGTTGAAAAAGTATTCAGCAAAACCGAGCAGTGTGATCTAAGGCTATTCCCTATTTAAATCCTGGATCATACTGGCAGGTTAGAACGTGTCGTTATAAACCAGGCATATCTACTAGATGACACCTTCACACATCACAGCAAACGTCGAATCGCAGAGACAAGTAACAAATTAAGAGATCAGGTTCCCGCGTTTTGCATACAAATTGTTATATGAGATAGCCCATTGTCCCCCGCTATCTCTGCATCAGTTCCGTGTTCATTTGGGCCATATTTATGTTATTGTCGGTCCAGTAATTATGCGTTGCCGCTTGTTAACTTAATTTAACGGTGTCTTGAGTCAACGGAATGGTTGCGAAAATGGGAGCGATGTAGTTTACGTCGTTTGCCCTTGTAGTTGCTATAACAACGATCTAACGTGTTGTAAAACACGGCAAGTCCATATTATAAATTTTAAGACTTTCGCGTTCCATTTTAAACATTTAAAATAATTTGACGGGTCAAAACGCGACACCATTTTTATTTAGTAGTTAATACGAACTACTTACTGCCCGACGTTTCGGTTAGATTGCACCAACCGTGGCCACGAGCTGACTGACTGTTCGTATTAACTACTAAATAAAAATGGTGTCGCGTTTTGACCCGTTAAATTATTTTAAAAGTCCATATTAATCTGAAATATAGGAATTAGACCTTATTTCTTTTAGTATTGAGTTTACATTGTATGTTTTTTGGCAGATTACGGTCGTATTCGTGATTGGTCGTCGCTGGATGACCATGTTATTTATAGGCTCTTCATACTCGTACATAATATTTCTTTTAAATACGATCTTTTTGAGCGGCTACTTAGAATACCCTCACAACATTTACGCATCCGAATTTAGTGCCAAATTAATGCCAGTTTCCAATATTTGAACAACGATCCGTTCTAGTTAACTACGGATAGTAATAAATTTGACGAGGCGTAAGCTAATAACGACCGAAGGATTACTGATGACAGCTGGTATGGAAAGTAAATTATGAAACGGTATTAATAACTCCTAGTCGGTTGGAGAAAAACGGATGGTAATTTTTGACACATTAAGAATCGTAAAATATTGGAACCGGGCATAAACAAAGCTTAATCTAAATTTAATAACTGACGACTGTAACCAAGAGGCGAGCAGGTTGACTTGGATGTCGCGTCCACACTGATGGTCCCAGCTTCGATTCCCGGTCGGGTCAATATGAATAATAATAATAATAATAATAATTTATTTATTGACTTAAAAACCATACACAATAGCATACAGAACAGTTGTACAAAATATTACCAATACAAAAAATATTAATGCGATTGTCGGTAGAACAAAAATTTCTAACTCATTGCAAAGTTCAACCACTAAAGCTAGGGATTTATATTTTTATGAAATTTTCAAAAGGCAATTTTGCACTTACATATTTTCTAGTTTATTATAGGTAGCTGCGATAATGTTATTATGTACATATAAATGTTACTGTTGGTATCTAAACTAGGCCGAGCCTGTATTTTAGACACCAATCCTCTATCGACATTATCAATGATGTTAGTAGTACACACTAATTATAGAATTACACAATTAGGTACAATTTTTCAACAAACAATACTCATTTGTGATCGTATGGCTCACATGCTATTCTAATGTTTCTGGTATTTATATGTTTATTTTATTTATTTAATTTAATTTATTTTTATTTTATTTTTTCTCTTGACTATGCATTTACTCAGCTTTTATATATGTATAACACTCATTTTATAATAGTAAAAATATTCTCAGTTTGATCATAACTTTGTATTTTTAACCAATTTGTCAATTTAATTTTACACTCATGTTTATTAAGTGGATATATGTTAAGAGTTTTATTTATTTTGTTGTATAGAAGGGGGCCTAAACGAAATTGGAATTTGTTACAAAAAAATAACCTAGTGGAAACTGTAGGACAAACTTTATCATTCCTGCGAGATTTTGGAAGATTAGTTTTGTAGGTATGAAGAACGAACTTTTCTGTTTTGTCTCGAGCTGGCCGGACCGTCATTGTTTCTGGTTTCAGTAACATAAGTGCTTGCTTTTTAACATGAAACCAAAGCAATTTATTCATTTTTTGTGATTATATATTAAAAGGTCTCCCAAAGTTCGCTAATGCGTCGTGATGTAATTTAAAATTAAAATGCTTAATAGTTAGTGCGATTTTCGCGTAGGCTGCGTCATTATTTCAGATAAGCCCAGTTTATAAGCCATGTTACATTAAACCCCAAAACAAGTTAGGGCCTATCCTTCATAGCTTAATTCTACAGCCCACATTTAAACTACTACTAACAGGGGAACCAGAGACAAGAACGAATTAGTTCCAATCAGAGCTGTCACCGTTTTGCCACGTGACGTGACGCATGGCCCCAAATTGTACGACTGGCGCCTAACTCCCACCCTAAGACAATCAACGCGTCCGTTCTGTGGACAAGCTGTAATTCTATGTCCAGGTTTAATAGCGGATTTTATAGCACCTTCGTCGTAGATTGAAACTGTAGGTACAGAAGGGGCTAGCTTGGAAATGTATCCTTCCACACCGATATATTAGAACACTTGCTGTTGAATTTAACTATTAAAAAGCATATAGCTCTTATTGAAACTCGAGTAAGTGCAGCTAACGAGTAATTCTAGTTGTTGAGATAATTTTAAGATATAAAATTTGCGTTATAATGTGTGATAATTACTTGTAAATACCAAATATTGAAGCTAAAATAATGTTGATTTAATTTGAAATTGCACATATCATATACTTAATAGAATTTGATCGTTAGCAAATTACTTGTACGAAGTACACATTTTATTAGGTAATTTTACAACACATACATAATTAAATATCACTGTAGTTTTCTAATTGTGTTAAAGTGTCTCGTATGAAGAAACAAGACATGATTTTTCCAAAATCAGTCCACTTTATTAAAAAAAAAATACTATTAGACCTCATTCCGAATTACGACCAATCACGTCGTCGCTGGATGACCATGTAATTTATAGGCTCTTCATACTCGTACATAATCTTTCTTTTAAGGAATTGTGTTATGGAAACTAAAACCAACGGTGATTTTTTTTTTTCATATTGCACTTCAAGATTGACCTCATCCCACCTGCTGTTAAGTGGTAAGGAGGTCCTAGCTTAAGGGTGACAAGTACAGCATAATAAATCTGTTACTGGACTTGTCGCCCTTACCTTGAAGGCTTGGCCCCTGCTACTAATGTAGAACCCCCCAGGAGCTCTGGAAACCTTACTCACACGCAGGAACACAACAACACAGAAGTATTGTTATTTGGCTGCGGTTTTTTGTAAGGTGGAGGTATTTCACCAGTCGGGCTGCTCCAGTTCGAGCGATAAATCGCTATGCCCTACCTCTCTTAAAATTAAATCGCACTTAATACATTTATTAATATGCAAATGTTCACCTCACAAGATCTTCTCATTGGAAATTGAGCTCACGACCATTGGTCAGTCAAGCAGTATCAAGCAAACAAAATAACATACCTTCTGTATTTTCACATATTGTGATATCCGAGCAAGAAGCACAAACACCGAATAGTGCTATCTCTCTCCCGTTGATTAGTTCCCCGGAATGCTCGTGAAAAGACTTGGAACCAGCAGAAGCCTATAATTATCTAAAGCGAGACCGTTTTCGGGAAGAAACGATGATTTAGTTAAACGTTTTTTAAGGCCTTGTTTTGATTTGTGGCCCAAACATTAGCGGGACTGATTGCTCGCTGGTTAGGAGAACATCTGCTCTGCAGTTTGAGCAATTGCACATTTTTATTGTTTTTAATTGAAGTGTAAGCCTTGAAAGACTTAAATTTCCAATTTGTGAGCAGGTTGTCGTGTTTTAAATCGCATCAAAAATTATTTGCTACTGATGCGTTTTTATATCATCTTAAAAGTCGTGACGACATTAAAGAGGACAGAGGGTTTACTCCCAAAAACGAAATATGTCGGATCCGAAAATGGATAGCAATTTTTAATTCTCAAAGTCACATATAATACTATTTATGCAAACCAAAAACCTCGCTTTTCCTTCCAAACTTTTGATAAATCTTCGAAAACGAAACCTTTCTTTTGTTCGTTTCGTTGTTGAGGGTAGACCCCCTGATCTTCTTTGGTCTTTATCTTCCAATACTGGACGAAAGATTCTTTGAGCACGCTACAGAGTTCGGTTTTGAGAGTTCTTAGACAAGACGTGTTCTGTAGTAACTGGGATAAAGTCCACCATATTTATCCCGGTGGTTATCGATTCAGTTACCAATATTCCACTTCGGTTTGTTAATTCTTTGGACTTAAACTCGATCTTTTAAATGCCAGCAAAGATATAACAGTTTAGAGCACAATACGACTTATTTTAAAGTTTTCCGCAACAAATTGATGTTCTTAATTTCAATAACTAATGCTTTATTGGCTTGTTAAATAGTTTGTGCTGATTGAGAATATTTCCTCTGTTAAAACATTTTTTTTAATGTCAAAAGGCCTACTACCACAACTAAAATTAAAAAAATGAAGGTTTTTGAAGATTAATCAAAAGTTCAGTAATTAAAACGTGGGTGTTGGTTTTCTCGCATTATTCGCATTTGAAGTGGGTAAGTTACGTTAATGAGAATAAAAAAGATGGAATATAAATAGAATAAAAGCGTAATTAACTTGAAATGAATTTATTTAGGTTGCACACAATCGTTCTGTTACAAGCAAAGATCCGCCATGACACATTTTTACTAGAGAGAGAGAGAGATATACAATATACTATCTATCCTACTCTTATTACATTGCAATGTCTTTACTTTATTTTAACACCCCCCATCAATGTAATAACATTAATTAACAAATTATGTGACAATTGAAAAGGTATATGTTTTAATCATCCCTTTTTACATTTATCCTACACATCAAAAAGAAAATAAGAAAGCCATTAACCAAGAATAATCTACATATTCATACCACATAGCTTCACAAACTTTAAAAGTGTATTACCATTGAGGGACTTAGTTAACATATCAGCAATTTGATCTCTTGTTGTCACATATTGTATACATATTTTTTTATTTTCAATCAGTTCCCTTATATAATGATATTTGATATCAATGTGCTTTAATCGTTTAACACTATTTGTGTTGGCAATCGTTATGGCAGCTTGATTATCGCAATGCATGATAGCAGGACATACATTACTCACATTGAAATCACATAACACATTAGCAATCCAGCATGCCTCACTTCCAGCCATGCTCATTGCCACGTATTCAGATTCTGCTGATGATAGACTCACAGTACTTTGCTTCTTAGAGCACCAAGATATTAGGCAATTTGAATACATGAAGCAGTAACCAGTAGTGGACTTCCTGTCTCGAAGGTCCCCTCCCCAGTCAGCATCACAAAATCCAACCAAATTGCTATCATCACATTTATAAACTAATCTATAATTCAATGTGTGTTTGATGTATCGCAAAACCCTTTTTAAGTTGATTAATAACATGTTACTAGCGCAATCTTGATATCTACTTAATATTGATACGGCAACACAAATATCAGGTCTTGTGCCTGATGCTGCATACATTAAACACCCAACGATCTCTCTACAGATGTTCTCAATATTGCCTTTGCATTTATCATTTTCAAGCTCTTTACAATTAAAATTCTGATCCATGGGAGTTGAAATAGGTTTACAATCATACATATGGAATCTTTTTAACACATTTTCTAGGTAAGTCTTTTGACATAATTCTGTAACATTTGTTTTTAAATTCTGCTTTACATTTATCCCCAAAAATTCTGAAATTAGGCCTAAGTCTTTCATTTCAAATTCTTTGTTTAGCATTGACTTTAAATTTGATATATGTTCTTCATTACTACCAAACATCAACATGTCGTCAACATATAAGAGAACATATATTTGTTCTGAATCGTTACATTTAGAGTACAAACATGGGTCACATTTAGATCGTTTAAAACCTTCCCTGATCATAATAGAGTTAAATTTTTCGTTCCAATATTTCGGAGACTTCTTTAGCCCATATAATGATTTATTTAGCTTTACAATATTTTTATCATTGTCATAAGCGCCATCTGGTAAGCTTATGTATACATTCTCTTCAATCTCCCCATACAAAAAGGCTCCGGTTACATCCATTTGGTAAACATATAACTTTAACTTAGTTGCTATAGCCAAAAATAGTCTGAATGTACTCAACTTTGCAACAGGTGCATATACATCATTTAGATTTAATATATCATTTTGTTCAAACCCTCTGGCCACCAAACGTGCCTTGTACTGAATATTACTATTATTTCGTTTAATTTTAAATACCCATTTACTACTTATAACTTTTTCATTATTGGGTATGTCACAAATACTCCAAGTATTATTATCTTTAAGAGTTTTTAGCTCCCTTTGAATAGCTTCCTGCCATTTACATGCATCCGGACTATTCATAGCTTCACAATAAGTTTTTGGCTCACAGTTATCTAACATTACATTATTACAATTATAGAAAACAGTCTGCTTCCTAATACGTTTGTTTTTAGGATCTACATCACGTCTCACAACCTCACCACACTCATCACTATCACTAGGTTCATATACACTACCCTCAGAATCACTCTGCATGGTGCGCTGAGAGTCATCACCATCCATGGTCGGTGATTGGGGACTGGACATACCTGCAGCACTGGTATCTCCTACTTGAGCGCCTACTTCAACTGAAGCTGGAACCTCCACACTATCCTCTATATAATTGATTGTCTCACATTGTTGTATTGGCTTGACTGGACTGTTGTTCACAAACACAATGTCTCGTTTGGTCTCAACTTCACTTTTCTGTGGAAAATATACTCTATAACCTTTTGTTGTTTCCCCATACCCAACCATAATGCCCTTTTCACCTTTGGCATCCCACTTATGTCTTTTTTCTTTGGGTATGTGGACATAAACAGTAGTACCAAATATTTTGAGGTTATTTATATCATAACTTTTGCTTGACCACAGTTCATATGGAGATTTCCCTTCTATTGAGCTTTTACCAGTCCTATTAATCACATAGGCAGCTGTATTAACACTTTCAGCCCACAAGCTGATAGGTAAATCTTTAGCATACAGCATTGTTCTAGCCGCTTCCACTAAAATCCTATTCTCCCGCTCAGCTACTCCATTCTGTTCAGGAGTAAAAGTTACTGATGTTTGATGTATAATCCCCTTGTTCTGGAACATTTCTCTGACCTCTTTGTTTATAAACTCGGTTCCATTGTCACTTCGAAATATCTTTATTTTATTTCCTGTTTCATTTTCAGCCTGCGATATGAAGTTCTTTATACATGATTTAATTTCGTCTTTTGATTTCACAAAGAACACTCGCCTGTACTTTGAGTATTCATCTTTAAATACCACGAAATATCTGGAGCCTCCAATCGATGGCTTCTCCATAGGTCCACAGGTATCGGCGTGAATAATTTCGCATACTCTTGACGTCACATTGTTACTTACAGGATACGGCAATCGGTGAATTTTCCCTTTTAGACAACTTTCACATGTTTGAACATTGGCATTTTTAATATTAATATTATTTTTCTTCAGAACATCTTTCACATAAACAATGTTTTGGTGCGCCAATTTTTCATGCCACTCACGCAAATCACAACACACGTCAGCGAGGTTCGCTGTATATGCATTAAAATAGCGAAAATCCAAATAATACATGCTTCCACGTCGCTCAGCAATAGCCATCACCTTGTTTTGTTTATAAAACTTACATTTATTCTCTTCCGTAACGATAACATAACCTCTGCTTGTCGCACAGTTGACAGAGAACAAATTTGTTTTCAACTCAGGAACATGAAGTACGTTGTCAATGGTGGTGTCAATCCATTCACTCCCATTCCAAACTTGCAGCGCCACCTGGCCGCAACCCTTGACACTAATTTTCGTTCCGTTCCCTACTATTACCGATTTATCTTTTACGGTCGAGTATGAATTGAATAGTTTGTAATCACAACACATATGCTCGCTTGCACCCGAATCGACTAACCACTGAGATTTTTGTAACTGTTCATCAAAAACACTGTTGACTATAAAAGCATTACTTTCTTTTTCTTTGCCCCTTTTAAAACGGCACTGGCTCTTTATATGACCCGGTTTATTACAAAAATAACACTTAAGATCTGAACGATTGTCTTTAGAGTTACCAAAATTATTGTTATTATTATATCGACACTCGCTTTGATAATGTCCAAGTCGGTGACACTTAAAACACTTTACACTTTTTTTATCTACTTTCTTTGCCACAAACGCCGTAGACGGCGTTGGCCCGCCTTTTTCTTTAATTCTTTCTTCCTCTATCAATAATCTGGCTACCAGGTTATCATAGGTCTGCTTGTCATCAGGAGCAGACTCCCATGCCGAGATGAAATGCTTGTAATCTACTGGTAAGGACATAAGAACCTTAGTGATAACAAATTTATCAGACATGTTCTCTCCCAGCTGTTTTAACTGGTTCTGCATCTCATGTACTTTTGATAAAAACACAGACATCTCTGTTCCTTCTTCGAACTTAAATTGAAAAAAGCGTTGTTGCACAATGTGAATGCTAGTTTCAGATTTTTGTTCATACACGCTTAATAATTTCCTCCACATAGCCGCCGCCGTATCGCACGAGATGATATGCAACATGACTTCTTCCGTCATCCTCGTAACTATCAGCGTTTGAGCTCGCGCATCCTGGGTTTCCCAAGTACTACGCTGAGTATCATCTTCAGGTTTTACTGTTGTCCCGTCTACGATTTTGTAAAGACCTTGACCTCGCAGCAACACGGACGTTTGGAACTTCCAAACATTCCAATTCCTGGAACCCTCCAGCTTCATGACGTTCTGTTGTCCACTTCCACCCTGTGTCGAATCCATTTCAAAACCTTCCTGTAGACTCTCCTGCCTTGCCCAATGATAGTAGACAAGTATTTTCCTTCCCGGTGTTCTAACCACAAAAATGGCGTCAACCCACGCCGCCGGTATTTCTGACTATTTTCGCTACAGTATGTATTTGCAATCCTTTAGCCACACTTTTATTAATCCAAGCTAGTTAGTGACCTGGGCCCATAACCAGATGGAATATAAATAGAATAAAAGCGTAATTAACTTGAAATGAATTTATTTAGGTTGCACACAATCGTTCTGTTACAAGCAAAGATCCGCCATGACACATTTTTACTAGAGAGAGAGAGAGATATACAATATACTATCTATCCTACTCTTATTACATTGCAATGTCTTTACTTTATTTTAACAAAAAAATTGCTTCGCTCATCGGATCTGACATAATATTTCGTTTTTGGCAGTACAGATCATTTTATGGAATTGATTTATAAAATTGATTTTTGTCGCTGCAACATCCCTATTCAAGCCATTTGAGTACTCGGAGCATGGCCAAGGGTGCGAGATCTGTTGTAAATTATATTTTTTATACCGTGTATACTCGGAGACTATTTTAGGTTGTAGTTTAACTATATACCTACCTCTAGGAATGCATATGATTATAAACATTGTTTCTCAATCGCGGTGGCCGTGTGTATCAACTATGGATGTTAAGCTAAAATTGCCGGTTCTCTTGTCATGTTACAATGGGGACTAATTAAGAGCCCTCAGAGTTAATTAGATTCGGGTTTTGGTAATCCAATGGAAGTTAAATTTTTGCTTTGTCTCAACTTGAATGGATCGCGGGGAAGCAATTTGTTTGATGTATAGAAGAGCTGTGTGTAAGAAGTAATTAAAATCGGGAGTCGAACTTGTGAACGTTTCATACTTCTTTTCACAAAGTAGATAGGAGCATATTAAACGTAAGGCCACACGTCTATCATTATGTTACTATTTTTTCATACTTAAATCACTTTGTTTAAAAAATGGACATTGTATATTCATAACTAGCTTTTGTCCGCAACTCTGTGTTATTTCAGGATAAAAAGTACGTGTGTTAATTTAGCATCTCATCTTTTAATACACCAAATTTCATCCAAATATATTCAGTAGTTTTTGGATTAAAAATACATCTATATATTCATAAACTTGGACAAATATGCCAACATCTTCGAAAATGCGTTTGTAATATTAGTTGAATTATCAGCTTCGGACATAATAAAGTAACCTAGACAGTGGTTTTCATATTCTCCATAAAATTTTAGCTGTGATATTAGTAAACGTTACTGATCTAACTGGAAAGTTAATAAACTGCAGATGAAACATTGTTTTTGTACGTTCGAAAACAACTTTTAACTACGTTTTATTACTTCATAAGAACGCTATACTACAAATAGTTTGACTGATGCCCAGTTCCATTATTTGACAAACGATCCATTCTAATAACGGATAGTAATAAACTACGAGGCGTAAACTGATAACGACTTATGATAGCAGATATAAATAAATAAATAAATAAATGCGCCAGACAATCACACCAATCTTCTGATCTCAAACTAAGGTTTTCCCTTGTACTATGAGTACCAGACGACGGATACTAACTGGGGGCGTCATCCCAGCACACCCAGACTCAAGTCAATTCGTTTTTCAAATTGACCCGACCGGGAATTGAACCCGGGTCCTTTCGCGCTTTGGCCGCCTACCTTAACCACTGCACCACCGAGGTCGGGAATATGGATAAATATGGATATTAAATTATGGAATGGTCAACCAGGGGCGTCGGGAGCACATGACACCGCCGCAGCACAGCCACCAGACGCGGGCGGCTTCGCGTGGCAGCTACGTTGTGCCCAGAGTCCACAACTACTACGGAGACCGTACACTGGATAAACGCTTGCCATACTTGCTGAACGCGCTGCCACCCGACATTGCGCGGCTATCAGCTAATGAATCTATATCATATTCAAATATAAAATTAAACGTTACTTAACAGAAAAAATATAAAATAACTTTTATAAATACTATATATAATACTAGCTGTGCCCGCAACTTCGTTCGCGTGGACTACATCCTTTCATGGTCGGTTTTACCCCTTTCTCCCCTAATATTAAAAAAAAAGTAGTCTATATTTTAATCCAAGTTTCGAGCTATATTTGTGCCAAATTTCATATCTCTAACTTCAAAAATAAACATTTTTCCATATAAACTTTCAAAGGTGGTATTACCCCCACCCCCCTACCTTATTTTCTAATAAAAAGTAGCCTATGTTCGTTCTTGAGATTCAACGTATACCTATACCGAATTTCATCAAAATCCGTTCAGCCGTTTAGGCGTGAAAGAGTAACAGACGGACAGACAGACAGACAGACAGACAGAGTTACTTTCGCATTTATAATATTAGTATGGATTTGTAAATTTTTTATGTTAGTTAATAAATCCTAAATAATGTTCTGTTTTGTTTTTGTTTTGTTTAGTTTCGCACTCGCAGACAACCATTTAAAAGTGGTTTGCGAGGCCTATAATTTAAATTTAAGAAGTGTTGTTAATTTTAATAAGTAATGAACGACTCGTCAGTCGGTCGATAAAAACGGATAGTAATTTTTGACACAGTACTAATCGTTAAATATTGAAACCGGGCATATCACTACCGACTTAGTATGGTATTTATTTGTCCGGCATTTTGTAGTGTAGTGTTCTTAACTAATTAAGGTTATTGACTTACTTAAACTAACTTATTTGTAATTATGAAGTAATCAAACGAACTTATTAAAGCAAGTTCCTTCCAGTAAAAGTCGTCCATCCACGTTGAAGTGATGCTCACTTAGATAAACAATACCGATAATTAAGTGTGAAGTAAGTTTTATCGCTTAAAAGGAATCTCTTGAAGTTGACCTTTAAAACTCCACATTCGTTACATTTAAGCCAATGCACAATTAAAAATAAGCGTTGATAGTTCGTAACGAATATTTAAGTGCACGGATCTGGCATAAACTAGTCCAAATTACTCTATTTGTTCATTTTAATTGCAAAACGGTTCATCTGTTAGGTGTGAACGTGGCTTGACAAGAGACTCTGCGGTATGAACATCTATTTTGTACCCTACTACTTTTCATTAGGAGTGTTAATCGAAATTTTAGTACGCTATACTGTGAGCTCTCCCACTGCGACGCCATAGGCTGAGTGTTGAGATTAGATATATATTAGTATTATGAATTATTGTGATACTAGTAGACACGAGTATCAAAATAATTATTTTAAATAAATAAAAATTAATGGTATCCATTATCACATAGGTACATTGCTCACATACAAATCAGAAATGATAACGGTACCACAACACCCGAACCCGAGACAACATAGTAAAGTTAGTTTTTTATTGTTCGATGCCTTTTTAAAAAAAAAAACACAGTAGGTATATTGGCTCCTCCCAACCTGATAGTAAGCAAGGGAGGAACCCACATCGCGATGACAACGGATTTGATACCGTAATATTATATCCGTTAGCATCGCCTTACCTAGATGGCCTGCAAGATATTTCTTCCCGCTTTTGCCATTTCTGAATCGAATCCTCAGAAATTATTCTCATAAAATTATTAACATTTGAAATACAAAATAAAATTTGTTTGCATGTATTCCCAAACATAATGAAAAAATGTAACAAAAATCAGAGAACTTCGGTTTTCTGACGTATATTTCCTTTTTTCGCCTTAGTATCCCAGTGAAGAACAGTACCCAGCACGTCTTTATCAATGGAGTGACAAGATTGATAGATGTCATCCCGTCACGGCGCTAAGTGCCTCGGATGGAGACCAGAATGCTAATTAGCTGCGATACCCGCCAATTTACACGTGTTTATGAAATTAGTTGACCGTAAATAACTAGGAGAATAACGCACCGTGGAGTACGGATCGAGTGTTATCGATTTGATGAGTGTGGAAGGGAGGGGATGCTTTTTATCGATAAAAATTTGAATATCGAAAAAAGTTAGCTGTTTTAGCCGTATACTTTATCAACTATCATTATCAATAGTATAGTACAATACATATATAATAGTTATAGTAACCAATAGTAATACCTAATAATTTTTATTACTGTAGTAATATATAGATGTCATATATACTCTGTAGACTTAGGTGAAACTAAAACTGCCCCCCGCCCATTTTAATAAGTTTTTTAGATTGTAAAACCAAAGGACTAATTGAAGCTGAGGACTGAAAACATAAAAGATGATCATTTCTTATTGACTGTACAGTTTTTTAGGTTCATCATTTTTTTTGGCTTTCTACCAACGCTGGACTTTATCAGGATACGTTTTCGAGATTTTAGATTCCTTGGCAACCAAGATAAAGCGATTAATTTATGGTATTTTCGACGTCTGAAATACACACATAGCCAAGACCAACGCCAATTAGTAAACTCAATTTAAACTAATCATAAATATTTAAATGTTATTGTTTTGTCGATATCGACACGTTCCCATACTCTGCCCATCACTACGTGGTGTCACCATCTCAATTACCACGACACTTTTGCCACAATTAGTGTGACGTTGAGTTACTTGCACCAGATGGCTCCCACTTGACGGAGGCGCGCAAGCCACCATAAAGTTGATAATCTCGACACCGGCCGACACGCGAGCTGTCGATAGTCGATAAAGCGACGTG
This sequence comes from Glyphodes pyloalis, assembly GCA_037074685.1. NCBI lineage: Eukaryota > Metazoa > Arthropoda > Insecta > Lepidoptera > Crambidae > Glyphodes > Glyphodes pyloalis. Next base: position 12,905,503 of record JAYKKO010000007.1, read on the forward strand.
AGTTATTTCGACAACCTGTCCACGGAACATCCTTATTTGCATTTAATTACTTGCTTTGGAAATAACTAACTCGAATGTGAGGGGAATAATTATGTAATCGAGAAATAAATATAAGTTAACTGAACTGTACTTAGGAAGTGCGATCTTTAAGTTATATTCGAATTCTTTGGACAACAAATATACATGTATTTATCATAGCTGCATTACTTTAGGGACTAAATTAGTCGAATTTACTTAGACTTTAGTCAAAATGAGATTATTAAGATAAAATTCTAAAGCTTAGGTAAAAAAAGTTTTTTTTTCCTAACTGGCTATTGATGATGGCTGCTGATAGCTTTTTTAATTCTCACAGAACTAGTAGGGGAGCGCAAGGCTTACACCCCTAATGAGCCGATAGTGATTATCCATAACTCCAAGAGCAAAAAGGTACTCAAATTTAAACCAGACCTGTTTGGAATTCTAAATTATTATCCAACCTAATACCTACTATGTAGCAGATATTTTTGGCTCTGATTAGATGAAAAAATTTCATGTATCATTATCTCAAACCTGTGCACCCAAAATAGTAGTTTGTCTGACACATCTGAGGGATACGAGGAAAATTCACAAATTGAGGAATACTAAAAACTTCAATAAAAGTCAATGTGAAAGATTAAATGTAAAAACAAAGGTCTGAAAATTACATCATTCGCGTAACCACCACTTTTGAGTTAGCGGGTCGTTCCGCAAACGAGGCAGATGCCACTCTAATTAGGACAGCGCGTAAAACGAAAGCTGTAAAATATTAATAACAATGCATGGAGGAAAGGATTCATCACGAATTGGCAGAGTTCGACACCTGCGTGGTGCATCTGCCCGATTGCCCAAAACGAATCTTGGGGCTAAACACCTCGGGATGTAACGTAAGCAGCAATGTGACTTATCTTAGTTACACAATAGCACCTTCATGAAATACAGATACAAGGTACAAAATACCTAAATATTTCAAAGAAACAGAATTTTTATCAGCCAATTATATATTTTATTTAAATAAAAAATGTCTGTTTCTTAAAAGCATTATAGAAATAAAATCGACAAAATACCTATTTACGTGTTGTGTTTGATAATACAAATGAAAAATACTTTTTTTATTTTGTATAGATATATTTTCTGTGTATCTTAGATGATACTTTGTTCCCTTAGATACTTTTACTGAAGTTAACTTCGCAATTTTTCTTTCCGAAAGGAACTGAACGCAGCGCGTCGTATAACATTTTTGTTGATATTGGCTGGAATATAAGTTGGTTAGATTTTGCGTAACTCTGGCCATATGATCATAAAGGCCCCATCAAGGGAAGATGAGCGACAATATGTTTGAGGAAATAGTTTCTATCTCAAATCTCAACTAAAACTAGACTAGGAGCTCATTACCACTTAACATCAGGTGGGATGAGGTCAATCTTAATTAATGCAATATAAAAAAACCTAAGAAGACTTTTAGTCTCAATTTTAATACCCTCAGTTTTTGTCTTATCACATTTTACTGATCCTTGTAATCAGCGCGATCTATTCGAAAATTGGTTTCTCGAATTATTTGTTCATGTTGATTTCTTACAAAAGTATTTTATTTTTAAAAGTATGTGATGTTGTCCTATGTTTACATATTTATATTTGGTGATTGCACAATATACTGTGGCATTAACGTTGGTTCTAATCTTAGGCTACTTACTTTACGATCAGGTTAAGGTATGTGATGTTGTTCAATGTTTACTTCAACCACCCACCCTCAAGAGAGCAAAGCTGACGTTGCTCATCTTTCACAAATCGATTAACCTTCATTAGGGCTTAAAAGCCGTAGAATATGAATAACAAAAGGATTGATCACGGTCGGCGTGAACCGTCAGCGATGAACACCTGCCCTTAGCATCTGCGGTCATTGCATTGTCCAAATCGAATCTCAAAGGGTAAAAAGTGAGGGAGAAAAACAGGAAGCAAACGGTGTTGTTAAGACAGGGAAAAGTCGATAATTGTATCGATAAAAGTGAATAATCACAGGTTTAGATCGATTGACTTCCTAAAAATTATAAATCTTATTGGCATTTTAAATGCACACATTAGTAGGTTTTATTAGATTCTTTCACTACTCAGGGTTAAAAATAGTATAAATCAATGAATTTAAAAATAAAATAAAAATCAATTTTAAAATAACAGTAGAACTTTTAAAAATTAAATGTATTATTTAGGTGGACTGTATAGAAAAGGTCGCTTTTGGTAGAAACGTAGGTATAATGACAAGTAAGAAAAAACAAAGCAATAAAAATCTACATTTAGATATGACAGATTAAAAGCTATACAAAAATTATAAAAAGGCTCCTTACAAAGAAATCTGTAACAAGAACAATAATATCACATACAACGACAGTACCACCAAAGCCTACCCAGACCAAGTCAATTTCGAAAAGCTAGTTTTTCATATTGATCCAACTTGGAATCAAACACGGAACCTCAGAAATAGTACATCGCAAATCCTATAGTTCCGGGAAAGTGTCGATTTCATGCGAATTCCTAACTTAGTATTTTTAGTCGTCTTCTTAATACCACACAAAAGTGTAAAAATAAACAAAAAACATCGACAAAGTACGACCCCGTGCCTAAGGCAGATGCGCGAGCGCATTGTTACCGTGTCAAAGTAACGCACTCGCAACACTTTGGTCAATACAGCGCTTATTATGTGATAACATCACTACATTGTTCTTATGATGTATGAAGCTTTTGACCATGTGTCGTTACTCGTTAGGTATGTATGGTCCGTGAACAGTACGTCAATGTAAATACTTGCAGTTCAATTTTAGTTCTTATAACTGAGACATAAAGTCGATACGAAGTCCAAAGTGTGTAAGTCTGACGTGTTTTTGTTAGAACGTATGTGTAACTACAATGGAATCATTACTAGCATTTGTTTTTTGTAGAGATACACTGATTTTTACGTAAAAGTACTAGTATGAGATAGAAAATTGGTAATATATTCTGATTTCCACTAAATATTATTACAGTTTAATTTTACTCTTAATTCTACTTGCATTTTTAACCATACATACTGAAAAAAAAGAAACTTTTACTTTTCAGTATGTCTTTTCATGCTGCAAATAACTATCAATTAACTTACTAATAACGATTTTTACTATCTATCTTTTTACCAAAAATGGCGACGGTACTTAGGTACCTTCTAAAATTAATAAGGAAATGAGAATAAATTAAAAATAATAATTAATTATCCTGACTTTTAACTCCGATCTGATCCGATATCTGTTCACCATTGGCAGCTGATACAATTCTGACGTCATAGCGTCGGCCATTCCACATCAGCATCCATCACTACAGAAGAAAATAAAAACTCCCCGAAACAATTACTAAGGAACAATGAACAAAAGACAAAGACAGCGGCAATCGGCCGGATAAATGCGGCCCATTTACAAGGGTGTAAGATATGACGTGATATAGATCACTCACAAGGTAATAAATAAATAAATAACATAAGAAAAATTACACCGTAAAGCGAATGTAACCGGAGGCGCTGCAGAGGATAGACTTGTGTGGATACGCCTTGATTTTATTTTACGATCGTAAATGACTGATTTCATTTCAATATAATTTATTCTTGATGTCTCTTTCATTATGGTACAGTTTAATAGTAGCTCCTAAGTACCATAATCATATTAGTGATTTTAAATACAAACTGCTAGATCGAAAAATATTTTAGAATATCAAGTTATTTAACATTATGAACATAGTATAAGTTTTGATATTTTATATTTTTATTATATAGAATGTTTACTTTTCTTGACACCTAACGAGTTTCAATAAAGTCACCAAACTAAGAGTAAAGTTAAATCTCAGAGAAAATATACACAATTAGGTGAAGGATTAAGCTGTGTGAAGGTTCGTTGTACTATCATATTTGCCTGATTATCATTGAAATTCCCCACTTTATAAAGATCTACTACTACTACCACTACAAGGTTATGAGACTACTAACTTCAAGAGTTTACTTATCTTGGCCAATAAAAAGTATAAAAGCCTAGTTATAGAAATATGCTTTTTTTGCATTTTACGCAATATTAAATTAGCTACCATTTCTGTCTTCAAATAATATTTTCGAACGCTGTGATTATTTTTATGCGAATAGCAACTCTGTTTCCTCGTAGCTAGCTCATACGCGAAAGAGTAAACTGTTTTGATTATATCCACTAGTTTCTTTTGTACTAGCGCCGGGCGCAAGGGAGCGACAGGGACGGATGATTTAGAAACCCCTCGGGACGCCGCGATGCGACCCGGTATTAATATTGTGACTTGAGCCGAGTATACGCAAATTTTACAGATAAACTTTAAGCATACTTTTAGTGTATTAAATCTCTAACGCTCAAGTATTTAAATCATCATCCGATTCCCGAAAGTTGTAAACGAATTACTTTTGACAAAAATTACATTAAAAATATAATAGTGGCTAAGGTAGGCGCCGAAAGCGCGTAAGGTCCCGGGTTCGATTCCCGGTCAGGTCAATTTGGAAAATGAACTTTTCTCAATTGACTTGGGTCTGGGTGTGCTGGGATGACGCCCCCAGTTAGTATCCGTCATCTGGTACTCATAGTACAAGGGAAAACCTTAGTTTGAGACCAGGTGATTGGTGTGATTGTCTGGCGCATTTATTTATTTATTATTTATTATAATATTGACATTTAAAAAGTGAACCAGAAATTCAGTTTAGAAATATTGGGGCAAATAAACTTATAGGTTCTGTATTATTGTCATTATTGCTTAATTATTGTTATTGCAATAATTACAATAAGAAAAATACGAAGAATAAATCAAAATAGGTTTTGGTTGGGGTTTTTAAAAAACATATATAAGTCTGGTTTAAAACAAATTGTTAATGCGACAAGTAACTTAACAAAAGATGGTGATTTAAAGATCATTTCATAACTTCTGTGTTGTTATGTTAACAAAAAAACATATTCATCATAGTAATATTATCATAGTTTTACGTACCCAAAAATCAAGGTCAAATACCATACTTAATACAATATAATTTTTTTCTACAATATTTACCGCCTTTTACCACCTTTCTCTTATTGGTAGCCTAAATCTAGATCCAGAATACGATGGATCTGATTATAACAATATAATTAGGTCAAAATTCAGTATCTCAATAACACACAAATGCACAATCACAGGAAAAATACTGATTGACTTTTAAAAAATGATACCAGTCTTAAGTTCCCAATTTTGTCTTTTAATGTCGCATATACTACCCGCGTTTTGATCACTCCTTTCCCACTGCGTTTCGGTATCTGTCGCCTGGCACCTCCAGCTAAATTGGTACCGAAATTTCGAATTCAAATTTGGGTTCCCATGTGTGCCCCGCGGCGGGGCTCCTTTTAACATACTAATTGATCCTTTGGTGATCAGGGCCCATCGGTTAGGCATCCCTTTGAAGCTTGATTGGTCTCGCTAACTGGTAACTGGTTTATGTACTGCGTTGGGTAAGGTCGCGGCTTGCGGTATTTGGCGTATTTTGGGGATTGAGAGTTTTAGGATTTCGGTGGAAGCTTAATTCGACACGTCCTACGTGATAGGCTGTATCTGCCAGATACACAAAAATGGTTTTATTGCATTTTTGGCATCTATGCATATTTGATGTATTCATGTAGGTTTAGTAAAAAAATGGTCGAACAGAATATAAACCTACAAAGCTGCCTAAAGCTAACCTACTACCTTTAAAGTTCTACCGAAAAATATCTGGCATAAAACTCGATAGATTTTTCCAATTTGTACAGTGCTTAACGTCGAAATAGCAAACTTTAAATATTTTAAAGAGACAGAAAAATTTAAACTCAGTTGTTCACCTATTTCCAATTATATGACTAAAAATAACTCTAATGTTTATTATTTTCAAGGAAGTTCAAATGCCTCAGAATAACAATTATACCTTAAAGAAACGATGTCTATATCTGTATGGTACGGTTAACACTTGCAGTTCGATATAAGTTCTTATACCCCCGACATAAGGTGCATAGCCCGAATTGTAAAGTCTAGCAGCTTTTGATCATACATGAGATTCATGTTCTTGTTTTCCAAATTGGAACTACTGGGCCCAAAAATGTTAACCCGAACTTAATACATTTATTCACTTTTATGCAAAATTCAAAGGCCATTTTCGGGCTTAAAGAAGAAATTTAGCCTCATTTCAAATCAGAGGTCTAACATAAAAGAAAGTTTAAGTTAAACCGTTCTCACTAAGGCGTATCATAATAAAACAATAATGCTTAACTCAATGGCCTCGGCGATTACGCCTAACAAAAAGAAATAAACTTTAATGCTTTAATAATAATCTACATATTCAAACGAAATCTTAGAAATGACCATCCTCCGGCTATGACACATTCCCTTTAAGTAGAATTTAAATTTTTATAGCTACCGAAAATGCATGTATCTTAAACCTCCAATATAACAAGACCTCTGAATGCAAGTCACACATTAGTAAGAAAGTGTCATATTAAAGTGGAATTTCTAAACAGTTTTCGAGTTATGCACCATACAAATTACTGTCTTTAAGTATTTTGTGAAGAATTTTAAAGTTGTTTGCAGCAATTACAGTAAGGGACAAGGTTAAGTAAACTTTTAACCGTTCCAGAGGTTTGTTTTAAATATAGGCCATACAATCCTTTGAATACTTTTTTGAGGCATAGGTACATTGTGGAAATAAGAATAAAAAAGTAAAATCCACTCACGAGAGCTATTTTTAAACTTGCTTCTTGTTTGTCAATACGACTCTACCTACTAATATTATAAATGCGAAAGTAACTCTGTCTGTCTGTTACGCTTTCCTACTTAAACCTCTCAACCAGTTTTGATGAAATTTGGTATAGGTATACGTTGAATCTCAAGAACGGACATAGGCTACTTTTTATTAGAAAATAAGGGGGGAGGGGGGTAATACCACCTTTGAAAGTTTATATGGGAAAATGTTTATTTTTAAAGTTAGATATATGAAATTGGGCACAAATATAGCTCGAAACTTGGATTAAAATATAGACTACTTTTTGTTTCGAATATTAGGGGAGAAAGGGGTAAAACCAACCATGAAAGGATGTAGTCCACGCAAACGAAGTTGCGGGCACAGCTAGTGAATTATAAATTTTATCTCAATAAAATAAAATACACGAATACGTGAAGAGCGATACGTAAAAGTCGCAGGTTCAAGTTTTGCACCGCAAGGGGAGATTACATTTTTCTATTATATTTCCGTTTTGTTAAAATATTTAAATTTCACTAGTGCGGCGTAAAACACTATAAAAATAGAATTCTTTAACGAAAAATTCTAAACTATTAAAAGATCTATCATTCTATCACTATCGTTTCTTTATCAGAATAAATAAAATAAATAAATGCGTCAGACAATCACACCAATCACCTGGTCTCAAACTAAGGTTTTCCCTTGTACTATGAGTACCAGACGACGGATAATAACTGGGGGCGTCATCCCAGCACACCCAGACTCAAGTCAATTTAGAAAAGTTAGTTCTCCAAATTGACAAATTGATTGAGAATATTACATTTTTTCGAATTATAAAGCATTATACCTGAACTTTGAAGTGCAATGAAATTGTGAATATGTATTTAAAATGCAAATATGTATTTAAACTGCCTCCATAGATTAGTGGTTACCGCTGATTACCGCCGCGGGGTCACGAGTTCAAATCTAGCGAGGGGCACGGTCACTGTGAGTTTTCCACAGTTTGGTTTGCAAGCTTGAATCTTCTTATGCCTGAAACTATTTCGAGCCAATAACTAACGTGTCTTTTTCAATAGGTTTTGACTATGGTCCAAATGGTACCCGTATCTCATACAGTGGTAAACAGATAAAGTGTTTAATCACTTATAAACTGCTCCCCCAGCCAAATCTCGACTCGACTGCTATTAACCAGTTCATAAAACAATAACTCAGCATACAGAAAAACAAAGTCCTCGCTAGAAGCTTAATTGTCGGGGACTCCCTCCTTATTTCATTTAAAAACACGCCTATTATTTCCCCCGGGACAGAAGAAAGTCGCAAATTTCATAATTTAATATCAACCGGCCCAGGATATTGGATAATTAGATCGGCTCCTGATTTCGGGCGCGAAGGCGAAATTAATATCAATGTTCTTTGTTTTACGGACCGAGGGCGGGGGCGAGGGTGGAGGTTGCAAAGTTTGTATCGATGTTTATGTGTAATTTTATCGACGATTCGATCGAACCGATATCGATTTTAGTTGATAAAATTGCACAAATTATCAATATCTAAAATTTTATTTAAATTAGTGGTTAAAAATAGAGACAAATTAAAAAGTCTGGCGTAAGGTGTCTGAGAAAAGATGTACAAGATAGAAGAAAGACGTATGTTTAGTTTCATTTTATGTACACAAAGTTTTCTAACTACTACTTTTGATATTATATTAGAAACAGAAAAATTTTATCTCCCCCTGCGGTGCGGGACTTGAACCCACGACCTTCACGTATTGCGCGTGCTGCTCTTACCAACTGAGCTAACCGCAAGTTATTGTAGGCGATGAAATTTTTCTGCTGTATCAACCGTTAGCCTTTCGGTAAGCGCCCTCTGCCGAACTACTTTTGATACTCAAAAAAATGTGATAGTGTCAGTATTAAGCAGATGAAAAAGCAGAATAATATTCTTAATTTATTTAGGTGTCTAATTATACATACACTTAAAATAAATAAGTCCTTATAAGTATTTTATTTGGGTTAAAGTGTCAGTTTCTTAGTGTTGTTGATTATATTTGTTTTTTTTTTAATTTAAAAGTCTGTTGTTTTGTTCAGTTTTAATTAAATTGTTCATGAATTATCACTACGGTAACATATCGTATTCGGTTCAAGATTGACGAAATTTGAAATAGTCAATGCTTATTAAATAAAAAATATCACACACATAATAAATGAGTAACAAATAACGTGGTCTCGCAATGTTACGTTATAAGAATCACTTATCTTAATATTTTATCGATAGCCTCGGCTCTGCCCCCGGCACTAAAGCAAGAAAATGAAGACAAATGCTACAAGCTCGCGTGGGGTCCGCGGTTCGATCCCGGGCGCGACATGACAAACAATCTATGACACACATAATTCCGGAACTTTCTCGTTCGTAATTTAGTCATGAGCTGGGGAGGTTGACTTATCGATGTTACGTGAAATATAAAGTGGAAGGTACTTCGTGATGTGATGTATGGGAAATTACTTTAATTAATATAACGTAAGTAACTGATTGAATAGTTTTAAATAAGGGAACTGTTATTGACTAATGCCCGGTACATTGAATGTGTTAAATCTTACTATCCGTTTTTCACCAACCGACTACGAGTCATTAAATAATACCGTTCCAAACAGCTGTCATTGACTGACGGATGACCGTCCGTCGTTGGTTTTAAGGTTTCGCCCCGTATATTGATTACTATCCGTACCTGGAACGGATCGTTTTTCAAATATTGGAACGGGGTATAACTGATCCATCTTTGAACACACAGCTGACAATATTTAATTCGCTAATATTTCTCAGATAGTGACTATGAAGTATGTGTGCGTTAAATAAGGGTTTTTTAAATTCACGTCCTGAAGAGATGAAATTGGGTTAAAACGCAGACGAAGTCGTGGGTACCAGTTAGTGTAAATATAAAAATTCTTCATAAATGTTCATCATATATGTTCCCATTACCCTTGGTTCAACCGCTGCTTGTAAATAAATGTAAAGTATGTACGTAGGTACGGGAGAAATGTAGAGGTTGATTAAGGCCACAGTTATTTAAAACAACCTTAGATTTGGTGAATTATTAAGAATTGTATAAGGGAAAATACCTAATACAATCGTTAGTAAACCAATTCTACCCAGCACGGCCTTTTCATATTTATCAGAAGAAAAATTAGTTGAGACAATCTGATGATCATAGCACGCTTCATACTGTATTCTAAGGTGTGACCAGATTATGATGGTGAGTATACCTACACTATACTTATAAGTTCAATCAGCAAAATAATTAGATCGGGCGTCGATACTGTGAACGCCTGACGAACTCGTCAAAGTTTTGTAATTGAATCGAGGGAACTTACAGGGACACCCCATAACCTCTCCAAATAATCCATAGACTTTGAACAAATAGAATTGACTGTTATTTTGGTCCTATCCATATATCGATATAGGATAGTACTTTTTTACAGTTTATAACAAGTTTTGAAATGCCAAAAGCCAATCTTCAATAAGAATTTACTTCCTAAAATTGCTTGGAATCATATATAGCGAGGGTGACTCTATTTTTTTGGTTGCAAGTAGCAATTATAAAACATTGCACAATAATTCACTAGTTCACCTTTTTGTATCGCCATATAATGACGTCATTAAAGTTTAAACTTTTTTGTGTTTAACGTAAAAATTGCTCGAAAGTGTATCGAGTCGTTGCTCACTAAAAAAAAATTAGCAAGTTGTTGTGGCAGTGAGCTGATATTATCTGCTAACTCCACTCTTTGGCAAACTTAGAGTAGGAAGCCCTTCAGTTAGGTGAAGTGACGATATACGCAAAGTGTGACGTCAAGAATGGATACGAAGTCCTGTAGAACAAACTTAGTTGTATACATCCAGCACGATACTCTAAATACGACGTCCACTGTAAAACTTAGGCCCCAAAACTCTCGACTTTGCACCGTTAGAAGGCATCTATCGGTTTCATGGGCTATCCTACGTGGTGTATTCCGGTCCGGTACGTTATGTATATCATCTATAAATGTGAAATTGTTATCAAATTCATAGTCAGTTCTATGACTATTGAACTCTACAGCATATACAGCGTAGGACAAAGTTGTTTAATCGAGCGGCGCGGTCGGTGCCAGGCGCTGAGCGATTAGCACTCATCAGCGCTTTACTTATTTGAGCCAGCTTCAAATATGTAGGAGTGACTGGTTTTTGAAGACAATTAAAACACAATCTATAAATTACTTCAGTACCCTTAGCACGAACAATAATGGTATTCAAATATTTAAATAATTGTAGTTGTAGAGACAGAAACACTTCGGACTTTGCACCGCCCGTCTTGCATTTAAGATCTCATTTAAAATACATTTATAATATCAAATGCGCCAGACAACGACACCATTCACCTGGTCTCAAACAAAGGTTTTCCATTGTATTATGGGCACCAGACGACGGACACTAACTGGGGGTGCAGTTTATCTGCGGGGTCAAGCTTTATCATGAATATTAATGAAATAATGAATGACCAAAAGTCCCGGGTTTGATTTCCGGCCAGGTCAATTTGGAAACGAACTTTTCTCTATTGACTTGGGTCTAGGTGTGTTGGGATGACGTCCCCTGTAGTATCCGTCGTCTGGTGCTCATAGTACTTTTTTTTTTTTATATTGCACTTCAAGATTGACCTCATCCCACCTGATGTTAATGAGGTCCTAGCTTAAGGGTGACAAGTACAGCATTATAAAGCTGTTACTGGACTTGTAGCCCTTACCTTGAAGGCTTGACCCCTGCTTATAATGTAACACCTCCCAAGAGCTCTGGAAACCTTACTCACACGCAGGAACACAACAACACAGAAGTGATTGTTATTTGGCTGCGGTCTTCTGTAAGGTGGAGGTATTTCACCAGTGGGGCTGCTCCAGTTCGAGCGATAAATCGCTATACCCTACCTCTCGTACAAGGGGACACCTTAGTTTAAGGCCAGGTTATTGGTGTGGTGGTCAAGCGCATCCATTATTATTATTATTATCCAATACCGAAGTTATATTCCATAACATCCGTGACTAATAATAGCAGGGTAGCGTAATGTTTTCAGTACTTACTGCAGACAGTGGTGAGCAGGTGTAAATTGGCTTCACGTACATATAAGCGTCAATAAATGTCAAATCCATTACATTCGCATTTAATTCACTCAGAATTGCTCTTAACGAGTTCCTTGTTATGCTTTATTGTGATTAATGTGTGTATTTGTTTGTTTTTTCTGTCTCATTTCGGTTGATGTGCGTAATAAGCCCAAGGCATTGTGCTAAAACAAACACGTTTGTTTACTTTCAAACAACTTGTACCTACGTGCAGAAAACATTCGCTAAATGTGATAAAAAAAATTAAGTTTTGCAATGAGTCGGAATTAAATGAGATCAATTTCATATTTACATATATATAATTGGCCGAAATAAAACAAGAATTTACAACTCGTAACACGTGAAATACATATATTATACTTATGAAAGCATCATATAGGTACATAGCTCTGATTCTATGGTAAGCGCTTGTGTTACAGAAAACAGCAACGACGGTACCACAACACCCTGATCCGGGACAATACCGGGTTCGTTTTCCAAATTGACCGCACCAGCAATCGAACCTGGGACCTCAGATATAGCGTGACATTATTATCTATCTTTCTCGATTCTCAGCTACGAAGGTAGTCAAAATGAAAATGTATAGAACTTCACGATATAACCTTCTATTGAATTAAATTCTATTGAAGGTAAAATTGAAAGCCTATAGATAGTTTGGCAACACTTCCTCGTATCTCCCCGCTTTTCATCTTAGCAGATATCCTGACATAATCTACACTAATATTATAAAGAGGAAAGATTTGTACCTATTTTTGTATGTTTGTAATGAATAGGCTCAAAAAGTAAAGGCCGAATTAAAAAATTATTTCACCAATAGTATGCTACATTCTTCTAATTTGACATAGGCTACAAAATTAGGGATCCTTGGTAAAATTTGAAAAATTTCAACAGAAAAGCGGGAAAAATACTCTAAGGCGAAACGAAGTTCGCCGGGATCGCTATAATGTAAATTAAGATGTACTTATATGTATAAGACATTACTCGGCACATTTGTCTACTAGAAAATCTGTGCTCAAAGCCATAATAACATGGACGCGAGGCTAGAACCTAGTTTACCAATTACCATAACTATCTCACATCGAGACTCACCAAATTGCCTCTCATTACACCACCGATGTCCTATGCCGAATGACATTCATTATTTTTTAAGGTCCCCATAAAACAACATTACGACTTCGACACTATACTTATACACTGTGCGTTCCCAATTATTGGTCATAAATGCGGGTTCGATTCCTGTCGATAATTACTAGTGGCGACTCCGAGCGTACCGGGGAACATAAATAATGTCTGGCGTTTGTCTTTTGTTTGGGTGTTGTTGTTTAATTGGATGTCATACGATTGGGGGAGAGATGAAATTCTAAGAAAAACATTCCTCAGTATAAATAAAAAATCTATCATACATTGACTTTGGCCCAAAGCTTATGCAGCGTTTTTTTTGTGTTATGGAAATCAGAACCAGCGTCGCCAAAATAACTACTTTTTTCAAATCAATTATTATTTTAAATTTAAATTCTTAAATCTTTTTTTACATGTAAATTTATCAATAATGTAATTTCATTAAGAATTATTTTAACACTAATTATGTATTTATTTATTTTTCACAAAAAATTAAGTGTTAAAATAAAGTACAACGTCAGTAGAAGTCGTTTATCCCACCAGCTTAGCTGGTATGTTTGGTGGGGAATAATGCCTGATGTACCGCACCATCACTTAAAGGAGGTGAAGGAATTTGTGGGACTCTTGTGCCAGTGAAGGCCTACCCACTACCCACTTAACCCGGGCCTCATCACCTTAATGGAGTTGCTGTGGGAAACTCAAAACAACAACACCATCGGCGGGATGACTGCTATATAAGCAGTCCCGCCTCTTCGCCTAGGAAAGTCAGATGAAAAGCGGAGATAGCCGATCCCTTTGGCCATCTCCTCAAGCCGAGGACCGTAGGTGACCATAATAAATTTTGACGACCTCCGTAGCCGAGAGGCGAGCGTGCCGGACTTTGGCGTCGCGCCATCTCTGAGGTCCCGGGTTCGATCCCCGGTTGGGTCAATATGGGAAACGAACTTTTCTGTATTGTCTCGGGTCTGGGTGTTGTGGTACCGTCGTTGTTTCTGATTTCTGTAACACAAGTGCTTTAGCTACTTACCACAGAATTAGAGCAATGTATGTGATGTTGTCCAATATTTATTTATTTATATATATATTTATTTATTTATTTCTATTTATTTATTTATTTCTATTTATTTATTTATTTCTATCTATTTATTTATTTATAAATACCTTTAAACGGTATAAATATTTCATCCATACATTATAATTCTCATAATGGTAATAAAAATGGCGTCGGACCTATACTTATATCTCGGACTTTCAACACATTCAGTCTCATTCAATTTGTAAATTAAATACAAATTAAAAATCAGGTCAACGAGACTAAATTTTGGATTTAAAATATTAAGTCTAGCCTTCTTTTGTAAGGACAATGATGATAGAAAAAATATGTTAAAAATTATGAAGCCATTGACTACTAGTTAATTTACTACTACTATTAATTACCAGAACGCGCTTAAAATACACTTGATTAATTAGAAACGAAACAACAGAAAAAGCGGTAGTGCTTTATCAAATCATCATGAATTAGCTAAGATAGTTGTAAGTCGTTCTGAGTTGTAAACTTAATTTGAAGACTAACCCCATGCATACAGCAGGTCTATAATTTGCAAGCACCATCTGAGACCATATACCGGGTAATTGAACCAAATAATTGTTACACGAGCTATGGACCTTATCACACCAAGAGACTTGATTCCGTCGGTGGCGCTGTATTCCGTAGGTGGTGCTGTGGCAGGTATTCTGTTCCCACAGAACCACCATTAAGGCGAAGAAGTCCGTCTGAAGGGGGCTTTAGAGGGTAGCCCCGGCCTTTTCTTTTATTTTTTACTTTCTCTTTGTCGGTAAGTAATCCCATACCTGCCATGAATACGCCGTCACCTCTCTCGGAAGATGATATGGCGAGTGTATGCACTAGTGTTGCCGGATAATATGGATACGGATAATACGGATTCGGGGGGAAGTCCCCCGAAAAATAAAAATAAATGGTGCGGCCATAAGCTAATCACGGTAAACATTTTGTAATTTGTCATTTTTCTACTACTATTGGATCTTCAAACTTACAGTTACAAGCATTGCAAAAAAAGGTCTAAAGTGTCATAAATTCTAATCTAATTGAAACCTTACGTGAATGAGACAACTTAGAAATAAATAATTTTTGAGTAATACGTATCTTTTCACAAATCAAACAATGTCGTGAAATGAAGTAAAATAGGTGAAAAATATAAATACTGACCAGTACTAAAAACTTTTAAATGTCGATCCTTATTATATGAAAACATACGTAAATAATTGAGTAAGTATGTATCTTAAAAATATTTTGTAAGCCACTAGTGCAGTAAATATAAAAATAATTAAAATCTATTGAGTAAGTATGAGTCCTCGTTCAAACATGTTAAGTCTCTAAGTAAAGTAGAACCTTCCAGACATTCCCATCATTGTAAGGGTGGTCTGAGACAATGGTAATATCACCTTGTGATAGGAAGTCGCCATTACCACGCATATCTAATGCCACGTAATGCTATGTGATATGTTTGACATTTGCAAGCTGATTTTATTGCTTAACGCTTTTCCTGGTGACCTTTCCGCAAACGATGACACGGGGACTTAATATTTAATAGGCGTAATACCTCTGCTGGATTCTTTAAGTCAAATATGTCTTTATTTAAGTAGGTTACATGTAACACTTTTGAATCGTCATTGTATACTATGCCGGTCCGAAACCTATATATGTCGTACTGTATAGCTGTTCACCTCTTCATATAGTTTTTATTTGCTGAGTGGACAAACATTAAGTAGGTTTTTATTCAATCCTAGTTTTTACTATGCTTATACTACTTAAATTAACTTTGGATTTGTCCAAAGTTAATTTGGAAATGGAAATGGAACCATAGGTCTTTGGACCTATGGTTCCATTTCAATAAGTGAAGGAATAATTAAGTAAGTAGGTATGAAGTTTAAAAGCAAGCTAGAGCTGACCAGTCCAAACTAATAATGGCTTAACTATGTTTTTTACAGTTTGTTAGTAAGACTGACTTTAATAAAAATAGTTTATTGAACTTTAGAACCAGAAGACAGTGACTTATTTTTAGTCAGTATTGTAGCTGTGTATATGGTACATATTATCCAATCATGTCATTCATCCGATTGTGCACGAGTAAGTGTCATCTCGTAATAAGCACCTACTGGCATGACGCGACACGACTCTGTGAGCATTAGAAGGCTGTGTCTCAGTCGGTATTATAATCGATATGTAGAAAATCGCTTATGTCAATATCGATAAAATTAGTTTGTAATAAAGTAAATTATTAAGATGTTGTGAATTCATTTAGCAAAGCATCTTCATTTTGTCTAACTTGAGCCGTTGAAATTTTTTCTGTTATCAATTTTTTATTTTTATTTCATTAGCAGTATATTACTTAATGCTATATGTAGCCCATTTTAGACCAAGTTTTTTAGTTTTTTTTTGATAATTCAAGAAATATTTAGTTTTGAGAGTTAAGCTGGTAAATAGTTTTAGGCTAAGCTCTGAACATTTACAAAGATTCATTAATAAAAATAAAATAAGTGTCAGTTGTTGTGTAAGAAACTGTTCTGTTTATTTAAATTAAAATATTTCACCATTTTAGGTTCAGTATTTCTTGGTTTTTATCGTCTATAGTTTTTATCTTACTTCTGACAAGGCTAATTTGGTCAAATAGAAACGAATTCCTAAAGCGTTGGTAATAAATACTTTTTTTAAATGAATGTGATGATAATTACTTTAATCTAAGCTTTAAAAGTACCAGGCAGTGCATATTAACTGGAAGCGTCAACCCAGGAGGGGTACTCTCGAAAACGAAACGAACAAACGAAAGGTTTCGTTTTTGAAGATTATTCAAAAGTTTGGGAATGAAGACGTGGTTTTGGATTTGCATAAATAATATTTTGTTTTTTAAAAACGCTTAATTTGCATTCAAAGTGATTTCTTTATGGTTATGAGGATTAAAAATTGCCATCCGTTGTCGGATTCGACATATTTCGTTTATGAGAGTAGACCTCCTGAACACCCATCCCAAAAAACAAAATATAAAAAAATTGTTTCCCAAGTTGACCTAAACAAGAATCTAAACCGGGAACGCTTCGGGCTTCTACTTTGAGTAACATAGGTAGCCCTATTAAGTTACCTGAGTATCCTAATTGATATGTTATTTGAATCACAAAAATTGCAAATATCATTTTCAATTCGTATGTGTGTTAGACATACAAATTGAAAATGTGAAATTGGAACAGTTATTTAAAATATGATAGTATGATAGATGCGGTCATTACCAGAAAATTTACTACAAATAATTTATTTCTGACCGAAATCACGGGACATGGGAATAATTCACGTAAAAACTATGGTTTCAGTATGCTTATGGGAAAAGGCTAGATATATAGACATAACCAGACAATAGATCAATAGTGTCTGACGTTTAAAATGTTAGTCAACCATACGATGATACATTTTGTAGTATAGACATAATTTGTGAAGACACACACTGTGAGTTAAGCTTCGTCCAGTCACTAAAGTTGAAACGACTTTGACCTTTATCGTCTAACATCTAATATAGGAAAGAGGATTTCCACGCGCGTCACTAGCGGCACCTGCGCGCGCGCACCCGCTCATTACGTAGCTCGTGATTGTCACTTGGCCCCGCCCCCCCGCCGCTTAGACAATTATTGTAATTCGTATGATTACGGCCATGTGTGCGAGTGACGGTACGTAATGCCTGTCTTTCGGATTACAAGAGGAAGCGAGCTGGTAAGTAGAGCGTGGTTTTGGGACCTTGGACGGTACGTTGGGTCTAGGAAGTCGGTTTTGGGGGCCGGTCAAGTGCGAAGCGGACTCGCGTATGGAAGGTTCTTTTTTTTGTTTTGTGACGACCTCCGTAGCTGAGAGGCGAGAGGCCGGACGTTGGCGTCGCGTCATCTCTGAGGTCCCGGATTCCATACCCGGTCTTGGCAATATGGGAATCGAACTTTTCCATATTGTGTCGGGTCTGGGTGGTGTGGTACCGTCGTTGTTGCTGATATCTGTAACACAAGTGCTTGAGCTACTTGCCACAGAATCGTAGCAATGTTTGTCATGTATGATGTTGTCCACTATTATTTATGAGGTGAACTATGTGAGATGGGCGAACGAATTTTCGGAGCCGTACAGGATGGAGTGCGGTGTGATGCAGGGGGGCTTGGCCTCTCCGAGGCTCTTCAACCTGTACGTGGACGCACTGATCCGGGAGCTCAGCGGCATGCGTGTCGGTTGCCACATTGGCAACGTGTGCGTCAATAATATCAGTTACGCAGACGATATGGTCTTGCTGGCACCATCGGTCGGTGCGTTAAGAGCGCTTCTCAAAGTTTGTGAGGGTTTCGCTGTCTCACATGGCTTACTGTACAATACAAACAAGTCTCATTTTATGGTCTTTAAGGCTGGGAGTAAATGTCCTAATATAGTACCCCCTATAAAACTTTATAATGAACCCTTAGAAAGAGTTTATAAATTTAAATACCTGGGACATATTCTTACTGATGGCCTTAAAGACGATGAAGATATCGATAGGGAACGTAGGGCGCTGTCGGTGAGGGCAAATATGTTGGTACATAGGTTTGGTAGCTGCACGGAAACTGTTAAAATTACGCTTTTTAAAGCGTACTGTACGTCATTTTATACGTGCAGCTTATGGACCAACTATACCAAGAGAGCCTACAGTGCCCTGCGTGTCCAATATAATAACGCCTTCAGGGCGCTGTTGCGGCTGCCGCGCTTTTGTAGTGCTTCCACGATGTTCGCGTTAGCGGGCGTAGATAGCTTTGAAGCCATCATGCGAAAAAAGAGCGCGTCTGTATTGCACAGAGTACGTGGCAGCTGCCACAGCGTACTGAAGGAGATAGCTGACAGTGGGGATTGTCCACTGATCGGACATATGTTAAACAGGACGAGGTCCGTTTTAAAAATAATATACTAACATACATATTAAGCTTTTACTAACAACTTATGGATCTTAGTTATCTGAAATAAATACATTTTATTTTTTATTTATTTTTCTTTTTTTTTTTTTATATTTTTGTGATGAAACGACTACGGGTTTCAGAATTTGTATCAACTTTTGTTGAACAATGTTTTCTTACTTAATTAAATTTGGCAAAAATGTAATTATTCTAGATTAAGGGGAAGTTAGATTTTAATGCCTTTGTGATAAAAAAAGGCATAATTGGGTTGCGTTAAATTTTATTTTTTTTACAGCTTTTAAATGACTGCAGACATAAGTATATACCTATTTAATCTTCACTTCAAATAGAGACATTTTGAGTTTTATTTGAAACTGAGAAGTGGCTTAAAACACAGTATATGGGCGATAGAGGATATTATGAGAGTTCCGGTTTGTTTTTTGAGTTATGGATCCCTAAAAATACTGTAACCTGTGGTTACTCGTCCCCGAAGCGTACCTACATAATATTCAAAATTATTTTTTTTACTTCCGAATACTAAAATTTAATATTTTTAAACTAGAATAGCTTGCAGCTGGCGAAATTTCTTATTTCTGTCTTATGCGTAAGCAGAGGTCAGTAGATTTTTCCGGAACTACTCTTTTTTATAAAATGCATGGGTATATCTGATTTTTTTTAAAATTACTTTTGAGAATCTGCGCTCCACAACACTTGCAAGGAAAACCCATATGAATAAAAGGCAGCCCGATGCCATAACTTTCTTTCTGAAGCACGGAATCAACATTCTAATCAGACAAGAACGAATAATGATTCGAATCTGTGATATCCTAACTGACCTGGTAAAACCTAACAAAATGTTTTGAGCCCGAGACCTTCGGATTTTGACTGCTCTAACCGTTTTACCACGATGGCAGTTTCACTATGTAAATGACACTAGAAACTGCTAAACAAACAACAGAACATTCCGAAGACCATTCTCGCTGTTACAAAACAGTTCCCCAAATTATATTCCATTACAAACATTATCCAAAAAACAGTCCGGCGTTACATCTGGAGCACTCAAATTCGGGCCCATTG
Organism: Glyphodes pyloalis; assembly: GCA_037074685.1. NCBI lineage: Eukaryota > Metazoa > Arthropoda > Insecta > Lepidoptera > Crambidae > Glyphodes > Glyphodes pyloalis. The sequence continues at coordinate 12,925,573 of JAYKKO010000007.1, forward strand.
ACTCGGCTGCTTTCATTGAGGCGATTTCACCATGACCCGTCATCAGTGACACACGAATCAGTCTATCCAAGACAAAGGAACAAAGGCGGTTGCCCAACGATTTGATATTCACGCACTGTGGACCACATAATGATCCACTGATGTACATACACTAATGGCGATCGACGAAATTGCTTTGACCACTTGCCTCTCACACTTCACAACCGCCGACTTTGATTTGGCACTCCAAATTGACTGTTATTGCTTCAGACATAAAGTCTGTTGGATGTGAACGTCTGAGCGTGCGTGTTAGTGGACCACCACGCCTACTGTTGCGACAAACGGGGACATTTTCATAGGTCGCTTGATACGGTGAACAATTTTGAATGTTAAGGCTGTTCCCTTAGAGTTAATTTTTCTTTGTGCTCTGTTGGTATGCGACAAAGAAAGGCTTTGACTTTGATTGAGCTGTTTGTTACAGTTACCTACAGTTTCATTAGAGCTAATACGTTTTGTAATGTAACTCTTAATCACGGCTTCCTGTCTCGGCTTATTGCGAGTAGAATTTGTCAATATAACATGTAATGATATTCTTGATTCGATCATTACATACATAGATACAAGGTCTCCTTTTAAATTGGAATGTGATTATCACGCATGTGCGTAATTTGGTTGTCTTAATCATTGTTGAAAATATTGAAGGTTGGAAGTAATCTGACCACAATAATATAAGTATGTATTTTATTCACATTTCAGAAATGGACGACCTCCGTAGCCGAGAGATTAGGCCGGTCGTTGGCGTCGCGTCATCTCCCGAGTTCGATTCCCGGTTGATTAATATAGAAATCGATTTTTCTATAGTTGTTTCTGATTTCTGTAACATAAATGCTTCACAACTTACCATAAAATCAAAGTAATGTAGGTATGTGTCTGATATTGTCCACTTATTTATTTAATATTTTCGTATTTGTGTACATTACTTATTTTCAGGATAAATAGTATGTTTCTACAAATAGTAGAATACCTTGGAGGATGGGACGACGGTTCGGTTAGCGTGGGACGCTATTTGCATCGACATCCTATTGCCATCTGATCTTTCTCATACTTCGTTGGAGGCTGGATCCACTGCTGCTTTAGATGAAACAAACAAGCGGCGTAAATATACAGTTCTTGGTAACACCTGGATATATAAGCCGTTTGGAGTTGAGATTCTGGGGCCCGTGGGGACCAGGCGCGCACAGCCTCTTCCGCGCTTTAGCTAAAACAAGCGTTGGGAGACCAGAGGGTTGGCTTTTAACGAAGCCAGATAATAATATCACCATACGTAGAGAAAGCACAGCCAACCTTCTTCGCACATGCCTCTTGACGAGTGACCTGGAATATTTTTTTATTAGTAGGTTAATATATATTATGATTTATTTTTGAATGGGTACATTTATTACTGCTTTACGAGAGGTAGGGTATGGCAATTTATCGCTCGAACTGGAGCAGCCCGATTGGTAAGACCGCAGCCAAATAACAATCACCTTGGAAAGCTCCTAGGGGGGTGCTACTTGAGTAGCAGCGGTCAAAGTAAGGGCGACAAGTCTATTAACAGCTTTTATTATGCTGTACTTTTCGCTCTTACCTAAAACCTCATTACCACGTAACAACAGGTAGGATGAGGACAATGTTGAAGTGGAATATAAAAAATATTTATACGCTGCTAGTTTACTGTTAAGGTTTCGTTTTATCGCCTTCGTCAATTTGTGCGTTTGACAATGGCTGCCACTATATTTCACTACGCCTAATCACTTGACAACTTGTTCTGGCATTTGGCCAACAGGAGCGGCCTTCGCACCAGCGATCGCCCGCAATAAATCGACACGAAATTGCTTTGACATTTGCGACGTCAATACGATTGTGCCAGCAGCAACAGCGGGACATTCACAGAATTACGGAGACGGTAAACGACTATCTTGCTGAGAATAACGGTAGAACTGAGTAACCAGATTTTGAATTGTTCTTTAACACCAAACTAGATAGCTTAAGGCTGATGCTAGTATAATAAAGTTTTTTAGTTTAGCAGTTTAAATATATTTCAATAATACGATGTTTGTTGCTAACTGAATATCAAATTCTTTTTCTGCCAATGTTACTTCAAAATCAAATTCACTATATAGCTCGACGAAAGCTATATTTTTAACGATTTAGTGGAGGCGATTGATTCGGTTTTTGTTGATTTTTAAAGCGTTATCGTATCTGTAGTAGCATAAGTATATACATTATAAAGAATTGTCGTATCTTAAGTATATTACACATTTTCTATTTCCATCTATTTCCACCGAAAAGAACTTTAATGAATTTAAAATTAATTTCCGTTCAGATCATCTACATATTTTAGTGTAGGTACTGTGATTAAATAATGATGACATATCTTCTTTGATCTTATGTATCTCTGACTTGATATTAGGTAGATATAATTTTGTCATTTATCACTAGATTTAAAAAAAATATTCGATATCTACTGGGATCACGTGAAACACCAAATGTCAAAATTTCGCTGCGACACATAAATTTTTTTGGCAGCCTACAGTGGTTTTTGAGGATCATGGAAGAAAAAATTGTATAAAATAAGGAAAAATAGTGTATTAAGGATGTACATAGAGAAAGGAAGGAAGAGTAGAACAGAAAAGTAAACAAAAAGCATATCAAAAACGTACGTAATATTTGAAATAAGAATTAAAATCCCTACTAATATTATAAATGCGAAAGTAACTCTGTCTTTCTGTCTGTCTGTCTGTCTGTCTGTCTGTCTGTCTGTGTGTCTGTTACGCTTTCCTGCCTAAACCTCTCAACCGATTTTGATGAAATTTGGTATAGGTATACGTTGAATCTTAAGAACGGACATAGGCTACTTTTTATTAGAAAATAAGGGGGGGAAGTTTATATGGAAAAATGTTTATTTTTGAAGTTAGAGATATGAAATTTGGCACAAATATAGCTCCAAACATGGATTAAAATATAGACTACTTTTTGTTTCGAATATTAGGGGAAAAAGGGGTAAAACCGACCATGAAAGGATGTAGTCCACGCGAACGAAGTCGCGGGCACAGCTAGTAGAAAATAAATCAAAATAGGTTCGGTTTGCCACAGAGCCTATAAATGGTCCGACTGCCGACCAATTACCTTCCCCATACATAGATATGTATTTATCTAATTTCGATAGGCAATGTTCACATTACCTACACTTCCCGAAATAACGTGAAGGAAGTTGCAGGCAACAACTAAACCATAATAAATAGCCATCCAACACCGTTGTCCAACATCACCAAGTCTTTGTGCGTCACTGCTTTCTAATTGGTAGCATGTTGTAATCAAACCAGCCGCGATCAAAACAAATCAAATTCCGGTCTGGTTCAATTACTTCACAATGCATCCATCAAAATTAACGCCACGTCTTTATTACGGGATCAATGAGAAGTCAGTACGTGTAACAGTATGACTCGTCCATCAATTCAGCGCATATTTAATGGCTGCGAGACAGAAATGCTATTAAACTATTGTTTGGGCGATAAATTGGCAAATGGAAGGTGAAATGTGAATTGGAACTAATTAGGTTAGTTAAAAGTATTACTGTTTCGAAAGGAGTAGTATAGTTATTGTTTATTTGGCAATTATTGAATTAAATAAATAAATAAATGCGCCAGACAATCACACCTATCACCTGGTCTCAAACTAAGGTTTTCCCTTGTACTATGAGTACCAGACGACGGATACTAAACTGGGGGCGTCATCCCAGCACACCCAGACTCAAGTCAATTTAGAAAAGTTCGGTTTCCAAATTGACCCGACCGGGAATCGAACCCGGGACCTTTCGCGCTTTGGCCGCCTACCTTAGCCACTGTGCCACCGAGGTCGTAAATATATTTTTGTCCTGGTTATTCCGGTTAAGTTAATTAATTTTAAACGAATAATATAAATATGTGCGAACATCATTATCGCAAATATTGTTCTAATTCTATGGTAAGTAGATAGTACTTGTGTTACAGGAATCAGATCCACCAACGATACCACAACTCCGACAAAAAAATCCGAGAAATGTTGTATCAGTTAATAGAAAAGTAAAAAAGTTAGTTTTCCATATTGGCCTAAAAAGAACCACGGACTTCAAAGTTGGTGCGAAAAAGTCTGGCTCGCTCGTCTCTTAGCTACGGGGTTCATCTGAATAATCAAAAGTGTTCGTTTTAATCCCTTTCAACCTGAAAGATATCTAAACTTTAATTATACATTATGTAAGTCATAAATATATACTAATTCTATTGAATGTTCCATTTCATTAATATTACACAACACCCTGCTTAGACCTCGCTACTTGATGTACGACCTGTGTCATCATATTTATTTATTATTTATCTGCGTTCAAAAGTACAAATACTCTACCTATACAAGGAGCCTAACCTAGTCTACCGAGTTTACAAGAAGATTATTAGTTATTTGTTAATCGTCACAGTGAACATAGTAAAACATGACTGCACTTGTCTCAAGCAGTTTTAAAAATATTCAATAAAACTAGATTTATCGCGTATCAGTACAATAACGCAATCTTAAATTTTAACACAGTAAAATCAATATATATTTTGACATAAAAAAAAACACTCCCAGTGAAAAGAGTTCACTGTAAACACAGAAAACAAAACGCTAACAGTTCCATTGGAAATGCAGCATTTCTTTAGTGACAGCGGCGTCCGCCGCGGGCGGAAACATACGCACGACACGAAATATTAGTCGTCACCTCATGAAGACGGAGTTGCGTAATAAAATAACAAAAAACACTCGCATCGCCCACAGCCAGCTAATAACCATTTACTCGGTGCGTGCCCAGGGCGGCGCGAGCGCAACTGATTGATGCATTTATAATTACGCGCGGTTTCGCGCGGGAATATCATTTGCATGGTACAAAGGCTTAATGCCGGGAACGTGAGTCCTGTGAGTACCGCCCATTCACGATGCGATAAAGACGTCGGCCACTTCAAGGATGTTAAAGTTCAGTCGGAGTGCGACGAACTTGGCCCTGGCGCTGGAGTGGTGCGATTTGACGTTTTGTTTTTAATGAAGTTTATAGCGTTCAATCGATTGCTAAATGTGATGCTGGGTTGTGTTTTTGTGGTTTGCGTTGATTCAGAAATAAACTGATGAATCCCAGCAATCAGCACAAATACTCAATTATTTGAGTTAAACTTTCTTTTTGTCATTTTATATTTATGTCATAAATTTCCATGCATATACAATGCGTACAACATATTATAATCATTATAATGATAGTCAAAGAAGTCGCTCAGCTCTTACAATCAGGTTTTTTTTTAATTTGGGTGGGTGGGGGTGGGATCCTGATTGTTATGTAAGTGATGTAATCTATAGACATATATATATATATATATTTTATTTATTTATTTATCTTTTTATTTATTTTTATGTTCTTCTTTAACTTCAAATAAGTAGGATTAAGTCTGATTGTAACCATGGTATGGAAGAGCGGTGCTACCTAACACAAGTAATTAATTTTACTTAAAAGGCAGCTCCAATTACTTGTAATTGCATTTTTGGGTTACTGAAATAAACATTTTTGTATTTTTTTTTTTTTGTAATTTATCTGTAGTCTTTGATATTGACCATGGTCTTAGACTCTAAACAAAAATGTGAATTTTTAAGCTATTACAGGTTTTAAAATAAAAAAAAATCATTTCATTTTATTAATTGTATAGTTTTTGTCAACAAAAACTTAAATACCGATTAATCGAACTACAGTTACAAATTCGTCTTTCTGAAATTCAAGATAAAACACAAACATTTAAGATAAAGCAAAAAAGTATGGCATTGAATGGCGATCTTTATTTCAATTATCGACGGCTTAGTAGTTAATAACTTACGAAAATGACCATTTTATGGTCTCGGAGTAAGAAAAAGGTATAATGTATAATTTAGCACCAATGGTATATTTTTTAAGTGTAAATTGATTATTTTGTTCAGTGTTTTCACTAAAACTGATTTTAGGTTTTGGTTTCGTTCACGGCTTTTTCAATAACGACTTAAATGATTTAAGTGAATGTTTTGGAACAAACAAAAAAAATCATTCAACCCCTTTCGGTGTGGGTTTCAAACCCACCTGTCAACAAAAAAAAAATCGATGTCAGTAAGTAGTTATATCTATAATTTTTTTATACTATTTTAATAGCGCACCCTTTTACACTAAGTACCTACATTTTGTTTTGTTCGAGGTTTTAATGTTTTTTATGAAAAACTTAACAAAACACATCAAGGAATATGACATAACATGGATTAGCTCAAAATGTGTAACGTAATAGAATATCAACAGTAATTTTTGTATTAAAGGGTCACTACACATGACTTTTCATTCAGTCATAACTTTTTACAGACATTTTTTAATTGCGATCCAGGTATAATAATTAGTAGGTAATAGACTACATTATCACATACATTTATTAATCCTTCGCTTTTGATGTTGATTGTACAGTTACGATAAAAAGTGAGTAACAAATAAATGAATCTAAAAATTTAGACCTGGTATTCAATTGTACATCAATTGGCCAGGGAGAAAACTTAGCTCAGACCCGATTTTGCCTTGAAACAAGCTTAAACTGGATCAGTGGGCTTCACTGAATCCATCGAAAGCTATGCAACATCAAATACTTGTCGTGAAATCACCTTAACTCTCACGGTATCTTGGAAACAAAATTCGTTAAAGATGTTTAGTTTCCATTTTACACAAGAAAAAGTGTTTCTGTGTGGCCACGAAACTTTAAAAAGTATTCCTTCTCACCAGCGGGTGGATCAAACTGGAAGAACGTCAAAGACGCTGATGATCCCGAAGTGAGCAGTCCTGCTACCACCATTAACGATTGTGATGGCCGATAAATGAATTTGATTGGCTTTGATACGAGCTTCCATTTGGACGTCGGTGCACGACCGCTAGACGAGGTGGGAACCGCTGAACGCGTCAGTGTTGATCAAGAATGGAACGACGGGTCGCTGTTTGGGACTGTGGAGTTGCCTAATTTATTCATTTAGGTGTTTTGATTTTAGATTTTTTTGTGCTTAAATGGTGTCCATTCGGTTAAATGTAGTTTTGAAACGAATCATATGAAACCTGTAGCATTTAAACAGCCGTAAACTATCTTGCTGTAATTTTTTATCGAATAGACAGAATTTTTGTGTTACAAACATTTGTTTTAAAGAGTATGCCTGCAAAACTATATTTTAAATTAACTTTCAAACAACTTTAAAGTACCAGATTTTTTTTTAAATCATTCTCAGCTGATTTATCCCCACGTAGCAATTAGTGATTGCTCTGCATCTGATCGAAAATTATTTATTCTTCCTGCAAAAACAGTACCCTATATCACTAAGAAATAATGCGTCGTTATACAGGTCAAATATTTAAATTAATTCAATTTTTTCCTACAAATAAATACACAACCTCTTTTCGACATGAGTGTAAAAAATAGAAGACACTTTAAAACGCGAAGCCACAGCAATCATGCTAAATAAACTCCCCACAGACGTGGCGTGGGTAGCATGCACAGCGTGCACGGCAGAAGAACCTTAAGGTAAAATAAATACCGTCATCAAAAAAACCAAGGCACAAACGTCTCCACACTCTCACTATTCTACATCCCATTAGTAGCCAGCACCCTCGCGATTAACAATTCACTTGGCTTTTGTTGAATTTTTTTCCCGGCTGTCGTTAATGGAGATTTTTCTGATACGCGTCGGTGTCAAGCGCCCGCGCATACTGTCAAATCACCTCGATCAAAGGCGCGACGTCAGAGCGGAGTGCTCATGTGCCTTTGCCGCGGGAAATGAAGCGGCTTGTTGATTTATTGATTTTTTTTTATATTAAATAGAACTGGACTTCTTAAGCAAAACACATACTTGGTCACAGCATCCGTATCTGGTAGATGCAGCGCTTGTGGGCTTACGAATTTCCGCATTGGTTGTAAAGCCCTATAGCAGCGCACCGTTTCTCGTTTTATGATAAATTATAAATCATTGTGAATTTATCTTTATTACCAGTTACTGATGTGACGTTAAAATTAAGGTAAACTAAAATTAAGCTACCACCGTTTAGAAACCTAATACTTAGGGAAATCGTTTTACGGTTGGTGCACATTCGACAAAATTCTAATAAAAACATTATTTTGCTGAACAGGAATCAGGATAGTTTGGGTGTTTATACTATCTGTGTTCCCAAAATTGTATGAATATTGGTGCTCTTATTTAAAAAAATATCTTTTATTAGAGAATTGTGTCATCAATTATTACTCATTACTCAATTATTTCTATAGAATACCGATTTGGTATTTTTAAAGCGTTTTTATTTAAAAGTGAAAATCCGAATTATGCAAGTGATTGAAATCATCACATGAAGTGATTTTAGGATGCATATATACTCGTATATTGAAATTCCTGTTTATACACATACAAAATTAATGACAAAACATAGAACTGAATTTTCAATGAAAACGGCTTACTTAAAAAAAAGTAAATGCATTTTTGTGAAAGTATATATATCTATCGAATCGAATATGTATATATATCTATCAGCGCAATCAGCACCTGTCCACGCCTAGAGTGCGCGGGCGCAGGTCACGTGACATCATTAGTGTCGCGCTTGTTGAGTTCATCACGGCTTGGTCTGCGTCAAAAGTAGGGGGAAAACGTTTACAGCAAAGTTACTGATATGAAAATCCGTAAAACAGAAATAAAACATCATAATGTACATATATATTTTTATATTACACTTATTAACATCATTCCACCTGATGTTAAGTGGTAATGAGGTCCCTAAGGGCGACAAGTACAGCATAATAATTCTGCTACTGTACTTGTCGCCCTTATCTTGAAGGCTTGACCCCTGCTACTAATGTAGCACCCCCCAAGAGCTCTGGAAACCTTGCTTACATGCAGGAACACAACAACACCGTTGTGATTGTTATTTGGCCGCGGTCTTCTGTAAGGTGGAGGTATTTTACCAGTCGGGCTGCTCCAGTTCGAGCGATAAATCGCTATGCCCTATCTCTCTTAAAAATAATTGTATGTTGATAATAATGAAGAATATGATTATTATTTATTGAGAAAACACACACATTATACAGAAAATGGTGTCTAAAATGTACATTTTAAATCCTAGAACACACTAATAACATGTTCCACAAACGTGTTTCAAAATTTTGCGACTGTTCGTATCATGAACAATCAACCATTTTTGGAAAGTCATTTGAAAAGAGAACAGGTAAATGTGTGACGTACAAAACGGTACAGAACCCATTAAAAAAAATCTATTTGAACTACTTTATTCGGAAATGCATCGATTGCCCAACAAACATGTCACGTAATGGAATCGATATTCTGTCAATCGAATTGCGTTGTCATGTGTCTACAATTTTCGACATCGTTTCGCTTGTCAAATTTTTGGCGTTAAACTTTGTGTGTTGACGTCACATGTCAAATTTGGGAGATGCTGGTGAAATATGAAATTACGATTGAACGGTGAGAGTGGTAGAATGATTATTCAAAATATTGCATGTTTGACTCGGCATTTGAATGCCTAATTTTTGATAGGTGATTGAGCTTTGACAGTTGTTGTAAATTTATTAGCAACGACGTTGCTATATAATAAAAGTAAGTGACTACTTACTTTTATTATGACTATGTTGAGGGTAAATAATATATTTTGTGTAAGCTGGATGATAATCAATCAAAGTTTAGAATGATATTTTAAAAATAACACTATTAATTTACGATCAGGATTTCTTTAGTCAAGAACATGTCATTACACTTTGATTTAGTTTGAGATTGACGTAACATCGAACTATAAATATTAACCATAGTGTGCTTTTGAACGTAAAACACGACAACCAACTCTAATAGGCTTAGCATGCGCAATAAGTCAAATTTGTCGCATGAGACGACAAAAGTTTCGATACTGTTGATTGGCTAATAGCACACCGCACTCGTATTTTCAGCTAATCAGCAGCTGGCGCACTAACTTCAATCGATTTCGACGTTTGTTAAGAGCGCGATAAAATTTAATCGCGTAGCGCATGCTAGGCCTGTAAAAGTGTAAGAAGTGAATTTCGTTGTTCTATTACACCATAAAGTTTCTATTTTGATGAAGGTTTTGATTTTTCCCCAACTACGTGTTTTGCATAGGCACATAGAGTAATAGGTACTACTTATAAATACTAGATACTAATATCAATGCAGCATGTTGAAACAAGTTCATTCGAATTTCAGATAAATTCCTATCAGTGTTCTATAATTTTATCTTTCTGACATAATAAAACTGCAATTTTGAGGAAATTTTTTTCTTAACCAAATTGGTTATTCTTCTTTTAGGTCCGTTTCATCATTTAGATGGGAGAGCTGTAGTCTTGGTTTGTGTTGTGGGTTTTCAAATATAATCTTGTTCTGCAGATATGCTCGCACCCTTTAGGTAGTAGCTTAGACTATTTGAAAAAGAAACAATCTAAACTGTCTTCTAATATATTATTTTGGTACTACAGTGACCTTACTTTTACAGATGGCTATATCAAAATCGAGTCACATGAAGAGCTAGTTAAAATGTAAACCATAAAAGGTTCGTTCGCGGCTGTACGCGTCGACACCTCCAATTTATGAATAATCGAAACGCGCGAATCGCAGCCCCCGGCGTGTGCACACTGCACTATATCCAGGGTTGTACGAAAAACTAGACTTCTAATATTGTCACGCTTTTAAAATATATAGGTATTTTAAAACACAGTAGATGGTTTAGACCGTACCTCAAAAAGTAAATCGAAAGTGTATTAAACTTATGGTTCCTTCTATTTTGGCAAGAAAGCTTATATACGATGATTTTTCTTCCGTCGTGGAAAAAATATGATCATAGTAGAACAGTTTCTTATGTAAAACCGAAAGAGCTGAAAGGTTTACTTCTTGGACAGGTCAATTAGCGAAACAGGCTTTTCTTATTGGGATTGGTCTGTGTGTCTGAATCTAATGCTCATAGTGTAAGGGAACAAACAGCCTTTGTTAAAACAAATAAATCGCCCAATTGTCAATTGTAAAATTAATTTAAAATACATAACTAAGTAACGAAAATGGATTTATTATTGTACACATGACAACGATAATAATATTGCGACGTCAAATGAAAAACCGACCGTTTATACTTTATTATTGTTAAATTATTATTTAAGAAAAATTAAACTTTTTTGTACAGCGCATGCCACCCCTAGCTTTATAGAATAGTGTGTTCATAGCTTAAAAGCAGGAATATGTACGAGTATACACAACTGTTTGCGTTAAAACCGATACGTAAACCACCCCATGTATTTTTTTGAGGTTTTAGCTAGTCAGCGGAGTTTTTTGTGGATTTGCAACTTGCTTGCTGGCGTTTTGTTTTGGGCTTCTATGGATAAATAAGGTTTCGTAACAGAACAGAAAGAGTACATTATGAAAAGTATGGGATGTCATTTTGTCTGTACTTCTCTTTTAAGCTTTAAACGTATGATAACATTTTAAGTTGAAGTTTAAGTTAAATTATTAGGTATTTCTCAAGAATGACCTCCTCCCACTTTTGTATCCTTCAATGCTAATCTGATAATATGACAGTTCCCTCTTTTTCTCCTTTACTTCTTATGTGATGAAATAGTGGAGCTTTGGAAACTGCAAACTAAAAGACACCAATCCATACTAATATTATAAATGCGAAAGTAACTCTGTCTGTCTGTCTGTTACTCTTTCACGCCTAAACGGCTGAACGGACTTTGATGAAATTTGGTATAGGTATACCTTAAATCTCAAGAACGGACATAGGCTACTTTTTATTAGAAAATAAGGGAGGGATGGGGGTAATACCACCGTTAAAAGTTTATATGGGAAAATGTTTATTTTTGAAGTTAGAGATATGAAATTTGGCACAAATATAGCTCGAAACTTGGATTAAAATATAGACTACTTTTTGTTTCGAATATTAGGGGAGAAAGGGGTAAAACCGACCATGAAAGAATGTAATCCACGCGAACGAAGTCGCGGGCACAGCTAGTATCACATAAAACTGAGTGGCTATGACATCAGCAGATATGCCGAGGAGATAAAGGAAACACCATTGCAACTTATAAGTAACTGTGGATCTATGATCCCGGAACAAAGCATATACATAGTCCAGCCCGAGTAATTAAAAACTCGAAAAGTCTGAAAGATACCTACGTGTTTCCCTAAAATCTTTCTAACTGTTTCTTTAAATTGGAGTCGAGCCACATTAGATCCAATTAAGTTGCCCATTTGACCACAATTCCTTATAACTACTCAGCCCCAAATACTTTAACCCTTACCAATATTTAAAGTTACTCTGTCTTATTTTCACGCCAAAATCACAAAACCGATTTAAATGAAATTTGATACATATAATTAAATACTGATAGATTTATCAACGGACAGTAAGCTCACTGAACAAATTGCGCTAACGCTAGTAAACGAATACAATTAAATATGTAAATGTTAGTGCGTTTGAGGTTGAAACTTCTAGGTCCGTAGAGTCCCGATGCGTGGTCTTTATCTAGAGACATTTCCAAAAGATTTTAACTCTACAGGGATCCCAAAAGATAGCAGGTTCCTCGTCCAGCGTCTTTTAAGCGCCATTCAGCGAGGTAATATAGCTTTTTTTATACCCTACCACAGGGACCATCTTTGTTTAATAATTATATATTCAATTTCATAGTGTTTATTCATTTTATATTATAAAGGCCCGCGACTTCGTTTGTGTTCTTTCGGGATAAAAACTATCCTATATGTTAGTCTAGTATTTCATCAATATTTCTACTAAGTTCCAGCCAAATCCATTTGGTAGTTTGAGCATGAAGAAGTAACAAATATATATACATTCACAAACTTTCGCCTTAATAATATTAGTGTAGGTTCATACTTTTTTGTATAATAAACAAACTTACTTTAGTATCGGTAAATGAAAACATAATCTATTCTTATAATGTACTTACAATAAACGTAACCAGGAGTCATCCTGGTTACGTATATTGTAAGTCTGGAATGACTTCCAGAGAGCATTTCTTAAGACGGTGACTGGACATTTTCCCCATATCCCCAGTATAAATCTCGGATTGTCGTTTTAATTATAGTGCAGCTTAATGACGCGACCGCCATCGATAGTTATGGTAATTTCTATAAAAGCTACCGCTTTGATATTTCTTTTGTCATTTGTATGGTTAGTTGTGTGGAGAGGGACTTTTTAATAAATGTTGAAAATTTTTCTTTCTGTTTTACACGTGGATTAAATGTGAACGATGATAATTTTACATTTACAGCGTTATTAATAGATTATATAAGATTGAGAGTTCAACCAGGTATTTGGAAAAAAAGTAATTCATTTTTAAAAAATAGGTAATCGCTTTTAGTGTCCAGGGTTTTTTAAGGACAAACAAAGTTCTCACTTTCCTGTTGTATTAAGAAAGTACAGAAAACGAATCACTTGTGTATTTATTGTCCGCTTAAGCTGAAGTGATTCAGAAAAACGTTTAATTTTTCTACTTTTAGTCACATGCATTTTGCTCGTATAATAAATAGATACTCAAATTACAGAATTTGATTTTTTAGTTTTTCGAGGACAGCCACAAAGAACTATGAGGTTGTGAAATCATGAGCTCGACAATAAAGACATAAGCTCTACTTACTTGTTTGTTTATTAAAAGTAAAGTACAACGGAAAACACTTTTTAAATGTAGGTATGCTCGTGAACACAACACGATTAACTTTCGCAGTTCCATTTTAGTTCGTATGATACTGACAACGTTTTGATCTTATCTCTACCAACATAAAGGTATATTTCGTTATCAATCCTTTGAGCGTACGTCTTTATTAGAGTAAATTAAAAAGGAAAATCAACTTAATTAATATTTTGCAGCCGAAAAATAGATGAGTCCGTTTCCACACTCGCATAGCTGGATACAGAGGACCTTTCTATGACTTGCATTTCGCTGACGATGATATATGTTCAGCCGGTAATGAGAGCGGCGGTCCTGAACTTGCCGCAGATGGGATCTGGGATAATGAAGTTAATAAGTTACAGGACGAGACTAGATAATGAGGTAGGTAAAATGTGGACGAGACAGAGTAAGCATAAACGTATGGAGTGGAGTTGTATCAACTGAAAGTATGTATCCTATGTTAGACTCTAAATAAATTTTGGGCTCAGCCAATACCATTAGTTTGTACTCTTCAGCAACTTGTCACAATCAACTTTCGCGTAATGAAGTGATACTGATGGATTAACTTACTGTGACAACATAAAGATAGATATTATCATTTTTTATAGTACTATACGCCGTACTAGTGAACTTTAAATATTAGAAACAGAAAATTTTTATCTCCCCTTTGCGGTGCGGGAATTGAACCCACGACCTTCACAGTTCACGTATCGCGCAGATCAAGTATCAAGAGCAGTACGCGCGATATTTCGCGGGTTCAATTCCCGCACCGCAAGGGGAGATAACATTTTTCTGTTTCTAATATATAAAGATAGATAGATAGATGTCCACGAAATAAAGATACTGACTCTACTGCTCTTATTGCGAAGGCATATGAGCTACCTACTGTTAATGTTTGCCGTGATTCACTGTTAATTGATATTTAAACAATTACTTTTGATCTAGATTTTAACTTAGCGAGTCCATGTTAACATATTGAAGACTCACCGAGGTCCGAACAAAAAACATCTTCGCGGTATCAAACTCTCATAATCATCAAATAGATTTGATCCGCTTTCCTTTTAGGTAGGGAAATTTCAGGGTTTAGTTTATTTTTTTAAATACTGGACATTACATTACATGACTCTGATTCTGTGGTAGATAGCTTAAGCTTTTTGCACAAATATACAAAAGGTGGACTTAACGAGCATTCTTCAGCAGTTAATCCTTGTGATACGTAGAAAGTAAGTTGTAATAAATTTAATAAACACTATATGTAAATATTTTAAAAGAATATTCTTACACATATCTACGTACACGATAATTATAATATTTTAAGGAAACCAGAACCAATGGTGGTACATACCACTGCCGGTAGTCGTAGTATCGGTATCGTAGCTTCAAACTCAAACTCAAACTCAAATATTTCTTTATTCAAGTAGGTTACATGTAACACTTTTGAATCGTCATTGAATACAATGCAAAGTGGTTCTACTTCCGGTTCGGAACCTATATCTACCGAGAAGACACCGGTAAGAAACTCAGCAGATAAGTTACAGTAGCAGTATCTAACTTATAGCTATGTGTAGAACACTTTGGACCAAGTCATATAGTTTTATTTTGATGAGTGAAAAAATTATATCTGCTAATTATAGCTTATATCTGTGGATAACAAGGCTGGATCGAGCACTCAAAATTCACCATCACCGCTATCAAACTGCAAATAAAAGCGCCCTCTGCGGGATAAGTTACGTCATCGCTGTGAAAAAGACATTATCCCACATTTGAGCGTCAATTTATCAAATGGGATCTGACCCCATGTTATGACACGATGAAATATATCTCCCGATGATATTCAACATTACAAACCTTTGGTGTTCTTTAAATAATGTTTGGGTTCTGCAGTTGGATTGAGGAGACCATTGTAGATATAAGAGAGGTAGGGCATAGCGATTTATCGCTCGAACTGGAGCAGCGTTACTGGTGAAATACCTTCACCTTGCAGAAGACCGCAGCCAAATAACAATCACTTCTGTATTGTGGTGTTTCTGCGTGTGAGTAAGGTGTCCAGAGCTCTTTGGAGGTGCTACATTAGTAATAATAATATAAAAATAATAATTCTTTATTTCGGTAAAACAGTTTTATAACGAAGGTAGTGGCTGGGACCTCCTTTTAAGCTTAATAAAGCCTCTTACCTGTAATTAGTACCAGGGGCCAAGCCTTCAAGGTAAGGATGACACGTCCAGTAACAGATTTATTATGCTGTACTAGTTGTCCTTAAACTAGGACCTCATTACCACTTAACATCAGGTGGGATGAAGTCAATCTTGAAGTGCAATATATAAAATAAAAGTATACAAAAGAACTCCAGATTACACTCTTTGTAGGTACCTCCCTTATGTCGTGCGCGTAAGGACTAAAATCAAACTGCAAGTGCTTACCTTGATTTGCTGTTCACCGTACTTTTTTCATGAAAGATAATGAAAACATAATTTTCTAATTCTCATTAAAGTCTATACAAATTTGATAAAAACTAAGAATATTAGTGACCCCAACCGTTTTTGGATTATTTCAGGATAAAAAGTAGTTTTTTTTGGTCTTATGAGATCATTTTTCCATGTCGGCGATACTTATTTAGGCATTGTTTTAAGTTTTAACTGTACTAAATCTCAATCTCTCACTTTCTCTCATATTGAATATTGTGAGTCACATAGTGACAACTCACCCTTGACTCTTTATTTTTAATTATTATTTCAGGATAAAAAGCAGTTTTTTTTTGGTCTTATGAGATCTTTTTTCCATGTCAGCGATACCTATTTAGGTATATTTTTTTTAATTTTAACTGTACTCAATCTCAATCTCTCACTTTCACTCATACTGAATATTGTGAGTCACAAAGTGACAACTCACCCTTGACGCTTTATTTTTAACCCTCGGGCGACAAAAGCGCACTATTGTGGCAATAGTGATGTGACATCGGCACAATGTATCGATGAGTGATGTTCGCGACGATTCGACTCTCTTTGTCATGCTTAGGAATGTCGACCGATTTATTATCTGTTTCTTATGGATATGGGGAGGGACAAAACTGCTACCGTCATGCTAAGGAGGAAGAGACTCAGACGGGAAGGGGCTTGAACGGGATGAGCTTGACATTGTATTCCATTACTATTGATCTAGCAATTCATGATGGTGGATTTTTATAATTAAAAACGGAATCTTCACTTATAATATAAGAAGGAAAGGTTTATTTTTGTGTCTGTGTACGTCACGAATAAACTCAAAAACAACTGTGTCAATTTAAAAAATCTTTCACCATTGGTAAAGTACATTCACTCTTAGTAACATAGGCTATAATATCAACCCTATTGCCTAGCCAATTGAATGATATTCCAATGTTACAGAATTAACATTTTTATTCAAATAACTAATTCCACGTGTACGAAGCCGCGGTCGGATATTGTCGTTTTTTTGGAAATACTACATAAATAGAGTTTAATTTAACTTAAACTTTCTAAAAATGAATTCTAATGTATTGTTAGATAAAAAAATGCATTGAGTTTGACTAATAACATATTTCACAACGAGAATGTATTTTATTATTTTCCTATTTTTTAACGTATTGTTATAGTTTATTTTTCATGTCAAAATGTATTTATTAGCTATGATGATCCAGATAAAGCCTTATCATCATATAGCAATCTGACCAGTCAACCTTACAAGGGAAATCAAACTTAAGAATTAAGTAATTGTTATAGATTTTTTGTTTATAGTGCATGACACATGACACGGTTAAGACGTAATTAAACCAGAACCAGAGGTAACCAAATAATTGAAAGGGTTAACTCCATTGAAAGCGCAATACGTGAAGGTCGTGGGTTCAAATCCCATACTGCAAGAGGAGAGAGAGCTATTCATCTCCTTAACAACTGATTAAACTGTCATCGATATTGATGGCTTCCATAGCCGAAAGGTAAGCTGGCCGGATTTAGCTTAGGCTATCTATATCTGAGATCCCGGGTACGATTCCTGGTTGGGACAATGCGGAAAACCTACTTTAACTTGTTGTCGATTCTGAATGTAGTATCGTCATTGTTTCTGATTTCTATAACATAAAGTGATTTAACTACTTACTTACCATTTTATGTGCTGTTGTCCAATATATACATATTTATTGATTATTTATAATTGATGATATCCGTCATCGGGCTATCTCTAAGGTTCCGTGTTTGATTCCCGGTCGGGTTAACATGGAAACCGAACTTTCCTATCTTGTCTCAGGTCTGGGTGTTGTGGTTCCCACGTTCTGTTACACAAGTGATTTCGCTACTTACCACAGTAATGTATGTGATGACTGTGTTTATTTATTCAATTTGAAATTAAGCATTCCCGGTTTTTCGTATACGTTTCTTGGTCTGTCTCAAGTTGTCAATTTCAACCCTCAACCGCGGTGATGGGTCGCACCTTGTGTCAAGAGACCAACGGCCCAGCACAAAGGGAGCCGCAGCGGCTGCGGCGTGGCGGCCTCATCGCTAAGGATGACATTCACAAAAACAATACAGCGGCCAGTATATGGGAAAATATCAAATAAATTGCCCATTATGTTTTTATGACAGTTGGACTGGAAGCGAAAAAATAAAGAGGCAATTTGTTTTGCGGCTTGTTACTTTGTAGGTTGTGTGAATATGTAGTCATTTTTTGTAGCTGTATTAGGTATTCGTAGATCAAAGCTTGTGACTTAGCGGTACGTTTTAAGTAGATTACAGGTGTATTCGACCACACCATACAGTATTGCAAATAAGAAAATTTCAAGTCGAACTTTCTAGTGTGTAGTAAGAATAATTTATTTAAAAGTTTCTATATCCTAAAAATGTCAAGTTTTTTAAAAGTTTGATATTTTTAGGATTTAAAACAAATACATTAATTTATATAAACACTGCATGCTGTAATTCGAGCGTACATTACACACTACGCACATTCAACGTACAAAGTATTTTAATATGTGATTATAAATAAAGTACTGAAGTAAGATACCATCATAGCACCATCACTATACTTTGATCTTCAATCTACATACAACAAAATAATATTTAATAAGATTCTACCAAGAAATTGTGATTCAGGTCCTTAAAATTTTTACAGGTCCGATACATACTTATATTTTGAAGCTAGCAATTCCTTTGAATCAGTTTGCTAGTCTTAATATTCTTCGATGGTATAAATCGTTGTCTTTTTTCTAGTAGAAAAAAGTCTATCATATATTCAAAACTTTATTATGGTTTACCATAATTTAATTTTATCTATGTACAATCAAAAGTACGGCGGTCTTTGTTCTTTGGACTTCGTATCGTCCTTATGTCGTAAGTATAATAATTAAAATAGAACTGCAAATGTTGACATTAACGTGCTATTGACCGTAAAATATAGTCATTATTTATATTTCACTTAAGTCATAAAAGTAAAAAAAATGTTGGCGGTTTAAGACATTGCAAAAAGTATCTGAAAATACAACGTTTACTACAGCCACTCGTGAAATAAAAATCGAAATTGTAATTTCCTGGCAACGTCTGATCGAGGGACAACAATTTGTGGTCACCGACTGATTACCAATACGAAGTCCTAACTTGAACTTGGCCAAAACCGCAGTCAACCGTACTGAACCCAATCTTGAACAGTTAAAGTTCAATTTCGTCTGAGAATAGTGTTGCAGTTATATCGATAACATGAATTAGTTTTGTCGAAATTCGTCACGTCTCCGACATCTGTCGCCCGGTGTAATCGAATCGAGAATCGTGCCGGTTGCGTCACTCGATGACAATTCGTAGCGTGATTATACGTAATAAGCCCCGCAATTTGTCGATGACAAGTCGATTATCGATGTTTTTTACGACCGCATCTCATTTATTCCGTCTGTTTGTTGTCAATGTTCTTGGTCAAGGCTGAATAGATTATACCATAAATCGATCATCTAAAAAAATATTTTCGGAAATTGTTTTTAAGCGTAATCTGTTAGCGTCATATAATTTACATATATAAATAATTTAAGTTCTAAAAACATAAATCAAATTGCTTTGGTTCTAAACATCGAATAGTTATTTTTCAAATAACAACTTATTGGCAGCCTCTTCCGAAAAGCTATCACAACGATAAAAAAATATTAAAATAAATTAAAAATTACACGTGAAATGAATAATTTTATGAGTTCAGATTTATGAAACTTGAATATTTACCATATAAAATCAATAAAGCAATATTTTAATATCAAATTTATTTATATAGATTCTGATCTGAGGAACTGAAGCTTCAGCTCCAGAATTCATTCTGATATCATAGATATAAGGCGTGTATAAAGTACCTATTAGGACAATAAAAACCTTGTTTGAACGAAACAGGCAAAAACCAACTTTTTTCTTTTTCTACGTTCCTTAATAAGTGCTCTTATTTCTACTACTTTATTTATACTCTTGTGTTTAGCAACCAACGAAACTCTTCATTGATGATGTATTTTTCTTTTTCAATGAAAATCCATCTAAAGTTGCAGCCTATTTAATATTCAACTGCACAGCAAAGAACCCACTTTTAAAATAAAGTCAGCGTTACCATAATAACAAACCCGAGTTATTTTCAAAAACACCAAAAAGCACTTTGCTGATTCGGAAATCGAACCCAGCACTTTAAAATCATGCCGACGAAGACCCAGTACTTAAACCATTAGACCATTGAGCCGTTACCAAGAATAAACGACCTACGCATTATAAATAAAGCGACATTAATGTAAATTGGCATCCTTAAAAACGTATCACCATACTACAGTCCATTAAACAAATTCAGCTGCATCCTTCCCAAGAGTAAATTTCTCCTACAATTAATAAGCCGCAAATTGAGTCGGTCTCCCTGACAGCATCAATTTTCCCGCCGCTTACCCAACGGTTACCCCTAAAAATCCACTTAGAGTCAGTCTATTTCAAATTTTGATCGACCCCCAACATGACACCTCACATCTATTTACAATGTAAATTGTCAAAGAGACACCGTGCGGGGTTTATATGGCGCTTGAATAAATTGCAGCTTGAATCATGTAAGTAAAAGTTGCATTCAAATAAAAGTTATAAAAAATAGATACTATGGTCCATTTTTGAAATAAGACATATTTTATTAGTTGACTATCATGAAATTGATATGCCAGCCGGTTGGTATTTATCCAGCAACAAGACCAACCCTTAGCAGCTAAGGAGGCAAGATTAAGGATGATGCTGTATTTATTAGATATCAAATAACATCACGTATGTTGTTATGATCCCATAGAAAGTGCTAAGGAGACCAGAACCATTTTAAACATGCAGAGGGAGAACAAACAGAAAGTTTATGTCAGAAACGTTTTTTAGATTGGGGTAAATCTCGTACGTTTGACCAAAGGTCGTGAATTTCTTTACTTTTTATGAATCTTAGCCTTAGTGCCGATCTTATGAGTTCAAAGAGTACCAAATTACTAATATATGCTTATTGTGTATTATTGGATAAGGAAGTACTAAATAGACTCTTGTGTCTATCCTAAAAAGGTACGAACAGTCAGTGGTGTACAGCTTTCTGTATGACAGACAAGTGGAGATTTAATGAAAATATTGGGTTATCAATGCATTTGTTAAGAAAACACACTTCCATTGTTTTAAGATTGTTTTTTATATTTTCTCCATGTAAACCCTGTCACTCGATCCGCGTCACCCGCCATTTTGCATGAACCGGATTGTCTCATACGTCAAATTGTCACGGCTCTGGGACTGTGATGGATGGACGCACCTGCTTCTCGCGTATAGCCAACCCTTGCATTTAGCCATAGCAAACAAACCTCCTTATTCCCAAACAGTTAGAACTTACAATTCTTTGGATTGATCTTTTTGATAGGGTGTCAAAGACTTTATTGCAATATTTCTTCAAGGGTTCAAGGAAAAGTGATTTATTAGCGCAGTGATGTATGCAGTCATCGGTCTTTTTAGCTTTATCAACAATCTCAAATGACACAAACTTGTTTATTGAATTTAATAGTACTAGTCTGTAAACTATTATTCCATTAATCCTTTTCAATCAATCTACGTGTGATAACAATTATGGCGATAATTGATCTTGCCTTGATGTGTTTAGAATTGAATACCTGTTCCCAATGCACATATGAGAAGGTATGGCTCGGTCCAAAATAATATGCGCTTAAGTAAGATACGGCTACTGTAACATGTACAGATACCGGTATTTTCTAGACTTAAACTGGTAGAGGAACTCATCCTCGGAATATTTGTATTCAGTAACCACTTAAAAGTATTTTATTATTGTTTGATTATGTCATTTATTTTCTCAATGTAAATGTTTAATAGTTTATACTAACAAGTGTGACACTGGTCTCTGATTATATTTTTGTTAGTTAGGTATCCTTCTATTATATTATTACTAGTTACATAAACATTTATAATAAACAGCAATTAAGGTACAATTAACCGAACGATAGACTATAGTTTATATATTGTACCGTTTTTATATGATGGGCTTAAGAGCCAATATCGAATAGCAAGTATTATTATTATATAAGTTATTATATACATATAATGAACATCTTATTTAGATATTTGGCAGACGGTTGAATGCATTTCAATTGAATATGAAGACCAATCATATTTACCGTTTAAAACTTAAAACGTTTTTCAAAATTCGCCGTTTTTAAATTTAAAAAAAAACCCAGATTTTTTTATATTTAACTATCTTAGACATAAAACCTTTATGATTCGGACCAATCCCAGTTCAAATACCAGTGATGACGTGACAATCCTTTTGTCAACCAAATCCTCTGCATACCATGTGAATTTTCTATCAAAGATGTTACCAAATTTCAATCTTAATTCCAAGGAACACAATTCAAATTGACATTGTCACATTTTATTTATGTATGATGACATCATATTAATTCGGAATGGAATTGGGACCACCCAGAGGTGTGAATACGCTCATTAAGTGGACATTAAGTTGTTATTTTAGTCCTTTCCTTGGTTGACACGCTTTGGGCGATTATAAAAAAGGAAGTTCCAAAACTTCCAAGTCATTTTTATTCATTAGATTTTTAGTAAAACTATTTTGATTTCCAAAACTGAATAGAAAGGTGTCGTAAAGTGCAAAACAACAGTAAATTAAGCACTGTTACAGAAATCAGACACAACTACAGTACTAAATCCAAACTCGAGACAATATAGTCTATGTCTTAGTGCAAAATTAGTAATAAGTGTAGCTTTAAGAAACTCAGTAGTTTTTTTATTTGGAAAAAACTACTGAGTTTCTTGCCGGTATCTTCTCTTTAGTTATAGGTTCCAAACCGGAGGTAGCTTCATTTGCTTTATATAGAGACTATTCATTAGTATTACTAATGTAATCTATGTGAATAAAAAAGATTGACTTTGACTTTGACTTTATAGAAAAGTCATCCCATATTGACCCGACCGGGAATCAAAGCCGGAACCTAGATCGCGGCGTCAATCCGTCTTGCTCACCTTTTGGCAACGGAGGTCGTCAATATATTATAGATCGATAACATCAATAGTATCGATAAAAGCAAAACTATCGATAGTTGACCTTGGCAACTCTAATCGACATCGTCGCTCACCGCCGAGACGATGACATCGCCGGATCAGCTGACAATAGCGAATCAGCGTCAAATGTCAACTTGCCCCTTTTATTGTGCCGCCAGTGTGGACTGACCCCTTCTGAGACGTGTCCATTGTCTTTTTGTAAAGCACTAGCTTGACTATTGTATTGAAGAGGGGTCTTGGTGACTGGCCGTGTCATAGAATGGTAAGGTACAGATAGTCCAGTGCGCATTATTAGACTATCCCGGGTTGCAGACGTACTGAATCATGTAATTATTTATTTTATTTTTATTTTTAAACAAATTACATGTTTTTAAATAAATAAGGCCTCGCAAGCCACTCTTAAGTGGTTGTCTGCGAGTGCGAATCTTGCGCTGTTGTACAAAACAAGAACATTATTATGCACTAGCGGTCCCGGCGAACTTCGTTTCGCCTTAGAGGATTTTCCCGCTTTTCTGTTGAAAATTTTCTTTGCTATAAACCTCACGGAGCCCAAAACCTTTCCAAAGAATGAAGAAATCGGTTCGTGCGTTCTGCGTAAGAAAGGAAAACCAGACTTATTTTTATATAGTAGATTTCGGACATAATAACAAACTTAAAAAATTAACAAGTAGTATATCTATTGTTGAATACATACTTATTTATGTTATTTAAATATAAACATAAACATGTTTGATAAAAATGTAGCTGTTTCAATTGTCAAGGGCTTAAAAAAATTTGCTTTTATTTGTATTGATAGGTATACGTTAGAAAGTGGAGAGTGTTTTCGTTTCTATTTAGCTTAACTAACTTTTTTATAATTTGGAAAAAAATATGCAGTTTGAGAAATTGGATATTTAGAAAAATTTCCCTACGTATGCCAAATAATTATATTTTTTAATTATTTTTACAATTGAGTGGGTTGATGCAAGAGAGTGGGTTCAATCTCCGCCAACGAAAAAAAATGTGTGATGAGCATTGTTCTCAGCCTTGGTGTACATACATGTACGAATGTATATATTATGGTACCACTATTGTTTCTAATTTCCGCAGTATAAGTTTTAAAGTTTAGTTTAATTGCTGTGCAATCAGGTCAATGCAGGTTATGTTACCTGATATTTATTTGTGTATTCAATTATTGATCTAATTCTTAGCGGAATTTTGTTTATTAATTATTAATTAAAAGTAACAAAATTAACGCTTTCTCAACTGTGTAGTTTTAATATATTCACGTTTATTTTTCAAAGATCGTAGGGAAACAAGCTACATTTTCTTTAAACTTAACCATTTGGTATGAAGCTTAATAATGTCTGCTGGATGTTGATTCACCTATCTGTATTATCTGAACAATTCTGTGACCGTATCATGACTAGCATAACCTCTGTCGCCTACCCACTTACCGATAATGATAATATTAATGTTATCTCAGAAAGCAATCTCGAGAATGCTCCTTGTTCCCATTTGCGTTTCAAATGGCAAATCTTAAAATTGTCACGTCCCTTTTTTTTTATTAAAAATGAAAGAGTAATCAATTGATAGCTGTGTGTGATGCTGTTGACGCCATTAACGTGTTTAATTGATTTCTTATTTGATAAACTCTTAAAAGTATGTTTCTAAATATACACCATATTTATATTATTGCATTTTCATTATCAACGGTTTCTATGAGAACCACTGTTAAGTGTTTTTGTTGTCATGAATTTATATTATAATTTAGATTTATATAATTTAGATTTTGTATAAAGGTAATATTATTTTTTTACCTAAATAAAAAATCTTTATTTTCAATGTAAATTAAAACGTAGTTTTATATAAACAAATTCTACTACGATGTTAAGAATATACTTGATTCTGATTCCATAACAGTAGTGTGTCACATATTTTGTGACCAGGTCTATGTAGGTTCATACAATAACATGTTTTTCTTCGATGTGTTGTGATATGCAGCCCACCTCCGCAAAGCAAGAAATACCTGCTTTAACAGCTCTTGACATTCAAGGCCCCTGAGCAAAGTTATTGATTACCAAAAACCACATATAAGAAAGAAGCACTATGTAGCTTTAGGCTGACATAAACCCTCAACAAATCATCTTAGACTCAGCCATCATATTGCCCCAACCCTTGCAAGGCTAAAAAGATCGCTTAGCCTCCGAAATAAATAGCGTGCGATTTATAAGAAAAGGAGTGATCATAAAATGAAGGGAATTACCGCGCCGGTGGCACTGGGCACTTTTGTTATTCATAAAGGAAGAATATTTATGTGTTATCGTCAAAATATTTATTATTGTGTCCAGCGGTAGCCCCTTAGCCCTTTGTGCGACCGAGGAAAAAAATTGGGGGTGTGAACGGAGCAGTGGCAGGGGCTGTGTCCAGATATCGATAGAACACACGATAGGAAAAATATTATTTAAGTTTTTATAGTTTCAGCCTTTTTAAATATTCAGGTACATACCTTCAAAGGTTCCTACTTAAAAAATTAACCTCAGATAGAAAAATAAATTGGGTAAGTATACTTTAAATGATTACATCATTCATTAGAAAGTAAAAAAGGTATATTTAAAATAATAATAGTTTGTAATTGTCTGATAAATAGTAAATCTTCATATCATTGAATTCAAATAAACCAATCCACCTTAGAGTCCATTACGTGATGAATTTAAATACCTACTCGCTTAATTAGGTTAAACCTTAACATGGCCTAGAGCATCAAAGTGTTTCATTGGTTTTCGCTGGTGAATCAAAGCCTTAAGGTTCAATTTGCGGTGATAGCTATTTTCCTGTTACCTGTTTTAGGGTTGAAAAACTCTCAGCCTCAGGCTAGGTGGAGAGACAATCTACGCAAGATGGCTGGCAGGAGCTGGACACGAAAAATACTGGATAGATCAAAGTAGCGAAATATAAGAGAAGCATATACCTAATATTAGCGGTGGGCTGCGATAGGCTGATGATGGAATTAGGTTAGTATATAAGAACGAAGCACAAAAAAATATCTTGTTAATTTTATATAAGAACAAAAAATAGAAAACAAGTTATCGATAGAACATCTTCGATAATAAAGGCGCAAAAATCTATCGACATTCCTATCCCCATCTCTATAGCAAAGACCGCGTTATGAAATATGTGATTCCTTATACACGAGAAGTCCTTTATGTATCCCTCGGGACACACTGGTCAAGTAGGTTATCACAAGTGCCCGAGGCGAAATGAAAAATTTATGTCTCAATATACCGGAATTCGGGAGCGTGTCTGGCATTACGTAGCGAACCTCTCTAGGGATGGAGCGAAGATTGCCGTGGAAATGCATGCTTGCGCCTGTTTAAAATTGACTTGACACGCGTCGTTACCTAAAACAATATGCCTTTCTACTATATTATATGTCTTTGGATCAACTGTTGAAAGAGATGAATCTGGATTACGCATCCAATTCATCTTTTTCTTTCACCTAGCGTCTGTCCTTGTAGCATCTATAAAGAATAACAGGGCCCTTCTTGATTTTACGAACCTAAATATTCCGGGGAAGTATTTGCCATATTATGTGAGCTCAACAACCCTCACAAGAGAAAATATTATAATATTTATGAAATGCCTTCCAAAGCACAGGTTAATCATTGTTTGGGTTTAACTTAAAATATCCTAACTGGATAAGAAAAACTTCAGAGTCCAAGGGAAGTGCTACCAAGCGGGGCTGGTGCACCCTGGGCAACGAAAGCCCAACCTCTTAACACCCTTCTTGAAGGACGCTATAATGAAGTCTGGTAGGAAAACCTCAGCTCATCCCACAGCCTAAGCGTAATAATTAAAACAATATCGATTTAAAATTATTCAATACGTAGGTATATTGCCATTGAACAGAACTGAACAAGCGTGAAATGTAAGTTTGAAATACTAAAACTATTCCTGCAGCCAGTATTCTAATTTCAAGTTTGCTTAAAGAGGCGGAAGTTATAGGTTTAGCGACATCACTTTAAAAATCGGATAACTTTTAACTCTAATTTCAGAACGTATTGTAAGAGCAGGTACGCCTTCGTCATTAGTGACTGCTGTGATCCGACCTCCACAGCCCTTTTGGCCATGGTTTTGATACGTCAATATGTTTTTAGTTTTTATTTTGATAATACCTTTTGTTATTAAGTGATAGATTGTGAGTAAGTGTGTATATGTCGCAGTCATCTGGTTTAATCAGCTATTTGATTGGATCACTAGCGCGTTCATTGAATGACGATGTTTAATTGAATGACTAAAGGACAACTCGTCAAATTGTTAAATATAACGTTCAACTTCTTGACTGAACGTGATTTAGCATAGTCGTTGAATGGGGTATAGCTGACTTTGTAATGTTTGATTAGGGTGAAAGGTAACTAACATTAGATAAAAAAATGAGGACATGACATAACACGCCTTAATAAGAATTTTTATTATATTTTAACAATTTTAAGACACTTAAGACACTTAGGCTAAAAAAATATTTTTTTACGAATAAGTCACTTTAAATCTCAATTTCACTCAAAAAAATATCAACACAGTGCTATTCGATTAGATCTGTACCAGCTGTTTGACGCCATCTTTGCTTTCATGAGCACTAAGGCCGCAGTGGAAAAAAATGAACTAAATTACAATCACCTGACTGACTTTACGTCCGCTATGTTCAAAGGGCTATGTCACAATCCGCTAACTTGTTGGACGTTGAGTGAAGCTTGTTCATTCAACGTTGGGCCTAGTGATTCAATTAAACGTCGTCATTTAATAAACGCGCTAGTGATCCAATCAAATAGCTGATTCAACCAGATGACTGCGACATATATACGTCGCTGTGGTTGTCTAATATATTCAAAGAGCATAGAACGAGTTAAATTGTAGTTACAGTTTAATTCATCCCTTATAATTAGTGTTGCTTGGCAATTTGAACTCGCAGGTATAAAGGCAAGCAAACCAATTACCACAAGAGACCAAGTCATTTCTACAATACAAAACAATTTCACGAACGTGTCATGCTTTTAATTTTCAGCAACTCTAACGAACCGTTCAACGCCATCGCATTCCCCACTTACCCAGCTCGCGTACCGGCAATCAAAATTAAATTTTAATTAGGTTGGTACTTGTACAGCACTGACTATCCTTCAGAGGCACCTGTAGTGTGACACAGCCGGAAATTAGCTGCCTCGCGCCTGCACGCGAGTGCAGCGCGACTGCAGCACTGCGTTTTGTTGCTGACGACGTCGCATTGTTAAAGTAGTCAGCCATTTTGTTTCTTGTTTTTGTTTGCTGTAAAATGTGGTAAGCTATCCTCAGCATCAGTAGAGATGTTTGTAACGTAGAGAGCTGAGTGTATTACAGTTGTTAACACGAACATTTAATTTATATCATTTTTGTCTAGTGACTACACTTACTTCCGTTTACTCTCTGTCTAAATCTCTCAGATTGTAACGTAGTGCATGCGCGTGGAAATAAATTAATTAATAAAAAGCAATTTCATACATTTTATTGGTGCAGAGAGTCCTCACTGACCTAGTAAAGCATACAAATACAGTCTACTCCTAATAAGCTACAAACAATTACTGTTTCTGTTGGCTGTTATTATAAACAGTTTAGTAAACAATTTGAGCTCTTACGATTCTTACGATTAACAAGAGAAAAAGGTTTCGAGGATTGAGTTCAAGCTGAATTTCATCAACATACTCGTACAAGTTAAGGGTGGTAAAAGGAAAGAATCAAGGTATCTTCAGTTAAAGATGGAACAGTCAATCTTTGAAGCACATGTTTTTTTTATTTTTTGGGACAACAAAACTGAGATCCTATGATAAGATTTCAAACAGCATAAAAACTATTATTACCTTAACGTTCGTAAAATCGAAGTTAAGAGACTTTTAGAGTAGAATATTCAAAAGGTGCAAGGTCTTGTGTCCTTCAAAAGAAAGAGTGTGGGCTGTAAAATATCGTTTTATAAAAAAGATTGCCTGAATTAAACTTGCGGTTTTAAATTCCGATAAATTGTTCTAAGAGCAAATACAAGAGTACAATAGAAAAAAAAATATAATTACATTTATAATATTTATGAATCGTTTATATAAATCAAATTAAGCTACTTCCAGTATATTGTAGTGTCTTTGACTACAGAGACGATACCACCAAGAAACTCTGAATAAATAAATAAAACGAAATAAAGAATATGAACTATCTTTTTCTCTCCGCTCCTGAACCTAGACCTGATGAATAAACAAGTAATTCAATGGCTTCAAAAGAGTACCTGCCCTGTAATTTAGGAGATGAAAGATGTGAAATTGATTGAAAAGGATCCCTTTGGACGATTGACCCTTTGGACGGCTACTTAGCGGATTGGTCCTTTCATGTCATGCGCCTTACGCGAAAATGCTTTTAAAATATTACCTTGATAAAAGAATAGGAATAGAAAGATAATGTGGTGTACCAGCTGAATACATTCATTTATTTTATTCACATAAAAATAAATTATCATCAAAACCATAGTGCATAGTCGAGATTTAACTAACGCCCGGTTTCAATATTCGAAAAACGATCCGTTTTAGTTACGAATAGTAGTAAATTATACGACGCGTAAGCTATAACCGTTAAAGATGCGTAGTCAGTTTGTCATTTTTGACACAATACGAATCGTAAAATATTGTAACAGGGCATAACCCTTCGTGTGTCACTCGTCCTCCTCCGGGACGATTTTGGTTTTAATTAAGCGCAGGCCGCCATTTTGAAAAAAGATATAAAAACATCAGATGTCCAAAAAACCAATAAATTTAAAGATTTTTTTTATGAAACTTATATTTATCAATCCCCCGTACCCCGGAACGGGATCCCTAACATACAAAACGGCCGTCAATAAACTATCAATCACTTGCGTTTTTCTACCAATTACCCGCTTAAATAGTTTTTCACTCGTAACACTAACACAAATAACTCCAGGAAGGCGAATGGTTCGCGACAGTTGTGCGCGCACGCACGATTGTCACGCAAACACACTATTTACCCAGTGACTTAATTTAGTTCGTAGTAACTGACCAACGATTTGTTATTTTCGGCCAAACTTTGGATTGGGCCATGTTTTTGTTTCCAATCTAATGGCCAGGCCGAAAATCTGAGGGCGGATTATCGTGCGTATTTTGGGCTATTTTTTAGATTTTGAGACATTGGAATCCGTATAAAAATGGCTGTCATTATTAGATTACTGGTGCTTTAAAATTAATATTTTAAAATTGAGCGAGAAAGACGCCGAACTTTATTATATTCATGCAGGCCTAGCATGCGCAATACGTCAAATTTATCGCATGAGACGACAAAAGTTTCGATACTGTTGATTGGCTAATAGCACATCACACTCTCATTTTCAGCCAATCAGCAGCTGACGCACTGACTTAAATCGATTTTGACGTATGTTAAGATTTTATTTATTTTGAAGTTTATTTATTCAGGAAAAAAACAGCATCATTGTTTACAGGTAGAATAAATTAAGTAAATAATACATTTGCCACATGTATGTGACATTTTAGTTTTGTTATGTGTTCGGCCAAAATAATCCTGAAGCCAATTTTTTTCGTATTCGGCTAAAAACTGAATTCAGGGTAGAGTCTAATAGTTTGACTATTTGGTATACAGATGAGGGTACTTAAACTTTTGTAGGGACCGTATTTATTAGAATCTAATAGTTGCAAAGGTTTATTACTTTGCCTGATTTACTTGCTTGTAATATTTCTAGGCAAGTTTTTTTGTGTCTAAACATATTTTATTACAAGCATGAAGCAACTTATTTGTGATTGAATTTCAGTTCAAAATCTGATTTATACTTTATATATTTTCTATTCATACATAAATGTATAATTATGTAGATTTAAAGATCAATTATACGAATATGGCATGTCTTTTAGTATTTTATGAACTAAAAACTTGAGTAGAATAAAATATAACTGTCCATAAAAATTTACATGTTTATTAGTTGAAAAAGCATAAAATTAAGAATTTTAAGACAGCCTATAATTAACATTTATGTACTAAATTGAACTTCTGTTTTTTAACACCTTGTGCTTTTGCACCTAAGATAATATTTAACACACAAAACATAATCTTTACGAATATGTAAGGAATTTCTGCTAAAAAGTTTATGTATCAAGATGATGTAAACATATCGGGCGCAGGTCATAAATGAGCAATTTGTGAATCCAATAAACCTGATCGAACTGATAATAAAACAGACCAGCAGAGAGAATAAGGTTCCGTAGTAATTATAATAAATATAAATATTGGATAACATCACACACATTGTTCTAATTGTATGGTAAATATAAATATTGAACATCACACACATTGCTCTGATTCTATGGTCAGTAGCTTAAGCACTTGTGTTACAGAAATCAAAAACAACGACGGTACCACAACACCCAGACCCGAGACAACACAGAAAACAACATCACATACATTGCTCTGATTTTGTGATCAGTAGCTTAAGTACTTGTGTTACAGAATCGTTTCCCAAATTGACTCGACTGGGGATCGAACCAGGGACCTAAGATATACGTGTCCAATATTTTTAAATCTATTTAACGAACTAGAAACAGTCTGGTATTTCTACAGAGTCCCCTTCTCTATTGGGTAGGTTTTTTATCGAATTAAATCAACTGTTTAGATTCATTTAATAGTCATTATTCTACCACAGATCCCTAGCAACTCAACAACTTTGATCCTTACGCTTTTTATACGACGGGCCACGCCCCCCTTTTGAACTGATGACGCTCTCACTGGAAACCAGCTTATCAAGATACCTGTGCTTTTATTAAATTAAACGAACTTACCTTAAGTGAAGTTCTATTTTAATTTTACGAATTTTCATCATCATGGACACTATGCAGCAATATGGGATCTTGCGTTTGACTTCACAATCTATAAAGCAATTCAAAAAACTTGAACGCATCTCTTCTCGTCTCGACCTGTCTATGACACTCCTCTATATTCACTAACAGTTCAAAGTAAAGCACGAACAACCTTTAAAAGATTAAGGGGCTACTTAGTTAAGTGGGATAGGGAGGGTTGCTCCATGATGATGAAAATTCGTAAAATTAAAATAGAACTTCACTTAAGGTAAGTTCGTTTAATTTAATAATTTTACTCTTTTCATCATCATGGACACTATGCAGATGTTTAAAGGAAAGGTTGTGAGTGTAATTTTAAAATCAAAGATATCTAAAGATTTTAAAATCATTTAGCTTTTTATCAAATATTTTAAGAAGTATTAACAAATAATCAACATTTAAATCAAAATAATTATAAATCTATTAAACTTATATAAAGCTTATGTTATTTCACATAATAAGCTTTAAGTACTTTTATAGTTATTTAAAATAACCGTATTTAAGGTCGACGATGGTACTATTAATATTTGGCGAACATAACAGCGTTTTCTTTCGATCTGGCACATTTTCTTATGGTGTCAACCGACATTCCCGCTCCCAGCGCCGCTGTGGCCACGGCATGGACAGTGTTATGAGCCGAGAACAGTTTAGTGTTGATGCCCGCCTTCTTTAGGGTGGATTTTATCCATCTCCCTATGCCTTTTTATAGGGTTTTTATATTTTAACATAAGATCATTTGAATCTAGTCACACAGCTAACGCATCTGAGTCTTATCCTTTTAATTACACAGGTCAACAATGATTTTGGTGCACGCAAACCAATTAGGTAAGAATGGCATAAGGAAGCCAATTCCGGCTTTAAAATACTTCTATCACGTATCTTTTCTGAGATATTTTGCTTCAAATCTTAAAAACAGCCATTTTGGGTCTTCTTCAAACACGTTTAACTATTTCATTGATTATTTCTGGCTGTTTCAGATATATGCAAAAAGAAGCAAAGATCTTTGCCATGAAATTTATATTTGGTTTATTTATAAATTTTGTTTAATTGTGAAAATATTCAAGTAGTTCTCAGCGGTGTTATTTTCCTTTCAATCGATTAGTTTAGTTCTATATGGGAAAAAAGGTTACAGCTAGAATGTAGATTAACTACAAAAATAATAATGCTAGAATTAAAATTTAAATTATGTTACAAACAAGAGAAGTAGTATTTTTTAATCTAATTATCAAATTCACTCATTCGGGACTGGCCACAGACCGTGGAAAAAACCCTAAGTTCACTAAATTTTACTTTTTTGAAGTAAAATTACTATGAATTTGGACGTGTTAGAAAAGAAATAAAACTATAAAGAACTATTCATGTATAGCAAACAAACAGCTACAACAAAAGTTTACTTACTTTAAAGAACCATTCAAAATGTATAATTTTGTTGACTTGTGTTATATTTGCAAGAGCGTATGAGCTAGTTCCCTTTCTATTTCTGAATTTCTAGACTCATAATCTGCTTTTACATTATCTTTAGAGTAAATATATGATACAACCACAAGATATTTCTATATTCACACCACTGACAGATATGACAAGTAATACTATTTAGACCCCCCCCTTGCGTCCCACCCAGATGGGAGCGCGTCAGTAAATATTTCAGTTAGATAATACTGTTGTTTAATAGGATTGTCATTTATGTCTTATTTATATTTAATCAGGCAGAATACAAATCCTGTGTTTAAGTTTCTTGTAACATCAATTTTTGCATCATATTTTTTTATTATGATTTTGAAGACCAAAAATTCTTTCCATTTCAAATATTTTAGTATATGATAGATCTTATTTTATGAATGGACATGCAGATTTAATTTGGAATGCTCTGCCTGCTGATACTCGACAAACCCTGACTAAGGGAATTTTTAAAATGAAAGTTCGTGAACACTTCTTCTCTCTCGCTAATACATAAATCGTAGACATGAATTTTTCAATTGCTGAATCCATTTATATTTAGTTATTATTTATTTTATATTTTTATGTGGTATTATTTACTTATGTATATATAAGTATATATATATGCTCGTTATGTAAATATAGCTTCATATTTTATATATATATTATATTTATTCATGTATGTCTATATGTATATTTAATTGTTTCCGAAATGAATTTTGTAACGCTTGATAGTTACTATTCTCGTGTATCATGTTTTTATTTTATTTTTTAGATTACTTATGCACTTTGTCACTATTACCGCACCCATAAACTAACTCTCCGCATGACCCAAAGGTTGACTGGTAGAGAATGCCCATAGCATTAAGTCCACCTGTTGTACTTTTTTTTTTTTTTTTTTTTTTTTTTTTTTTTTTTTTTTTTTTTTTTTTTTTTTTTTTTGAGCAAACTCTCTTGTTTTTACATTTATCTTTAGATCTAATTACATTGAAACAGAAATCAGGTCAAACTTTCTGAATTTAACATAAATCCTAGATCTTTTTTAGGATTAGGTTAGAGATCCTAGACCTTTTTTAGGTTTAAAACATTTTTTTTTTTTTTTTTTTTTTTTCGTTATTTTTAATTAATTTTAATGCTTTTAATATTTACAGGTCGCAAATTGTTTGGGACATCTTAACGGCAACTATTAAAGTCTTTATTTATACAAATTATGGCATCTAGTAAATTGATATAATTATTATATTTTGTTTTCTTAGGTATGAAACGCCTGGTTTTAATAATTTGGTAAATACATATGGAGCTGTACAGTATAGTCCATATGGAAGGGCAGTAAATTCGTAAGTTTTTCCATTAAATTGAAACCTTAAAAAAAATCTAGTTATCAAATATTATTACGGAGAAAGTTTCTTTAATATCAATTATGGCTATGACACAATCATGATTGAGTAATATGCAAACCGGTTGTATATCTTCCATTTTAGTTTACTATATGAACCATTTGATTTTTATGTGAAGAAACTTGGAGATACATTGGAGACATATTGAGTATCTTGATATTGGCATTCAGAAAAGGCTCCTAGAAGGAGTAGTTACTTTGTCATTTGTTATAAAGGTTAAACAACCAGCGTGTTCCTCTTTTAACAACGCCCTTGTGGCTTCGATGGATGAGGCCTATATGTTGCATTGTTCTTCTTATATTGGTGATGATAGTTCTTCGGCCCTCCTCTGCAGTTGGTCTGCTTTGCATTTTGAGGCGGGCTCTTCCAGTTTGAATTTTTTCTCACAGGTTGGGATGGTGGTTTTCTGGGCATTGTTTTATTTATGGCAATAGTGGAGGTAGTGGATCTTTAAACTGCCTTAGCAGTCTTGAGTTTCTCGTTGAAGTTTTCTCCAAACGGAAACTTCTCGGTGGGTACATCGGTTATGGCTTGTTTGACACAGCTTTGTACTAAAGTTAGTATAAAATGTCTTCTTGTAATTGAATCATAATTATTCATATTGCAAAGAACTTTAGCGACATCATTCATTCCCTCAATTAATTTCAGACTGTTGAGGTTTCCTTTCATAATTCAGATAGCATGGTGCCGAGACAGGAGAGGACCTTGCCATTAAGATTTTGTCTGTATTCAAATTTTTCATCCCGTTTATAATGTGTTCTGCAACAGCAGCCACAATCTCAGAATTAAGTTTTGGGGCATTTGCCATAGGGAAATTTTCTGGTGTAGGATACTTGTTTAATATGTTTAATAAATTGTCTTTTTAAATACCCATTTTAATCATGTTGCTCCACCTGTCTGCTATCTCTTGTGTTATATTATCTCCCTTTTTCTCATCCACCTTTCCTTCATCGCCCAAAGCCAGCAAAAAATCTTCTGGAAGGGCCTCATTTAATGAGGATGTTTCTGTATAAATTTTAATTTTATTGCTGGCTCCGATGAGCTAAGGCCTTTATATATAAGGCATTATGGTCTTGTCTATCCTCTAGTGATAGCTCTAAAAGTAAACGAAACATTAGACCATGATGAAAGTTATAGTGTTCCTAGTGTGATAACTAGTTTTCAGTCTCTCTGAGACCAAGGTTCTGTTTGCCCTCTCGTGACAACTCTAAAATTTTAATGAACCTCACTATAACAATGGTTTAGTAAATACTAATAAGTAGGTTCTTAACAGCATAATGTGTATTGAACCATGAACCAAGGTTCTGTTTGCCCTCTCGTGACAACTCTAAAATTTTAATGAACCTTACTATAACAATGGTTTAGTAAATACTAATAAGTAGGTTCTTAACAGCATAATGTGTATTGAACCATGAACCAAGGTTCTGTTTGCCCTCTCGTGACAACTCTAAAATTTTAATGAACCTTACTATAACAATGGTTCAGTAAATACTAATAAGTAGGTTCTTAACAGCATTTTGTGTATTGAACCATGAACCAAGGTTCTGTTTGCCCTCTCGTGACAACTCTAAAATTTTAACCTTGTTAGTAAAATTACAATTAAGTAAGACTCTACAAAGAGTCATTGTACCTTTTAGGGTACGTACGCACCTGGATCATTGATAACGACGCAATCCGGTTCCTTTTCCTTTCTTTCTGGAGAGGGAGATTTCACTTCATCGTTGGTTACAGCGGAGAGCTTCTTTTTCTGTTTTTGAAGTTTTCTTTCTAACTTCCTGATTTTTCTGCTAATATGTATGTCTCTGTTGGTAATCGTTTGTTGTCGTTTACTCATTCTCTTGCTTTTAATGAAAATACCTAAACGATAAGAATTCTAACACCAGCCGTAATAGAACCGGAAAAGGGAATTCGAATTCGAAAAATAACCACCGTGAGAAAAAAATTAGAGTTGTTGCATAAAATCACCATCATTACCGACAAATTTGATTTCCGGTAAAGGGTCGAGTGTGTGTGAATCGGTTATGAAGTGTAGCAAAACTTTTCTTGGGTTAAGTTCCGGCGGCGCGCCGCGATGTTTATTTACTCTTTGGTCAATATAACCTTAAACTTTTTACGCGATTCAAATATATTTTTTTATGAAGATAGTAAAAAACTTTTCATCAGTTATGATTGTCTCGTATGTGAAACAATTTCTGTGTCGATAAGATTACAAATAAAACACATACCTGTTGATTGTTGACATGTAAACAAACAGATACAACCTCTTAAAATCTTATCGCGGACGTTTTCTGGTCGAGTTTCTGCTATCCTGTCCTTTGTATTTCCGTTGTCTTACACAATTGGCACTTTTCTCACACCAATTCATTGTAATAATGTATTATAAATAAAGTTATCGGAAATAACGTGAAGTCTTTTTGGCACAAAAAACCATAGTGAATATAGAGGAGTGTCATAGACAGGTCGAGACGAGAAGAGATGCGTTCAAGTTTTTTGAATTGCTTTATAGATTGTGAAGTCAAACGCAAGATCCCATATTGCTGCATAGTGTCCATGATGATGAAAAGAGTAAAATTGAAAACAACTATTCGAGCCCTGAGTTTCGTCCGCCCAAGGAAGGCAGGGAAGCTCTAACTCCGCTGGTCTTAGGGTTATAATTGGCTTGGCTCGTTAAAAATTTTTAATCAGCCGCCAAACTTTTATGAGCGGTTCATGAAAAGGCTTCTTTGTAATGGCAATTATGTCGTGTTTTTAATTATTGCGATATTGTTGGGGTCAGCCTATCTAATTTGACGCTAAATGTTGTGAATGTAGATTATCTTGTACCACTTGTTAAGTGTAGTCACGCTTTAAAAAATCACATAATTGATAATAGGTGATCAATGTTACATTACAAGGTAGGGCTTTATTATTATTTCGTCGGGTCAAGTCATTATTGAATTTATAGGTTGTTTTGTATGAAAATTAAATATTTAGAGAACACATTTCATAAATTTAAATTAAAGCTCGTGTATGTATATGTGCTCTGTAAATTGCAAAAGTTTGAGTTTCATATGACCACTAGTTTTGCGATCGTCATAAGTGTAACATTGTTTATGTATGTTTTTTTTCTAGTAGATTTGAATAAGAATATCAACTATTTTATGTTATTATCATTTTAGGTATTTAAAATCCGACAATATTAATGTGATACGCAAAAAGTAGACATTACAGAAGTAAGAAACAGAAAGGGTACCGACGACAGCAATAACAGTTCGTCATCTTCGTTTTGTATTGAAACAACTAGGTTTCTTTTGCGAACTGTAGCTCTGCCAGTCAATTGAAATAAGTATGAATACAATTTGTCGAGAGACCAGTGATCTTTAGGTTCACGAAGATTCAGTGGAGACTAATATCCAGTTTGGCCTCCTATCGAAGCACAATCGGGTCTGAAACAAGTTGTTCCCGTGAACAAGTGGAGTGGCACACAATGCGTTTTTGCATGCAACTTATTTCACATATGTTCATATTTGTCACTCACTATTGAACGGTACTGCACCAATAAACAAAAAATGAAAACACACAAAACATTAAACAAAACTGAACATGCTTTTTCCTCCATTACCCTTGCATTCCTTAGGTTCTGGCAGTTAAAATACGTGTTTAACGTAGTTGATTTAAAAGATTCTGAAAATCTAATATTTTACGAATCGTAATGTGTCAAAAATTACTATCTGTTTTTCTGCGAGTCGTCAATTCTAATTTAAAATTTTCTTTCCGTTCGAGCTGTGCCCGCGACTTCGTTCACGTGGACTACATCCTTTCATGGTCGGTTTTACCCCTATCTCCCCTAGCATTTAAAACAAAAAGTGGTCTATATTTTAATCCAAGTTTCGAGCTAAATTTGTGCCAAATTTCATATCTCTAACTTAAAGTATAAACATTTTCCCATATAAACTTTCGAAGGTGGTATTACCCCCATCCCCCCCCCCCTTATTTTTTATTAACAAAAAGTAGTATATGTCCGTTCTTGAGGTTCAACGTATCCCTATACCGAATTTCATCAAAATCGGTTTTACAAGGGATCAGCTGTCGTCAGTCGTCCAACAGTCGTTTATAGCTTACGCCTCGTATCTCGTATCTCGTATATTACTATCCGTAACAAGATCGGATCGTTTTTCAAATATTAGAACCGGGCTTTAATGGACATTAAAGTACATACCAACTATTCGAGCGATTTTTATCACATCTGACATTTCTGTGACAGTTGAAGGTCGCTGTCATAATGATAAAAACAATAATGTCATCGTAATTGAGCAACACAATGGTGTGAACGTTTTTTGCGAACTATGTTCTTTTGTACTCATGTGTTTTAAGTAGATCTCAGATAAAGGCCTAGTAGATGTGAATCTTTTCCATATCCTGTTGTTAACGTAATAAATAGTATTAAAAGTGAAGAACAGACACAAAATGCAGATTTTTAAATTTTTATGACTTGATTTTGAATAGGGACAGACATAATGGACTGGACAGCCTGATTATGTTTGTAATTGGTTATTTAAAGTATTTTATTAGCTCTTGAATATATTATTAATAAGGAATTGTGTTGTTATTAATAGAGGCTGAGACGCTTCGATAATTTTGTATAGTCACCTTAATATAATAAGTGGTTGAGCTGAGTGTGTCATGTTAATTATGCATTTCGCATTATATCGTATTTAAGAAACTTTTTGTTGTTTTAAAAATATTACAAGTTGGGACTCTTGACAGCAAATCAACATTGTAATTAAAATGAAACATTTACGGGTAACACAACAAGGACACAACGTAATCTATTTTATGTTATCGCCTAAAATGTATTGCGAACAGGACGATACCATGCGTACTGGCAAACTGCGTATTTTTCCAGAGCATCAAGTAACGTTCACATGAGCTGTATGGTATCTGTGTCCATCAGCCTCCCCCTTTTTCCTCCATAAGCTCGA
Organism: Glyphodes pyloalis; assembly: GCA_037074685.1. Classification (NCBI taxonomy): domain Eukaryota; kingdom Metazoa; phylum Arthropoda; class Insecta; order Lepidoptera; family Crambidae; genus Glyphodes; species Glyphodes pyloalis. The sequence continues at coordinate 12,965,558 of JAYKKO010000007.1, forward strand.
AAAGTTCCTGAATTTCATAGGAAATATAGCGCACCGTACCGTTACCTGAGGAAAGAGGCAGCGCACTCTGAAAAGAGCAGAAACCACCCACTAAAACCCTCTTTCACCTTTTGGTTCCTGTGACCATCTACAGTCCATAAGGCTCCATAGCCATGGAAGTTAAACTGTAACCTTCTGATTATATAATAAGTACGACTTCCGTAGCCGAGAGGCGAGCGGGCCGGACTTTGGTATCGCGTCATCTCTGAGGTCCTGGGCTTGATCCCCAATCAGCTCAATATGGAAAACCACCTTTTCTGTATTGTCTCGGGTGTTGTGCTACCGTCGTTGTTTCTGATGCCTTAAACGCAAGTGATTAAGCTACTTACTACAGAATCAGAGCAATGTATGTAATGTTGTCCAATATTTTATTTATTTATTATGGCCACAGAGTTAATTAGAAGACCTACTATCTCTTCCTTGCACTGGTCACGTGGTCAGTGTATGTTTAAAAGACACAAAAAGTGTAAGAAAGTATATTGGCAGCAGAGGTCGCGAGACGCAAGGGTGCGCGGTGGCGCGTGCCCGACTGGATTTGTCACGCTCCACGACAACTCGAGGAAAAAATACGTAGTGCCAGGGTTGGTACACGTGACACCGTGGCGTTTTTAGTTTATTATTTGCCAATTTTTGACGACCTCCTTAGCCGAGAGGCGAGCGGGCCAGACTTTGGTGTCGTGCCATATCTGATGGTCACGGGTTCGATCCCCGGCCGGGTCAATATGGGAAACGAACTTTTCTATTTTGTCTCGGGTCTTTGTGTTGTGATACCGTCGATGTCGCTTTTCCATGGTGAACGATTTTTGAAATCGGCTCGGTAGTTTTCGAGTTTATTCATAACAAACATACAAAAACAATAATCTTTCCTTTTATAATATTAGTTTAGACAAATGACGCTACCTCCGTTTATCCGATATCAGTCAATATACTAATACTATTATAGAGTTAAGAAGAACACGTGACAATGCCAGGAGAAATACAATAACACATTTATCTTGGTAATTCTGGCTGATTTAAAAGTAGTATACGTGCCCTCTTAGCCATTATTAAGAGAGAGTTTTTTTTATATTACACTGAAGTGTAGACTGAGATTGACCTCTTTCTACCCACCTGATGTTAAGTGGTAATGAGGTCCTAGCTTAAAGGCGACAAGTACAGCATAATTAATCAGTAACTGGACTTGTCGCCCTTACCTTAAAGGCTTGACCCCTGCTACTAATGTAGCACCCCCAAGAGCTTTGGAAACCATACTCACACGCAGGAACACAACAACACAGTTATTAGTTTTTATTGTTAAACAATTAAATTATTTGAATAAAAAAGAGTATTGTGACAGCCCTGGCCGCCGAATGGACCTGTTACGTGGCGTGCAGTGGACGGATTCACCCGCCGTATAAGTAACCGCGATCTGCTAATAAATGCCATTCTTTGCTCCCCGCGCGGTACCGCCTATCTGCGACGAATTTTGACTGAAAAATACTGTATTTTTTTTAGCTTAAATACTTGTGTTATATAAATTTCGAGATGGTTTTGGATTATTATATTGAACTTCAAATAAATATCTGACAACAGAACACCTACTTTTCCAATTTCTTATATCGCTCACAGTTCAAAGACACGTCGTTTAAATAGTTAGACGTACCTACATACTGCCATATTTTACAACTTAAGTGTCAATTTATTTAAAAGATACATTAGGTAAAATAAAAAGCATTACACGATATACGGTTTAGGTGTCCAAAAAAATTAAAATATTTGGAGCAACGTATGTTTTCAAAGATATTTGGGATTCTAGAGTTTCAAAAGTGGACGGACCGCTTTTGAAACTTTGCTAAAACACTTTGACAAAAATTTTATGTACGATCATTTTAAACAAATTATATTTCACGATTTAAAAACCATGTTGTTTTAGATTGTAATAGGTCTTATATATAATCCTTAATAAATAACAAATACGTTTTAAGATTTTTCCACAATAATAAAAATTTATTGTGTGTTACACCATGTATTGTACCAGTTTTTCACTTTATAAGTTTTTATATTGACCACAAATGAGCTCCTGGCAATGAGCAAAAAAATTGATGCAGTAAAGAACCAAACCACCCTAGGATTCCTTATATGTTAGACCTAGATAACATTTATATAAGTTTTTATATCGCCTACCGAGCAAATTTCAATCAACCGGTTCGACAACGGTGTATTGCACAACGCTTATGTTCGTCGTAGCAAGCCCGCACGGCATTCGTCAGAAGTGGCGCGCATTATTCATGAGATCAGCCGAGCAAAGCGGTCACACACCACCCGCGCGACGGAACTGTACCGAACACACTCCGTGTTGTTGGGGTAAGTGTACGATCAACCAACTCACTTTGGACTTGGCATCGCCCTTAAGACGTTGGTATAAGAACTAATATCGAGCAAGTGCTTACCTTGGCGTGCCGTTTACCGTACCTGCATTGAGCAATCATGAATTAATAAATAAATAGAATAAATAAATGCGCCAGACAACCACACCAATCACCTGGTCTCAAACTAAGGTTTTCCGTTGCACTATGAGCACCAGACGACGGATACTAACTGGGGGCTTCATCCCAGCACACCCAGTTCTAAGTCAATTTAGAAAGGTTCTAAATAGATTCTAAAGATGTTTTCTAATCGTATCAGGGACCTTTCACGCTTTGGCCGCCTGCCTTAGCCACTGCGCCACTGAGGTCTTCAATCAAATATTGGACAACATCACAGGCATTTCGAATTCTGCGGTAAGTAGCTAAAGCACTTGTCTTATAAAAATCAGTAACAATGACGACGTATCATAACACCCGATCCGAATGGTGAAATAATGATGATGAAAAGTTTGTTTATTATATTGACCCAACCCAGAACCGAATTTGGGACCGAGATGTGTCGACGCCAAAACCCAATTCACTCGTCTTTCGGCTACGTCATCCGCAAATAATAAAGATAAACTACGAAAACTGTTTTAACCGACTTCAAAAAAAAAGGAGGAGGTTCACAATTCGACTAAATAAACTACGAGAACTTTTTTGGGTATGGATTAAACTTGCATAATTATAATATTTCGTCATTATACTTTTGGATAAAAAATATAAATGTATTATATTAAAAAATTGTTTTCATTGATTTTCTTCAAAGTATGAAACAAATTCGCTTCCCGATCCAGAATAGCCGATCAGTAGACGATATTCTATGTCATTAGACCATCAGTATTCATCAGTTTATTAATTAAATCTACTATTATAGTTTGTGTTATGATAAATAGGTACAGGAAGATTTATTAAAAAGTCATCCTGTGTAAAGTAATCCGGTGAAGTTAAAAGTTTTCACGTAAACTTTACGAGCCACTTCCTATTCAAGCAGTCTTGAAATGTTATTTTAACAAGAGCGACTTTTAAACGCTAACAACATCGTAATAATACCTCGTAAATTTCTCAGTACAAAAGAGAAGTATGCAAAATGACGGATTTAAATAATCCTCCGTAGCATTCCGGACTTACTCGTCACTCGGCCGCTTAAATTGTTATGCCCCAGCCTGTTACTTGACATCAAAGAGAATATCTTTCGAACAAAGATGACGAGGGAGCGAAAGATTACCTACTTTAATGTTGACAAGGAAAAGTAAGAATTAAAAACATGAGAAAAGAAATTATACAAACAAAACATTATTGTTTAGTTATTTTCACTAAATTTGGAGTTACATAAATGAGAGTAAAAAGCAAACTATGTAAAAAAATAACAAAATTTATTAAAAAAAATAAGGTCACATGAATACTGTAACCTGTGGAAATGGCGAGAACGGAATGGTTCTACCTGAAATTAGTGCGTTTTATTTATGATTTCGTTAGCTTTAATGTAAATATTATTTGTGTATTTCTACAGTTAATGGTTAAGTAAGTAATCAATAAAGTGGACCGCATTCAAACGTTTGTCAAATGTCATGCCACTTGTTTACGTGAACCGCTTGTTTCAGACCCGATTGTAACTTGAAACGAGATTAAGCTGAAAAATGGCCTCCGCGACATCCTCAAAAGCTATGAAGCACCAAACGGCAATCAGCCGTGTTCTAACGTAAAATTGAATTAATTCTCACGAGACACTGGCAGAGGAATACTTCGTTAAATAAGCTTAGTTACCACTTAACTCAAAAAGAAGAAGTTGATAATACCGTCTTCAATACACATCTTTTTTTTATAATACACTTTAAGATTGACCTTATACCACCTGATGTTAAGTGTTAATGAGGTCCTAGCTTAAGGCGACAAGTACAGCATAATAAATCTGTTACTGGACTTGTCGTCCTTACCTTGAAGGCTTGACCCCTGCTACTAATGTAGCACCCCCCAGGAGCTCTGGAAACCTTACTCACACGCACGAACACTACAGCACAGAAGTGATTGTTATTTGGCTGCGGTCTTCTGTGAGATGGAGGTATTTCACCAGTCGGGCTGCTCCAGTTCGAATGATAAATCGGTATGCCCTCTCTCTCTTGTCTTTCCTATAAATAAAAATGTTCGGGTAGGTAGTTCATAAAAACTCAAACTCAAATATTTATTTATTCAAGTAGGTTACATTAAACACTTTAGAATTGTCATTGAATACAATACAAAGTGATTCTACTGCCGGTTTGGAACTTATTTCTACCGAGATCACCGGTAAGAAACTCGGTATATAGTTACAATAGCGGTCTCTTACTTATTGCTTACTTTGAACCAAGTCATATACTCGTAGTTTTGTTTTGATGAATGATGAAAAATGTACTCAAGTAAGTATTAACTTTCAAAGGTAAGCCATATAAAACAAACAATTTCCAAAGGGACTGAACAATATTTTGTCAAGCATAATAATTCGTAAAATTCAAACATCCCAGAATTATTGCTATACGGCGAACAGTCGACGGTTAAACTTTAAAATTCGAAAAAAAATAATGCCCAAAAACTTATTTTATGTCTCAGTAAACTTTGGCTTGGTGATATAAACTTCGCCTTGCACACACCGTAAGTTTCGATTCTTCAGTTTCTAAGTCTTACTGTGTAGGTGATACGGTTAAGGTTTGTTTGTGGCAATTTATTTTGGACGGCCAAGTGTGAATTGGTCCTTCAATAAAAGGCTGTGACAGTTCGCGGTAAGGTTGCAAAACGGTAGGTTGGTCAATTTCGATGGCAAGATTATGATCTTTTTTGTCAAATGTCAACTTCTGTTGCCGCTACCTTTTTGTATTTTGTCCAGATTGTAGTTAATGCCACACAGACTGATTTATTCGACTGAAGAAGTTTATCTACATTGGGTTTAGGAAAAAACAAAATCGGCTTCTTTTAAATTAATATTCCGCGTTTTTAAAAGCTCATTTGGAACTGTGTCGACTTGTTGAGTCGATATGAATTTTTTTCAGCATTAAAATCAGTTGTCTGGTAGCTGATTGACACGAATCGATTCAATCGGAAAGTCTATGTTTTGTTTAGTTTCAATCGTTTAAGGTAAATAATGAGATAATACAACTTGTACAAAACGACTAGTGTGTAGTCTATACTAATATTATAAAGAGGAAAGATAAGTTTGTTTGTTTGTAATGAATAGGCTCCGAAACTACTGGACCGATTTCAAAAATTATTTCACCGTTGGGAAGCTACGCTATCGTCGGGTGACATAGGCTATATTATATTTTCTGAATAAATAGAGATCCTTACTTAAACTCATAATGTAATCCAAGGTGTAAAAAAATTACCTGAAAAATTCCTTATATCGCGTGCGCTGCGAAAACTATTGATGATATTGTGATAAAGTGCCAGGTTTAAATTATACGTACGTATTTTAGTACCTATTGCACCCGTGCGAAGCCGGGGCGGTTCGCTAGGTCTAAATATATTCGATTACAGCAGAAAAATTCACTTAACTTCTTTAACTTGCGGTTAGCTCAGTGGTAAGAACAGCACTCGCGATACGTGAAGGTCGTGAGTTCGAACCCCATACCGCAAGGGAATATGAAATTTTCTTTATGTTAAAAATATTTAAAACATAGTTTACATATTTAATCTGATTCTAACGTTTTGTGGCATGTTGAATATTTGATTAAGCATTCGAATGGCGATTGTTCATAGTTAAATTTAAAACAATTATTAGTTTGTTAATCGTACATTATGAATAATAAATAAATATTGGACAACATCACATACATTGCTCTGATTCTGTGGTAAGTAGCTAAAGCACTTGTTACAGAAATCAGAAACAATGAAGGTACTGCAACACCCTGACCCGAGACAATACAGAAAAGTTCGTTTCCCATATTGACCCGACCGTGGTCGAACCTGGAACCTCAGAGATGGCGAGACGCCAAAGTCCGGTACGCTCGCCTCTCGGCTACTGAGGTCGTCGGTCGGAGGATAATGCAGTGCAATTCAATAATTGAACTAACCTAATGCTTTCAATGAATTGTTAAATGATAGGTAATACTGCGTATTGTTTTTGTACTTGCTATGAATTATTATTATTTTTGTTTGCATGTAAGGAACGTATGTTCTTAACTAAAAGTAGAAGTACTTCCGCCGAGCTAGGTGTTATCTACTCGGGGACCAAGGCCCAGCTACCAATCTTGGTTTGTTGTATATATAGTTAGTGACGACGAAAACTCTCGATGTATTAATTGGCTAATCGTGCATTTTGTATGGAGCGTTGTCTAATATGCCAATTCTGCTGATGACGTATTTGTGTCGACTTGTAGGTCATGTCGTAGGTCGGCACAGTTTGCAATGTTTTAAGTTAACTAATGCGGCGTGATGCACTTGAAGAAATCTTTTCAAGAAAATATGGTATGTTCGTAAAATATATCTGTTTCATGTCTCTGACGAAATCACAGTTTGAACAACGCACAAACAGTAACACATCTGCAACGCCCAAGACCCTTTGCGTCTATTTCCAGTTAAAGACATGGGATTTAATCGTACTCACGACAGTTACAATAGCCAAAGAAACTGTTTGCTTACATTAGCTTTTATCCCGGGCCCTTTCACTTTTAAATACAGACACTTCAAACAAAGCTTTAGGTGTAAACACGGATTAAACTGTCATAGTCTTACTCGATTAAGAGAGTCAGACGTATTGTTCAAGATAAATAAATCTTCTCATTTATAGGTAGGTACATGAATTTGCGGATGTTCCATTAGGAATCATTATTCATTCTATTAAAATTATAAACGCGAAGTTATGGACTCTAGTAAGCCTAGGATGCATAATATGTCAAATTTCTCGCATAAGACGACGCACTGACTTCAATCGATTTTGACGTTTGTTAAGAGCGCGATAAAATTTAGTCGCGTGGCGCATGCTAGGCCTCTATGTGTCTGAACTTTGTTACACTTTCACGCAAAGACGAATGAATGGATTCGGAAGAAATTTGGTGGAAAGATAGATGAGATGCAAGATTAATATTTTTATCCCGAAATGATGCGAACTTATGTTTTCATAGATGCTATTCCTATCAAAAATATATTTTAATTAATTTACAGCTTTACTTATGCATTTTTATCAAAGTATGACAAACGGAACAAGCAAAGGAATGTTAATTGCAAGATTTGCTTTGATGTGACTTAGGGGAGATGTTTACCCAAGCTCAGAGCTAAAAAGAGGGTAATGTTTTTAATTTGATCCGGCGGCTGATAAAAACATTGTTTGGTAGGAATTCGGAGAGCATAAATATGGGTGTATGGAAGTTTACTTATGACGTGGTGGTATAAGAATAGGCTAAAAAAAAAAATTTTGCTTCGCTAAAAAATACAAAGCAATTATGTTACATAAACTAAAAAATTAAATACTGCTAGCGTCGAAAAGCTAAGCTCTTTGCTTGCTCCTGTCAACATCAGGTAAAATAGTAGTATCTTTAGCATAAACTAAAACAGTTTAGGTGTAGTTTTAGGAAGTAAGGTACTATAGCGTGAAAACCGCATTAGCGCCGTGACGGTGAGCCGTGGAACTACTGAAATTGCCATACAAAACGGTCACTAGAAACTAATCGTTTGTCGTTTCGTTTATGCTAAGGGTACCTACTGACTGATAGTTTAGTCACGTGCACTAATTTGTAATAATTGCGACTTATAAAAGAGGTAGGGCATAGCGATTTGCCGCTCGAACTGGAGTAGCCCGACTGGTATTGGTGAAATATCTCCACCTTACAGAAGACCGCAGCCAAATAACAATCACTTCGCTGTTGTTATGTTCCTGCGTGTGAGTAAAGTTCCCATAGCTCCTGGGGGTGCTACATTAGAAGCAGCGGTCAAGCTTTCAAGGTAAGGGTATAAAAAATATTCAAAGGTGAACCAAAGTGTAACTTCATAAAAGCACAAGTGTAATAGTAGCACTTGCTTGTTGTAAATAAAAGGTCTTTGTACTTCAAAAGTCGGTTTATTTACAGGTACATTTGATTTATGTAAAATAGAATCGATACGGGTACTAAAATATAACGCTAAACACAAAAAAAGAGGTATAAAACTTTTTATCATTCTGAAATTGACGAGAGATTGACATTGCTTGCTATTAAAAAGTAAAAGAATACATTCACTACATAAATACAGGCGTCATGAGTCAGAAGCGACTGACCTGTTAACTCGTCAAGTCCAAACGTCCTTAAAAGTCTATACTGTATTTGTTCAAACACACTAAACATTAACATGGTGATTTCTTCTCACAATACAGTTATATCTCATGAAACATTTCACTAAGAAGTTCAGCATATATTTCAAGGAAATACAGGTACAGTTAACACCATGAGTTCGTATACACCTCAATTAATAATAAATAAATAAATAAATATTGGACAACATCACATACATTGCTCTGATTCTGTGGTAAGTAGCTTAAGCACTTGTGTTACAGAAATCAGAAACAACGACGGTACCACAACACCCAGACCCGAGACAATATGAAAAAGTTCGTTTCCCATATTGACCCGTCCGGGGATCGAACCTGGAACCTCAGAGATGGCGCTCACCAAAGTCAGGCCCGCTCGCCTCTAGGCTACGGAGGTCGTCCTACCTCAATACTTTGTCACATCAAAAGTCCGCGTGTCTGATTATGTCTAATGAGGGTGTTCGCGTACGAAAAATCCACTAGATGGCGATACGTAGGCGTCGGGTCCAACTGATACGTGATTGGTTATGGTTTACATGATATTGACGGATATGTCACCATGATAATTAAATCACCAATCAATCAACAGCTGGACCCCACGTCTACGTATCGCCTAGTGTTGCCCCCTCAAATAATCGAATAATCGATTGAACTATCGATAGTATCGATATAATCAATTATATCGATATCAAATTTAAAGGTATCGAATATATAATAAATACTATCGATGTAATCGATTAATCGATTATATCTAATAAAAATAGGTATCGATATAATCGATTATATCTAATAAAAACAGGTATCGATATAATCGATTAAATCGATATTATAGATACTATTGATTGTCATATCGATTATTAGATTATTTAGGCCTCTTTTGCATAATCGATATACAATCGAATCGACGGCAACACTACATCGCCATCTAGTAAATTTTTCATGCGGGAACACCCTCATTGACAGTTCGCTTAATATGACAAGGTACTGAGTTGTTCAGTAACTAAAGATGTTGACTATACATACATCTCATCTTTCGATCTAGTCAGGTCGAGCAATCTCTCTCGCCCAACTGTCCTCACCATGCAAACTCTACTCGTATAAGAGCATCGTGTCAAAAACACAACACAGCCCGGGCACGTGCTGCTAAGTACTGGGTTCAATGACCGAGATAATTCGGTGCACATTGCAGAGGTACTGAGGTTATTTTGGAGTACGATTATCCGGAGTGGTGGTGATAAAAGAGGTCTTGCTTTAGAGCTGATGTACTTGAGAGTATTTAAAAGGTTTTAGTTTTTTGGGACAGAGAACGTAAGTGGATAGTTCACTAAAATAAGTTAAACGTCTATATGATTTGCCTTTTGAAAATCAGTAGATAAAGTTTTGGTTGTTGAGCAAAATCAAATTTCTTGCTATTGTAGTTAATTTCTGATGCAGTTTTTATTTGTGGCCGGTACAAATTGTGTGATTCGTCTATCTTTTTGAAATTATTTCATTGAAAATACTTATTGCAGAGAATAATTTTTTTTATTTTTTATTTATCAACTTTACGTACGTTTGGTTCAGTGACCAAGATATCACAGTTATTCATTTACTAATACGAATGTGCAAATTGAAATTATGAATGCCTAAGGGTACACCTCTAAAATATTATTGGGCAGAAAATGTGCAACAGGTGGACATAATGCATTCTCTACCAATCAACTTCTTGGTTTTACAGAGAGTTTGTTAATTAACTATGAACAATTTTCGTTCCGGACGTTTGAGTAGTTATGATACTTCTTATCCAAAAATAACGAAAGTCATAGAGAACCGCTAGTGCAACATAAATATTCCGATAAGGTGGAAAATTAGTGGATTGAAAAGCTATAATGACTTATTATTAGACACGAATTCTCAATAGGACACTCAACCTGCTTAAAACTGAAATGTGACGAAACTGAACATAATGTCACTTTCAAAGGTACATCTGTAGGCCTAGCATGCGCAATACGTCAAATTTATCGCATGAGACGACAAAAGTTATCGCGAGGGTCGTTTTATCGTTTTTTGTCGCAAACAGCAACATGCGCTCAGTTATCGAGATAATTCACCACCGCGATAAATAAGATTTCACGCGAAAAACCAATGATGCTGCTACAAAAAAACCAACGATATTTTAACTTAGCAACACCTTTACCGAACTTTAGAACATTCATTCAATTGGAAAATACTACCTATTTCAAAAGTTTATGATTTCCAATATTGAAGTGTTTTTGTAATACAAACTTTACACGATGGAGCGGCCCAATAGAAAAAAGTGAGTTTATTTTGTTGTTGCTGAATTGTTAATCTACACAAATTGTTAATGTTTATGATATTCTGATTCAGATCCTACAGAACTTCTTAATTAATTCTTAATACATTAACTTAATTTGCTTAACAACTGAATTAATAACAATATATTCCTGTAATTCCGATAGATCTGGTCCCTGTAATCGTCACACGTAAGTAAATACTCAAGTTTTGTTTCAGATTTAACATAAGAAGTAACAAGAGCCAGATAAATTATTTATGCCATTATATGAGTGTGCATAAAAGATTTGCCTCAGGAGAATACTCTTCTTCATATGGACAATCTGAATACAATGCCGAGTGGGACTCACTGAAAAGAGCTCTTGATGAGTTGGGCCCAAGCCGAACTCTGGAACAGTGGAAGACGGTAACTTATTTTAAAGATTAATTTAGTTTAGAGCCATTTTGTAGTGCATCGGTTTTTTACTCTCATAAAACTACTTACTCTTAAATGTTATTTTTTTTTCAGTGTTGGCGTGACCAGAAAAGAAAGGCTCGGGCTGAAGGAGGAGCGCTCAACAAGGCGATAAATGCCACTGGGAATAGATCAGAAATCCCAGAGCTCTCGGAAAATGCTGCTTTGGTACTCAGTACTATTGGCATGGAGATGGCTGTTGGTTTGGGCATGGATGAGTCTCCTATTGGTGTAAGTTTTTTTTTAAATTTAAAAACAACCTTGATTTATCTTTCGGTTCTTGAAAACAATTCAAATCTACAGAATACTTTACCTGGTCAGAAGTTCTATGAGATTAGCATGCAATAAAGATCTGACGCGAATTGTCTGGCCCTCAGGGCACCACACTAACTTGCACTTTGTATGTTAGTGTCGTACCATGAGGGTTGTATGTACAAAATTATTTAGATTTTTTTTTCTCATTTTAGTTCAATAGCAGCAGTGCAGCAGTGCCACATACCAATGATGACCATACCTACCTTTGTACTATTCCGAGCACTTCTCAAAACTATGAAGTCCCCATAATACCCCCATTGCCTCCAGGCCCTAGTATGTCTCCACACCCCAGTACATCTCCTGTCGCAACGGTATTGCCGACACCTACACCCAACCGACCACTCTCCCAACCAGCACCACGCAGATTGACTGCTGTACGTGGAAATCTGACCAGGATGCGGAGACAGAGGCGAGAGCACCCATCTGAGCGTTTTTTAAATGCTCAGCTACAATTGAATGCTGATCTCCAAGTAAGTAATCAATAATCATTAATCTACATGGCATATGTACATACATTTTGATTGATTATTTATTAACTTATTATTGAAAAGAGTTTATCTCAGGAAATGTTAAGAACTCAGTCCAGCACTTATAATTCTAACTTATGATTTTTTTGTATTCAGGAACATATGAATAACATAACAGCTGAGCTGAGACGGTCAAATGATTTAAAAGAAAGGCTTATTCAGATATTGTAAGTATGTACTAATCTACTAATTTAAAATTATCATATCTAACTATACTCTAGTAATTACAAAGTACCACTACCAAACTTGCGTGTTACTTAAAAATAAATGAAATCAATACATATTTTTGGATCAATAATTATTTATTAACTAATCAGTAAAATGTTGGCTAATTATCTGTGCTCTTCTAGCACGAGATTGTCTTAGGATATTTCCTTGTTCTACCATTTCATTTGCATTGAAGTCTTCATTCACTATTTCAGTAGGTTCTAATTGAACTCTGAAAATAATGATATATGTCAGTACAACATTGTGAAGTAAAAGGAAAATATGGAAACAATCTATTAATGATGCACTTCATAAAAATAATTATATAGTTGTTCAATCTTAGTTTCACATACCTAAAATGCTTCATTAAATTGTACAAAATGCAGCAAGCATAAATTATGCTTGACGCTTTTTCTGGAGCGTAATGAAGTGCACGATCCACGCCCAAACACCTAAACGTGCCTTTGAGGTACCCATTTGTTCGCTCAATACCATTTCGAACTTTGCAATGCCATTCTGTGTATTTATGCTCAGGTGAATCAGCGTCCGGATTTATTATGGGCGTCATTAGCCAAGGCTCTAAAGGATATCCAGAGTCACCTGAAATAATTCATTTAAAAGTTTCAGTAAAGGTTAACTTAATTTCTTTTTACAGGCAAAGAAACATGGAACCGTGAACTGTCCACTTTAAAATAACTTTGTATAAATAAAAATGTTTGTACCAATTTTAAATAAATGTTTTATTTTTTATCTAACATTGATAATTAAGCAGAAATAAAGACATACCAAGAAGGAAATACTGTGTTATTCCCCTGTCATGCAACCGTTTCAATTCCTGACGCACATTACTGTGATGCCAGATAAATGCATCATGCACTCTACCTGGGTATCTGGCATTGACACTAATGATCCGACACTGTGAATCTGAAATCTAGAATAAACATTTTATTGATGAAAATAATTATGTACATTTTAAGATTCAATTGAGATTTGCCCACTTATAATTTTACTTACTAATTGGACATTAATGGTGTGGGCACCTTTTCTTTTATTTTTGTATTGGGCTCCTTGTGGACCAGATGGTGGGAAAATCTTAATATGTGTGCAATCGATCAGTCCAATAACACCCGGAATGCAATATTTTTCTTCAAAGCCATCAGCTATGGCACATCTTGCTGCTTCTGAGCCAGGGAAATGGACCCATTCTGCAAATAGTCTGAAAAAATTTTAGCTTTTAATTTTTTACTGTATAGGTATTGCTTTGTTGTTCTAATTCGTTTATTTCACTCACAAATTTTAGGTACAGAATAAATTAGAACAAAATTTAATAACTTGGTAGTATTCAAATGTCAATTGGCTAGTAACTTACTTTGTGTACAAGGCTTCCAAAAATTGGTCTAGGAATTTGCTAACCGTAGTTTGGCCTAAACATAATGAGTGGTCTTGGCCAACCTGCCTTTGATAACCTCCGTTTGCCAAGACTTGAATTGCAGATAAAACCTGTAAATAAGAACAATTCATCTTGTTTAACATTTAACAAACAAAGTACATATAATTTATTTATAAAATTAGCTTCGAAACGTTGCCAACTAACTTACTTTTAAATGGATTGGTAAGCCAGGGAGTTGTATAGGCTGTAAATCCTCCTTTAACCTCTCAATGAGGTAAAAGGCCATGGGTTTGTTTATCCGCCAAATCGCTTGGAATTCAGCATCCGGAATAACGAATGGATTGCACACGTCCCTAATTAAGTGTCTTTCAATTTTTCTGCGCTGTCTCGCCTCGTAACTACTTAAAATATAATTGTAATAAGCGAACGCCATGGCAAAAAATAAGTTGAATTAATTCGTCGTCGTCTCGTCCCAATAAACATTCAAATTCGTCCAATAATACCAACTCAAAAATATTTCCCTACAAACTGAAGCCAAACAAAAACCTTTTAAATTGGCAATATTTTATAAATAGGCATTTTATCAAAACAAATGATGCAGACACTGAGAACACCTATTTAAAAGATTTTTTTGTCCCATGATAGCAAATTGCAATTCAAACTGTTATGTTGTTATTAAAGCCTTATTTTTTCATACCATTGAGAAAATCACATTCTGCATAATTTTTCCCACAAATTGAGGAATAGCTGCTGTCGTTGAGCACCCTAGTTTGTCAGGCCCTTGTCGTCAATCCCAAGTGAGGACGATTAAATTATGATAATCAAATGTCAAAATCCGATAAAATGAAAGCGCATGTTAGGCATTGTCGAGATAAACCGCCACAGATAACGTACAATTATTATTTGTCGCAGTTTATCGAATGAGAGTGACATAAATTATGCGCATGTTAGCGGACGTCGACAACCTGAATTTTATCGATTTTGACATTTCTTAAGAGCGCGATAAAATTTAGTCGCGGTGCGTATGCTAGGCCCGCTGGAAACAAATGATTACTTTTTGTCGTATTTTTTAAGAAGCTATTTTACAGAGGGCTATTTTTTTTAGTTACGAGCTGTACCTTAAACTCAAACTCAAAATTTCTTTATTCAAGTAGGTTACATATAACACTTTTGAATCGTCATTGAATACAATGCAAAGTGATTCTACTTCCGGTTCGGAACCTATATCTACCGAGAAGACACCGGTAAGAAACTCAGCAGATCATTTACAGTATCAATATCTAACTTATTTCTATGTGTAGCTCACTTTGGACCAAGTCATATAGTTTTGGGTTTGATGTGTGATGAAACAAATAATTCTCGTTGCTATTATAATTGTTACATTGCCCAAGTCCAATCCAAAGGTAATTGTAGCAATTTTTCTCATGACTCCAATGAGGTGACGCTCCGAAAATAGTTTCACATTAATCAAAGTTTAATCCAGGCCAAAGTGTCTGTTGAATATTAACCTAACCGCCATTGCTTGTTATATAAATTTTAACGAGCACACCAATTGAAGTTTGGGTGGTCCTCTCGTAAAGCCTGGTGGAGGGTCATCTGAAACTATGCGCGGGTAAATATAGCTTTATGATGCAAATAGTCAAATGCTCGTTAAAATAGAGTGGTGAAACTCTTCCACGGTATCTACATCTATGAAGGTCATGGGTGAATGATGAATATCCTTGTATTCAGCTATCAACTTAAAAGAGTAGGGAATCAGTTTATTAATATCACATTTCCACTGATAAGCAAGTATCACCATTAATTAATCATAATGTGATTTGTAAACTAGATCTATGAAAGAAAAATCCGAAACATGTTTTGATCTACCCGGGAATTGAACTTAGGTCCCCGAGGCTACTCAGTCGGCTACTCAAACCATTGCGTTGCGTTATGAGGTTGCAACTAACTAATAAATTGCCTCATTAATGTTTACTTATTGATTTTAAGGTACATTATTTGAGGTTTTAAATAATATAATAAAAACTAACATATATGTATGTGACGCATATTCTGTACTTAATTTGGTGCGACTTAAAGTTAGTAGGTATCCTATTCTTACTTTACTTGTAAACCACTTTCTACGTTTCGTTATTTTTAGCAACACAATAGTTAATAGCTCATCATCATTTCAGCAGACAGACATTCATTGCTGTATAAAGGACTCTTCATAGGGCTTCTACATCCCTCCACTGGTATTAATTCAGGGGAAACTGTTCCCTCGAAATAAGGTCGTCTGTCGTTTTAAGGGGTTTTCAGCCACATTTTTTGAAATTTGATTTATCTGAAATGTTTTTTAATTCTACGATTTGGTATAGGATATTTTCTTACTTACAGTTTTATTTATTATTTCGCTGTACCTGTTTATTGTCGCATTCTATTTTATTGGTTAATTATTATAGATACTTATTAGTATCTTATTTGCTGATTTAAACATTTAAGATTATGCGTTCAACAAGATTGAGGAACGATATTTTTGTCGTATTCTTTTTGTTTCCAACAATTTACATGGAAAAACCCTTATATGCTTCACAAAGGATTTTGTGATCGCCTCTTTTAGCCTCAACATCAAATGCAACAACTTAGATAAGGTTGAAAATCTATTTTGTACCTGTTAAAAACCACAAAAAGCAAGTTAACTTTCCTGAAGTCCAAAAACATGCCATCGCCGTGTGTGGTCCTACTCTTTAATGAGGTTTCCATCTTCTGTAATGGTAATTTAATAGTGTTTACATTAACAGGAGCGTCCAAAACAATACCAAAGTAAAATATAGTTAACTATTTTATGAGCTAATATGGTTACTGAATAGACCGACACATGTTATACGGTACATGAAAGAGAATGTACGTTGCACCCATTTTTATTATATACCTATCATATCACACTATACCATGCGCGTGATAAATAATTTCTTTCTATTTATTTTATTATTATCCCTACTAATAATATTATAAATGCGAAAGTAACTCTGTCTGTGTGTCTGTTACGCTTTCCTGCTTAAACCTCTCAACCGATTTTGATGAAATTTGGTATAGGTATACGTTGAATCTCAAGAACGGACATAGGCTACTTTTTATTAGAAAATAAGGGGGGAAGGGGGGGTAATACCGCCTTTGGAAGTTTATATGGAAAAATGTTTATTTTTGAAGTTAGAGATATGGAATTTGGCACAAATATAGCTCGAAACTTGGATTAAAATATAGACTACTTTTTGTTTCGAATATTAGGGGAGAAAGGGGTAAAACCGACCATGAAAGGATGTAGTCCACGCGAACGAAGTCGCGGGCTAGTTTAGTTATAAGTTAAATAATTACGTTCCCATTAGAGTGTGGAAATAATTTTGAAAATAGGTCAATAGTTTTTGAATTTAATATTAGATAAAAAATATTTAAACTGTTTGAACGTTTTATTAATATTAAAGATTAATTTGGTCAGTCTTCCATGGCTTTATTTCTTGATATTTGTCTGTTTTAATAGTTATGCATGATAGCTCTTTGAAAAATTCAACAAAATAAAAGTGCTCTAGATAAAACATATGTCATTAATTTATTAGCTTTCCATATCTATGATTGATATCAATCGCGTGACATACGCCTCGTATTTTAATATTATACAATCCGTGGTTGCTTGAAGTCTAGTTTATACGGTCTTTTGAAAAAACTTTCAAAGACAATACATCCCATACCACATGCTTTGTTTCAAAAACCAAAATCTTTTTATCCCCAGCTAATGTGCCGCTCCCAAGCGGAGACTATGTCAATAAACACTACACCGTTCGGGATATTTTGGTCTCGTCTCTGTATACATTACGACTTCGCAGAGACATTTGACGACAGCCTATCAATCTTACAATAAATACCAGCTCGAAATACACGAGTAACCCGTCACTGGGCCGTCCAACTTTATACTTACGTTCCAGCGAGAGATTTAGAATACATTTTCTTGGATGAAAATGAATGGTTTTAGGGTACCGTAATCTAAGTGATACGTGACAGCTGTGTTTTAAAACGCTTCGGTGGTCTAGACCTACGCTCAAATAAAGTACAGACCTTTTATAATACTAACACAAAGTGCATGCGCCCTGTCTTGTAGCTAAATCTAGATTTTTGTATGTTTATCAAGCGATCAATCCTAATGTATCTCGACGGAGAAAAGAAGTCTTTCGTAGGCTGCAAACACTCTTTGATAGACCTGTGATAGGTCTAGACAACAGGCTAAGATGCACTGAGTATTTTAAGAACTGAGTTATGATCTCAATACTGGTGCCAAGAAAAGATATATTCTCTAATTACCATTTTAAATACGGCAATGGGGCATTAATAGCCCGTCTGGTTTACTTGTTAAACTCTATGTTCTTAAAACCCTGTCATGATTCAAGTAAAGTAAGAAAAATATATAGACAAAGTAAAGATTTTCCCTAAAATAAAGGTACGTCAAAATAAGTACGCTTTCAATCTTGTCAAGCATGAAGAAAAAGAAGTTGTAAAAAAATATGTTATTAAAAAGTGAATTGAGCCCGCCCTTTGGAACATCAATCCAATAAAATTTTAAACAAATAAATAAAAAGGATTTGTACGAAAAGTACTAGTACGTTGGAATAAGGTAAATGATACCACTGAAATGTTTATATGTACGAAACCATCATGCAAAATCACGACTCCTTATCGACTGTTTTTTTGTAACTCATAATTTGTGACTAGTAGACAGAAGACAAGAGTTTTAACGGCCTTTTTATATGTTTTTCACACGTTTGACATCAGAAACATGTGTTACATTCGGCACGTAAAACGTTTTAATATGTGTTATGACATTATCCGAGATGTATGTTTTTTTAATCTACGGTAGTGACGTTTTGTGGTGCTCCTACACTATTAATGAATGGAAATATAAAATACTAGGTTTCATAAATACGACCTAAGTAAGAAATACCTTATCTAGTAAAAAAAAATTGTATGTGTTGATTCGTTTGCAGGCGTCTATAAAACGAACTTAACACTTATTGTGCTTATTTGCCTTCATTTTTCATATCTCTACATATCAAATAAAAGTAGTTTAACACTAGAAGCGCGGGCGTCCCAAATTTGACCCACTTCGATGTTCTTCCTGCCCTAGTTAATAAATTATTACGCGTAAAATCGTCATTTTTTATGACTTTTCATAAAACATGATGGTAATTATTTATACGAGATTACAACCACGTAAATTCAATAAAAATAAAATAAAATCTAAATTTACCTCTAAGCGCGGTTGAGTCAATTTTGACCCAGCAATGGATATTGGAGTTTATACTTATCTTTCTTCAAAGATGATCAAAATTTCGTCAAAGTAGGTATAAACATTAGCTAAACGTGACCTAACACCTGCGGAAATCGCTGAATTTCTTCAAGACATCGACGAAGAAAACTCGGAAGGCGAGCCATTACATTCCTCCGACGAAGAGTGGCAACAAATAGCGACTCGTCATCCGATAATGAAAATCAAATTGAAGATAGGCCAGGTAAATATTCTTATTCAAAATAATAATATAGGAGTTATTTATTATTTGTGGAAAATAATAATTATTATTTTTAGTTGAAGAAATAACAGTAACAAATTCTGAAGATGAGAATACGGCTAGACAATTCAGGGGGCGTGGAAGAAGCAGAAATCGTGGTGGATCACGCAGTCAAGGACGGGGCCAGGGCCGGAGTCAGCCATCACATACATATAATTCGCAAAAAAAATTGCATTGGGAACAGAAATTACTGCGCCTGATGGAACAAATTGGAAAGTTGAATCAAAAAACTCTGCGCTTCCAGGTAGGCGGGGCCAACAAAATCTATTCAAAGAACGTGCTGGACTTACTCCGTACGCTAAACGTAATGTGGATGAGACTTGCAGTAGTGCTTGGCGACTTATGATTGACGCAAACATTTTGAAACATATTTTATCTTGCACCATAGCGGGAGCCCGACGTACTCACTCTCCCGACTGGGTCATAACAATCGAAGAGCTTGAAGCTTTTCTGGCTATTATTTATGTAAGTGGGGCAATAGGAGCAAAATGTTTAGATTTAGGTCAGTCAAATGGGGCAATGATTTTGTAAAAGCCACCATGTCTCGGGATAAATCTCGGGAGATTATAAAGTTTTTGAGATTCGACGTGAGATCTACAAGAACACAAAGACTGACAACTGACAAGTTTGGATTGATATCTGAAGTTTGGTATAATTTTATTTCTAATGCTCAAAGTTGTTATACGCCAGGACCCTACATAACAATTGATAAACAACTTTTTCCTTCCAAATGTCGATGCAGATTTACTCAGTTTATGGGTTCAAAACCCGACAAATACTGACAAAAGTTCTGGCCTCACATTCGTATAAATATACCCAACGAAATACCTGGACGTCAAGACAAACGTACTCGTTGTGAAGTAAAGTCTACTTGTGCAGGTAATAAATCGTGTGTGAAATGTGAAGCTTTTAAAAAAACGGTTTGCAAGAAGTGCACATCGAAAGAGTTTTTCATTTGCTCATTATGCGATTCTGACGAGTAATAATACTGCCATTTTTTAATTATGTTTAATTTTAATTTCCCGTAACGCCTGGATAACTTTCAAAATACAAGTACAATTTTCTATTGTGTATAGTATTCCGGATCTTACGACTTGAATTGTTTGAAATTAGTGATTTGTATTTCAAGCCAAAGTACACCAAAATAATGTGTAATATATAATAAAAACATTATATCATAATTACAAGTTTTATTTTTATGTTCGGAAGACCTACAGCTAAAATTTTCATACATAAATTGCTTAAATATCTTCGCATTATGGTAGCAAACATAAAATGGACAATATTGACCCATCCGCGCTTCTAGGGGTGTCAGTATGTGCCGCGCTTCTAGTGTTAATACGGTATTATATACATAGGCAGTAGTAGTATATAGTTGATTATGAGAATGAAATGTATGGTTTATGTTCCATAATTCTGAATTCGCTAATTGTATAAAATTTACAACTGTCGTGTTCCATTTCAAACACAAATGTTAATTGTCATCAGCGTCGAATCCAGTAATTAATAAACGTTTACCGCGATTAGAATCATAGAATACACGGAAAAATGGTGTCGAAGTGACGTCATATATAGTTTACTGAAACTATATGTGACATATAATTCTGTAATTATCATGAAAATTTGCAAGCCCACTCGTAGGTATAAACCAATACGATCAACACCTTCTCAACTCGTGACCACGGTTGTTGCAACCAAAACGAAATTGCAAGCAGGCAGTATGTACGGCCAAAAGTAAGCCTGACTTGATTCTGACTATGTATCTACATGATGTGTTTATTATACTACAAGTATTTCCCTTGATGTTCTGTTTACCGTACCTAACCCGAAGTAACTAAAAAAAATATGATCGTGTTTTAACCAGTTAACTTATTACCATAGCTACTGTTTATTTCAAGAACAAAGCAATCCCTTTTACCTGTTTAAGTCAAACATTATTTGCCCAATGCTACAGAAGTTGCTGCGCTTCCAAAACCGCGTAAGCGTATCGGCTTTTGGTACGATTCCGATTAGGATGTGGAAAAAACTGGATATCTTAGTCATTTGACTTTATTATACGGGCCAAAATGTGTAATAACTTTTTTGTGGCGTACTTTATATATGATGTAAATAAATTTGATCTTACTCGCTTAGAGGGTTATTTCAATGCCGCGCTTTCTGCAGTTACGGAATTGAACATACTGCTCTTAAGCGGTTTTGCACGCGTGTCGACAATACGTCCCATAAAAATTCATTTACCATTGAGGTTACATAGGTTGTTCTTCAAATCCTCCCAAAGTTGGCGTAAGCAAGCAGTGTGTACGATACCTATGTACCGTTCAAATTTAACCTTTGCAAGCACAGTGTAGAGGCACCGCTCGGAACACGTTTTTGGCGTCTGACAGAGGTACATCACGACCGTTTCGCTTTGACAAAAAGTTGATTGCGCTGTAAAACCGAACGAGCGCGTGTCACAGATAACACAAACAATAATAAAACGCGCCGTGGGCAGCCGTTTGTCGCGACCAGACTGTTTTTCGTGTCTGTTTCGGAAACGAAAATAAAAAGTTGAAAAAAGTAGGGTTCCGTATTTTATCGTTTTTGCATGGATTTTGAACGAAGTGCTTTATAGTTATAAGAATAACATATAACTGATCAGTCAAATATGTAAGACCAATTCACATTCAAAATCTGTGTATTTGCATCAATCATATTTTGTTTACTTAGACGATTGTTAATATGTTATACTAATTTTCCGACTAAATGTGTAGTTTACTCTAGATACTCTCATCCTGTCCACCCCCCGTTTCGCTCATGATAGCTAAGAAGTCTAAAAGATGCGCTTTTTATGAATAGTTTCGGTGTGCTCTATGAGATGCGCTTAAAGTGGTTGCACTTTCTGGAACAATTATGTGCACCTAAAATGATTGCGCTTCTAAGCATATTTGACCAGTCCTAAGCTGTATTTAAACCACATGTATATGGTATCAAGCGATAAAGGTTATTTGCTTTCATAACTCATATTAGCGTAGGAACACTGATAATTTTGCTGATTTAGGTTTACGTCGCTCATTATCATACATGCATATCTGGCAAAAATATACCTAACCTACTTTGTCGTCTTAGCCTCTCAATAGCCTTTTAATTACATATATAAACTTTTTCTCGCGATTGGCCGCAAACAATATATGTTCCGAATTAAATGACACAAAATTTGGTCACATATTAAACAAACATCACGAAATGAAAGTATTTATTCGATTTATTGAACCCTAACAATCTTGAACGGTTACATTTACGATGACACGAAATTAGAATTCTGTCATCGCACGATCCGAATATTGTCCCGGGGCAGTAAACCGCGTATAAACAGCGCGTAAACTAGCAGGGACAGCGTCCATTAACGCGCGTGTTGATGCAATGCACTGCATCTATAAAGCGCACCAATCTATCTACGTTAAATATAAATTGATGTTCTTGCTGAGCAAAGTCTTCTCGTTTCATTGAGGTTTTTATCGCTTTTGTCGTTAATGTCTTTTGTTTCTTTCGTCATGCTGTTTTCGTCTTTCGTTTCGATATGGTTTCTGCAAAACTATCATCGATTGCAAAGTAAATCAAGCTGGAGCCATGCTTTATTGGCAACTTTTATAATGAAATCTTGGTTTTTAAATCTTTTTTACTTTCGTTCAACATAAATCAAATAATTTACGCTTGTGGTATGAAAACACTTGATCAGGCTCATAGATGAAACTAATGAGGTAGTTAGTTTGCAACCTTTGCATGATTGACCTCATCCCACCTGATGTTAAGTAGTAATGAGGTCCTAGCTTAAGGGTGACAAGTACAGCCTAATAAATTTGTTACTGGACTTGTCGCTCTTACCTTGAAGGCTTCACCCCTGCTACTAATGTAGCACCCCCCAGGAGATCTGGAAACCTTACTCACACGCAGGAACACAACAACACAGAAGTGATTGTTATTTGGCAGCGGTCTTCTGTAAGGGTGGAGGTATTTCACCAGTCGGGCTGCTTTAGTTTCAGCGATAAATCGCTATGCCCTACCTCTCTTAAAATTATCCATTATTTAAATGAAATAGTCTGATTTGCTGTGCTGCATTTATACTTTGCATTTATTAAATAGACGTTTAGTCTTGATTCAGATGTAAAGTAATAGAACAAACCTTGTATAATATTGCATGGATGGAACATGAATGTATGATCCCGAAGTAAACTTCCTGAAACAACTTTACACAACAATCATTCGTTGATTCATTTGCAGTTTCTCGATGACATGATTTCCTGCAGTTCACAAAATTTAGAAACCGACTATACAGCATCACTAAGATAGAAAATAAACTCATTTACAGAAACGAACCGTAAAACAGACGACGATAACGAACGTTATCAAAAAATATTATAAAATTAAATCAATCGTTATTTTTTTTTAAAACCCCCAGAAATTTTCCTCATACTTTATTCTTTCGTAAAACATTAGACTCAGGTTTACGATCACGATGAGATATCCAAGTAAAACATTAAAAACTACTACTTTTTATGTTTACATAAGTGTATCTATTGCCTATCAGTAATAATCGATTTCTCCTAAACTAGACAAGCTTTCAAGTCAAAAAAAAAATAATTAAAGAATTTGCAGTACTTCACTTGCGTCCAAAAATTCCTTCTTACCGACTCCGTCTTAGTTGAAGGTGTTTGAGATTTTTCGACTCATGGGCATAGGTTAGGCATGCTGTACCTAGTCTAACTCGTAATTTATACAAAATCTATTTCCGTGGTTCTCACTTAAAGGAACTGGGCCCGTCAACACCAGTGACATACGTGTGTGTTGCTCGCTCACTCAGTCTAAACAAATCTGTCCTCGTTCTGCTTCTGGGAAACTTTTACACCGTTCTAAAAACATTTAAACTTTTTTCTGGGAGACACTTCTGTGTCTTTCGCTTCGTTTGCCGGCCGGCGCTTTATTGTAACTATTTCCGTTTTGTTTGTTTAAGTTCAATTGATCGTCGGAAATTGAACTTTTTTCTTTTGACAATGACAATGAGTAAACTGGAGAACCAAAGGTTTTGTCATCTATAATAAATCAATTTGCTCGTTAATCAACTGCTTACCTATTTATACAACGTCAGAATCGAATTTGAATATGGTAACTATGTTTTATCTATTTTTTACCATAAACAATTGAACGGAAGCAAAACATAAGACTTTCCGATTCAGAATCGTTTCTGATGCTTGTGAATCTGCCCATCAACATTACCAAACCAGATACTGTGCGCGAGCATAAATCCAGTACTACCAGACCCAAGCCTGGAACCTGTGATTGTTTGCACTTTGGGTTTGCGCTCCTAATCATTTCCAGTCCACTATTCTTAATCATTGGCGAATGAAAAAATACGTGTCTAATATTTTTTAATTACTACATATCGAACTAAAAAAAAAAAAACTACTAATTTATTGTTGACTCAGTCCGCTTCCCTATTTAATATTAAAATTTGAGCCCTTGCGAGGCTGTCATAAGGTTAACTTAAGAATGAGGTTGTACAGTCGCCGTCAGATATATCGGAGCAGACAAAGTGACCAAATACTTCTGAACAGTTAAAAATGTCAAAAAGTTCCATACACCACAAGTTATCATTAATATCTGAACTTTAATTACTTTAGTAATATCTGAGCTGATGCCAATAATAACTGAACACTCATAACGTCAATATGTGTCACGCACGTCATGTGTCTCATTTAGCTACCTGTGTAGATGAGTGTTCAGATATTATTGGTTAGTTGTGTGTATAGAAGTGATTGACTAGCATCTGCTCAGATATTATTGAAGTAGTGAATGTTCAGATATTAATGGTAACTTTTAGTGTATTTTTTTTTTATATTACACTTCAATTTCAATTGTGTATGGAACTTATCGTCTGCTCCAATATATCTGATGGCGACTGTACACGTATAAATGCACGTGTACGTTCTTGCAAAACGTCGGGAATGTCAGGAAGCTCGGTTTCGCACTGGACGACGTATTTGTTTCCACAGCACGGCTCTGGATATAATTAGCGGGCATCCTTCTTCGCGCTTCAGTGGGTATTTGTGTATGTTAGTTTGCGCGATGCTCACCTATCGATAGTTTAGGCTTGCTAGATTTATTTTATGTTGCTAGTATTTATAAAGGAGATTTATTTCTGTTAATATGGGCGACAGACACTCCAAGTAGCTCACTTGTTAAATTTGTGGCCAACCAATTATTTAGGTTAGGCTATTTTGTATTTTATGGTACTCCATTAAATAGAACCATTTATAAAATGCTGCAATACTGAGTACGGTTACTTTAATTAACTAATAAGTTCTTAAACATTAAAAAGAAGTTAAAGAGTTAGAACGCTGTAGCATTTAACGTCCGTTAACTTCTTAAATGTTTAAAATGGAACGCGAAAGTCATGGATTTTATAATAACCTCTTTTGATTTACATTAGAGTTAAAATGTAACAATGTTTAGTCGTAAGATCCAAAAACCAGACACAACAGGAAATCAATTTTTTCTGCCTTTTATTAGGTCATTCAATCTTAAGAGACAAAGTTAAGGACTTAAATTATTTGCTGCTTTTTGCGGTTGTACAATTTTTCATTAAAAATATATATTTTTTAATACATTTGGCTTAAACCCTATTTTGTTCGGCTTTAAATTTACGGGATTAATGAGCGTTGTAAACATGTACACCTGCATAATAATATAATATGACATAACTGTTACAAGCGGGTGTTTAAAATTTCATATGATAAATTCAAATTAAAAAAAAAATCAAAATTATTTATTTAGTAACACAAATTACATACAACAAATTGTGGTAAAAATATATAACACACTAGCTGTGCCCACGACTTCGTTCGCGTGGACTACATCCTTTTATGGTCGGTTTTACCCCTTTCTCCCCTAATATTCGAAACAAAAAGTAGTTTATATTTTAATCCAAGTTTCGAGCTATATTTGTGCCAAATTCCATATGTCTAACTTCAAAAATATACATTTTTCCATATAAACTTCCAAAGGTGGTATTACCCCCGTCCCCCCCTTATTTTCTAATAAAAAGTAGCCTATGTCCGTTCTTGAGATTCAACGTATACCTATACCAAATTTCATCAAAATCAGTTGAGAGGTTTAAGCAGGAAAGCGTAACAGACACACAGACTGACAGACAGACAGACAGAGTTACTTTCGCATTTATAATATTAGTAGGGATGGTTGCAATTAAGGGATTTTTTATTTTATTTTTTTCATTAGGTCTCCTAATAACTGTCAGACTGACAATGTTTAAAAAAACAGAATTAATAAATGTCAACACTAAATGTACTGTCAATAAGGATTAATCATTGCATGTATTGAATTATATAAATTGAAGACGCCAAACGTGACAAAAGGACAAGCAAACAACAAGCAAATCAACGTACTAAACACTACATAGTAATCGATTTCCGAAAGTCATCGTTAAACAAGATTAATTTTCCGGGAAAACAATTATCAATTTGACCGAGATAACCGACAACCCTATTCATAGCTATCTTGACGTCCCGACGCAAGACGACATCTCCGGCGCCGCCTGCGCAATTTACTCCAACCAATTTGGACACGGTTCCATTTTCCAAATCACTTCCAAATGATTCCAAATCCTGACCAACACAAAATAGGGTTCCAATCACAATATTGATTTCTGGAGGTTTAGAATCATGTGTGCTGGAGAGAATTCAAAGACACGCTCAGGAAATTAGACTTTGTTTACATAAGGCGAGAAGACAATGTGTTTTGTTCATCTCGCTGGGCAGGCGTCTCGGATGGGTGATCGCAAGTGAGCCGCGCGGCGCCTGTGTCGCCTACGTTGCACGAGTCACATGTTATCTATACAGGGTGGTTAAGAATGTTATCCTATATTTAATTGTTTGATTGGCTTTGATTAACCTGGAATATTTTGGCTGTTATACACCTAGTTAGTCGTGTAATGAGCTTTTGTGTTTTTTTTTGTGTGTTTATATTTAACGACCTCCGTACCCGAGAGGCGTGCTGGAATTTTGTCGTCGCGCCATCTCTGAGGTCCCGGGTTCGATCCCCGGTCGGGTCAATATGGAAAACGAACTATTCTGTATTGTCTCGGGTGTGGGTGTTGTGCTACCGTCGTTGTTTCTGATTTCTATAACACAAGTGCTTTAGCTACTTACCAAAGAATTAGAGCAATGTATGTGATGTTGTCCAATATATATATTTATATAGGCATTGTGGTACCACTGTTGGTACTGGTTTCTTATGCATAAGTACTTAAGCGTTTTTCTTTGGGACCTGCCATGTATGTGATTTTTACTGATATGTATTTATTACTCATTACTTGTTGCACCCGAATTATTTCGTGATATTTCGGGATAAAAAGTATCGTATAATAAAACATATTCAGTATCTCTTATTACCATGGTTATCTCAGTTTCAAGTTAAATTAGACTTTGGACCATTTTTGCTATGCTTGTGATAATAAAGAGACACCTATGTGCGTCATGACGCGGGTGACAATAATGTTTGTGTTTTCCATTGATCCGTGGTTCGAGACACCCTGTACCAGGCGATGACAAGGAAATTCGTCAGCGGAAGAAACCGCATCGGGGCCAGCGCGTAAATCCCGGCTGAGTGACAAGTAAAACTTTATTGCACTATAAATTAGTGGATGTATGTAGGTTCAAAAATAGCGCCATTGACGTTGATACGGGTGTAAAGTGTGAGCTGTCGCATGCTGCGTTTACGAGTGGCAACTATTGGAAACTATGTTGTCATCTATAAATGTAGACAAAGCTAAAGAAATGTTTATCTTTCTAGACTTCACAACACATCACATAAAAAAAACTCAAAATTAAAAAAAAAAAGCTCGAAAGAAAATTTACTTAAGTCTGGGTGTGCTAGTTCGACGTCTCCAGTTGATTTCTATTGTCAGGCTCTTTTAATACAAATGAAAACCTTAGTATGAAACCAGTTGATTGGCGTGTAGTGCATTTAATTAACTGTAGTTACAATAAATTTGTGATAGACCTTGGAATAACACAATCAAAGGCTTTCCTTCAACTGGAGTGGAGATACTTCAGTGGAGTAGTAGCTAGGGCAAGGCGACTAAAGCGCGACAGATCACGATTTCGTTTCTCGGTTAGGTCAATATAGAAAACGGACTTGGGTCTAGGTGTGCTAGGTCGTCTGATACTCGCAGTATAAGGGAACACTTTCTTTTAAGACCGTTGACTAATGGTATTGTTTAGTGCATATCTATAATTCCAAATGGTGTATCACCCATTAAAACTATAATATATACTACTTTCTAAAATTGTGTATAAATGTAGGTATGTACATAATGGGACAAATACTTTCATCAACACTATCGGTTGCAAACCCTGAAAACTAAACAAACATTTTATTTTCACAAATTCTGTTTAAATCAAATTAATTGATTAATATTTCCAATAAACACGCTCCTTAATCAACCGGCCCATTAATCTCAACGAAAAAAATAAACCACAGCATCCGTTAAACGTTAAATGGGCCCGATTTGTCTTCTGTAACGTAAACATTAAATGAGCCACATCAAATGGACATAATATAGTGAGTCGCAGAGAGGAAACGTTAGCAATAATATTAAGTTCAATTTGTAAATATACATCGTAGCGAATTTAATGCTTAATTGTCATACAACGCAAGGTAGCAAAGTATCAGCGTATTACACCACTAATCTCAATGGTACTGATTTTTTATGGCTCTGACTAATTTACCATTTTATTGATAAAATTGAAAGAGGACTAGTTGTATTGGGTTTTATAAAAAACGTAGCGAAAATAGCGATAGCTTTGTGGTTTTAGTTGCCTGAATCCTAAACCTGCTTTAATTTCAGGATATTGCTGTGTACAAATCACTCGATGTAGGTTTCCATTGAACTCCTCCAATCGTCCCTGTACCTATTGGTCAGATAGCGTGGTAATATTTACTCAAATACTCTTAATATTTTCTCTTTGCTTTCTTCCTATCACCTCATTTGCAGCTTTCGCCGTATTTTTTTCTATCCGTGCGGTCTCAATGTTAGGACTTGAAATATATATTATATCAATGAAATGTTCATCACTTTTCCTTCCTTCACTGTCCTCCGCAGCATTGTGTCACGGTGTCAGATTAGTCGGCGACATGCGACCATTGACAAAGTCCATTAATGCGCGCGCGCCGTTCTGTAAACAAACGAACACAGTGACAGACACTGGTAGTTGGCACCGTGACAATTTTGGAGCTCCAGGGTGGCGTCTTAGGCAGACTGTACACTCAAAAAAGGATTTTTTTTTATTTTAAATGACGATACATTTCTTCATTGAAGAACAATCTACCAACGACGCGTGAAATATTTTGTGGAAGTCATTAATCCAATCGGGATTTCAATGAAACATTTTAATTTAAAATCAAACATGAGATACATATAATCGACCACTAATTGAATAGCGTAAGCACTAGTTTCATAGAAATCTGATTGATTTTAGTGTAATTTGGTATGCTGACATAATTTTAAAAGTTGAATAGATCGCTCATAAGTGAAATTTTATAAAAAAATCACCTTTTAAAGCACGTCTTTAATCAAAACGGATGGATAGTTTTGAAAGGGGATGATCTAGTTGTGATTCATAATCACTAAACGATGAATGAGAAATCTTTTTATTCATGTAGGTAAACTACAAAAGTAATATTTATGAATCGGCTATCTATTATAAACCTAATGAAGCATTGGTGTAACATATCCTATTATTATCTTGTTTTTTTATTTTAATATTGTTATTACTTCATGTCGCTATATTCCTTTACTAAGGAATCTTATTTCTTAAATTTCAGTGCCTAATGTGTCGCTGTTATCCTATACTAATAAAACTCATTTCTATAATTTAAATCCCTAGATGGAAAAAACTCGTATGCGCCGTCTCTAAACGAACCCAATTTGTCTTTTACAAAGCAAACATCAAATGAACCACATCAAATGGTTGTCGGATTGTCGGTGACAAGTGACGCCATTGACGAAGTCAGTTAATGCGCCTGCGTCGCTACGATTAGTAAGCAAATGAGCGCAGTGACAGATTGGGATGAATAGCTGGCATCGTGACAACTCGTTAATCGTTGGGGTGAGAAATAAACGCGCTGGAATATTTAAGTCTTTTGGCTCGAATCTTCAATCATCATTTAATTTTTACTTAGTATTTATTACATTTAAAAAATCTGAATTTACTTAATTTGATTTAGTTCGGTCTGTAGGTCGATATTTGTCACTTTCAAATCGATCTTCATTATAAGTAAAAGAATTCATGCGAGTACCATCCCTTTCGGATTTTAGAATTGGCTTCTATCAGATTTGCCATTAGCAAACCATTTTTGGAACCAGATACATAGATGATAGTATGAAAAGCCAAATACAATCGTTGTTCAGAATGTCACTTGATTGTTGTACTTTTATGTATGAAACTGCTGCATGTAGATACTTGTAGGTATCAGCTGCAACTTTGATTATGATGAACAGAATCCATACTTATATTATAAATGCGAAAGTAACTCCGTCTGTCCAGCTTTCACCCCTAAACCACTGAACCGATGTCGATAAAATTTGGCATAGGTAGGTATACGTTGAACCTCTAGAACGGACATAGGCTACTTTTTATTTTGAAAATAAGGAGGAATAGGGGTAATATCGCCCTTGGAAAAATGTTTATTTTTAGAGATAGACATATGAAATTTGGCATAAATATAGCTCGAAACTTGGATTAAAATATGGACAACTTTTTGTTTCGAATATAAGAGGAGATTAAATTATGTAGTCCGCGCGAACGAAGTCTCTAGAAGCACAGCTAGTAGTAGCAAAAAGGGACTGAAACACAACAATAAGTATATTAGTTAGTTCAAATATAATGAATCACCTCCTGAACTCAAAAAGAGCAATGGCTCACCGCTCCCACATCGACATGGCCCGAGCATGTGTCTCCATAAAACCGGCAGTTACTGCCAACTATTTCGGCTGGCTGCCAGAGAACAATCCTTCTTAAGCTTGAACTCCACCAATACAAAGATGGGAAAATGTACCGGTCCAATCAAAACTTAAGTATTCAATAGCTTCAACCGTAACTGCTAAGAACATTTCTTCGGTCTTCATTCAAAGACATTTCCAAAGGATATTAGAAACAGAAAATTTTTATCTCCCCTTGCGGTGCGGGAATCGAACCCACGACCTTCACATATCGCGCGTGCTGCGCTTACCAACTGAGCTAACCGCAAGTTATCGTAGGCGATGAAATTTTTCTGCTGTATCAACGGTTAGTCTCCGGTAAGTGCCCTCTGCCGATTATGTTTAGAACTACATACTTATCGATTCTTATTCGATTCCCGCACCGCAAGGGGAGATAAAAAATTTCTGTTTCTAATATTCAAAGTTCGCTAGAACGGCGTTTAGTACTATAAAAATAATAATATCGTTTTCCAAAGGAATTGTAAACTCTACAGGCGACCTAAAAGCTGGCTGCTACCTCGCCAAGCGTCATGTTTGCCATTCAGCAAGAAAATACAGCTAGCCCTTTAAATCAAGGTGCCATTTTCTCTTAATTAATTGTATTACAATACTGGTACAGTTGCTATTTTGGGATTTAGAATTTAAATTAAAATATTTTTCGTTGGTAGTAACGAAATGTCAAATTTAAAAAGAATTATAAATAAACCCAAAAAAGCACAAGTCGAGTAGGTACGGTGTCTTGACACAAATAAACACAATTTTTTAATTTAACTAGTTAATAACTTAGTGTTAATTCATTTTATCATAGGATGGAAAGGATATTACGGGATCAAATCCTTTCTCATCGCTATGTCGGTTCCTCTCTTACTTACCATCAGGCTGGGAAGATCCAATATACTTTGCTTTTATAAAAAAAAAATATGTAACATATGAATATACTTTATTATCTACTATATAAAAATAAGTCGGGTTTTCCTTCCTGACGCTATAACTTCAGAACGCACGAACCGATTTTCACGGTTTTGTATTCGTTGGAAAGGTCTTGGGCTCCGTGAGTTTATAGCAAAGAAAATTCAGGAAAAAAATCAACAGAAAAGCGGGAAAATCCTCTAAGGCGAAACGAAGTTCGCCGGGACCGCTAGTTAATGTATAAAATAAACATATTGTAATAAGACGGTAGATATACGACTTTTTCATAAGTTGCTTTCGACATATTTGTATTCTTTTTTTGTTGTCTTGCCTCGGTTTTGGTGGAGTTAGTGCCTTACGTGTGATTTTGGCTGTCTGTTGTAATTAATTCGGAGAAACCCAACGATGGCGCGACAAGATAAACATTGTTTTGTTTAAGATTACATGAGTACGCGACGTTTTAGATTTGAGTTGTTTTGAGATTTGTACGGAACTGTAGTGATTTATCGTGTTTGAAAAGTTCGTTGAATTCTGTTTAGATGCTTTAAAATATTGGCTACACCGTTTTTAGACAGTAAACAGTGTTCAAATATGTCAGTTTATAATTTATATCTTTTTAGTTTGTTATATTGAGTAGTCCCCGTATAATAACAAAAATATTTTACAAAATCATTCAGTTTAATTGACCTGCAACCGATATTAGTTCGATCAGATGATCCGAAAGCTGAAGTTGCCCAAAGTGTATAACGTACCTACAAAAATGAAATCTATTTGATAACTGTAAAGTATCTTCTACCTACAAAAATCTATTTGAAAACTGTTAAGAAGTATCTGTTTTAAAACTACCTAGACGTTCTCCTTACTTGTAAAATTTCACGCCACATTAACAGTTCAAACATAATTACAAGTAAAACTAATCCCTCACAGTGCTTTACAGATTAAACCCAATAATATCGGATTACAACCAAAACAATCTTGTTCGAATTAAATTTGACAGTACTCCTATCTTGCCTGGTTAACGCACTATCAACTTTAAAGCTGTGAACTTAAAGTTGAGAGTGTTTGAGTTAATAATGGTGAAGCGTGTCACAGAAGCTTTTTGTTCGACCGCTTTCTTCGTCTGGTTTGTCTCTTTTTGTCACATCATTTGGAGTCAATTAGTGGTCTTTAGTTTTTATTAGAATGTGTAATAGGATGTTAAACGACGGGTTCCCGAGCGTTTGAATGTCAAGACCAATTAATGGCGACTAATTAATTCGTAAGGATAGAGATTAATCTGTTTTCTTATTAAAAGGACACATTATTTTTGTATATTTTAGTCTGGCAGTTGGATGTTTGACCTCTTTTTAATGATGCGGATTTCCATGTTTATTTTTATAAAGTGAAGTGTTATACAAATAACTACTTATTTATGCAAAAAAATATTTTATTTGGAGTTTACGACTATGGACAGTCTCGTCACATCGTTTCATGTAATTTTACGAAAAAAAAAAATAGCTAGGTGCCCCGACGTACGTCATAAAACCTATTTTTTCCTAAGACTAACAACCATTTTGAGTTTAACGAAACTAACAAACAGCTAGTAATTTTTGTAATAAGTAAGACTAGCTGTGCCTGCGAATTCGTTATCGTGGGCTACAGAACTTTTTTTTCTAAAATATAAGTAGCCTAAGTTACTTCTTATTACATCAACATCCTGCCAATAAAAGTCCAGTTAAAATCGCTCATGCCATACCAGTTAGGAATAGACAGACAGACCAAAATTGTAAAAAAAAAATTGTAGTAAAAAGCGGTTACGTCAATACAACAAACAGACACATCAATTTATAAATATAATTGATTATATCAGTAGTTAATATTTTTATATCGCCTATAGTAGGCAATTGAAGCTACCTAAGAGAGGTAAGGTATTACGATTTATCGCTCGAACTGGAGCAGCCCGACTGGTGAAATACCTCCACCTTACAGAAGACCGCAGCCAAATAACAATCACTTCGGTGTTGTTGTGTTTCTGCGTGTGAGTTAGGTTTCCAGATCTCCTGGGGGGTGCTACATTAGTAGCAGGGGTCAAGCCTTCAAGGTAAGAGCGACAAGTCCAGTAACAGATTTATTAGGCTGTACTTGTCACCCTTAAGCTTAACATCAGGACCTCATTACCAATTAACATCAGGTCCCACCTGAGGTCAATCTTGAAGTGTAAAATAAAAAAAAAAAAAATACCTTAGGTGCGAAACCTATACTGCAGAGTAGATACCGATAAGAAACTCTAAAATAGTTATTACGGTTTGATTACACGTAACTACGACTAGTAAAGACATTCATTTCTAGAACGGTTATTCGAGGCAAAAAAGTGTTCATTCGGGGAAATGTGTAAAGGTGCGTGATATCGTATACGCAATCCGTATTGTTTCCTTCTTTTCACACTATTTGAGATCGTGACGCAGTTACCCTTATTAAATTCAACAGGATATATTTTTTAATCGATTTTAATTTATTCAAGCATGTTTTTGTACAGATATTTCCCTTGCACGAAGCAAATATTAGGAAAATAATATTATGGAACAGCATCGTACGGGATATGTGAAGGTTGTGGTATGTCTGTTTCTTTAGTGAGAAAAGTGATGTATATTATGATTATAGGATAGGATAGGATAAGGAACTCTAAATGAGAATTCGATAGAAACCAAACAAAGTCCCCGATAGTTCCGATCATTGCCAGCGCCACAATGGACATGCGAGCGACCAACAGTTTCGTAATAGTTCACTTTCTTCCGAGCCACTGTGCGTGAACGATCGCTATTCATTCCGTGCTGTTTAATTGTTTCTGCCTACACTGATGTTGCGCAAAAACTTCCGTTTTAGACGCCAGTAGGGTTGTCAGGGTGACCAGCTGGTTATGCGTGTGAGGGCACCACAGTCGGCAGTACACCGGTCTCCATTGCGAGGCAGGGTTGGTTCAGTTGGATCGACCAGCCCTGCTCTCCCCTGGACCAACCCCGGGGGAAGAGACTGTGCTGCATAATCGCGGCTATTTCGCGCTGGTGGTGCTGTGGTAGTTATGGCTGAGCCGAGTTTCCAATAGCATCACCATTAACGGCGATGAGGGGGGTTTTAGTAGGTACTCCTGCCCTTCTCAGGGCGGGGAGTCCCACACACGCCGTCACTTCCCTCGGGTGACGGTACGGTATA
The DNA here is from genome assembly GCA_037074685.1 of Glyphodes pyloalis. Taxonomy (NCBI): domain Eukaryota; kingdom Metazoa; phylum Arthropoda; class Insecta; order Lepidoptera; family Crambidae; genus Glyphodes; species Glyphodes pyloalis. Next base: position 13,001,139 of record JAYKKO010000007.1, read on the forward strand.
ATGATGTGCCAACTCGGAAAAAACGTAACTCGATTTAACCCGAGTTAAATTTAACGGAACTCGGGTTGAACTCGAGTTTCGTAACCCGAGTTAACTCAATGGAAGAGTAAATAATTTTTACCAACAAATTCCTCCAGCGTCGCGTAATAGTCAAGAAAATTAAACAGACCTAATATTTTCTTACATGTTTGAATTAATATTTTTTTATTTAAAATTTATTGGGAGAAATATAATAACAAAAGTAAAAAAGGAAATTATTGTTTGAAGTCGAATAACTTTTCTATTGATATTTGGCTTGAATTTTAATTTAAAAAAAATATATGTTCATTATTAGTAACACTGTCTAATTATATAGCAGTCTTTTCAAAATTAAATCAGACTATCATTATGATGCACGTATGCCATAGGTAAACTTATAGGCTAGTTATCACAATCATTCATATCAATATTACAAGAAGCTCATTACTTAATTAGTATCACAAGATAAAATGTAAAGTAGTTAAATTATATGTTAAGATATCATACATAACTGTTTGTATAAATAAAAGTGTTACTAGAAACAAAACGAAAAATATTTTCCTTCTGTCAATTAACTAATAATTAGTAATTAATAAACAAAACATAAAGCTTACATAAATAACTAAAAAACTTCTTATAGGTTTGAACAAAAATAATCTCTTTTTTCTTTAAATTAAAGAAAAAACAAAAATCCATATCGGTTTCATTCGATCTCAACTCGTCAACTCGAGTTGACTTCTCTCCGACTCGATTTAGAACTCGAGTTGGTTCGAGTTAAGCCCAACTCGAGTTAACCCGAGTTAGTTACTTAAGTTAACCATCACTAGTACGGTACATCAATGTATTTCCCCTCGTTAAAAAAAGGTTGTCAGGGTAAATTGGACATCGCCGTGGCTTATCGTTCATAGCGTTTTTCCATGGCGCCAACCAAGGGCGATGAGAGCGTGGGCAGTGTTTTTGGTTCAGGTAGTCCCCGTGTCTCCTGTCTTGTGCGGGGAATTCCCGCACCCGCCGCTGCCATCACCAAGCCGTAGGCCTAATGCAGCAAATGCATTTTCTCCCAAAAAAAAAGGTTACTTGGACATGATTCACTTTTCAAAGGCTATTTTCCTTGATGTACCTAATTGACAAATAATACCATATTTAAAAAAAAGATGTAAGATTTTATCCCTACTATATATAATATTATAAATGCGAAAGTAACTCTGTCTGTCTGTCTGTCGTTTCCTGCTTAAACCTCTCAACCGATTTTGATGAAATTTGGTATAGGTATACGTTGAATCTCAAGAACGGACATAGGCTACTTTTTATTAAAAAATAAGGGAGGGATGGGGGTAATATCACCTTTAAAAGTTTATATGGAAAAATGTTTATTTTTGAAGTTAGATATATGAAATTTGGCACAAATATAGCTTAAAACTTGGATTAAAATATAGACTACTTTTTTTTTCGAATATTAGGGGGGAAAGGGGTAAAACCGACCATAAAAGGATGTAGTCCACGCGAACGAAGTCGCGGGCACAGCTAGTTTTTTATAAATTAAAAATTGACAAAGAGACTGTATTTTAGTTTGTTTGTTAGGTAACATAATGAAGATATTTTTGTCATTAAGTCTTGACTGTTTAAAATACTTATGTGGAGTATTAATCAATGTTGTATTATCCGCTTTCCATACTTTAATTAAATAGAATATTGTATTCGATAAAAAAATCGTTACGTTCAATTCTGAAGATTAAGAAATATTTTTTAATAGCATTTTTATGAAGTGTTGTAAAACTAAGTCAGTATTTTATTTTAACGCCTGGCAACCCTAAGTTCAAAGGAAACAGTGTCTTGGCCGAGGTAGTTTTTTGGTTTGAATTTTAATTGTCTTCCTGTCGTTGGTCAAGACGGGTATAAGGTTACTGTATTAGGCCAAACATTAATTACCAATGATTGGCGATTAAACTTCTGTAAAGTCTTACTAACATTAATTATTTTCATTGGAAGACCATTAAACATCTTTAAAGTCTAATTGAATACAGCATATAAATAATTAGCGTTTAAATGTTATTAATGGTATTACAACATATAATGTTTTTACATAGATATTATGTTTACTTGCAGGCACGTATTTTATACTTTGTATTAGTCAGATATATGTAAAGCCTAAAGAAAAGTATCATGCAATTAGTTAGTCAATGAAACCAAAACAATGAAATCCGTTGAAAACATACCAGAGTTTTCAACGGAACGGAGAGGCTTCCTCTCTACAGACTATAAGGTGAAAATAAATGTAAAATAATTGTTATATGTTTCATTATCCACAACTTTTTGTCACGTACAATTTTTTCTCTCCTGTTGACTTGGTTTGAAGCGGAAAGTAACATTTAATTATAGGTTTTTAATCATAAGCCAGCTAAGCTTTTGTTTTAAATATGTTACTACACTCATTGATGCTCTTGTTATTATTTGTATAGAAAACTACCTACAAATGGCATATATCTTACTTTATGGTAAGCAAAGATGAAGTCAAGGATGATGTAATAGCCTATTTGTCTTGTAAGTTTGAATTCAAGTCATACTAATCCGGAAACAAGTTTATCCCTTAACACCGCATATTAAAAATGATTAAGACGAAATGCTTTGTACGTACTATCAAAATCGTAACAACAGAATGAAGGGTTGAGTGGGTTAAATTGCAGTTTTCTATAATATTATTTTAAAGCTGAAGAGTTTCTTTATTTGTTTAAACACGCTAATCTCAGGATGCTCGTTTAAATTAAACAAATTGTTTTGTGAGATAGTCCATTTATGGAGGAAAGCTTTAGGCTATAGGTATAACATCACGCTACCTCCTATAGGAGCAAGGAATCAGCAGAATACGTGGAAAAAAATGGAACAGTACATGTGTGAAGCCGCGGCCGGCGAGTCTTATTATAATGTTTTTTAGCCGTGACTGCACATATTAATAAATAAATAAATGCGCCAGACAACCACACCAATCGCCTGGTCTCAAACTAAGGTTTGCCCTTGTACTATGAGCACCAGACGACGATTACTAACTGGAGGCGTCATCTCAGCACACCCAGACGCAAGTCAATTAAGAAAAGTTCGTTTTCCAAATTGACCTCACCGGGAATCGAACCCGGGGCCTTTCGCGCTTTGGTGCCTACATTACCCACCGAGGCCGTCATGTTGATACATTTTTGAGTCCTCATATTAACTACTCCCAAATCCGTATAATTGTTATCGTTTCATCGATTACGGTAGATAAAAAGATACGTAAAAACACGACCATTGAACATAAGTAACGATTGCAAGACCACCTATGTCGGCAACGTTTTGTAACACAAAAAACACAATGTGCGTAATTAGTATTAGCTAGTCGCTTGTCAAGCCCAATATCGAAACAGAGAAGCCTTTGCTAAACGTGCCTTGTACCAGTCAATGCTTGACAAATGAACCTCTTGATCAATCGATAAATCGATAAATGCCGATCAAACGAGACTGAAAAGACGTTTTCAAGGTACCGTTTAGATTTGACCCTGACTTGTTTAAACAAATGGAAAAGGAATTAATGATCTTCTTTGATTGATCTGTTGGTGATCGATTTAGTTGGTCATTTAATAGATTTAGGTTGTCTTTCGAGATTTTTACATTTTTAAATATTTATACGAGTAGAACATTTTCATATCTCACCAAATTTATATATATTTTACAAATATTGTAAAGCTGAAGAGTTTGTTTGTCGGTTTGAACAAGTTAATCTCGGAAACTACTGGCTTGAATAGTTGAGAAAGGCTTTAAGCTATATAACATCAAGCTGTTCCACTAGGAGCGAAGAATCTGAAAGAAATGTGGAAAAAACAGGGATAGTATGCGTGTAAAGTGGCAGGGCACTAGTTATATTTATAAGAACGAAATGGACTTGATTAACGTAACGTAGCATGATATCCCGCACCGCAAGGGGAGATAAAAAAATTATGTTTCTAATATTTAAAGTTCGCTCGTACGGCGTAAAGTACTATAAAAATAATTAAGATGCCAAGGTGTCTTCGATTCCTTGGTTTTCAGACATTTCTGCAACGAATGTACCACGGGCCGGTAAGTATGTAGTTCTAAACATATTCGGCAGAGGCTACCTACCGGAGGCTAACGGTTGATACAACAGAAAAATTTCATCGCCTACGATAACTTGTTGTTAGCTCAGTTGGAAGAGCAGCACGCGCGATACGTGAAGGTCGTCGGTTCGAATCCTGCACCGCAAGGGGAGATAATTATTTGTTCTGTTTCTAATATTTAAAGTAGCATGATATTATCATATTATTTTGATAATACGTACAAATTGTTTATTTGCTTGATTTCGATTCAAAATTATTTTAAATTTACATGGATATAGCAGATCAATCGAAATAACCTATCTCAATGTTTTAATACAATTAAGAGAATATATATCTAGACCTTAACTTATTGATCATAACCTAGGGACGGCTTAGTATTTGATTTCCATAAACAACTTGCTTCTGACCAAATTGTACCTTGAAACAAGCTTAACATTGGCAGAGGCTATAGTTTTAATAGCAAATATTTGTGTTCTATCTTGAAATGACACTGGCAGAAATAGACTACGTTAAAACTTTGACGACTATGACACTATGATATGTAAACTCTAAAAAAGTTCCTTCAAATTATTAATTAGTTACATACCAATAAGGTCGAAAATCCATCGTCATAATTGTATTTACTTTTTTGTAAAGTATTGCTTCCTTGAAAGATTTCAGCGCACATTTTTCATTGTTGACTGGCACATTATAAGCAGTCTTAAACAATTTCCGACGTTATTTCTTTGAAGAGATGATGCACAGCTTAAACAAGCATATCAAATAGTGTTCGCTGACGTGTTTTATCACACATCTAGTAAATTGAAAAAAAAATGATTGAGAAACGTTCTAGGTTACGTCTTATATCATCGCGTGATATAAATTTATGTAGATAGATAAACTTTATTGCACAGACAAATTTACAGAAATTGGTTTTACAGATATAATTTACTTAATTATGTCTGTAAAAGCCATTTCTGTAAATCAATTTAGGCGGTCTTATTGCTAGAAAACAATCTCTTCGAAAAAGTAGATATCGAGAAACAGGTGCGGCCGTGTTTATTGAGAAAATATTAACAGGAAATATAAATACCATTACATGATAAATACAAAAAAAATAATGAAACAAATAAATAAATAAATATATACATATCCATTAAGTATTTACGGTTTAAACAAACATATAGAATAAAGATATGAAATCAAATTAAATACCAACAAATGCTTAGCATTATTTAAATACTTTTATAAATAAGTTCGCGTTTAGTGTAGTTTAGTGTAGGTACAGTCAGCATCATTAGTTTGTATACACCTCAGTACCTTATTCCACTAAACGTCCATGTGACTGAGTAAGTGAAATAGACAGTTAGATTAATGTGACAAGGTACTGAGTTGTATATGTCACCGTAAGATTGTAAAAATCGTTAGATTACAATCTACCTCGCGAGATTGTAAACTGTCGACAGATTGTGAACCGTAACTGGGGATTGCAATTTAACGGATTATTTTTCGCTTTATTGTAATCTATCGAAATGAAACCGTTAAATTACAATCTGTTAGGCGTCAAACTGTCAACTGTCCGAAAGCTCTTCCTGATTGGTCGGTTTATTGTATGAGCGACCAATCACGACCAGCCTTTGTATGTCCGCGTAAAGTAGGAATGAAATTCAATTCAAATCATTTCTTTTATTTAAAGAAATAGAGATGTCGTTTAAATAAAATAAATGCACTTCAAAAAATCTTTAAGTACATATTTATTTACTATTAACTAGGTAATCAATAATCCTGACATACGTTGAGAAATAATTGTACCGAAATATTTATTCTTCAAACACTCGAAATTATAATTGAAAATTACAATAAAATGAAACAATTATTTTGTCTTTTAACACAAATTAAAATTGGAAAATTTTAAGAATCTTTTATAAACAAATATTTAGTCCTTTAAACATACCATAAATTAATAGTATAAAGACAACAAACGAAATAACAAACAAATATGGCGAATGACGGGGCAGCGGGGGCACATAACTCTCAACCAATCAGCGCGCGAGATGCATTTCGTTCTACATCAGTTCACAATTTGACCGATTCCCATCGATAGATTACAATATAACGAAAAATAATGCGTTAAATTGCAATCATAATGTTACGGTTCACAATCTGTCGACAGTTTACAATCTCGCGAGATAGATTGTAATCTAACGATTTTTACAATCTGACGGTGACATATACAAACTAAAGACGCTGACTGTATACAGTCAACGTTAAAGTAACTTCCAGTTTGATATAGTTCTTATGCCAACTGTACAAGGGTGGTGTAAAGTCTTAAGTGTATTGTCTGACATGCTTTTGATAGTACAGTAGTAAGTACATTCGTTTTTTTTTTCAGATTACTTGCTTTGTGAAAACGTATTAGTAGTCCCAGGTACCATTCTCAGTTGTGCGATCGTCAATACCTTTGACTGACCCGCTGGAAGAATGATTGGCACCTTGGCTGATTTATCAAGGCACAGTACCTACACGTTTTACGTAATGTACTGTACAGTCTTAAAAAATATTAACAACTATATTGTTAATGATGACGACCTCCGTAGCCGAGAGGCGAGCGGGCCTGACTTTGGCGAGCGCCATCTCTGAGGTTCCGGGTTCGATCCCCGGTCGGGTCAATATGGGAAACGAACTTTTCCATATTGTCTCGGGTCTGGGTGTTGTGGTACCGTCGTTGTTTCTGATTTCTGTAACGCAAGTGCTTAAGCTACTTACCACAGAATCAGAGCAATGTATGTGATGTTGTCCAATATTATTTATTCTATGAAACCGATCGGGTCAATATGGAAATCGATGTCTAAATTATCTTGGGTCTGGGAGTTCTGGTACCAATTTTGTTTCTCATTTATTTAACACAATTGATTTAGCTACTTACAAAAGAATAAGAACAATGTAAAAGAGAGATATTTGTTTTGATGTCCAATTATCTTACAGTGGATCCAGTTGAATATTATACATGCTGACTACCTCGGTGGCGCAGTGGATAAGGTAGGCGGCCAATTAATAAAAATAATCTGGTAACTAAATTTCCAGGTGCCCATCTATATTGGTGCAATGACAAACCCAACCTGCATGGAAATGGTCTGACTCAGTATAATCCTGAACGTTTCAATCGTCGCCGTCTTCCGCACTCCCCACTCTGCGTAAGAGCCGTCTTATTTCGATCGGGTACCATAGGGGTGGCACTTGGTACCAACTCGCGAATCATCGGTAGTAACTTTTCGTCAAGTGTTTTTTCCTAAGGTCCTTTTTCTGTAGGGGTGTGAGCTCTCCGCTCCTCCGCAAGCTCAACAAGGATGAAAATGCCATCTGCAGCCATGATCATTAGTAAGCTAGAAAGAAAAAAAAAAACATATTTTAGCTAATTCCACTACACGGTACATGTCTTCATTTAAATATAGATTAGGACGCATATGACCAGTTAGCAGAGAGATGTTATTTTTCTCAATCACCAATCCTGGTCTACCATATTGATATGACTTTCTTCCACTATCACTATCTCATCATAGTGCCTTCCTTCCTGTCCAAATACTATAGGACTTGGTCCAAAGTAATATACACGTAGCATTAAGTAAAATCTACTGGTTTTCTTATCGGTAGCTTCACGGTAGACATAGGTTTCGAACAAGAACCAAACGCAAATGCTGATCTGATGAATTAAAAAAGGTTATATGTTACCTAATTTAATGATAAATATTTGGCTTTGACTTTGACCTTTCGCCATTTTACCCATTCTGATAACGATGACTTAATTATAACGATGTAGGCCTTAGTTCTGTAGCCGTAGCACTAATAGTCAGATATGAGATAATATGGAGATATTTTACATGTTCTTTACGTAGTTATATAGCAGCACGTGCATCTTAATAGTACAATTAAAAGCATAACAGACTTTACACTTTGGGCTTTGTAACGCTCTTACGTCAACGCCATAAAAACTAATAACGAACTTAAGGTGTTTACCGTAACCTGCTGTTGACTGTACATTATTGATGTTGACTAGGTAGTCAACTGAGATACTTTTAAATACCTGTCAAATATTATTTATGTAGATAGCAATCGGTGACGATACACTTTTAGTTATTATTATTTTATTACACTTCAAGATTAACCCTTATCCCACCTAATGTTAAGTGGTAATGAGGTCCTAGCTTAAGGGTGACAAGTACAGCATAATAAATCTGTTACTGGACTTGTCGCCCTTACCTTGAAGGCTTGACCCCTTGACCTTGAGCCTCGTGTAAGGTGGATGTATTTCACCAGTCGGGCTGCTCCAGTTCGAGCGATAAATCGCTATGCCCTACCTCTCTTATACGCATAAAATATATATCTTAGTTAACAACATATTGGCTATTAAATAGTTTAGAGCATTCTAAAATAGCCTTTTTATAATGATTTGCAATTTGGCCTATGAAACAATACAGTCCTCTTTTGTGTCATTATTTTTAGTCGTACCTTAAATGATATATGAATGTCCAAAAACTTTGGTTTCAGAGTAGCCAACCCTGTCTCCAAGCCCACCCTGGCGTGAGAGCTTGTATTTGTTTACATTAATTTTTACAACAGCCACGACAGAAACCAGAGCAAGAGCTGACTATTTTTAGGACGTTTTAACCTTACCACGTGGGGTCATTGACGTGACGGCTCGGTACGTGGCCCGGGATAAGTAATATTTCCTTGTCAGAATTCGATTATGGGTATTTTTGGGTACGCCTACCAGTCCAGGTACAGTGAAGCAGTTGATGATCTATGGTAAGCGTTCCAGGACAAGGTATTGCTCTTGCATCAGCTTTTCTTTGCATACAAAAGAAACAGTAGTTAGAATCCGTGTTTAGATTTTTTTTTATATTACACTTCAAGATGAGGTCATCATCCCACTTTATGTTAAGTGGTAATGAGGTTCTAGCTCAAGGGCGACAAGTGCAGAATAATAAATATAAAATAATACTATAACGGCCTTTCTAGAAGGACTAGTAAGCCAAGGTTTCTAAGTTCGATGACGTGAGTCAACAAAGCAGGATTTCCCTTTTCAATAATTCAATTTTTTTGTGGTCAAGTGTGACTAGAGTAAATATTCCACCTGTTAGTGGGGATCTTAGTTGAATCTTACATTATTGACATAGGTATAAAGTTTCAACAAATTAAGAACAATAATCTTTTGGGAAATTGAACACAAAAACTCTCAAGGACAGTTTTTTTTCAACGAATAAAATATTCTTATGCTAAAAAAAGGCGTAATATTTCAATAAAAAATTGTTTCCACCGTTAAAAGATTTCAAAATAATGTAGCATCATTACGAGTATAATATTTTAAGGTTATTCAGATGTACATGTTGAAATTGGCTTTGAATTCTGTCGTATATTAAATAAATATTGGACAACATCACATACATTGCTCTGATCCTGTGGTAAGTAGCTTAAGGACTTGTGTTACAGAAATCAGAAACAACGAAGGTACCACAACACCCAGACCCGAGACAATATAGAAAAGTTCGTTTTCCATATTGACCCGACCGGGGATCGAACCCGGAACCTCAGAGATAGCGCGACGCCCAAGTCCGGCCCGATCGCCTCTCGGCTACGGAGGTCGTCATATTTTATTATGTAAGCGTGAAAATTAAATACTAAAGTAGCTCTATCGTCAGGTTATCTACGATAATAGGTATTTCATTTATTTTTTAAACCAATCTATGTTTTGTAGAAGAAACTTGAAGATTTCCAGCATACCTATCTATAGATATCTCTACTAGAGATACCACATTTTACGAACATTGGTTTGCATGCGTCAATGTTTCTTTGTTAATAATTTTCTTATACGTAGTTTCAAATGATGTTCATTCATAGTGAAACAGGAGAAAAACCAAAACTATCAGATACAAAAGTGCAACAAATTTCTTATTCTACATAACCACCAACGGCTGTCTTCCCTCAAAATAATTATTTCTCCCAGATAATGAAAGTGTTCACCCGAAACCTGTGTCAAGCGAGCGCTGAGTTCGCGCCAAATGATTTACGAGTATCCGACTTGCATACATCACTGACGAGAGTTACGCTCAACTTGAGGAGCCACCGGACTCTCAGTTTTAATTCCTTTCTCTTACAGTCCAAATTAAAATCGTTAAACCTTTCTTCCGGCATACAATGTAAAGGATGTTTAACATTTTCAATTTTAAAGTTTTTGTTTCACATTGTGTTGTCTCGGCTGATAAAGATCTTCGTTTGCCATAAAGTGCAATATCGTTCGCGGCATCTGGCATGGCGGTTTTTGATTCATGTTGCAGATTTTGATTTCCAAATTAAACACACTTAAACATATAACACTTTTGAATCATCACTGAATACAATACAAATTGATGCTACTGCCGGTTCGAAACCTATGTCTAATGAGAAGACACCGATAAGAAACTCAGTAGATTAGTTACAGTATTTAACTTATTGCTATGTGAAGCTCACTTTGGACAAAATTATATAGTTTTGTGTTGATGAGTAATCAAATAATTAAGTATCTACTTTTGAGAGGTAAACTGGAGCAGACCAGTCCCCAAAGGAGGCACCTGTTTACAAGCATGACGTATGTGCCAGCCATCGCTTCACTCAACCATATTGAAGGGAATGTAACGAACCACATAGCACCACCACATCTCTAGGTCTTGCTACAAAGCTAAAGTCTAATTTATGAGACTCCAGCCTGTATCATATGAGTGACAATATTCCCAGTACAGACATTCCGGCAGAGTCGGGGCGGTACGTTCCGCTGAATTACTCGAGTCGCCACAACGGGACACTGTAGGCGGCGGATGTTTACTTATAGATGTCTTTCCTCGTGTTTATACGTCACATCTGACGCGGTACTAGAAAATATCCTATTTGTAATAGTAAGTTTCTCCCTTGTACACAGGCAAGCAATCCAGTAGATATATCCAGAGAGATGATTCACGAATGTCCTAAGCGATTCCGATTTGGAAAGTCATATCTGACCAATTGTTTAAGATAAGAAACAGACAAAACACAGTTTTCCTATTCGAAACCTATTCTTACGTTTGGAGAGTATTTTGTGCCTTGTATATTCATTTTACATATAACGTTGTTATTAATGTCCTTGGCGAGCGTAATGTTAGCGCTACTCGTATTTATCAATTTTATTATGAAAGTATACCTAAAATCGTACATCACAATGAAGTAGACAACTGTTGTGTTGTATCTTATTATCATGTATGATTTGTCATGTATGTATGACAAAGTGTGTGGCAATTATACACATAATCTAATTGCGGTAAAGCCATTGTAAAAAAAAAGTAATGTCACAAATTTAAAATGTAAATGCAAAACGATGACGAAATCTTATCATAAGGGGCCATCCATAAAGTACGTCACACGTAAGGGGGGGGGGAGGGGGGTCAAAAAAGTGTGACATGGTGTGACAAGGGGTGGGAGGGGTCCTAAGTTTAGTGACATCACATTTCAAAATCAAGAGGTACTTATCGCGTAATTTGAAATATTAACTCAAAATTTCATGAAATTAGTGTGACGTACTTTATGGATGGCCCCTAAGCCAATTTGCGAAAATAACTTTTTATTATTTTTTTATTAATACCAGTGAAAACTTTTCAGTCAACATTTCAAATTACAAACTTCAACTGTGATATACAAACTGTGAGTTCGTTTTAAATCTTTGCTGCTACGATCGTTACAAAATGGAATTATTAATTTCAATTTTAGATTTATAAACTATCCTTCAAGGTGGCAGAGGAACAGCTGAGTACAGCCTCATCGTCCACCTGTCTTAATTGGTTTAATTCAGTTTTTCCCAGCATCTCAAAAGAACGATACGCATACGCAAGCGAATGTTGATTGTTCTTCGATTATCGCCGCCTAATTGAATGACTGATGACGACTTTAATGGAGGCAATTTTTCGAATGATCGGAAGCGTCATCTCAACTTAAAATACTTGTACTTGCTTTTACTTTCAACCTTTTCCAAGTAAATAACATTTAATTTCTGTAAGTGAAAGTAGAGAAGTGTAAACATGAAAATTAATTAACTGGAAAAGCAAGTTTTTATATAAGTGATCTAAAAAAAGGATAACACGCTTTTAATACTATGAACCTATTCCACAATCAAATGTTATATGAGCTTGAGGCGAAATGTGCCTGTATCTAGTTATGACACGATATTAAGTGAATTGACATAATAAGCAAACTTCTTCTTATCTCTAACATAAAGGAAAATAATAAATATATTAAGCAATTCAAAATAAAGAACATAAATAAAAAAAAAATATTCTCACACTTAAATTAAATTACAAAAGTAAGTTATCTCTAGGTACATAGTGACGTGTGACTGGAGCCTAATGTAGGGCAACCCTGTATTTCAGGACTCCAGATCCCACCCACGAGATCGACGAGTAGTTAATAATAAAATTTAAGTTAAACATAGATGGGCCCTTGTGTTAAGATACCCAAAATACTTAGAATAGGTATACATATTTTAATGATATAAAACAACATTGAAAACATCTTTGCTTAAAATCGTTAAACTTCTATCATTAACTGTTTTTTTATGTGTTTTTAAATTTTACTTTAAAATTTTAAATTATATCAAACATTATTTTATATGCTTACATTGGAAAAAGTTAGTTTTTAAACTTAAAACTTGCTCTATCAATTTATAACGTAGTTATGACCTGTTCATACCTTAATCATAAAAAAATCATTCATACAACATTCTTACTCCGGGATTATCTTTTACTGGATCCAGTCATTTCCTTAGAGCGATAGTTAAACAGCCTAATTTGTACAGCATGTAACATATATTAGTCATTTCATCTACATACGGACTGTGTAATTGGCCGTTTCGTCTAATTAAACAGCATTCGTATACGACTTGGGCTAATTTTGTCTAGTTTCTCTTAACAAGGAAATTAACTATTGCAAAACAAAGCATCTTACAAAATTGAGGCAGAACATTATCCGCAGTTTTGCAAAGAGCTCGTTGTTATATGTGTCCTCTATTTTAAGTCCGTCTCCATACTAGTACAATTATGATTTAACCGTTCGTAATTTGATAAGTTACTACATCAAGGCAATACAAGTCAAACTTAACTGCTGAAGGTCAAAACTAAACTTAGTTGCGTATAATTTTAAATAATATACGTAATTTCTTTAATACGATTGATAATCATCCATATTGAGATTATGTAAGTCAAATAATCTCAATATGGATAATATGGAGTTAAAGCAGTAGCTTTAACTCATCAATTGTTTGTTTATCTAGCCTATTGTCTTGCCTTATCTAACTTTGACACTTTTCTTTTCTAGAAAGAGCAAATTAATGAACATTAAACATACAGATGGTTTTTTAAATATACCAAGTCCATGCTAGTCAATTTATCATGGAACCGTCCGTAATTTGATAAGCTATTGCTATATCAAGGGAATACAAGACAAACTTTATTGGTGAAGGTCAAAAATAAACTTGATTGCGTACAATTTGAGATTCAATACGCCATTTCTCTAATACAACTTTGAATTGAGAACCATACATATTTTACAAAATTATTCTTACTGCATTTTTACCTTGATTTCGAATCTGATACTATTATAACGCATCATTAAATTATTTCACAAGTTGATAACACTTTCTTACATAATGTTACCTGATATTTAAGCACCTATATACAATAACCATTTTTTATTTCAGTCCTGTTATTTGCAAAACATCGGCAACGATATGAAATTATTATATATATTATATAAATAAAATATATATAATAATTTCATATCGTTGCCGATGTTTTGCAAATAAATTATTATATTATAATAATTAAATTTTGTCTTTACTTTACCTGCATTATAAGACTGCGACGAAAGATACGCTTTCAGAATCTATACATATAAATAAAATTGGAGTGTAATATTTAAAAATTGCTATTACTATATGAATATTTATAATGTACAAAACATTTTTTTAAGTTTTGTCTGTTAGTCTGTTTATAGAAGTAGGCTGCTTCTATTTTAGAAAAGACGTTTTATTGAAAAAATAATTAATTCAAAACCCTGTCTTCCACGCGACCGAAGTCGCAGGCACAGATAGTAGGAAATATTACTAGCGTTCATGTATACAGAAGAAAAGTGAAAAGTTGAAATACTGAATTATGTTACCCTAGGTCAAGACAAACTGGTTACCACTAATCCAGTTTATGACAGCTGAATATTTCACTCTGTTATTATTAGTGATGTCGTGATTTTTAGTCTCCGAGTTTACGTAAGACTTCGTGATCCTATTTTGCGAAACTACGGTTAAATGTGAGAGCGATGCTTCGAGCAATTAACATTTTGGAGCGTCCGTCATCTTTGTAAATCCGCTGGTTATGTCGTTGTATATAGCAACTGTCTGTTTTGAAGAAATGCCGTTTAGTTCTGTTGGGAAGTTGGATTTGAGTCGCGAGAAGATTTTGAAATATCTTTACTATATTTATTTTGGTCATGACCATAGTTGCCCTTTAGACTTCTTAAGAGAGGTAGGGCATAGCAATTTATCGCTCGAACTGGAGCAGCCCAACTGGTGAAATACAGAAGACCGCAGCAAAATAACAATCACTATAGTGTTGTTGTGTTCCTGCATGAGTAAGGTTTCCAAAGCTCTTGGGGGGTGCTACATTAGTAGCCTTCAAGGAAAGGGCGACAAGTCCTGTAAAATAATTATTATGCTTTACTTTTCGCCCTTAAGCTAAGAGTTCATTACCAGTTACCATCAGGTGGGATGAGGTCAATCTTGAAGTGTAATATAAAAAAAGACAACATATTTGTAAGTGTAGCTTGTTCATATTTTTTTTTTCAAAAGAATAGAAAGAGTTGAAGAATGTTTACTAACTCAAAAATTCAATCATATTTTTTAGTTTTGTTATTGTACTAATTTGGGAACTTTATTGAAGTCGAAAAGATGGAATATTTCAGTTTATTGTTTAAGACACACTGGATCTCATATACTTACAGTTGTTGCTCAATAAAATGACTACCAACTCCCAATTAACAAAATTAGTGATTACATTTAATTTTATTGGACCCTAATTAACCTTTAAGGTGAATACCGCTTTAAAATTAACAAACTGTTATCGCGTACCCAGAAACTAGGCAACTGTCACATAGTTTTACGTACGAATTTAATTGTAGCGGCATCCTTTGACAGCCCACAAGGCCAAGATGGCGCAAATGATCAAAGGGACCGACCCGTGTGAAGTGGCCGCAGTGAAATGTCACCACGGTCGATCAATTAACGTCTTTATACCGTTTAATACGTTATTGATATCAGAATAACGTTTTGACCGAAGCAGCTTGGTATGAGCGGTATGGCTGTACGATTCGGCGAGGTAGGGTTTAAGTAAGAGGTGATAAGCAAATTAACTACTTTTAATGATTAAAGTCTTCTGTTAAATTGTAAGTTTGTAAGCAGCTTAAATTTTTTTCTTGCTTTACAAGATGATGCTGGTAGAAGTGATCATTGCAAACTGATGTAGCAGAAATTAAATAAATTTTTCGCAATAACTCAAAAACAGGTGGAATATTTTGATTAATTAACAACTATGAATCCTTCTCTTCCTCCTCCTCCAGTCCACTTTTGGGCTATTAAGCTATGAAACTATTGTTTCATATAAGCTCTACCCGTTACCCTACGAAAATCATGACTTCACATGATTACAACCTGAGCTACTGTTTCTGTTATCCAATCAGGATTAGTTTGCCTCCCAATAAGTCTGCCAACTGCTACTTTGGATAATCTAGCTTAATCTAATTTTATTCAAAACGGTTACAGTTTATTTTATTTAATTTGACTCTATTTTAATAATACTGGGATATAGACTTTCTGAAGAGAGATGAGATAGCAGTATTTTATGATCTAAACCTCTCCTTTCTATGAGGTCGGCACAAAAGAAACATTTCTTAAAACGCTTTCATATTGTTACTTAAACCGAGCCCACATATAGTTGTCTACTATATGCCGCGGTAAACCAGCCTGATAGTCGTAATACCCGTAACAAATCATGACCGATACACGGCGACATACATATTGTGACGACGGGGTCTATTCATTTCGGCTCTTGATTTCAAAGCGGGCAGTTCGATTACTTTTTCGGGGTCCAAGGTAAAATTATGAGACCCAAAAGCACTAAGCTTTCTTTTAAAATTTAACTTGGTTGCAAATGATAAGTAAATCATAGACTTATATACCAATTATCAAAACAAAGCTTAAAGCTTGTAAACGTTGGTCACTAGGATATCAGATTAAATTATTACGGATAAAAATTAATTCGTAGCCGACTGGAACAGGCTGGACTTTGGCGTTTCGCCGTCTCTGTGAGTTCGGATCCCGGTCGAGTCAATACGGAAAAGGAACTTTTCTATTGTCTCCGGTCTTGGTGTTGTAGTAGTTTCTGATTTATGTAAGCTATTTACTATGGTATCAGTGCAATGTGATTGATTGATTCGATTTTTTAATTTGATTTTACTTATAGACAGAAATATCTGAAGAGAGGTCAAGTATGAGACTGACAATTAAAGCAAAACTATTGAATGATAATTTTTGTTCATCAATCTCAATATATAAGACTAGCTGTGCCCGCGACTTCGTTCGCGTGGACTACATCCTTTCATGGTCGGTTTTACCCCTTTCTCCCCTAATATTTGAAACAAAAAGTAGACTTTATTTTAATCCAAGTTTCGAGCTATATTTGTGCCAAATTTTATATCTTTAACTTCAAAAATAAACATTTTTCCATATAAACTTTCAAAGATGGTATTACCCCCATCCCCCCTTATTTTCTGATAAAAAGTAGCCTATGTCCGTTCTTGAGATTCAACGTATACCTACACCAAATTTCATCAAAATCCGTTAAGCCGTTTAGGCGTGAAAGAGTAACAGACAGACAGACAGACAGTCAGACAGAGTTACTTTCGCATTTATAATATTAGTATGGATTTACTTTTCAAAAATACTACATCGCATTAAGCGTTGTTACTAAACGATATTCAGACGATAGAACTATCGTAGTAATTGTATACTGAACCTCATTTTTTATCCAAAGCGAGACGTCTAGCCGGTTATATTAATTCCGTCCGATATGATTAAGAAATGAAGGCTCCTCTCATCAGCCCGCGGCGTTCACTCGATTTTGCGGCGCTTGTACCTATATGTCGCAGGCAATTTGATTAAATCCGCCGTTTACAAATGGCGTCGTCTGTTTAAAAACGCTCGCTGATATATAATATGCCGAATGCAAAATCAGGCAAAATGACAACAGTTTGTTGTAGTTTTGGGGTGACCATGAATAAAACACTGTTTGGACAAATTAGACCTACTTCATTAAAATATTCAAGTAACAAAAAGGACTTTTATTGAATATCAATTACTTAACCTAAAGTTAATTGAAGTAATTAACGATTCCATTGGTTAGGTTAGGTTAGGTTAGTGAATAAAGTGAAGCGCAAGCCGAGCGAGCGTAGCGAGCGTGCCGCGGCAGCGGCCGGCGAAGCGCCATGTCTGGCTCATTTGTAATAATATTATAATCATTAAAAAATAAAACAGTAGAAAAATCATTTACTAGGGATTTCATTTATATTTGAAACATTACATATTTTTAACACAATTAAATTTACAGTTCTTTAGTTTAATAAATTTTCATAATACTGTCCTTTGCAAATCAAATTGTATGGTCACCCTAGCTTTGTCAAGCTATACTTCAATTTGCCGCGTCATTATACATAATGACATTTTGTCCTCGGCATTTTACAAACCAGCATTCGTTTTTAAACTGACGACGCCGTATGTAAACGGCGGATTTACTCAATATGCCTGCGACATATAGACGGTGTCTTTGACAATTAGTGACTATTCACACGACAGCCAACACAGGGTTAACAGCTATACAATAATTTTTAATTTTGGTATCTTATTAGTTTTGGTATCATATTAGATTTGATATCATTTTAGTTTGAAGCAGCTGAGAATCGGCGAATAATGGCTGTACCTACCTAAGAATATTTTATGTGATATCTTGTAATACTCATTTTATAAATTAATATGATTGATTGATTCATTGAATCTTATTTTAATGATTAAAGAAGTTAATGGCAATAATGGCAATGTTTTTCGTATCCTATGGACGTAGTAAAATACTTACTGGATGTAGTTTTTTTATTGATTAAAGAAGTTAATGGCAAGGGTGATAAGCATTTTCCGTAGTCTATGATATTAGACGCAGCACATAGTCAGACATTATAAAAACTTATTTTCCTCTGTCGCTACTAGCCATTTTCTATGGTGGTCGTATCGGGACTTAAGTTAAGCTTTTACATGATTGGTTAAAGTTAAGTTTTAGTTATAAAATCAAGATTATAAAAGTTAACTACAGTGACTTATTACAATGACGTCCGTCAAAAAAAAATACCTATAACAATCAAATATATTGCTGGCAGCCCTAAGCAAAGTACTTAACATTAGCATACTAATGTTGTAATATATTGACTGGGAGCTTTCCAATTTCATTTACCCAGTATTAATTTGGCACTTCTGTGTGATTTAAACGCGTCGATGTTTTATATTGCATGTTCATTTAGTACTATGCGCTAAACAACATAATGGGAAGGTCATCGACCTTCGGTACAAAAAAGTTTCCTAGTGTTTATCTACATACCTACTTGAATTTTGGCTGATCAAATAAGCGACTTACTTGGTTTGATCGGAAATGTTAAATTTTTTATTGCACGTGGCAACTTTTTCTTGGGATTTTCATTTCATGTGAAAATAAAAAAGTTATTTTCTTTAACTATGTATCTAGCCTAGGATTTACCTAACAGTAGTTTTATACATTTAACTACTGGCATAGGAGGTCAGTCTAACTCCCGTTGTACATTCATTACGCATCGTGAGGTAGCTCTGATCCTAATTATGGTACCTTAGTTATTTTATACATTCTTTTGTGACCTCCGCAATTATTGAAAGCTAGGAGACCTAGCCAAGTGGCCGTTGTCGAACTTTGATGTTATGTTGACAAATTAAAAATGTATGGGATTAGTATCACTTAGAAAAGTCACGTAACCTTTATATGTCAAACTCATAACTTTTTTACGGTTTTGTTAACGGTACAAGTTAAACACATTACAAGAAACAACACAAGTAAATGTTATCACTTTTTTCGCATTCGAGATCCTCCGGGACAAGATCCTCGGGGAATGAGATCCTCAGGGGCTAACCCGTCGAAAGAGTAAACGACATCGTAGCCTGACAACTGTTCAGTTGGCTCATAGACCTATATCAAATTATAATCCAAGTAGGTCTGGTAAATATTATTGAGAAACGGTCAATGTGGCTTCCGAAGCACATAATTATTCATCCGACAATTAGCAGATTCAAGCCTTCTTTGTCCTTAGGTATTAAACTGCAAAAAACTCACAACGTGAAAATGTTTTACCGCGAGATTCAACTTTATAATCTTCGATTTTAGGAGCAGAATCCTCTAACTACTACTACATAGAGACAGAAACAAATCAAAACATTTGTTCGCCAACAAAACAAATGAGCATTATTACTGGCAGCAATCGGAATGTCTGTCCAGTGTTATAACAACTCATTAATCCGAACATAGCCCCAATTTCTCTCGTAATGACACATTGAAAAGAAATAAAGGCAGCTCTCGCGCCACTGGGCCGTGTGTGGCTAATACAGGCTGTTTATAAAGTTTTTTAAAGTGTTATTTTGTTGAACTGATAACTTCGTCTTAGAAAGGTACCTACTCGTACTCGTACCTACTCTACTCAGCATTTTGTTTTGTGTAACAAGTTTTTGAAAATATTATCCCTTTTATACTTACATGTATTCGGTCGAGGATCAAATCCAATACCAGGAATAAATGGCATAGTTGTAGTGACTAGTGGATAAATGTGATTTCGACCCAATCAAATCTCATCATAATATATAATATGGATCAGATATCAAATTTATTTATTTTATCACAAGACAATTTGTATTTCGTTATAAATACTATTCACCCGTCACTTTGGCACGAACACCCAAGTACTTGAAGAAATAATGACAGCGTATCCTTTAGATAAGAATTTTTAAAGTATTTTCAAGAAATCCCAATCTAAACAGAATTTTAATATGCATTCTGAACAACTGTTTTCTTTAAAATACTAATATTTTAAATACTTTATTTGTTATTTAAAAGAAAAAATACTACAAAACACAAAATTTCGAAATTTCGCGAAAAAAATTGGGAAAAATCTGTGTCATATCCATTCAATATTCAGGTGTAATTTCTGACACCTTGTATATGTCTCACCTACAGTGCGCGTTGTCAGTCTTGGTGAATGTATGTAAAAACTAATTCGTCATTGAGCCGCGAGAGTCAAGCCGGGTCCAAATATATGTAGCAGTTCAATTACGAGAGGTGCGTTCATACATAACGTTTTGCATATAAAAAGAGAGATTCAGCCTAATGAATGTTCCACTATAGAGTAAGGACCTTCATCACTGAAATCAAAAGTCAAAGTTACAACAGTGGGTGCTGGGTTTTATCACCACGCTTGGCAAATGTATATAGTGATCTCAAACCCAAATTATGTTTGAAAAGTCTGTACAGGTAACACTGTGTTCGACCTAAAATCCAAAATAGATCCCAACCCAGTATGGTATCCAGATAAAGATAAGCATAAACAAGACTGATTTTGTTACAGAACTACATGAAAAACAGTTATACCTTTTATTTAATGGAAATTTTTTAGTACATAAAAAGTTCAAAGTGTTTTCAATGGAAGTCCACTTAATGAGATTCTAAAATCTTACAACTTATAAAACAAACTTATGTTTATAATGCTGTAAGGACACATCGTGTCGCAACAGATGTCGGTGTTTTAAAATCAACTATAAAGGTGCTATTTACTATATGTGCTAAAAGTAACTAAGCATTCAATTTATCTTATTGCCACTTTTGTTTTAGCACTTCTTTCAAAACTTTGTATAAGTTTTGGGATTCTTTATACAAAATTCTAAACCCACGTAGTCTACGCCCCCAGTAGCAAGGTGACAAAAAATACCATAAGCCGGTCAATGATTTTGCCGTGGATTTTTTTTCATACTTAATTTGTAATGAACGCCGGAGTTATAAGCGGGGACGAACTTATCTGTAGCACTTTAATTACGTAAGGTGGATTTACATGGGACGATAAGGATATTAATATTATAGTTTTTTATTATTCCTTGTAAATATCTCAAAAAATAAAACTAAAAATCGAAAGGACAACCAGTAAATTGAACCAAATTTACGAAAACATAAAGGACATAATTAAACTAGGTGAAATTAAAAAGTTTACTAAATTTAAGCATAATGAAAACCGCATGATTTTTTAGTTCTTAAGTTTTGATCATAACCCGAACTAGGAAAAGCTTGGTTATTCCGATAGAATAATTTATTTTTGATCCCCCAATCAGGTGGAATCAGAAAATCTTAGTATTTAGTAAACATTAAATCGACAGATACATTAAATACTATTTAGTTACTTTTAATTGAGAGATAATGTTTTTCCCCAGATTTATGGCTTTACCTGTCGATTTAATGTTTAAAAAATTTATTTTCATAAAGACTTACAAAAGTCACTTACATGCAAATGAAATTTCTAACAAAGTACATAGTAGTAGTAATTTAGCGCGAAGGAATAGGTAATTAAATGTCGAACATGTAAATATGTTCCAATATTAGTGAACATTACACGGTTAATCCTAAAACACGATCTTTCATGTGATTTTTAGGGTAGTTGCCTTCAAAAAAAGGATCTAAAATACTTTTTTTCAAAAAAATCCTGCGTTAACGATGCTACATGCAAAAAAAACTATAAGCTAAGAATTTGTTTACCTATTAATGATTTATAATAGGTATGGGTTGCAAACAAAAGAATATAAAATAAAAAAAAGGTGTTATCCTTTCCATCTGTACAAATTAGGCAAAAACAACCTTTACTGAAAAAAAAACAAGATTGATCAGCAAGTTTGATCATCCGCTCCTAAAACTAAATCGGAACCCACTCGTCTCTTGCTATGTAAACGGCCTTACTTGCGGGTGCAAGACAGATACGAATGTACCCCATTCACAGTCCAGTTATAGAAGCCGCTACACAATACTACACACTGGACAGAGTAACAGAGCGGCAAGATTTAACGACCGAGACTGTCCAGCGTTACACATGAGGAATGGTGCGACCGTTTCGTCACTGCGTACCAGCCCAGGGCTGCCGTTTGTTACGGAAAGTTTCCTTCCACAACACAACTTCTACTACAATAATGAATGTGTTTAAATGAAACGACTATTGTTTGATTATTAGAAACAGAAAATTTTTCTTGTTCTAAATATCCGCAACCGGAGGCTAACGGTTGATACAGCAGAAAAATTGCATCGCCTACGATAACTTGCGGTTAGCTTAGTTGGTAAGAGCAGCACGCGCGATACGTGAAGGTCGTGGGTTCGATTCTCGCACCGCAGGGGGAGATGAAATTCTGTTTCTAATACGGGGAGTCTGCCTGTGTCCAATCGTAAGGTGCTAAACAAGAAAGCATAGCTTCGGAATACGAGTCAGCCAGGAGTTTTTGTTCTACAATATCAGTCAAAATTGAGACTACACTACGGCAATGTACTAGTACATCTTGAAATCTCATTAATAAGGGTTGGTAATCCCAAATACAGGTTGGTAATATGTAAAGGTGAGCCACGGTTTTGATCTTTTTTTTTTGTCAAGGGATACTACCAGAGGATAGCAAGCCAGGCAAACACCGTATCCTCCTCTCCCCCCTCGGCCCCACCACGACGCGATTCGCGCTCCGCGCAGCTGCACGTCACTGCCGGGTTGCAGAGGATGGCAACGAGACACCGAGGTCCTCCTCTTCCTCCGCGATCCACCACTGCCCTTGCAGACTGGCCACAGAACTCTTAACTTCCCCTGTGCGATATCAGGGGCTGGGGGCCCGCTTCCACACACCAGACCACAGGGTCACTGAGCCCTTCTATCGCTACAAGATATGGAAACCAGCGCGGGATGGTTTCGATCTCCACTAAGCCATTATTTCAAGTTATTTAAAACTAGCAGCCCACTAAAGCATCGCACGCGTATTATTCCATTTTTTTTTTTTCACAATTTCTAGTGATTCTTTGCTCTCATTGGCAACAGCTTTATAGTATATAGGCTACAGCCTTTCTCGGTAAATGAACTATCTAAAACAAAAATATTTTTTCAGGTAGAACCATTGCATTGGTTCCTGAGATTAGCGTGTTGAAACAAGCTCTTCATAAAACGAGGATATTAAGAAAAACTCCTGAAATCCTTCATTTCAATAATAATTAATTTGTTCTTTCTTAATAGTGCTCAGTAGAAGTTTTTTTTCCTAATTTACTTTTGGGTATTAGTTTCTTACTTAGATCAATTTAATTAATACCGGAGCTAACTTATCTTTTTAATGTCTGACAGCCCTGCACATAACGTGTCACGGAGCGTGACCGTCTTACGATTATGTGGCAAATATGATTTATACATGACTCTTGCGATATATACTGTGTGACAATTTAAAACACGTAGCCTCATTAAAAATGATTTAAAGGGACTTCTTGACATTGCCTGTGGAACTATTTTACTAATTATGGTGTTGTTAAGAATCTCCATGCTTTAAAAGGTACCTTGGTCTTATCCAGCTGGTATATTTTATTTATGTATTTATTGAACGAAACAAGTAAAAGAACCTATAAAATAGACAGAGTCTTACAAAACTATTCACAGTTTATCTGTGGGATCAGGGTATAACATAAACATAATGCCAAGAGGTACCTGTGCACTTTCTTTTTTGTCTGATGGTGAAGGGTAAATTATTGAAAAGGTAGGGTACTTGCTTTTTTTAACGTTATATAGCCGAAACAGTTGTGAACTCTTTTTAGTGTACCTTGATTAGTCATAAGATCGCTTAACATTATCTAACCGTGAGGTAGATCTCTTGCCTAATACTAGCAATCCCCCCTTCGCACGAATGCAGTGTAAATACTTAGACATATTCGCGTTTCTATTCTAAATTGCATTTAGACCTTCCTCTTGAATCACACTATATAAAAAACTAAACCACATCAAAATCCGTTGCGTAGTTTTATAGATCTAAGCATATAGAGATACATTGCTTTTGAGAGGGAGGGTTAGCAAATATGGTAAGTAGCCAACCTTACTACCACATATTCCCAAGTAGTCACATATACGTTTACTCAGTTTAAAATAAAATCCGGATATCATACTGACTAAGAGTACCTTTTCAAGTATGATGAGGCCCTCACCAATATGCATTGGGCCAACCTATGTGAATATGGCCCCACCCATACAACATTTAAGTTTATAAATTGCTTTCCAAGGTTTTTTAAGCTTTAACAACTAACTTTTTAAGCTGTAAAATTGATGCTGTGCTTATGTAATAATATGAAAACCGGTATGGTTCTGGGTACCGACGTTGTTTCTAATTTCTGTAACACAAGTGTTTAAGCTACTTACTACAAATTCAGAGCAATGTGAGTGATGTTGTATTAGTATTTCTTTATTTATTACCAATTACCCAACCGCGATCAGTTTTAGAGGAGACGACGCTATGTGCAAACGTCAAGAGGATATTTTATAAACGTAGGTATCTAATTCTAAAGTTATTATGTACAGTCTCCAATCTTCTACTGTTTGGAGTCTATTGTGGCCACTGTCACATAGTTACAGCAGGCCAATAGTGTTGGCACATAATTGCGGGACGGTCACGCATCGCGACCAAGCACCATAATTACGGGACGGAAGGTACACGACCGTAATGTACGAACACGTACCTGCCATCTTCGTGGCGACTAGTGGGTACGGTGAGTAAATTGTGTATTGATATTTGCTGCATCTATAAATGCATGTCGTAGAATTATCTTCGCTTACGCGCCGTATAAGAAGCCCGTATGTAGATTAAAACTATTGTCACCTTCAAACTGCTTTTTGTTAAACTGGACAACAGTATTCCGGTAAGCGTTTGGGAGGATTTTTTTAAAAACAATGCTCGCAACTAAGTTAACTAAATGTGTACAGTTGGTGGCACGACCAGGTAGCGCAACCATGTCGGAATAAAATTGGTTGCCAGGCCCATATTTTTCCTTTATTTCAGTAGCCCGATGACCACACCATAAGTATTGACTTCAACCCCTTGATTTCTTTGGTTTGTCATCATCTGATCCTGATTTCTTTATCATGGTACCACTATCAGAACTGACAATATCAAAAATGATGAAGTTAATCGCAACATAGATATATATAAAAAACGCGCGATCGAATTAAGATATCTCTTTTTTTTTAAGTCAGTTAACAAAGGAAGTAAATTATCCATCAACGGACTACATATTCATTACTGAGTGTACTTAAAGCATTTCTTTAAATATCTATACCTATTTTGGTTTAAATAGACAATAACACAAGGACATTTAAAACTTAGTTTAGGATAGGATAGGATAGGATATATAAATAAATCGAGTCAGAGTTAAAGTATTAAAGATTGGAGCAAAAGGTATACCGCCAGTATTAGCCTCAGAATATACACGAGTGGAGCTGGTCCCTTTTCCCCGGCAGTTGCATAAAGATTTGCAACGATTAATGGGCTGACACGCTACCGGCAATCTGTCACCGATTATGGATAATGCATAGTAATCTATCTCCGGATTGAATGCATCGCTGCAATCGCGCTGTTGAGGTATTGTGGATTTCTAAGTTCTGTGTGCACTTATAAATGATTATCCAAAGGTAACTGTCTAAAGACACCTTTATGATCGAACAGTTTAAGGAAGGGTTATGAACTTCAAGGTTTTCAGTTCAATTTCCGGGTCTTCCAAAATATATTTCAGATTGTATGGATATTGTGATCACAACAGTTTTTGATCACCGCGTTATTCCAACCGAAGTTTTCGGTTCAATTTCCGGGTTGAACAAAATAGATATGTCTAAGATTTTTTAACATTGGCCGTAACCCAATTGTTACGAACTCCTTATAAGTTAAACGTTATGTTTTTATATTCTTTTTAATATGTCACTTTGACTTTCTTGTTATTTCTTCTTTTTTTTTCTACCTTTGAATCCAACTGTATTTTTCCCTTTACTTTTATTTTAAATATATTTTTATTCACCCTATTCTGAGTTCCTTGTCCCTCTTTCCTTTCCCTCCGTAACACCAATACTCAGTGGTGTAACAATGCCTAACGGAGGCCTTCGCCTTTTAGCTGTTTATCTATATAATATAAAAGGTTTTCCATGAGAGAACTAGTTGTCCAGAATCATAGTAAGCACAAAGACTACTATTAAAATTTGTAAATGATTTGATGCCCTCGGTGGCACAGTGGCAAAGGTAGGCGGCCAAAGCGCTAAAGGACCCGGGTTCGATACCCGGTCAGGTCAATTAGGAAAAAGAACTTTTCTAAATTTACTAAGGTCTGGTTGGGCTGGGATGACGCCTCCAGTTGGTATCCGTCGACTGGTGCACATAGTTCAAGGGGAAACCTTAGTCTGAGACCAGGTGATTGATGTGGTTGTCTCTCGCATTAATTGATTATTTATTTTTATTTATATAAGAACACCCAAAGTTGTCAAATAAATAATCAGGTATTGACTGGCTCAATTTGAATGTACCTACATAGTTTAATGCAAGATTTTCTGCAAATTTCCCAAATAAATCAAGGTTTATTGTAAGTATGAAAAATTAATTAAGAACCCACATTTCCCATTAGGTCTCTGAAGACCTATTTAATAAGATTTCTTGGTCACGCCCATGAGTGTGTCAGGGAAAATAATAAAAATAAACTGATCAACGACACAGGTTTTTCACAAAATGTCAACCAAGATGACGACATCGGAATGCCCAAGTAATTTTCCTTATCTAATAGTATACGATGAGAGCATCAATATCATTAGTTTAATTTATTCATTTACAGATAATCCCTACAACAATAAAGATCATTGAATTGTAAAAGCAAAAATAAAATACGTACTTTATCACAAATGAATCGATACTATTGACAATATTGCCGACGCAATTGTTGTAGATCGATACGAGATATCATCGAATCGGCAATATTAATTAAACGTGAATACATTTGCATGACTTGTCGCCGATGTATGAGCATAATGGTTACTGCTTTAAGCTGGTAGTTTAATGATAATTACATCGCACATACGTTGTATTTGCACTTTTAATTAAACTAAGATCGAAACTAACAGGTTTCGCGATCATTTCATTAAATAGAATGACAGCGTGTACTTGATAACATTTGAATTGAGATAAAATGATGTATTTTATGATCTATATGATACAGCTTAAAAAAGGTACAACAGTATTTAGGCATTAATTTGAATTAATAATTGTGATACAGTTCCCATTTCTATCAATGAAAGCGCGAAATAAACTCTTGACTGATTTAGACTTATGCTATTGCATTAACTTATTTATTAGTTTAAATCAGTTTGACTACTTTTCTGTACTATCTTTCGATAAATTTAAACATGCTTATCGAAAGAAAGTACTTTTCTGTACTTTCTTATCGTATCGTAGTATTTTCGTATCGTAGTAAATCTGATCTAATCGTGCTATCAATACTGTCTATATTTGTATTAGTATTCCCAAAGGCTCAAATACCCTAAAGTCCAAAGTTAACTACATTTTTGGGAGACAATTTTTATCTCCAAGTCTTTATTTAACTTTTCTTATCAAAAACCTTAAATTTCCGAATAAAGGCCTGTTAATTTTTTTTTACAATTGGCATTCGTTCTGACTTTTAACTGATCCCTTAATAATAAATAATAATAAATAATAAATGCGACAGACAATCACACCAACTACCTGGTCTCAAACTAAGGTTTTCCCTTGTACTATGAGTACCAGACGACGGATACTAACTGGGGGCGTCATCCCAGCACACCCAGACTCAAGTCAATTTAGAAAAGTTCGTTTTCCAAATTGACCCGACCGGGAATCGAACCCGGGACCTTTCGAGCTTTGGCCGCCTATCTTAGCCAATGCGCCACCGAGGTCGTCCTTAATGTTTTAATTGCAACAATTACTGTTGTTTCGTCAACTTTGTTTTGTCAATCTGGTACTTTTCCTGGATGATCAATAATGTTTGTTTTTCGCAAGCTAAATAAAACAGTCTGCTCTGGCTGGTATCTTGGTGCCAGTTGTTAATCCTAGTCAATTCAATTAAAATCTCTATTGCATATCACATACAGGCCTAGCATACGCAACGCGACAAAATTTTATCGCGCTCTTAACAAACGTCAAAATCGATTGAAGTCTGTGCGTCCGCTGCTGATTGGCTGAAAATACGAGTGCAGTGTGCTATTATTAGCCAATCAACAGTATCAAAACTTTTGTCGTCTCATGCGATAAATTTGGCATATTGCGTATGCTAGCCCTGATGGAGTAAAAATTAACATTCTTAAGACTAAGTACCTATAACACCCTGAAGTGAACCATCTACAACATGAAAGCAATAAACTATTTGATACCTGATGTGAAGATGTTGCAAAGTCAAAGTCATTTGACATGAATTTCGGTCACTTGCTTTTTTGGCAGTTTTCAATCAAGGAAATCCAACCTGTTAAGTCACAGACTCTTTGTTCATCACGATCAAAACAATAATCAATCAGACAAAACACACGTAGAGCGAACGACGATAATGACATAGGAAACAGAACAATGCGCCGCTCGTTATCGGATCACGAATCTCGGCAACGCCGAATATTTTCGGTGAACGCTTTAAGGGAAACTACGCTCGAAATTAGAATTTCAAGGTTGTGGGTCAAGTTGGAAGAGCTAGCGATATGTAATGAATGCTATTGAAATAGATATCTTTATGATGGAATAGTTTAGCTAGGTACTGCGTTATGTTAGGCCGTGTCCCAAGTAGGAAAACTGTTAGCGGCCGACTGAGTTAGCCGCAAATTTGTGGCAAACTCAAATTTCAGTTAGCTGCAAACTCTAATCAATTTTCGTGTGTCGCCGCCTACTACCCGAACCGGTTTTGGTGGGAGTCGGCCGCTCACTGCTATAGTCAGCGCGCGTATCGCTGCAAACTGCGTATAGTGAGCGCAAAACTAGCAGACTGTGGACACTCCATTTCAAATATACGGAAGGGCGAAATAAATCGGTACGCCGCAAACTTAGTCGGCTGCTAACAGTTTGCCTACTGGGGACACAGCCTTAATGGGGTCTTGGGTTGGACCATAGTATGGTTAGGATTATAGAACATGGGTTAATTTTGTGACAACTAACCCATATATGGCGGATCACTAAGCCAGTATAGTTATATTGTTGAAATACATGTACTTGATTTTTATCTTGCATATTAAATACTGCTATTTCAATATTGATTGAATATAATGAAACTAGAGACATTTTATAAAAGTCCTTGAATAGAACTACTATGAAATCTTCACTACACATAATGAAAAGGAACAGAGATTTCAAATCAAATGTTATCGATCCTTTTCAGCTATTATAATACCTTAAAATGACGCATCTTGCAAAGTATTTTTTTATCCCATCGCACCAAGTATGCGCGTAAAGCTACGTACCATTACCTTCATAAAGGAATTAAATCCGTCTCCAGATTGCAACTGAGTAGCCAGTACACTCACATCTCCAATTCCCATTAGTTGAGCTTTGATACTATTTTAAAATCCGTATATTGAACATAATCTCATGACTTGCGGCTTGTCTCAGCGCACAAGGTGTTATTATGTAAATGATGAGAGCTCGGTTTCGGCTGAGTCAATACGCCGTGGAAGGTAATTGGCGACACGTTCATGTGCCGGTAGTGCCGGCTCTATGGTGATGTGGTTATCAGTGCTGACCAATGTCGATAGATTAGTCAGATTTAATTTTATTCAAACAATAAATTTTCTATTATATTATCGTAATAAACGATTCTTTATATATTTTGATTGACATTGTAAATTTAATTCTGTTAAAAGTCAATGATGTGGAAAATTGATTTTATAGCTAATTTCATGTTAACGCTTAAACGAAAAATAAAAAAAATAAAAATATATTCTTATTTATTATGCCTTCATGCTATGTTGTGTACAATTATTGAAAACCTGTTTAAAGTAAAACATATTTTAAATCCAAGATTCGGATTGAAAAAGATGACAGCAATTTTTAACACTGAAAAGTTTGATAAAACCATCAGTGATTTATCCCAACATATCATTTTGAATATCAAGGTCGACAAATGACATTACATATCATGCGTTTCTTTTATTGAACTGTTCTTTATTCATCTTAATCAGAAAGTACGATAAATATACAGTACAAAAATAGCATTCGACTTAAACCCAGAGACATCAATTAAAATTCTTACACCGCAAGTGCTAATTAAGTTAATCGATATTTTATTGCCGTTACGATCTTATCGATGCCGCAGCCAACCCTACGGCCGAGGTGACGTCAGGTCACGACTCTACCGCGAAGCAATTTAATCAGAGTTGTGCGCAGTGACAGTTGCACTGAATTATGGCCATGCGCATGATCATACCGCGATAGTGATGCCACCATATCGATATATATCGTCCGGAAAAATAGTCATGTTCACATAAATTAGTTGTCGAGGAAACTTAGTAGTAAAACTGTGTCATAAAGTTTAACATAGTACAGTGGGAGGTATTTCTTTGATGTTAATTTTGTTTAACAATTTTACGATCAGAATGTTTTGTTTTTATTTGCATGGATTCGTTTCGTAATGCTAATGCATAAGTTTCTAATGAAAGTCTAGTTCAAAGCCGTCTAATATAAAACAGGTTAGGTTCATGGTCAGCTCCATTTTATTTTATGCATCTTGTCATGATGTTTGTAGGTATGCCTTTTCTCGATCCTCTTTATTCAATAAAATGTACTTTAGCCCATTTTTGTTATACTTTACGTAGTTACAGCATGGCTAATGTTAGAATCACTTTTCAATGCATGTGGAATAAGCCAGGAACATTTTTTGCTGATAACTGCTAGATCGATTTAAGTATGTTAAGAACTGGGTGGTGGATTCAGCTTTGCTTTGTTAAAT
Source organism: Glyphodes pyloalis (assembly GCA_037074685.1). NCBI lineage: Eukaryota > Metazoa > Arthropoda > Insecta > Lepidoptera > Crambidae > Glyphodes > Glyphodes pyloalis. The sequence continues at coordinate 13,032,424 of JAYKKO010000007.1, forward strand.
GAGAGTTTAAGCGACTTAAAATTGCTCGGCCGTAATATATTTTTTACATTCTTAACATATCCTTTATTTACTCTGTTTTATTTTATATTATTTTTTCAGTAAAATAATTTATATACACCGTTTTATTTTACTAGGGGCCCGTCGCGGCATCAATCGTACTATTCCCATTTTTTCCAAAAATTCCATCGATACTTTGCTCCGATTGGTCGTAGCGTAGGTAATGTTATATAGCCTATAGCATCTCTCGATAAATATCCAGCATAAAAATAATGTTTAAATTCGAACCAGTATTTCCTGAGATTAGCGCGTTCTCACAAACTCTTCAGTTTTATAATATTAGTACAGAAAAATAAACGTTATTACATAGAAATAAAGATCGCTATTGGTCTTTTTTAAATAAATAAATGCGCCAGACAATCACACCAGTCACCTGGTCTCTAACTAAGGTTTTCCTGTATTGTGATCACCAGGCGTCGGATCTGCTGGGGGCGTCATCCCAGCACACCCGGAACCAAGTTAATTAAGAAAAGTTGTTTTTTTATAATACACTTTAAGATTGACCTCATCCTGATGTTAAGTGGTAATGAGGTCCCAGCTTAAGGGATCTGTTACTGGACTTGTCGCTTTCCTTGAAGGCTTGACCCTTGCTACTAATGTAGCAAACCCAGGAGCTCTGGAAACCTAATTCACACGCAGGAACACAACAACACATAAATTATTGTTATTTAGCTGTGGTCTTCTGTAAGGTGGAGTTATTTCACCAGCCGGGCTGCTCCAGTTCATGCGATGAATCTCTATACCGTACGTCTCTTTTTCCGGGACCTTTCACGCTTTATCAAAATGACACATTTAATTATGACCAACATCTTCAAGCTGTCCAACCAAATCCGACTGTACAATCCGTGTACTGTCTGTCGTGACCGCTTCCTGAATCAGTGACATCATCCGACCCGAGAGTCAAGGATTCAAAGCATCCTACTCATTAAACGGTTGTTTTTATTACGCCTTTTTGCCGATAATTCCTTTGCTTTATCTGATAAGATGGGCGAAGTTTTTGCGTTCAAACGATCACCTGTATTGTAAAGTGTTTAATGCAATGTATTGTTGTATTCGTACGTTTTGTGGGAGCACAATAAGTCTGTTTAAGGAACGAGCTTCCATTTTAAGCTATTATTGTAATGGTAAGACCTCAAGACCTTTAGATGCGTGATGACCTTGGTGGTGAAGTGGCTGAGGAAGCTGCCTGCAGTATTAACGGTCCCGGGTTCGATTCCCTTGCTGGTCAATCTGGAAAACTGATTTCTCTAAATTGACTGATATCTCCTAAAATATCTTTGTTGAGACGATGGAAGGTCACTTTTGAACCAAAATAGGAAGTACCTACGTGAAACCACTGAAATTAAAAATGAGTGTTGTATTTGCAAAATTTGATAAGTTTTGTAAAACTTATCAAAATTCTGTGCTTTATTTTTGGTATCATCGGTGCATTTATTTATTAATAGTTTAATGTTCGTTTCCAATATTTGAAAAACGATCCATTCTACTTACGGATAGTAATAATACTTATATTATACGAGGCGTAAGCTAAAAACGACCGACAGACGAATAATGACAGCTGATATGGAAAGTGACTTATAGAATGGTATGAACGACTCGTAGTCGGTTGCAGAAACACGGATAGTCATTTTTGACTCATTACGAATCGTAAAATATTGGAACCGGGAATTAGTCATCATTAAAAAAAAATCTCTCTTTGTTTCGTCCTCACAAAACACATGTCATCAAAGAAATTTCCAATTACCCACCCCAAGCCATGGGAGACAAGTGGTACAGACCTTGACTTTATCAAGTCATGGTTTGTCAATTACGCCGCCATTGTGCGCCTGCGACGATCCTATCGCAGTGACAAAAAACCGGCCAAGTATGAGTCGGACTTAAGCACGAATGGTTCCATACAATCCCTACTAATGTTATAAATACGTAAGTAACTCTGTCTTTCTGTTACACTTTCCTGCTTCAACCTCTCGGCCAATTTTGATGAAATTAGTTATAGGTATACAAGGAACCTCAAGAACGGATATAGGCTTTTATTAAAAAATAAGGGGGGGTGGGAATGGGGGTAATACCACCTTTGAAAGTTTATACAAAAAAAATGTTTAATTTTTTTAATTCGAGATATGAAATTTGGCACAAATATAGCTCGAAACTTGGATTAAATTATAGACTACTTTTTGTTTCGAATATAAGGAGAAATTTGGGGTAAAACCGACCATTAAAGGATATAGTCCACGCGAACAAAGTCGCGGGCACTGCTCTCTCTGTTGTGCAATTTTTATTTTAAATGTATTTATAATTAAATATTTTGTGAATTAAGTAAAAAACTTCTGACCCTGCAAACAAACTGTGTAAACAGTTTTGTAGAACTCTGCCTAGGTATTTTATAAACTAACTTTATTTGTTTGATTAAAACATTTTAAACATCTACACACCCATTACCCTTATCAGCATCCAGTAGTAGTGAGAATTTTACTGTATAATTACTCAGGTTCTTGAGATAAAGGCTTATGATAGACAGACTGACAGACAGACTGCCAGCGGATACTGAAGTAATAGGGTCCCGTTTTACACTTTGAGCATGGAACCCTAAAATGTCTGTATCATAGATGCCTAGCGTCTTGAGATGTAACATATGCCACACTTTAAGAGATGTGTGACAAATTTGGTTGAAGCTGACGCAAAGTTTATATTAGGCACTTTTTGTTACAATCATTTGTACAAGATGGTTTTAGTGTCCTTAAAACACAAAACTAACTTTGCTTGCTATTCAATTCAAGTTCCGATCAGACTTAGGTTTCCTATTTCATGTAACTGTTTGTAATTCTATAAGTTATTTTAGTTTTCGTTATTTTTGTTGAATACCTTTCAATGTATTTTGAATTTTAACCCTTTCAAAATTCACGGTTAAATGTATATTAAATCAATTTGGCCTAACTTTGTGAATGAAAAAAAACAAGGTATTTATAATAATATCTGTTATGATATAATTGTCTTGCGTTGTGTTTGTTTGTAAATTTTGTGATGTCAATATATGTTTTTTCTTTCTTTTTTTCTTTATCGTAAAGAAATAGTAAGTGGAGAGATAGATTTTAGTTTATAAATATCTATGGTTGGTTATATATAGTAGCCTAAACTCCTATCATACAGAAAAAGCGCGTCAACATTATTCTCTAAAGATATATCTATACTTGGTATGGTAACTGGAGACATACTTAAGTGTTTGGCAGAAGATCTAAACTAAATTTTCGAATCTTTACCATGATTTTCATTTGACCGTACTGGAATCCAGAACTGTTTTTCACCTGCTACCTAATACACACAGTTATACCACAGAATAAGTTCACAAAGAAACAATAAACCACACATGACACATAGACGAACCATCAATACAGTAATATAATCACGGCCATTAAACATAATAGCGGGTATTAGATCATACATTTATTTTTTATGTTCCTGCAATCTTTGGATCTCATGACCTTTCAAGACGTCAGCATGGATTCGGTCTAGACAGGCATGTCCAATTGAGTTATGTAAACTATTTTGAGAGGTAATATGCAGTTGCATTGTTTGGTACAGTAGGTAACTAATTTCCGATTCTCCTTGTCCCCAAAACTTGATAGACTTACGCGTATGTTAAAGTGCCTTTTAAGAATATATTTTCCATAGGTCGCGAAATACATGTAGTAGGTATATCCATATAAAAGGAAATATGATATACTTTATTACTTTACCAACTAAGAACAAGTATATAATATTATACGAGTAGAAAAAAATCAAATATGTGGTACTATTATCAAACAAATACAAAACAGAAAAAGGCACAAGCATTGGCACTAGTGCAGTAAACGTAAAAACTATTTTACTGCCTGTACCTACTCTGCTATGGTTAATAATTTATTTCAATCCTAAATATCAGATACAAAATTTCGTACAAATCTGTAGTACCTTTTGCGTAAAAGAATGACAATAACAAACAAATATACATAAATATTTTCTATAGAACTGACCAGCGATTAGCCTCTATCTCATATATTGTCAGTCAATACAGAAGCAGGGAGCTAGTTCTACCTTACTCATACATAGACAAACTTCTACGTCTATAATATGAGTATCCTTAAACAAAGTTCATTCTAAGAAATATTTCCCGAAAATAAGTACAAATCTATTTATCATCCAATCAAGTACAGTCAACTGCACGTCATAGATCTATCCTATATTGACGACCTAGGTGGCGCAGTGGCTAAGGTAGGCGGCCAAAGCGCGAAAGGTCCCGGGTTGGATTCCCGGTCGGGTCAATTTAGAAAACGAACTTTTCTAAATTGACTTGGGTCTGGGTGTGCTGGGATGACGCCCCCAGTTAGTGTCCGTCGTCTGGTACTCATAGTACAAGTGAAAACCTTAGTTTGAGACCAGGTGATTGGTGTGATTGTCTGGCGCATTTATTTATTTTATCCATCCGACATTTTCCAGGGCGACATTTACAAGAACTAAAATTTAAGTAATATCTTATATAATACCTTATTTAATAGGCGCCATTGACAACATTCAAAGGTATAGTCTACTACACAAACCAGCATCACCCGGTCGCGTACGCATAATGACACTGCACTGATCACGGCATAGATTGGCAATAATTATTACAAACGCAGCCGTCGGCCCGTCCGTCTGTCCGTCACACGTATCGAGCCATCGTCATTCGACTGTAATTAATGCTTTTAGTGAAAAGGAACCGTAAAAATGTTGGTCACCCCTTTTAAGAGAGTTTTTGTCATCAACGTCTTGATGCATCGGTAGAGTAAAGCTTTGCTTGTTATAGTTGTCTTTAAAAAAAGAGCATATTGATGTGACGATCTAAATTTTTCAGCTTGGCTTTAGTTGGTAATAAGGCATTACCATGTAAGCCATTGCAAAGCTGTGCATCTAATTATTTTTTTTTATTTCAATAAAAAGCAATTTACTTTTCCTTGTCTGCATCACAGCTAAACCTATAGTTAACTTTGACTGTGTGGTAAGTTGCTAAAACATTTGTCTTACGTACACATATCTCTCAGTTCCGAAAAAAATACAGAAAAGTTCGTTTTCCGTGTTAACCCAACCAGGAATGAAACCAGGGATCTCAGAGATTGTGATGGCACAGTCTGGCCCGCTCACCTCTCGCCTATGGAGCTCATTATAATTCAGACCCTCTGTACTGTTTCTCTATCTCACTAAGCCCTCTGTATACCCGAAAACTAGACTAAACTTACCAATATTCAGAGATAATATATAATATACCCAGCGTTTTAGAGACTATTATAGTGATAATAAGTCTATGGGTTTACGGAAAGACTCAACGGAACTCTAACGCCAAAAATGCGATCAATTGTAACCAATAAAATTGGTCCACACACTTTGGATGATCCCCGGGCTGGTAAGAACTTCCCATATAATAATATTTAACACCGTGTTAGTGCTGCCGGATAATCTATTATCGATTAATCGATTAACCCAATCTAACAAGCGATATGACATCGATAGTATTGTCTAATCTAAACAATTATAATATGATAATTGTTAATAATCGATTATATATAATAAAGATAGGTATCAATATAATCGATTATATCGATTTTGCATAATACATTCGAATCGACGGCAACACTACCCCGTGTTATTTATATCCATTCTGAATACTGTATTGACTTTAGAGTTATTAAAGTAATTTCTTTAAAAAATTTCAAAGACTACTTCTTTGATAACGTCTCGTATGGTATTCTTTAAATTAGTTACATACAATGTTTTTACTTGTGTCAACACTATTTCTGCAATCCAACGTCAAGTAAAATGCAAATGAGGCCACAGTAATCATCACCAAATAAATAATTGTTTTTTTATCTTAACAAGTCAATTGCACACATCATAACTCAACACCGATATCTCTTTTAAGCCCTCAATTTAAAAAAAAACGCTTACCTTTTCAAATAACCATCTAAAGGTCATCTTATTATCTACAACTGTTTATTCGACAAAACTTGTATTCGCACATTATTAATGATCGCTGATAATGATCACTTGGATCCGACGCGTTAGCAAAATCACGATCATTACACACATCATCGAAAAAATTTAATTGCATGTCTTCCGTCATCGGTTCGACTTCCGTCATTGATTGGAGACCTCAGCGGTTATTTAGATGTCACGATCGATACGCGTAGAGATCACGATCGATAAAGGTCACGGCTAAATCACTAGCATTGAGTCTTTCGGTACTGTCCACATGTCACGGACATCATTGGCGTGTTGTCGAGTTCGAGCTGTGATCTTTGGTAATGAATCAATTAGAATTGTTTGTTCGTTGACGTCGTTTAAGAAAAACTTGATTGCTTTGAAGCAAGATTTTTGGCGATCAGCAAACCTCTTTTCTTGATACCTTATAAAAGTTTTTTTTATTTGTACATTTATTTTAAACTAGCTGTGCCCGCGACTTCGTTCGCGTGGACTACATCCTTTCATGGTCGGTTTTACCCCTTTCTCTCCTAATATTCGAAACAAAAAGTAGTATATATTTTAATCCAGGTTTTGAGCTATATTTGTGCCAAATTTCATATCTCTAACTTCAAAAATAAACATTTTTCCATATAAACTTTCAAAGGAGGCATTACCCCCATCCCCCCCTTATTTTCTAATAAAAATGCCTATATAGCCTATGTCCGTTCTTGAGATTCAACGTATACCTATACCAAATTTCATCAAAATCCGTTCAGCCGTTTAGGCGTGAAAGAGTAACAGACGGACAGACAGACAGACAGACAGAGTTACTTTCGCATTTATAATATTAGTATGGATAGTATGGATATTTAAAAGAGCTAGGGCAAAGCGTTTTACTTGAGCAGCCCAACTGATGAAATGCCACCACCTTACAGAAGACCGCAGGAATATAACAATCATTTCGGTTTTGTTGTGTTTCTGCGTTTTCAGAGCTCCTTGGGGGTGCTACATTAGTAGCAGGGGTCAAACATTCAAGATCCTTAAGCTAGGATCTCATTACCACTTAACATCAGATGGGATGAGGTCAATCTTCAAGCGCAATATAAAAAAGAAATAAGAATATCACAGACACTTCACTTGTTTCAAAATCAGAGTGTCATTTACACAAATGATTTGGTGAGGTTTTTAAATGATAATTAAGCGGACCATGATGAATAATTAATTGTATTCTATTACATTGACGTTATGACTTTTCCCTTAAAACAAAAAAAAATAACGTGACGTCAAGGCTGCCATTTGGTAATTAAAGTTTATACGAAGTAGTAGGTACAAAACAGAAAGTGGATCAACTGTCACCGAGATAAAACTGCTGACTGTACTAAGTCTATTAAAACTGTGCCCATATTAGGTAAACAGTAAGCGGCAAACTGATTGACTAAACGACTTAAATAAGGACGTCACACTATTACGAAAGGAACTATATGACGACCTTCGTAGCCGAGAGGCGAGAGACTTTGGCGTCGCGCCATTTCTCGGTCGGGTCAATATGGGAAACGAACTTTTCTGTATTGTCTCGGGTCTGGGTGTTGTGGTACCGTAGTTGTTTCTGATTTCTGTAACACAAGTGCTTTAGCTACTTACCACAGAATCAGAGCAATGGATGTGATGTTGTCCAATATTTATTTTATAATTTTATTATTGACTATAAATGTTCTGAAAGATGCTTCGATGTTTAAGTAGTTTAATAGCTTGTGACCTCTGGATATCGGATATGAATACGTGCCGAGCAAATTATGTATGTATCGTTTTATTTGACGTTCGGGTTTGTGCAGCCACATTAAGTTAGCTTGATAATTTATTACCTATTGTGGCAACAATGACTTGATTGGAATTATGGACCTTTGCTTATATTACGGATCCATTCTTTGTACAAACTGTAAGCAAACAGTAAGTCGTTTATTAAGTATCAGTGTTACCTATATCAGACTGTTTCTTTTATGACTAAGACAATACATTCATCGTAATTGTGACGGAGTAAGAAACAGATGGGCCTGGTAATCAGCATATATATACTTGCTATGCTTTGCCGGAATCCTGGAGGCGGTGTGAAGAATTTACTTTGGCTTTCCTAATCCACGTATTTCCCTAACACTCCACAATGTAATCCTTTTTCTAATTATGACCTTATTTGTTACTTTAACAGTGTTTTGAAATGAAATAATAAAACCGTTTAAATAAAACTGAATTACGAATATAATCGTAATAATGAGACGGTACGAAATGATTACATTTTTTTTTTTACATATACATACGCGTTTTTTAATAGGAGTAGCTCTGTTTGATAATGATCAAAAATGGCCACCGTCACAAAATGTCGAATAGCATATTGGACACAACTGCCTTAACATAGGTATAAAAAAACTTGAGTATGTAGTACTATCCCATTATGACAAGTATAAGACGCACTTACATTGAATTGTTAAGTATAAAAAATAAATATACTTGTTTTTTGTTGCTTATTATAAATATATATTTTTATTAGCGTTTGGTCGTTGGTCCTGTTAAAAAGACGTGCTGCAATAAACAACGGGTAAGCCTAAGGCAAAGCACGTTTACTTCACTTCTTCCTCAAAGTTTGATTCGGTCACAAAATACCACACCACCAATCCCATTGTGCAAACCACGGAGCATCATTAATCACAATTTTTTGTCACCACAAACTAACATGACGAAATTATGTTCTTTGCGGGACTGGAGACTCTTGGTCTTAGGAACTAGTCATTGGGTCCATAATTAGTTTTTAAATTGGAATGGCTAAAAAAGAACAAACGTCCCCGCGAACCGAACCGTTATTATGTTTTGAGGAGTTTTGGTGATCCGCATCTGGATTGGGACACCTTTTATAAACATGAACATAAGGATAAATATTTGAAAACATCGTATATATGTGTATACATTGCTTTTATCTGGTTCTGTGCTAAGAAGGTACAGTATTTGTTCAAAAATTAAAATCTGAAACAATAACGGTACAATACCCAAGAGACAGTATAAAAAGGTCATTTTCCAAATTGACCAGACCGGGACTTTTAGGTTTAAAGTATATGTGCTTTAGCTACTTATACCAGAATCAGGGCAGTTAACGATATATTGTCCAATACTCATTTTATTTCTAAATCACTTGTTAGGTAAGGTCCACTTTTTGGGTAACAAAAATTTAGGGAACACTAAAATCGGTTTAACTCTACTGCTTTTTGTACAGTCAGCACCATGGTTTGTAAATTCAGTACCTATTTGACATTAAGTTAACTGTATATTTGACTAAGTTACGCTGATGTTTAATGTGACAAATGAGTTGAATACAAACTTATGATGCTGACCGTGAATTTCTCGTAGTATATGACTTCAGTTGTAAAAATATACTAATGTAGGAATAGGAAATCTTTTAAGTCCAGACAAAAGTAAGGTAGAATTTAAACTTCGGACTTCACACCGCCCTTATTTCGTGCGCATAAGATCTAATTTCGAACTGAAGTACCAATCTTGACGTTATGTATAGACAATATGCAATATTGAACAATCACCTACGGAACTGCTTCTCTTCAATTCTATTCATTTTATTTGTGTCCATCATGATTGGATTTGACAAATTACTCTGATGGACGCTCAATTTATTTGGTCATTAGCCGTCACTGTTTTTCTTAGAGTCACATTCAACATATAAATCAAAGGTCGGTACAAGCCTAATTTGAAAACAAGACTTGGCTGTGATTGACTTAGATAAAAATATTATTAAAAGATCAAAGTATAAGGTCCTAGAGACCAGTATTAAATGTTACTCTTGGAACAAAAACGCAAAGAATCATTTGCTTATGGGACATTTTAATTAAGTTAAACCAAACGGGTAATTGGGTGGTCGAAATATTGATCTAATCACCATAACAAGTAGGTATACATTCCATTCGATTGTTTTATCCATTAATTGATTTATGTTCATGAACGTCATTCATTGTGTTATTGGTCACGAAATGTTCGATTTTGCATATTTTGCGAGTGACAGTATCATGAGTCTAATGTTTTTTTATTGTTGTTTGCAAAAAATGCTTACTATGATTGATAACGATGAATCATTACGATACTATGCAAACAAAGACAACAAAGTTCTAAGAAATTGCTAGTAACAAATAAAATAGGTACATATAGATTTTTTGTTTCTTTTATATATGTTTGTCTGTGTATTATGGCTGGTATAATCTATGTTATTGCCTAACTATTCCTTCATTTCAAAAAAGTTTGAAAAAAATCTTTTATTTTTTCATTCAATCCCTAGACTTTTTTAAGTGGCAAAACTTGTGTAAATTACTTAATCATATGATTTAAATTTATAAAGCCCAATTTTTATTTAAAAGCCAGACACAATAGATAATGAATTATGCCTGATTTTATGGGTCTTACGACTAGATACCAAATTCTGAATATTACCTAACATTTACTTTGCACTTATGATATGATATCATAATATATGAAATTTAAAGTTTAGCCTAAATATTCCACGAGTAACATTAGATTGTCGTAATGCCACTTTTAAACTAAGTAATAAGTCCATGTTAAATTTCATACAATTTTTTTTTATAAAAGCGCTGAATACGAGCTCGTCCCAGCTTGATAGTTAGCAAGAGAGGAATCCGATCGCATTGACAACCAATTCGATACCGTAATATCTTACTCGTTAGCATCGCCATACTGGCCCGCAGAATGTTACTTCACGCTCCTTTTGAAGGAACTGTGAACCACAATCAATTGCTATAAACTTATTTACGTTTATCAGCAACTTTACGACCGATCGCAAGTGATAGTTCTTCCATAATTACGACTTAAGCAGCCTATTTAAAAACAGCCTACATTTCTCGCCGGTTTTCGAGAAATGGCACTTGAAATGCCAACGACACCCTTCAGAGCGGCGCTATTCTATTCAAACTTTGAACAAGACGTCAATGAGATTTAAATACGTCTTTCTTACTCGATCTTGTGCGGCCATGAAGTGGGAATCACGATATAGTGTTTTAAACTGGTAGTCGAATAACGATTCCGATATAATAAGTTTGAAACTTAGCTTGCTTAAACATTAATTGTCATAAATCCTCAAAGATTTGGAAATTTATAATCAGCTACCACCGGTAGCATGCCATGCTGGCATTATAACATTAAAGTTACTCTGGACTTTTTTTAAATCACCTTTTAACCTGATTGACACCATAATATTGCCTTATATTTCGAAGGTAGGTAATATGGAAGATCTCAGTCACATTATCATTTAGGTAAGCAATAAACCGTGAAGTTGGATGTACATTAAAATAATTAAACATCTTTGTTTATTATTATTTTTCGCAATACTACTAAACGGATTAGAATTAAATTTAGAAGCTAACTCGATTTGATACCTGAATAATATGATAGGAGTTTTTATCCCAAAATAACGCTAACAAAGTCATCAGCTAGTACTTTACTCGTTTAATGCCCGGTTACAATATTTTACGATTGGTAATGTGTAAAAAATGACTAACCGTTTTTCTCCAACTGTATTTATAATTTAATTCTATCCGCAACTCAAAGGGATCGTCAGGTTAGCTCGTGACCAAAACGTCGGGCAGTAAGTAGTTCGTATTAAGTACTGAAAATGGAGTCGCGTTTTGACCCTTTAAATTATTTTAAACGTTTAAATGGATCGTTTTTAAAATATTGGAATGGGACAAAAATGGATTTAAATTAAATAAAAAAAATTAAAAAGCTAATTCGATTTGATACCTGAATAATGTAGGAGTTTTAATCCCAAAATTACGCTATAGTCATTTTTTCCCCATTAATAGTCATAAAATTCCCGCGGCTTTCGTGGCCCCCAACTTTCAGTTCAGAAACAATCGGCCGGTTGACAGCGACCGATCCACTGTACTGTCAATCGCGCCATTAAACGCGCCGGTGGTTCACACATCAAGTGGGTACACTTCATTAGGCACTTTTCAACCAAAACGTGAGACACATTCTGGATGCATTTTGCATCTGGATAAGTGGATGGGAGATTGATGTATAATGGTCGGAATTAAACTCGCTTGTGGACCGGTTTGGAGTATTGTCACAGTTGGATGCAAACAGTGAAGGTCTTTCTCCGAAGTCTTTTGGAAAGAAAAATATCGAGCTTACTGGAGTGACTGGCCCAGTTTAATAGTTAGTGCTTCTGTCGTTTGAATCGAGGTCGTAGTTCAAACATTAATGTAATTAATATAAATAGAATAACCATGTGGTTATTCTGTATCGGAGTATCCCACACATGGCTGGATGATGTTTGGTTGTAGGTATGTTTGTTACTCTTCCACGCAAAAACGACTTAACAAATATGGATAAAACTAGGTAAGAAGAGGCTAGGTTTAAGACAAAAGAACATCGTAACAGTTTTTATGAATGTACAGTCAAATTTCTAAATAATTTTTTTAGATAGTATTTTCGTGCATGGTGTCTTTTGATGGCATTGAAATCAATTTAGCTGCACGAACGTCGTGAACAAGCTTCCGTATGATCAGTCAGTATTGAATCCTTAAACAGCAATCAAGGGTATTCCTCACTGTATCTCACTCCATTATGGTCAGTGACAGATTCGGACTCATCGCGATGTCACAATGATCCCATTGAATCGCCGTGTCATCGGTCCTTATCCGTTACTTTCGGAAGTCCAAATACGTCTCCTGGCCTATAGAATTCTGTGATTTATAACCTAATGGTGAGTTCATCTTTTAAGGACGCTGTTTCGTATTATGAATTGCGGAAATTCATTATAAGGTGTTTATTAAAGAAATTGGGTCCGAATTTTGATCAAAACTAAAAAGAAAATTTTGATAGGAGACCCTTTTAATGTGAGTTTATTATCTCGTAAAATAAGGACTCTGCAGACTGGAAAACCCTTATTTCTGTCAAGCCTCGGAGTCCCAGACACACCGTTATATCTCTCGGGTGACGGTGATAGGTTGCTTCAATGCATTCCATCCAAAAAGGGCTAGAATCGCTTGATTGTCTAATAAAAATGATGAAACCACAAAAATTTTTTTTTTTGTGGTTTCATCAAAGCTTTTCATGAACTTTTTGTTCATAAACAACTCTGTACCTTGTCACATTAAGTGACTGTTTATCTGATTTGCTTAGTTACGCGGAGTTTTGGTATGACAAGGTACTGAGGTGTAGGTATACGAACTAATGATACTAGCTGTACCGTCATTGTTTCTCATTTCTGTAACACAAGTGCTTTAGCTACTAACCATAGAATCAGAGCTCTGTATGTGATGTGGTCCAATACTTTTTTATTTACTTATATCATACCAGTACTGATCACATAGCCTTCTTATTCTCTCTTGTATAACATACCTATATTTGAATTGGGTTGTCACTACTTTTTTAAGTCGTACCAATCCTTCAGCCTCCTTAACAGTAAACATTGGGCATAGGTGTTAATCAACTCACAAACGGAACTTTCGTGTGACCCCAAGATCAAGCATCAAAAAATAAACATATTCAAAAATATGACTAATAATCATTCAATATCTTCATATTGCATATTCGAGATTGAAGAAAAAAGACGGCCAAGTGCGATTTGGACGCGCACGCTGAGCGTTCCGTATGTTTGTCTCCTTTCGTTTTATCTTGCATGTAAGAGTTCTGGAAACTACAAAGTAATTCATTTGAACGAAAAAAATCGAATGTAAGTTACATGTTATCTACAAATATATGTTAAGGAAGTTAAATTAAAAAAAGGTTTTCATTTTTTTTTGTCAATTTTAACTATTTTATAGTTTTCAAGCCTGTTGAAAGAAAGTTATAATCCGTTTCAAAAACTAGTTATTGATACATTTCTAGGCCAGCGAGCAGTACTCTGAAGGTTTTGATCTCTTTTTCGAGTAACTTTAATAAATAAACAAGTTACAATAAGAACAATTGCTTATGATTACATTGATTTCAATTTATTCATTTTGTTAAATATATGCATTTAATATTAATAAAATATATATTTATAAACTTTGCATAAAAAAAAACAAAAGATGCACTTAACGGCAGAGGCATGAGGTCTACCCGCGTCCCAGAGAAAAAGTCAGAAACATATATCGAACCATAAAAAATAGGTTCATCTACGTAATGATTTTGTGATATCGTCGATGCGCGTGCAATACCGCGTAAGTAAATTTTTCTGTAAGTTCCAATTTGGAAATAATATGAAATAGCAGACAAAATTAATCTTTATGGCTATCGGTTGATTCGCGGTATTGCACGCGCATCGACGATATGGGAATCAATATCAACTGACATTAAAGTACAAATTCCCTAAAAAAATACTAGGACGCTACAAAATCCTATTTACATTTGTCACAAAAAGTTAAAAGACCACAATGTGATCCTTATGGATACGGTTTTTGCTATCTGAGCCATGGAACGCTAAAAACTCCGTGGTCCCACACTAACCTGCTTTGGTCGTCTATCAACGTGTGACGTACTTGCCATAGTATGTTCATCAGGTTATGATGTGCCGTGGAAATTTGAACTTTATGTTATAGTTGACAAGGCGGTGGTGCAGTTCGACAGGTGAGGAGGCGGTGGTACAGTCGGAATGTCAAAGCGTCGCGAAGAGCGCCGACACGGGACAGTCTCGTGCTGAGAGTAATCTTGGCCGACCTCGATTAGGGATGTGGTGGAGATGAAATGTCGATTGATTTTTTAATTTCGATACTCATTTGGACACAATTTAATCTTATTTTACCTTAACAAGATGTAAAACATATGTATATAGCACCTAATTATAATGATACTTATTTGTTTTCTATATCAATAATGTATATTTAAGTAAGCAATTCATTATGTTGTGTTTTTGTGATGGGTATTGTGTGCCGTAGTAGCTAGATTTAGTAGCTTTATTAACTGCAAAATACATGAAACCCAGATATTTGCGTTCTGCCAATCATTGAGCTTATATAATAACTGTCTGAACGAGTAATACCTTGCGAAAAAAAATTCAAAGCATTTGTTTTTTTAATTATATCACACAAAACATAAAATTCTTATAAGTATTAAGCAAAATTAACATATTTAAATAAATCCATACCCAAATACACATGATATTTTGCAGCACTTATAATTTTTAAACGTAAAAATAATAATAACTTTCGAAAAATAGTTCAGTACTAATAACAATTTTTGTCGGTTATTCTTCTTGTGAATAAGATATTTTAAATCCCACGTGTTAAAATAAAAGCTAGTTTTATCAACACGGTCTCAATGTTATCGATATCAAGACATGTTAGTGCTGTGCCAACATCATTAGTGTCTCGGCAGGGTGCTCGGGTCAGAGAGTCGAGACAATCTGTCAAATGGAAGGAATCACACACGGACTCGCCCGAGCCTCGTACGCCGCCCTATTAATCATATTTCGGCCTTTTTTTACCATTTCCGAACGTATGTTCTCTCGCATAATAGCTACTACACGGGCGTCCTTCCAAAAATGGTCACGCAAAACTTAACCCAAAACTTAAATACGTTAAGTTTAATTTCGAACGATAGGCAGCGTGTGTGATATCGGCGGCGTTTAGACAATAGTTGTCATTTGATTTCAGATGTCATGTTTCCCGAGATAGGATCTTGACGAATTTTTGTTTGACGGGGTCAGGAGTACAAAAGGTTCAATTGGGTACGACATTGTATCGATACAGGTTTAATTGTGGGAAATCGTAATCGCGTACAGACACATCTGAGAGGTCAATCGCCTGAATATTTCTTAATTTCATTTGACATATTTATATTACGATTCGATACGAATGCGGTAAATCAGACTCTGTGCCATTCCAAATAGGTAAGTAATAAGCCCAGATAAGTAATGCTATCTGGAAAAGTACAGAATCAGGATTTTTATAGTATAATTGAAACATGTAATAGACTCGCATTTTGGTAAACATACCAACAATAAATACTTATAATTACATGGGTCGCGTGTGGACGAAAATCTAACAAGAGTAACAAGAGTTTATTTGGCAACAAAATGTCAATATAGCTTTAGGCAACATTTTTTTTAATAACCAACTCTCAGGGTTCAGACTTTCGTTATTAAAATATAGTCATCGTGATAATAATATAAAATGTTTTGCTACATTAACATATCTTTGGTCAAAACAAACGAATATGATCATCGATCACCGATTTTTAAATCGTCAATTCTGACAATTACGGTCTTGACATTATTTCATGATGAACATCGCCCAAAGCTAAGCGGGCCGAGTGGGCGATATCATTGACATTTCGAGTTTTAGTCACAGCGCATAACTCAATTATTATGCCCATAACTATAATAGTTTGTTCTTTACAACGCACATAATTATTAATATTTTTTGTTTGATTTTAAATTTGACCACTTTTCAACTACCTAGTTCACTTTTTGCATTATTGATTATTGATGGAAGTTTTATTTCTTTAGTGGTAAGATTTGGATTGACATATTTTTTTCCATTTTTTTGATGAAAAGAATTGCTAGTATTTTCCCGTAGAATTTATTTTTTTGCGTGAAAAAGTTAACCACACACATCCAGACATTCTCGTTTGTAATATTATAAGGATGATATATATTTATTCAATGTCTATACAAGAAGGTAAAATTATGCTATTTAATATATAGGATTTCCCAAAGATTTTTTAAACAATATTTCAAGGAAAAACCGAGAGTAACAAAAAATTGAACAAGTGTACAATTAAATATGACATGATGATTCACATCTTAACTTTGTGGACAAATTTCTTAGTAATCAACGACTAAGCATATATTTCGTTTTTACATACGATGATGATGATATCATCAGTATCGATTTGATCGAATCAAATAATAAATAACAATTTTTTTTTTATTTATCAAAATCTTGAGCTTTAAAATGATACAAACAAAACAGTAACTCTCACACTAGGCAAAGTCATATATTTGAAGTGATTCTATTAAAACACATTTAACATTATATTATGTTCTTGTTCAATCAAAGATAATATCAACAATAGGCCAAGAAAGTAGTCTACAAGTTTTAATGTATTTTTTTGGAAGAACTTGTATTTTTAAATGAACTATCTTAACCAACTTAATCCAAGTTGGCACATAATAGAGTAATATTTGTTTCGTAAAACGAAAAAAACAATAAGCAATCTATCTCATCATAGTGTATAATTAGATGAATTAGTACTCATATATTTCTAAAAACGATATGAATACTAATTAATCTAATCGTTCCGATAAAAATGTATGTAACCTACTGTGTTTCAATCAAAAACATTTAATGATATAATTGCGTTTCCTTAAGTAATAACAAACTCTTAAGATGATTTTGTCAAGATTGTAATACCACAAAATGTAGCTTAGGTCATTCGTTTGAGTAATTAAGCAAAAAATATTTTAGTAAGCACCGTTTATTAGAAATCAATTATAAACTTCTCACGGTTCGTACTTCTGGTAGTAAGAGGAAATGACTTTAATAACTTGAGTATGATTAGACTGGTCAGTATTTTTGTTTAACTTTTAACTTGCTATCCATTGTAGATTTTTTTAATATCACTAAAAAATTGCTACGAGATAAATTCACTGTAACAAAATATGCGAGGAGTTTTTCTACATATTTTTGCTTTTATTTTAAACTGAAAATAAATAAACATATAAATATAATATGTTCGTGTACGAGCACTTGTTTACTCACACATTTATCTTGCTAGTGGATGCAGGAAAAGACTTGATGAATCTTGATTGATATTTATTTTGGTTAATGTGCGTACACAGTGACAATCGAACGTGAACTGTCTTATTATTTTAACTATTATTTGTCATTGTACAATGCAAACGGCGCGCATACGAAATTAGGTTGCCGAGTTTACAATAAATGTACAATGTAATCGTACAGTTCGAACAAACAAACTTTTACCAGCCATTGAAAAACGACTAGATTCTCCATTACTCAAAATCTCATATTTATCATTTCAACATGGCGGAAAATATTTTGTGTCACTGTAACCCAACCTTTGTAAATAAACGCCACCTGGCCAGTTTTTACTCGAAATCTTGTTTCTCTTTTTTTTTTAATTTGCAAAAATGTTTTTACCAAATAATATATTTGGCCATTAACTACTTAGTCAATAAAATAAGATGCCCCTTCAGCATAGGTTGCCTGGAGGTGGAAGAAACATGTGTACGTCTTTGACATATTTTTCGAGAAAAGACGCCATATAACGTGGCTTTTCTTCTTTGCCGAGCTAGCAACCATCCTGGTTTATTTAAAATGCCCATCCTAGCGCAAAATAGGTGCACAAACGTCGTGTTACTGAACCGGGATGGGTTCAGTAACCTATACTTATATCTATCTAAGTTCATAAATATTTAGTCCGTTATGCACTTCAAATTTGCAAAAGCATTGTCAAATCAAAAACGATCTCCCACAATCCGTTCTAGTTTTTTCTAAGTCTATCGTCAAAAATAGCACGACACACGAAGGCCATGTCAAAATCTGACTGATGAATAAATAATAAAATAAATAAATATTGGACAACATCACATACATTGCTCTGATTCTGTGGTAAGTAGCTTAAGCACTTGTGTTACAGAAATCAGAAACAACGAAGGTACCACAACACCCAGACCCGAGACAATATAGAAAAGATCGTTTCCTATATTGACCCGACCGGGGATCGAACCCGGGACCTCAGAGATGGCGCGACGCCTAAGTCCGGCACGCTAACCTCTCGGCTACGGAGGTCGTCAAAATAGAAACAATGATGTCACAATTAGACGAATGGCGTCGTGTATTGGAAACCATCAGTGCAGTGACAGACAGTCAGATGTTATCTGTGGGAGACTGATGGGACCTCGCGCATGAGGCTTTGAACCCTGTGACGATTGGGAACTTGGGGTCACATTTACCGTGCGCCGTGTTTTGATATACTTGAAATAAATGTACTTATTTTTCTATTTCTATCGCTCAATATAAATCGAAATCTTGTGAATTGTTTGTCAATAGTTTCAACAAGTAAGAACACAAAAGTTATAAAATTATTATAGTAATGAGGTCCTAGCTTAAGGGTGACAAGTACAGCATAATAAATCTGTTACTGGACTTGTCGCCCTTACCTTGAAGGCTTGACCCCTGCTACTAATGTAGCAACCCCCCCCCCCCCCCCCCCCCAAGAGCTCTGGAAACCTTACTCACACGCAGGAACACAACAACACAGAGTGATTGTTACTCTTGAATCTTGATTCGTAATAATTATGTCAAAAATGAATATCCGTTATTATATAATACCGGTGAATAATTTACTTTCCATGCCAGCTGTCATCAGTCGTCTCTCGGTCGTTTAGAACGGATCGTTTTTCAAATATTGAAACCGGCTTTAAATCTATAACAACCATGCCCAAAATTTTCATTTCTTTATTTGATAATATATTATTTTCATATCAGAAAATATGATAGTCTACCTGCTTGAAAAAAATTAAATGTGATCTTATTCGTGAGTTACACATGTCATGTGGTGTACGCCAACAGAAATACCATTCGAACTGGAAAATTCATCAAGTACTGTGCTTTATATCCAAAGCGGTAAGGTTTCAAATTCCAAATTCGTAGATGCATCACAGGTGAAACAATTTTATGTCGCGTTCGCGTGTATCGCATAAGTAAAAATAGTGATGGGACATGACGCAATGCATGTCGTAAGTGTCCAGTGATTGCCCCAGACGATTTTACAAATGGCCGAAGTCTTAATAGGAGCAAAGTGAATTATCGGTCTTTTTTTTTTCTTGTGAGGCAACGGATTCACACGGCCTTGGTTGCGACACTCCGATTTCGTAGATGTCGACAAAGTACAGATAAGAAAGGGTTTTGTACCACTTTTAATGCCGCATTGTTTGAGTTGGGAAATTGATATGTAAATCGTTTGTTTGTTTGAGCGAGTTCTTTTCGTGTTGAAGTGTGAATGAAAGTTTGGTGCCCGTTTATCATTAGCTCGAGAATTTGGCAATATTTGTGTTGAAATACTCGAACAATAGTAAACTAGAAAAATTAAAAATATAACACGTCATTGTATGCGTACTACAATAATAGAAACTTGTTCAGGAAGAGTAATTATTCAATAAAAAGAATGACAATTTTTTTCTTGAATAGTTTTGTAATGAAATATCTTAAATCTACTATTTTCGTATTCAAAATACACAATTGTCATTAAATCATACCTTATTTATTGAATAAAATAGTGACGTGCTGTTAGTAGTAGCAGCACGTCACTATTTCACTCAAAATATCCAAACACAGACTAGTAACAAATAAATATATTCTTCTCATAAACGGTTTAAAAAATATATGGATGTCTGATGTAGATTTGTTGCTCTTTTACATGAAAACTATTGAATGAATTTATATGAATGATAGAAATATAGATATGAATCAATCGAATCTTTTTATTTATATATATTACATGAGTAAAACTTATGAATCGTCTCTTTTCAAAACAAATGAAGCTA
Organism: Glyphodes pyloalis; assembly: GCA_037074685.1. NCBI lineage: Eukaryota > Metazoa > Arthropoda > Insecta > Lepidoptera > Crambidae > Glyphodes > Glyphodes pyloalis. The sequence goes on from JAYKKO010000007.1 coordinate 13,053,008, forward strand.
CAACCTATTACTACCCAAAAGATACCGGCAAGGAACTCAGTAGTTTTTTTTTATTGATAAAAAGCTAAATTTATTGCTAATTTTGCACCAAGACATACAGTAGTTTGTCAGTTGTAAAAAAAAGTATATAATCAAATAAGTAAAATAAAAACTGTAGGACTTTATGTGTACCATTAGGTACACTTATATAAAATGATGATTATATATTTTGACCTACATGCGTCAGTGTGTCTAAAAGTGTATGAAATACTAGATTACCCTATGGTATTCTAGTATCATATACCTATGTATATGATACTTTTTTATCCCGATATACAATGAACAAAGTCGTGGACATCATCATCAGCTTGAATTGGGTAAAATCACATTCAAAAAGTGAATAGTAAGTAGCACAGTGCTTACTTCTATGTACACTGAGTCAAAGCTCAAGATTAATTCCCTCGAAGTTCGAAATACTAATAATCTCGATGAGCAACCTCTGTAAGTAACCCGCAGCTCAATTTGCGACCCATCATAGCTACGCATGTTGCGACCACAACACCGGCTAATACGGAGGAGGCGTCCAGTAATAGAATTACAGCCGTAATCGGCCTAATCTAACCTCAGCACTCTTCCTGCAGCCTTAGAAGGCAATCACTCGCGGCCGTGAAAAGCTTCGGCTGAGATTGTAAACGGAACAGAACGTTCACTTCAAATTCGTATTTAATTTTGTGCTATGTGGTTTTTGGCACACTTTCACGACTTTTTTAGGTTACGAAATTCATAAAAACTGTTTGTAAAATCAAAACTAAGGAATTTTTTTGTAATAAAATTAAGTCCACTCCGGCACTATAATAAAACATCATTCAGACAATCATTTTTCAAGTAAGTACCTACCTAGTGGACACGACCAACTAATTGACAAAATCAAATTTCATAATAATAGTTTTCCAGATTGATCTGACCGAGAATCGAATCTGACGCCTATCGCCTGAATTATTGCCTGACTGACGAGGTATATAAAATATTTCAACCCTTTTATAGTACCAATTTCTGGTTCGATTTTTTTTCTTTACGTTTTTTCTGAAACTTGTTTTTTATTATGACGTGTGCTATCAGCCAATCAACGATATCAAAACTTCTGCCGTCTCGTACGAGAAATTTAACGTATTGCGCATTATAGTAGGCTTTAACTCATACAAACGATTATAATAAAATAAAATAATAATAATAAAATCTTTATTTTTCTCCCTTGTACAAGATACACACTATTACAATTCTAGTCATTAGACACACAGTGATCGGGAGACTGGTGCCTAAACTAGGTAAACCCTGTGTCTTAGGTCGCCAGGTTGAGACCTGGAGGGATGAGTCCCTGCCGCTACGGCACAAAAACAATTATATTATGATCAGAATTACAATAAAGTGTTATAATAGCTTGAACATATTCTATTTGTGATGTATTGTTTACGTGTGTATGTTTATGGCTGTGTGAGTTTTGTATGTGTGAGTTTTGTGTGTGTGAGTTTTGTGTGTGGGTGTGTGCTATTTGGATGTTTGTAGTACATATTTAACTTAGTTAGAAAATAATTTCTCTGTATCATAGTAATCCATAGTTTGTAGCCAGTTTGAAAGTTTCATTTTACAATTATGTTTTGTCTGCGAGGAGATTTTTACAATTTTGTTAGCAATGTTATAAAGTCTACCCCCTTGGTATATAAAGAATCTATTAAATAATTTTGTTCTTCCATTCCATTAGAAATAATTTTCCGTTAAGATTCGTTTTTCGTATAAGCAGGCTGATGGAGAAAATTCGTTTAAGCCTTAAAGTCACTTTAAATTCCAGAATTTAACTAACCCGGCTTTTCCAGCAACCTTGCATCTCAGCCAACCTTTATAAAACAGTCGACGAAGTTAGAAAATTACTTACATGCCAATGCAATTTCCATAAACCGCAGCCGCGCTGCAAATAAACAGTGGACCTTTTGTCGGCGGTCGCAGCGAGACCTTCCTTATGGGACCGGTTCGAGAATGAATTCGTCCCTCTAATAGAACTTGGAATCGATTTTAGACGACTATTTTTTAGTTCAGCTATGTATTAAAAAGTAAGAACAGGCTTAATCTCAGCTTTTATACGGAACTAGTACGCATTTGTGACTTCGTACGCGTGCAGTTAGTTCTTTTCGCGTAATTTTACCGTTATTTTTAAAAATCCTTCTACTATAATTGGCTACTTGACTGTGTTAACAATAAAATATGAAAAGTGTTAGATATGTTAGCTTATTAGTAAAGTAATAATTGTACATTTTTATTTTTTAATTAAAAGCATAGTTAGTATTTTATTTTTGCAAAATAAATTTTACTTTTTTTATCTGTGGAACAAAAGAACCGAAACGGAAACCACCATTGCAATTCGGAAATGACAGCTGTCGGCAAAAATTATTTATTTTAATGTAGTGAAACAATTATTATTTTACCGAATAAATTGAATTATTGTGTCTCTAATCGTATTAAGAATTTATTGAAACATTTTCCGTTTATTTAAATTAAGTCGTTCCTATGCGTATCGGTTCGTTATCTAGAACGTTGACGTTATAATTTTCGCGCGTTTTTTAAACGTGTTACACAAAATCTTATTTTTCTCTGGTTATTTAGATTATTTCCAAATAAATCGAATTGATTGGGATATAAAATGAACGGGCGCACATTTTACAATACTTTTTCAAAAACTGTCAAGTAGCCAATTACTTTGACTTCAATAAGATTATAATTCTATACAATCTGTCATCCTGTTTTAACGCCAATAGAGGGTTGATTTCTAAAGATCCATTACAAGCATAACTTCAAACCATCTATCTATAGAGCATACATTTTAGATTTCAAGTCTGCTACTTTAAAAACATAGCACTTCATATTTATACTTATTCATATTTACTTTCAACACCCGATTTGCCTTCTATGGGGTCACTTTTAAAACCTACCTGCCAAATTTTAAAACACTGTAGTACTGTCAGTATCTACTATCAGATTTCTTAAGTCGCCAAATGGTCTCTGAGCTGAACGAGTAGTATCGAGATAACAACCGATTTCAATAATTAACTAAAAAAGTACTGCGTCTTTTAAGTTCAGTTTTTCTACTACGCTACTTTGCCATCAGACTTGCTCATCGTATGGTTTTTATAGGCCACCTTAGGTAAGGTAAAAAAACGAAAGTACCCTGTACTGACAGGGCAAAGACTTCCATTAATGAAATCAAATCATCGTAACAATGCAGAGTACTTTATCAAATGAGGATGGGTGATCGCAAGCCCAATATTGGAAAAATTGCTCGACCTGGCAATCTAACCTTGGAACCCGAGGCTATGACCAAGTACTAATATCATCGAGGCATTGCGACTACTATGGATAACTGCTTAAACCTCTCAGCCACAAAAGAAATGGCTTCACCGAGTGACGCAAGTACCGGGAAAGATGAGAGACCTTATCTATAGCAATATACGATTATTATAGCAAATTCTGTTTGACGAGTTGTCGTCGTGTCTCTTATCAGATCATATCACACTTATCACAGAATATCACTGTAATCACTGCCATTGAGTGGACTTCAGATCACCTGCCCTTTCACATGATAAAAATTAAATGACGGTAGGAACTGGTATGATATTTTTTATCTGGTGTTAGTGAGTGATTTTTACAGTAGCTGAAGTGGTATCTGTAGGTACTGTATATTTCGTACGTGGCTATGAAAACTTCAAATCGATTTTACGACACTATCGTATGCAAATCCTCCTAGAAAGTATAGATAGTGCACACATGTGCGACACTTATAGCTACTGAACTGGACTGCATATTATTATATTTAAAGTTTGTTTATAAATTCTAGATTTGCTTGTATTTTTCATCATTCCATTGGATTAATTAACTTTATAGAGATTACTTAGATCATACGAACTACCACGTATATCTTGGTGGAAAATTAGTTCTAAGGTTTTTTTTTTTTTTCAAAAAAGAATCTGCTAGAGTTTCTTGCTTCTTTTGTATTGTAAGATTTTTTTAAGTAGGAATTTTATTATTTATATTATACATAAAAACAATAGAACATTTATTTCTAAATAAAGAGTTCTCAATAAATATAAGAAAATAGGAGACAAGGTATACTTAAAAACCTATTTCACGCAAAAAATATATTCAAATATCTCTATAACGTTCCAAGTAGAACAAAGAGCAATTACTCGGTTGGCACTATATTTCCACCCCTAATATCTTAAAGAATGTATGATCGATCAGCTGTTCGCAGTGGTAGACGACAGTTAATAATCGCACCCCAGTGTAATCTCGACGTCTTGCTGCAAACTCGTAAGGGATAAGCGAAAGCGTTTTATCCGCTAAATATATTGTAGTAAAACACAGGCCAAGTGCATGATTGTCTCACGTACGTTTAATTTTAATAAATCGAATAAATAAATAAATTAACATGTTGATAGTAAATAATAAATAAATAAATAATAAATGCGCCAGAGAATCACACCAATCACCTGGTCTCACACTAAGGTTTTCCCTTGTACTATGAGTACCAGATGACGGATACTAGCTGGGGGCGTAATCCTAGCACACCCAGACCCAAGTCAATTTAGAAAAGTTAGTTTTCAACGGTTTTCAACCCGAATGGGAAAAACTTCCTGGCGGGGACCTTTCACGCTTTGGCCGTCTACCTTAGCCACTGCGCTACCTAGGTCGTCAAATATTATAAAATAATAATATGATAATAGTATTTGAATTCTTTTCCGTTTACGATATCCAACCCCTAAATATTAAAGTTGTTTCGTTTTTTGTATCTGAAAACAAAATACATCATCTGTCACAGATGAACAGACGGACAGATTGCGGTAGTAATAAATAGTATTAATTGTTAGGGATCCATTCCGGAGGGCTCCCTTAATTTTCCCTAATTGTAGTGCCTGTGTGTATAGACCTGACTAGTAAAGTAGTTGTATGGTTCTTAATTTGTAATAAAAAGCAAATTTACGGGTCATCTTTGCGGAGGGATAAAATAACAAACGTGTTTGTTATAATGGAAATAATCTTGGATTTAGCCTGTATTTTTACCAAATATGCAGTATTTAACGATCACCTTAGTATAAGTAGTAAACCATCTTGAGTTGCTCTGCCTCCCTGTGTATCACATTTTTTCCTTAATTTTTGTACCACCTCTGTAAATTATAATGTGACATGCAATAAACAAATTGAATCGACCTAAGTCTATTTTTATGATTCACATTCCACCAGTCTCGAATAGTGGTATCCGCCCAAATTCATGATTTAGACCACACTACAACCATTCTATCTCGAAAGTGTTTACTGTTGACACGCGAAATTAATATTGTAAATGAAATTAGGGGAAAACAATTTTCGGGTAAATTGTATATTTTATTTTGGAGACGTTGAAGTATGGATGGGCAGAATAAGTTTTATTCGGATGAACGTTTCAAAATTTCTTATTTATTATTTGAGAGATATTATCTAACATTTATTTTACCTCCGTACGACTCCCGTAGCCGAGACGAGTGGCTGGACATAAGCGTCACGACAACTCTGAGGTCCCGATTTCGATCCCCGGTCGGGTCAATATGGGAAACGAACTTTTTATGTTGTCTCAAGTCTGGGTGTTGTGGTAATGTCGTTGATTCTGATTTCTGTAGCACAAGTGCTTAAGTTACTTACCACAGAATCAGAGCAATGTATGTGATGTTGTCCAATATATATTGTAAATTCAACATCAACAGTTGGACTATTACCATATTTTTTTATGGAACATACTAGCCACATTTTTCTGTAACAGAACGTTAGTTATAGTTCTATCTTAGCCAATATAAAGAGTTTTGAGTTATGGCACTACTGCCATAACAAAAGCTACTTTTTGGAGGTGAAGATGGGTAAAGTTATCTATCCCTCAAAAAAAATTTAAGTAAAAGACTAACATTGTAATTTAATCAGTTATTTATTTTATTTCAAATCTACCTACTTGATACTTAGAGCAAACACTTGAAAGAAAATACACAAAACAACAGATTTTTACATACATTCAGCAAAGACAGTAGGAACCTTTACCATTAGTGGATGAATCAACATTAATCCTTAGTTTTTCACAAATGTCTCCACCATATATACCTACAGCAAACACGACTGAAAAAATTAAAAAAACAAAAAAAATGTTAAGAAAAAACATATTTTTGTGTGTTCGCTCTTATTTCAAAACTTCTATGCTTATACTTACATCATGATAAAGGTTCGGGCTTTGCAAGATGTTATGTTAATCTCACAGAGTAAACAGCAATATTAGGTAACAGAAGACGACCCTAGGTGGCTTCAAGGAACTTTACTGGAGAATGTCCTAGTTGTAGACTTAATGATTTATGAGCAATGTACAAAGTTTATTTATTGGTTAAATACTGCATGCGTTTATCTGTTTCGTTGTCAGCTTATTACGAAATTACTTACTTTAGTCTCTGAAATTAAACAGACGTAATTTTTTCATACAGTTTTGGTTGTCTTGAAAAAATATGTAAGCTTAGTCTTATATATATCGTTCACGGAAATGTTGCTACAGACAACGTAATATGAAATCTTCTAAGTTTCTGGCCGGCATCTTCTTGGTTCAGTAGCATAAACTATGCTACTGAACCAATTCTTCATATCTTTTGTGTAGTTTTCAAGCGACACGATGTATTAACAAGAAAAAGAAAATTTAGATTATTTTTCACAAAACTAGCTGTTTTCTGCGACTTTGACTGCTGATTTGTTTCTCTTTTACGCAATAACAACTGAAAGGATTTACATGTAATTTAGTATATAGATAGATAATAAAATAGGTAGAGTTAAACAGCCGGCGTGACGCGGCGTGACCGTAAACGTCGGCGCTGTATGGCGTTTCCCATAATAACTAGTACATTACTGCTCAACGTGGTGTCGCCCCCCGCCCCGCGGCTGTTTGACTCTACCTAAAAGGATACTTTTTATCGCGAAATAACATTAACTAAGTCGTAGGTTTCTTATAAAAACACAGCCGGTACCACAAAGTCCAAAGTGTTTAGTGCGAGCTTTTATCTGTACTTTCAGAAGCATCCGCACTTAGTTATTGGTTCTTATGGTCACGACATACCGCACAAACTCCAAAGACAAGTCCGACGTCCTTGTATTAAACTTCTGCGTGTGAGGTTACTATTATGTGAGGGTACTAAATAGGTACTAAATATATGGGTACCAAATGAGGTTCGTATATTATGTGATTCATTACGTAGACTCACTTACGCCGCGTCTGTCCGTACGTCTGTCACTTAGCGTGGTAGGTACTTGTCTAATTAGTCGGGTATAAGGGCTTGTCACGTGCCACTCAGTGCGGACATTGATTGCGGTCTTGTCGAGTGGTCTAGGGCTGGGCGTAAAGCTGTGTACGTAAGAAATAATACTTTTTGGGGAATTAATAGCTTTTGACTATGAAAAATTGTTTACTTAACTATCACCCTATCAACTACATATTATTTAGTTGTTATATTTAATTTATATTTTCACATAATGGTTATTGGTTGCATGATGTATTGCATTTAATTTCGTACAAGTTAAATAGTGTAAACAAATGATGGTGAATAAATCAATAAATAAATCAGCTACTGCTAGTTCGGGATAGTACTGGCAATTGCTATCGTTACTATTTTTTAATTATTAATCAATAATTTGAGTAAAAAAAAATAGCTTAGCTAATAAATCTCTCATGAAACTTGGCACTTAATTATTTTCATTCTTAGATTACCTATCAGATAGATTTTAATGTCCCTTTTCTTATTTTAGATAGACTGGTGGTCTAGCACTTAGCGTGGTGGCGCTATATGGCGGGTCGTGACATTCCTTTCAATATAGTTGAGTGAAGCGATGGCTGACGAATACGTCATGCTTGTGAACAGGTGCCATCTTTGGGTCTGCTTCAGCTTACCTCCTGAAAGTTATTTTTTACTTGAGTACTTAATTGTTTCGTCATTCATCAACAACAAAACTATGTGGCGTTTTCCAAAGTGAGTTACACACAGCAATAAGTTAGATTCTGCTACTGTAACTAATCTACTGAGTTTCTTACCGGCATCATAATAAGTGACAGTATGGTTTTCATTAGAAATAAATGACGAGGTATTATAGCAGAGTTTATTGTCGGTTTAGTTTATCGAAGGTGGCTGATGATGTAATTTATATGAATTAAAATATTTCTTATTAAGAAAATGACTTAATAGAAACAGTCTGGAAACGTATTCAGACTACTAATATTTACGCCATGCAAATGTTTGAACCGAAGATGTATCTTCACTACTTAGTTTAAAACAACGTTACGCTGTCTGTTCTTATGTATCTCTAAAACTACACAGCGGATTTTAATACAATCATCCGCACTAGATGTAATGATTTAACAGGAAGGCTTACCTATATGTATAAAACATAAATATTCTAGGACAGAAATTAAATTATTTTTGATTTTTTTATCGCGATTTTCAATATCCGAGATTTCCATCTGTTTTATTTAACGTAAAGTTTCCTACATCAAGATAAGCTTTAGATGTAACAGTAAAAAAGTGATAATAACAAAAACATATATAAACGCTACAATTTGTAACATTTTAAGGATGTATATTTTTTACTCTTTTACGCTACTAAATGGATTCACTGAAATTTGTGAAGAAATAGTTGGAATACTTGATTTACGTACAGAGTAAAAACAAACGAAGCAAACGAAATCGCAGACAACAGGTAGTTATCTATAAAGTATAAAATGACACGCTACTTGACTACGTAGACAACTTACTCCAGACCGGAGCACCACGGAATCCATGAAAACATAAACTATATTATAGAACACCGAAACTAGTGTTAAATCATGTATGTTATTTCTTCTAATGAAGTCTTATTGCTATGTGATTGTAAAAATAGTAGATTCTAACAATTTCTATGGTTCTCCACGCTGACGTACTAACGAAGAGTGCAGTAAGTCGGGTTTCTAGACAAATTGACTTAAGACCATATCTGCAATTAGATATAGTCTTAAGACAATTTGTCTAGAAACGCGACTGTATCGCGACCATGTCTGTAATTAGATATGGTCTTAAGTCAATTTGCCTAGAAACGCGACTTACTGCACTCTTCGTTAGTACGGCAGTACGCTGCAATAGGGAATCAATTATTTAAATGAACCAGTAAAATTATTTAATAAGCTCAGATAAAAAGCAACACTCGCGGTACGTGAAGGCCGTTTATTTGAGCCCCACACCGCAAGGGGAAATGATTTCTTTTTGTTTCTTTAAAATACACGTTGGCCAAACTAAATCGACCAGAGATAAATTCACAATCCAGTATTTCTAACAACGAAATAACGAAAATGTATGGGTCGCCATTATAGCTCGTAGTACCGTGTGTCACTTGATTGGCACCGCTTTATCCGGGCACAGGCCTAATCCCGGATCACAAGCTTCTAATGGCTGTCGGGATATCTGCTCTTTAATTGTTGTGTGTGCCAATACTGGTTCTGTTTCTTTAAAACTTATAACTACCTAATGCAATGGGATAATAAATGTATTATTTAACTTAATCTAACACTTTATCTCGTATTCTCATGCTCAATTCTATTTAGAAAAGTTCCTTGATCGAGAATTGAACCCGGGAGTTATCAATTTTTGGGGCCTTATTTAGCCCAATTGGTCAAAAACTGAAAAAAAGTATTATTTTTAACCTCAAAAAAATTTACTTAAAGACTTTTACCTAACAGTTTAGTTTTCAATCAACATTTTACGGAATTTATTATACGGAAAAAAAATAACTTGCTGATCATTCTTTTTTTAATCTGTGACAATAATCCAACATTTCATATAAATTCTCCAAAACTCACAACAGCAACCAAATATTTCCAGATGTCGATTTATTTTTAGTCTCCCAAAGATAATTTTCCCTTGTACGCCAGCAAACATCCAGGAATCTTATCTGACAATGACCAATTCATTTATTTTCGGAGACACAGGAGTCATACCACCTGCACTTGAGATTGTGGCCGGAGCTTTTAGTGAGGCATCAATAGATTCTGATTGAGCCACTTCAAACTCACTCACTAACAAAAATAAACCTTAACTGACTGAAACAGAGGGGGCAGAAGTTGGTTGATTTTTTGGAGAAGGAAAATCTCTACGTGATGAATTCCTTCTTCAAAAAATCACAACAAAGGAAATGGACCTGGATAAGCCCTAATGGTTCGACACGGAACGAGATAGACTTCATCTTGTCGGACAAGCGGCAAATATTCAATGATGTCTCAGTGATCAACATGGTGAAAACCGGGAGCGATCACCGAATGGTACGAGGCACATTGAATATTCGTGTCAAAGCCGAGCGGTGCCGACTGATGAAGTCTACCCTACGACCTACGTCTGCCGAGTGCGAAAACCCCGAAAGTTTTCAGCTCGAACTCGAAAATCGCTTCCAATGCCTAGACGAGTGCGAAAATGTGAACGATATGAACAACAGGTTTGTGGAAACTGTCCACACGGTGGGGTCGAAATTCTTTAGGACCCGCCGTTCCCATAGAACCAAAAAACTCTCGGACCACACCCTCGAGCTCATGGATCGGAGGAGAGAGATGACGGTGCAGTCTCCAGCCGCCTGGACTGAGCTAAGGCAGCTAAATAGACAGATCTCGAAATCGGTGCGACGCGATATTCGCCTCTACAATACAAACCGTATTAAGGAGGCGATCGAGCGGAACCAAGGCTCCAAAGTGTTCGCAAAAGATCTGTCTATTGGGCAGAGCCAGCTAACCAGGCTGAAGACCGACAACGGCACTGTCGTTTCCTCCAAAGGTGAGATCTTGAGTGAGGTCGAGCTGTTCTATGGACAGTTGTACAAGACATCCCATATTCCTGTTGTCGACTTGGTCCAAGATCCACGATCTAAGTTAACCCGACACTATACCGAAGACATCCCGGACGTCAGCCTGAACGAGATCAGAATGGCTCTCAAGCAGCTTAAAAACGGTAAAGCACCGGGTGATGACGGAATCACAACGGAGCTTCTGAAGGCGGGCGGCAAGCCGGTCCTAGTGGCCCTTCAGAAGCTATTCGATTCTGTCATCCTCGGGGGCATCGTTCCAGAGGCGTGGACCAGGAGCGTGGTGGTGTTGTTTTTCAAGAAGGGTGACAAAACCCGCTTGAAAAATTATCGACCTATCTCGCTCCTGAGCCACGTCTATAAGTTGTTTTCGAGAGTCATTACAAATCGACTCTCGCGCAGGTTCGACGACTTCCAGCCTCCCGAACAAGCCGGTTTCCGAAAAGGCTTTAGCACCATAGACCACATACACACGCTGCGTCAGATTATACAGAAGGCCGAGGAGTATAATCGGCCTCTGTGTCTAGCGTATGTGGACTATGAGAAGGCCTTCGATTCAGTCGAGACTTGGGCGGTGCTGCAGTCCCTCCAGCGGTGCCAAATTGACTATCGGTACATCGAAGCGTTGAAGTGTTTGTATAGAAACGCCACCATGTCAGTTCGAATCCAAGATAGAGGCACGAGACCGATCCCACTGCAGAAAGGTGTCAGACAGGGGGACGTAATTTCCCCGAAACTGTTCACCGCTGCATTGGAGGACGTCTTCAAGCTTCTCGATTGGACCGGACTCGGCATCAACATCAATGGCGAATACATCACTCACCTTCGATTCGCAGACGATATCGTGGTCATGGCAGAATCCCTGGAGGACCTTGGCACAATGCTCAATGACCTCAGCAGTGTTTCCCAACGGGTTGGTTTACGGATGAACATGGATAAAACCAAGGTAATGTTCAATGTCCATGTGACTCCGGCACCAGTATCTGTTGGGAATGCGATTCTCGAAGTTGTCGATCATTACGTCTATCTGGGACAAACTATCCAGTTAGGCAAATCCAACTTCGAGAAAGAGGTCAACCGACGAATTCAACTCGGCTGGGCAGCGTTCGGGAAGCTTAGGCATATCCTCACGTCCAAAATTCCCCAGTGCCTGAAGAGAAAGGTCTATGACCAATGTGTGTTACCAGTGATGACTTACGGAACTGAGACGTGGTCTCTGAATGTTGGCCTCATAACGAAGCTCGAAGTTGCGCAGCGTGCTATGGAGAGGGCTATGCTCGGCGTTTCCCTACGTGATCGGATCCGTAATACGGAGATCCGTAGAAGGACCGGTGTATCCGACATAGCCCGAAGAGTTAGCACGCTGAAGTGGCAGTGGGCAGGCCACATCGCTCGTAGGACCGACGACCGTTGGGTGAAGAGGGTCCTCGAGTGGCGACCACGTACCGGACGACGCAGCGTGGGGCGGCCCCCAACACGATGGACTGACGACATCGTCAGATGTGCGGGGAGCCGCTGGATGCAGATAGCGCAGGACCGCGCGTTGTGGCGTTCTGTAGGGGAGGCCTATGTCCAGCAGTGGACAAAAAGAGGCTGATGGATGGATGGATGGATGACTGAAACAAAGTCTATACATGCTGCAGTAACTGACAGAGCTGACAAAAGTAATGTTAATGAAAGTGGACCTGATTCTGATGATTTTGAAGCTAAAGGGCTTGTTATTTTAGTTCCATTTCCTTTACCACAAAATCGTACAGGCAAAGTCATGGTTTCGTTACCGCATAACAAAGTTAAAGGTGAAAGAGATAAGGTCCATGTTTGCTTTGTGCAAGTGGAGCTTTCTTGGCGCCACGCTTTGTCATTCCGATACGATCTATATCCGGTGCAGTTTTAGGATGAAAATATTTTTACTTATCTTAAGTGGTTGTATCTGCTTATTAATTAGCTGTATAGGGAACATTGAGCTGTCAGATTGAACACTTTGGCGGCACCGACTCTCAAGAAATTTAATAGACGATGATTCTTGAAATTCTAAGATTACATTTAATGTATCAGAAAATCATTAATGGCTTTACGTTTAGTCATGGTCTCGAAGAGACGTTTTTGAAGACGACATTTGGAAACCGGTTGCTGATGATAAAAAAACTCAAAAGATGTCCAATTATAAGTAATCAGTCTTTGCCAATCGTTTGAATGTCAAATTTAAATCGTACCGATTTGTTTGTGTCGCATTTACGTTGGATCTTTTTATTTTAGAGATGCAGTTCATAAAAAATAATTAATAAATTAGAATGTTATTATGCAAATATTGACAGAAATTAGTCAGATACAAATTAAAACGAATGTTTCAAAGTGTCATTTTAATTCTACCAAATTTAGTTACACTTTAATGCATTGCATTTAATTATTATTTTTTGCGCACTGATTTAATATTGATTTTTATTAAGACTAATTTTTAAACTCGAGACAAAGTCGTTTAAAGAGTTTGTGTTAGGGTGCTTATATAATATTTTAGCACACATTTATTTTACCTGTCACGGACGTGTCTGGTTTCGTCATACTGTATATTATTATTATTAATGGATTTATTATACTGTATTGTACATAATAAATGCTTTAGTTACTTTCTTTTGGATCAGTTAAATCATGTGATGGTGATAAGATAAGATAAATATCTTTCAACTCTTTTAAGGATCTAAAAATTGGACATAGTTTTAATTTTTATTTATTCAAAAACTTTATTGCACAAAAAAAAGTACAAAAGGTGGACTTATGCTAGGAGCATTCTCTACCAGTCAACCGTTGGGTTTTGTGAATCGTTTATATCAATCAACTAGTCGGTATTGTTTATCCTAAATCCCTCACTTTCGTTGTTCTTGGCCCAAGCTCGTAATTACGATAATTAGCCTTTCTGACGTAGTCACCGACTCGAACAAAGTTTACGAATCCGCAAACAAAAATACACAATGTCTTAGGACATTCGCCAGTCTAAACATTCGGACTGACAGACTGTCTCTATTATTATGCGTGATGGACCGCCTGTTAATACGAAATGACAAAACGGTGAAAGTGTGAAATGGATTGAAGAGCTTTGGGTTCAATTTCTTTATAGACTCGCGCCAGATAATACAAATATTGGACAACATCGCATACATACTTAGGTAGGTACATTGCTCTGATTCTGTGATAAGTCAATAAGCAGTTGTGTTACAGAAATCAAAAACAACGATGGTACCACAACAAAGATGATGAAACCAACCAACTGGTCTTTTATCTAAAAACAAAACTTTACGTTAGGTTTTTTCTAAACCTTAAAAAAAACAAAAACCCATCAAATTTAAATAATTAAACTCTTAAGGTCATTTAAAAATCATATTAAAAATCTGTCTAATAGCGCACAAACGACTTATAACTTCGGATATCTACAAGACGCTTCTAAACAAACGTACTTTTAAAATCCCTATTCCGATAGTAAACTCACACTTTGCTTCTAGATTTGGAGACTCGGTTAGAGCTCGTGTTTACAACGCTGCTACTAGGGCTTGTGATGTTAGAAAATGTTCAGTCTTAGACGCAAAGAATCTTTTAACTCAGTGGTTGCTGGATAACTCGTATGATGAAACTGAGGCACTTGTCAGTCGATGTTTTTAAGTTCCTTTATTTTTTACACTCTTATAAATTAATATAATTCTCCTGTTTTATTCAATAATCCAAATTCTTAATGTCTAACGCAAAAATAGGTTGCCCAAAATACAGGCACTGCCTAGTTTGGGAGCCCTTGTAAATTGCATAATAATTTCGCATTCTGCCTTTGCACATTTGTAATTTTAATTAATTTAATTTATTTTGAAACAAAATTTCTCTTAATTGTAACTGTAATTGATTTCTTCTGTATGTTTTTATTTGTGTGCCAAATAAACCTTATTATTATTATTATTATTATTATTTGTAGTAACTTAACTAGAACTATAACGGATAATTTGACAGTTGACAAATTGCAAAACAATATGAGAAATTGTCAGATCTGACAGCTGTCAAATCGTGCGTTACCGTTAAGATTTAAATTACAACTGATCCTTAATAAGAAAATGTCTAAATTTAATACAAAGGTACCTATTACATTAATATTTATTCCTCTCAATTATTTGAATGTTCATGCTATTGGGTGCCTTTAGAAATAAGAACCGGTAAGGTTTTGTCTACAATGGCTTCCGATTGCAAAAAACACATTCAGTTTTTTTTAAAACTAGTTCGTTTCCTTTCAGTTTAATAAAAGAAGAAGGAAAAGAAAATACATTTATTGACAAACACACAATTACCAAGCATACACAATACAAGACAGTCTACATAATATATAAAATATAACTTGGGTTTCACCTCACCAAATGCTCTAGCTGTAGTAAACATGCTGATGTTTAACAACGTATCAGCGCTCGTATTCTGGTGGAAGCCAACAGCCAACCATTTTCGTGTAAGCAGCCAGAATTTTCACTTTTCCTTATCATGTTTTTTAATCTGTCAATGTTTCACATATCAAAGTTACTTGTCCCATCCTTCACGGAACCCCAAAGCGACAAAAACGGACAGCAATTACCTGATATCACCAAATCAACGGTCGGCGTCCGTTAAGACAATCATCAAGTGCTCCCACTTCCTGCATTACTTGAGGAGATAATACATAGAAATTGTATATTAAAGTCACCTCATAAATATGTATATGTCTCGGTCTGTGGTCACAGAAAACACTTGCACAATCTCCAGTACGGATGGCCCCTGACTTGAACAGCAGGGCGATGGAGTCGACTGTGAACTTTGTTTTTGAATTATTTGTGTAGACCCCTACACAAATAATTCAGATACAAAGTTTACAGGTATATGTGACAAGTACAAAGACATGATTAAATTAGATAAATGTAAACAGTTACTTCACTAAAATATTAATGTAATCTCATCAAGGTAAAGTTGAGTTTGAAAGAAATTGTTTTATGAACTGTTTTGGTTATTTTATTTGTTTTTTTAGGATTTACAAAAATCTTTTTTTTTAGTTTTAAAATAATGTTTCATTTAAAGTTTGTAAAATGACAGCCCTCCCACGTTTCCAAATTGGCCTAGATTTTTTCATAATAAGACTTCATGGTTAAAAATTTAGGCGAATAATTTTGGGTCACAAATTAACCATGGTGTATGTTATTGTGCTGTCTCTTATCTTCATTGTTTTTTTTAATCTAAGAGGTGATAAGCTTTTCTTCACCTGATGATATGACCTTAAGCCGAGTATAAGTGATACCTTAACTTCGCCGTCTTAAACCTGCTTTTATCGCATGACACTCTGATTTAAGTAATTGTTTCCATTACCATAATTTATATTTTTCATGATTGTATTAATAATGAGCGCAGCTTGCCCTCCCGCTCAATTCACTTTCACACTTAAAAAAACAACATTTTTAGTTCAATCTCTCCCCGTCCTCTTTTCATATAAAATTATTATATACTTTTTTATTAAATTATCATCTTGGACAAACAGGAAATATCTCCCCATGTTGATGTTTATCTTACTACTAACTCCACACCTTCGCTGTTCCACGTCACATCGGTACAGAATGCCGACGGCCTATGGCGTGCAATAGAAAAAGTGATACGCGGCTCACCGCACGGGCTCTGGAAGTACACGGCTCTTATCGTGGTGAAGACATATTTGCGACCACACTTGAGAACGTTTGCCGCCTCGGGAATAATGAAAGTTTGGTTAGCAAAACTGGGATTTGAACTTTCAAACCTTGACAATGGTTTAAAAAATTAAAAACGCTGATGCTATGATTCATGGGCATACCCAAGAGGGGGCAGGGGACAACGGTCTCTCTCAAAATCTCGTAAAAAATGTATGAACTCGACTAATCACTTACCAAAAGTGTAAACGGAGCCTTATGTTTTTACCTTTGAATAAACCGCATAGGAAAGCTAATGCTTTATGTAGGTGTCTTTGTGTATGATAAAACTCCTCCCCCCCCCCCGCTCCCCCCCCCCCCCCCTCACTAGGCTAGATACTCATCTTTCATCATTATTAAAAAATCATAGTTAGGTGAAAACTCTTACACTGCAAGTACCTGTTGAACTTACAGAGGAAACTGTTAGTAGAATGCATATTAAGGGTTAATGTCATAGAAGTTTGGGAAAAAAGAGAGTGCAAAATTGTAATAGAAATTCGTCTTTTCACAAAATGAGTCAAATATATTATATTAAACCTTTTGGGACACTCTGAATTTTTAAATTTATTGGGCTATAGTCCAATGAACCTTACTATAGTTCTTTACATGGGTAAAATGTTTAACGAAAGTGAAACAAACTTGACTTGTACAATAGGTCAAGAAAGGGGCTTACTATTGTCTACCAACATTTCTGATGTACAGTCACGAGCAATAAATTGTTATGTTGACTTTGAGTTGAGCTCTTGTTACGTTATCATAAGGTCCACTTTAGAATGAGTTTGTTTACATATAATTTCCATTAAAGATGAAAAAGATTTCAAGGGAAAATCAAGAAATTTAGTAATTTACGACATTTCAGCATTATGTTTTCAAACGAATTCCGATGGATTAAGAAATAAAGTGACTGGTCATAACGTTAGTTTTATATTTTTTTAACACAATAACAATTTTGAGGGAGGTAGGGCATAACGATTTATCGCTCGAACTGGAGCAGCCCGACTGGTGAAATACCTCCGCCTTACAGAAGATCGCAGCCAAATAACAATCACTTTGTGTTGTTGTGTTCCTGCGTATGAGTAAGGTTTCCAGAGCTTCTGGGAGGTGCTACATCAGTAGCAGGGGTCAAGCCTTCAAGGTAAGGGCGACAAGTCCAGTAACAGATTTATTATGCTGTACTTGTCACCCTTAAGCTAGGACCTCATTACCACTTTACATCAGGTGGGATGAGGTCAATCTTGAAGTGCAATATATAAAAAAAAACAATAGAAAAACATTATGTTGTAATTCTATTATTGTGCATCATTCACAGACCTCCTTAAATTAAAGCAAAACGAATTCATGCTAGAAAATTTAATTGATTTTATTATTTTTCAAGTACCATCTTCTCGGTCAAACTAGCAGAATTGTGCCAAATATTTGACGCAGGCATATCATAAGGTCATGCTAGACCACTTTCGCAATAAGGAAGGACGCGGTAACCGTGCAACCGGCGCGGAAGGAAGCTAAGGAAGTTACCTAACTGGTCACGCCAACACTTTAGGGTTAGGTTCCACCTGTGATCATGCGATTCATACACGAGTGAGTCGAGACAGGGTTGGGTAACAAAGAAAACACCGCAAACCGATTTTATTATTTTTATAGTACTAAACGCCGTACTAGCGAACTTTAAATATTAGAAACAGAAAAATTTTATCTCCCCTTGCGGTGCGGGAATCGAACCCATGACCTTCACGTATCGCGCGTGCTGCTCTTACCAACTGATATATTCGGCAGAGGGCACTTACCGAAAGGCTAACGGTTGATACAGCAGAAAAATTTCATCGCCTACGATAACTTGCGGTTAGCTCAGTTGGTAAGAGCAGCACGCGCGATACGTGAAGGTCGTGGGTCCGATTCCCGCACCGCAAGGGGAGATAAAAAATTTCTGTTTCTAATAATAATTAAAACACCACAAATAAAATAAACAAAATAATATAATAATTATTTAAAGGGGGCTCCCATACAATAAACGTAATTTTTGATGTTGTTTTTTTTTGCCCGATGTTAATAAAAACTGTTGTTAGACGCGTAAAATATTATAATGGTAGCAGGGGTCAAGCCTTCAAGGTAAGGGCGACAAGTCCAGTAACAGATTTATTATGCTGTACTTGTAGCCCTTAAGCTAGGACCTCATTACCAAATACCCTTCCTCACTCTACAATTTTGGAGGCGCTCCGCTATCACGGAGTGCCCTCCTACTTGCTGGCCCTAATCGGCGACTACTTAACCGATAGGGAGGTCGTTTGTTTAGACATTGATGGTCATCTGCGCCGTTACAGCGCTCAATCCGGTGTTCCACAGGGGTCTGTTTTGGGGCCTCTCTTGTGGAACATCGGATATGATTGGCTTCTCCGCGGCTCTCTCCTCTCGGGCATGAGTGTTTTCTGCTACGCAGACGACACCCTTGTCACCGCCCGGGGGAGAGATTTTGGCGCCGCAGCTCGTCTGGCAGAGGCCGGTGGTACCCTAGTTGCCAGGCGTATTGCCCTTTTGGGCCTTCAGGTGGCCCTAAGTAAGACCGAGGCCATATTTTTTCCTGGGCCTCGGCAGCGCTTCTTTTCTGGCACTTATATTGTTGTCGGGGGCGTTAGGGTGGTGGTCGGGGCCCAGATGAAATATCTGGGCCTCATCTTGGACCAGCGCTGGACTTTTAGACGCAAAATGTTGCGTCGCTTTCCTCGCGCCTACTCAAGGCTGCGAATTCCCTGTCGTGGCTTCTCCCCAATGTGGGGGGTCCTAGGGCCAAATGCCGGCGACTTTACGCCGGCATTTTGCGCAGTATGGCCCTTTACGGCTCGCCCATCTGGGCCGACTCCCTCCACATTCGGGAAAACAAAAGGTTCTTGCGGCGCCCTCAGCGAGCTATCGCCCAGCGAGTGTGCAGGGCATACCGTACCGTTGGTTTTGATGCGGCGTGTGCACTCGCTGGGACACCGCCATGGGAGTTTGAGGCTCAGGCACTGGCGAGGGCCTATCAGTGGCAGGCTCTAAAGAAGGCCTCCGGGGAGCACTTCTACCTGGAGGACCTGTCGCGTGTGCGCCGAGAGGCGCACGAAGAAATGGTCCAGCGCTGGGCGGAGTCACTGCAAGTGGCCCCGTGGGGTCGGTGGACCCTTGATGCGCTCGGGCCAGCAATAATTCGCTGGCTCGAGCGCAAGTCCGGCTTCATGTCGTTTCGTTTGGTGCAGGTGCTGTCCGGCCACGGCTGTTTTGGGCAGTACCTGCACCGTATTGGTCGGGAGCAGTCTCCGTCGTGCCCAAACTGTGGCGCGGCGGAGGATACGGCCGGGCACACACTGCAGGTGTGCCCCGCCTGGGATGCGCAGCGCGCAACGCTGCGTGCGTTGGTGGGGCCGAATCTCTCACTCCCTAGCATAGTCGAGGCTATGCTTGGGAGTGAAACGGCATGGGATGGGGTGGCCTCCTTCTGCGAAGACGTCATGTCACAGAAGGAGACCGCAGAAAGGGAGCGGGAGGACGATCCTTCCGCTCCCGTCTGCCGCAGAAGAAGGCGGCTGAGGGCGCGGCGACAATACGAACGCGCCCAGCTACCGCGTGGGGACCGGCCGGCTGATGGTGTGAGGGCACCTCAGCTGGCATTGCACCGGCCCCCACTGCGAAGTGGGGATGGTTCCGTTGGACCGGCCATCCCCAGTCTCCCCCCGAATACTGCGGGGGAGTAGACGGAGCCGCGTAAGCGGCTATTCCGCCGGCGGTGTTGTGGAAGTCAAGGCTTAGCCGATCTCCCACAGCATCGCCACTAAGGCGATGGAGGTCCATCCGGGGGGTTTTAGTGGGTAGTCCTGCCCTTTTCAGGGCAGGGAGTCCCACACACGCCGTCACCCTCCCTTGGGGTGACGGTACGGTGCATCAACGCATTTCCCCCCGAAAAAAAAATAAAAAAATAAAAAGGACCTCATTACCACTTAACATCAGGTGGGGTGAGGTCAATCTTGAAGTGCAATATAAAAAAAAATAAATTAATAAAAAAAGTTTCCAAGGGGGCTCCCATTCAACAAACGTGGTTTTTAGCCGTTTTTTGCTCGATGTTAATAACGGCATCAGATTATAGACACTTGAAATATAAACTGAATAATTAATTGTATATTTACTTCTAAAATAAATAATTGTGTCTTAAGTTGAATAGATAATGGTACGGAACCGTTCGTGCGCGAGTCCAACTCGCCGGTATTTTAATAATAACCTATCGATTTTCCCTCGATTTTCAGGGTTCCTAATACCTACCTAAAATAGATCATAGTACAAAGTTGGTATTATTCCCATTTTCAAAGAATTATAATATATTTAAATACATACAAATTGCAAATATGGCGCGCTGTCATCCCTACTAATATTATAAATGCGAAAGTACCTCTGTCTGTCCGTCTGTCTGTCTGTTACGCTTTCCCGCTTAAACCTCTCAACGGATTTGATGAAATTTGGCATAGGTATACGTTGAACCTCAAGAACGGACATAGGCTACTTTTTGTTAGAAAGTAGGGGGGGGGGGGGGGGGGTAATGCCACCTTTGAAAGTTTATATGGGAAAATGTTTATTTTTTAAGTTAAGAGATATGAAAGTTGGCACAAATATAGATCTATTAAAATATAGACTACTTTTTGTTTCGAATATTAGGGAAGATAGGGGTAAAAACGACCATGAAAGAATGTAGTCCACGCGAACGAAGTCGCGGGCACAGCTAGTTTGCAAATAAATAACATGATATCTAATAATAAAAACACGTTTGACAAACACACAGCATACATTTACGATTATAGAATTAAAAAGGCAACCAGTTTGAGAATGATTATTCCTTATTAAATCTTTTTTTGCCAGCCGGATATAAACTGCCAACGAAATTGACTTGTTTCAATGGTGATTGATTCGACAATCATGATACATACATATTTGTGCACATTGATTTATTACAAGGATTCAACATTTAACTCCAGCTATCAAATGTTACTCATTGCTTCACAATCATATCAAACGTGTCAATTTTATTTTTATTTTGATGAAACAAACAGTGATTGATTATTTCTGACGTAACTAAAGGTACAAGACTTAGAATAAAGTAATTATTAATTAGAAGTAATTATATTAATGGCTGCCATCAAAACAGTGAGGTAGGTCAGTACCAGTCATATGGAGTTTTACAGAACAACTTCTGCTGGAATTTCGCGTATCTCAAAATCATTAATAGTTAATTGACGACCTCGGTGGCGCAGTGGCTAAGGTAGGCGGCCAAAGCGCGTAAGGTCCCGGGTTCGATTCCCGGTCAGGTCAATTTGGAAAACGAACTTTTCTTAATTGACTTGGGTCTGGGTGTGCTGGGATGACGCCCCCAGTTGGTATCCGTCGTCTGGTACTCATAGTACAAGGGAAAACCTTAGTTTGAGACCAGATGATTGGTGTGATTGTCTGGCGCATTTATTTATTTATTTTAATTGAAATATAATTGTACCAACATAGTATATGTATTTATTTACTAAATAAAATTAGTTTTGTTACATACTTGAATATTCAATACAAATGCTTTATTTGCGAAATGTATGACAATGTGTTTGTCATGTCATATTCGCCCAAGAGCGTAAAATAAATTTCTCATTTATTAGAAATTGCTGACTTAATTATTCAAGTAAAATAAGATGCATTAATATTTTTATTAGATTAAATGCAAAAAAAAACAAATTATTATAAACAATATGATAGGTATATATAGAAACAATTGAAAAAAATCAACTCAAATAAAAAACATGTCAAGTTCAAATAAACAAATAAATATCATTATTGTCATTTGCGCAACGAATATTTAATTTGTAAGCTTATATATTAGTGTTTTACATCATTGAACTATAACTATAACTAACTATAAAAAATTATAAAAAATACCTCAATTCGTTGTATTCATTTTTTTGTTTTCACGTCCTGTAAAATAAAGGTATTTGGGATACGCAATCCCAAATATCTTTATTTAATGAGCGAAATGTACAATTAAAAGCACGTGATTGAAGAAGAAAAAGAAGAAGAAAATTCATTAATTGATGATCACACAATTACCGAACACACACAATATTAGACAATCGACATAAAACATAAGGTATCTTTGAGATTGGACTTTGTCCCACCCTTATGTCGTTATCATAAGAACTAATATCGACCTACAAGTGTTTACCTTGACGCGTTGTTGACTGTACAACGACATGACTCCGAAGAAACCAGCTCAAGCAAAGTTAATTCTACGGAAATCTGATTAAATGGTGGCCGGAATTGCCAGCGAGATTCGAACCTGCTATGTTACCACTACACCGCAGAGGCAATTAATAAATACCTTCAATCATTATTTCAACACTACAAAAGACATGAAAGTACATTTGTTTAGCCCGATTCCAATATTTAACTATTCGTAAAATGTCAAAAATGACAATCCGTTTTTCTCCAGCCGACTACGAGTCGTTAATACCGTTCCATAATTTACTTTCCTTACAGTCATCACTCGTTCGTTAGTCGTATTTAGCTTACGACCCGTATAATTTACTTTCCTTACAGTCATCACTCGTTCGTTAGTAGTATTTAGCTTACGACCCGTATAATTTACTTTCCTTACAGTCATCACTCGTTCGTTAGTAGTATTTAGCTTACGACCCGTATAATCTACTTTCCTTACAGTCATCACTCGTTCGTTAGTAGTATTTAGCTTACGACCCGTATAATTTACTTTCCTTACAGTCATCCCTCGTTCGTTAGTCGTATTTAGCTTACGACCCGTATAATTTACTTTCCTTACAGTCATCACTCGTTCGTTAGTCGTATTTAGCTTACGACCCGTATAATTTACTTTCCTTACAGTCATCACTCGTTCGTTAGTCGTATTTAGCTTACGACCCGTATAATTTACTTTCCTTACAGTCATCACTCGTTCGTTAGTCGTATTTAGCTTACGACCCGTATAATTTACTTTCCTTACAGTCATCACTCGTTCGTTAGTCGTATTTAGCTTACGACCCGTATAATTTACTTTCCTTACAGTCATCACTCGTTCGTTAGTAGTATTTAGCTTACGACCCGTATAATTTACTTTCCTTACAGTCATCCCTCGTTCGTTAGTCGTATTTAGCTTACGACCCGTATAATTTACTTTCCTTACAGTCATCACTCGTTTGTTAGTCGTATTTAGCTTACGACCCGTATAATTTACTTTCCTTACAGTCATCACTCGTTCGTTAGTCGTATTTAGCTTACGATCCGTATAATTTATTACTATCCATTACTAGAAAGGATAGTTTTCCAAAATTTGAAACCGGGCGTTATTGGACTTTAACAAATGTAGACTATATAATAAATGTATATGTATACATCCCTACTAATATTATAAATGCGAAAGTAACTCTGTCTGTCTGTTGCGCTTTCCTGCTTAAACCTTTCAACCGATTTTGATGAAATCTGGTATAGGTATACGTTGAACCTCAAGAACGGACAAAGGCTACTTTTTATAAGAAAATAAGGAGGGGATGGGGGTAATACTACCTTTGAAAGTTTATATGGAAAAATGTTTATTTTCAAGTTAGAGATATGAAATTTGGCACAAATATAGTTCGAAACTTGGATTAAAATATAGACTACTTTTTGTTTCGAATATTAGGGGAGAAAGGGGTAAAACCCACCATGAAAGGATGTAGTCCACGCGAACGAAGTCGCGGGCACCGCTAGTGTATAATAAATGTAATATGTATTATGTACGTATTATTTAATTTTAGCGTGAAAAAGTAACAATTTTTTCACGCATACATTACAAAATGGATTTTAAAGAAATTTCGTAGGTAGACAAATTTGATATAAGAATAACATAGTAATACTTGTATCCTAAACCGAAGTGGACAAACTTGCAGGCAATACATAGTTAACGTTATTCATAAATTCTCTTTTCGTTTTCCAAATCAACCATTTATTGCTCACATAATACCAATAAATACTGAGTTTGTACTGAACATGTGTTCCGTACATATAAAACTTATACTGTTTATCATCTAACATCATAAAGCGAGGCAAGTCGCAAGTAGTTAGTGGCTCATATCGTAAAATTGATGACAGTCGCTAACGACGCCGCGTCCATGGGATAAAAACACCATGCAAAGCCGATCAAGGCTTTAAGAGAAGTGCACATTCACCGACATGGATCCCGGGGTCCATAATATAAAATATTTAGACGTCACACTACTTTTTTTTGTTATTGTTTTTAACCGTTTTTATTTTTTTTATTTTTATAATCTAGGTCAAAAAATGCCATTTTTTCTTTGTTTCTTACATTTTTCTATACAAATCAGATACATGATACAGATGGTACCACAACACCCAGACCCGAGACTATAGAAAAGTCCGTTTTCCATATTGACCTAACCGGAAATCAAAATCGTAAGGATTGCTTAAACGGGATATAAGGTAGGCTAAGATAAAAAGCTGAGCAAAAATTGTTTTTTGACGATAGAACACGGCAGAACTTTCTAAGGATTCCGTCAGCCAATAATCTAGAACATCCCCTTTTAAATACAAATTATGGTCTTAAGTATGTTACCCCCATGATATCACTTGCCAATAGATATACATTTCGTCTCAGACTCATAGTCTAGACTAAATATTTGCCTCACTAATCAAACCAATGCCAAATTGAACATTAAACCATAAATAACTCCATAACTGGTACCTACTTTTAGTTTCTTAAAAACTAAAAGTAGGTACTTCATGTGACACCATTACTTACTCATGGTGTACAATAAATATTTATTTCACATTATTGTGAATACAAACAAATTAGTATTTTATTTAAGTATTTTTTATAATGCTGATCATTGAATATCAAAAAATAGCTTTGAAATATGACGCCTGAACTTTGAAAGAAAGTAAAAAAAAAAAAAAATTAAAAAAAAAATTAAAATAGGCAAACGATTTGTACTTTGCGCAAACAGATGTCATTCGTTATTATAAAGAAGCTCATTCTCTCTCTCATAAGTCCCATATTCGATCATATGATGGAAGATTAAACTTCTGCTATTGCGTTAAAAATTGCCTCCGTGCAAATTAATACTTACTCAGCTAAGAACATCATTCATTTCAATATGATACATGACAAGGCATCTCGGTACACGCATGATGGATATATTTTCTATAATTTGCGTTTAAGTACACTATGAAATACGAGTATGAGCCTTTTTAATGATATTTGTTTAGATTAGCAACAGTTATCGAATGGTTTCAGTTTAAGGATGTATATTTTTTATGTCAATGACGATAACATTTCATTTAGGGTTGGTTTGCAGTGGTCAATGTAATGCGCCATTTACATAAGTTATTTGGAATGAAAAGTTCTCTAGTATAACTTATGCTTTGTTTGTGCGATTAGATGTCAAACGAACGTTTTGTTATTATGCATTCTGTGTTCTATATGTGGAAACTGGTTAATGGCCGTCATTTATTATTGTGTAGATTTAATTAGTATTTAGCCGTAAGCTTCCCTGAAAGTGTATAATAAAATAAAATAAAGTTAAAAAAACATTTTCATAATTATTGTTCGTCACGCATTTCGATTTTAGATATAAAGGGTTTCCTTGTTTCATTTCTTAAAACTTTAAAACCTACAGGCATAGGGTGTAACTTTTAAAGTTTTTGTCTTAGAAAGTTTTTATTTTTTTAGTTTAAGTTTGTTTTTTTTCCTTTAATAGAGTTGTAGAAGTTGATTAAAAATAGAAGTATCAGCTGGCATCACCAGTTACGCCATAGTGTTGTAATCAAATCGAAGAAGTTTTTAAGCTTTTTCAAGTACAATACTTCTTAGTTCTTATTATGACGTCATGTCAATTGCGTAGTTTTTCTCGGAGTATATTTTCATTCCCTCTGGGTCCTCTTAGCTGGTCCCCTTAATAGTCCTTGTATAATGTAGACCCTCCATTACAGTTCGCTCGTAAATCCGACCGCGTCCCATACATTGTGTGGCCGTAACGAACTCGTGAAGTAATTATCTGGCGGCCATTAAAGCATAGCATTTTTACTAGATCTCAGTGCACTTTGATAATATTGATGGTTATTGAAGGAAAGTTGTTGAATTGCGTGAAAAATAATGTTCAATACATTTACTGAATAATACTATTTATTTTAAATGTAAGAATACAATTTCAGTTTTACAACGGCACATCTATTTAAAAAGGGACGCGAAGCGAGAGAGAACACACTAGCGCCACAGGCGGCAAAAAGTATAAACTTTTAACGTTGCGTTCCATTTCTAACACCCTCCCTTGGAACGCAACCCTAATTTATCTACACAGTACAAATGTTTATCAGAAGTTGTCCCTTTGGTCAATATATCTGCTAACATTTCATTGCCACTAACATAGGAAAACTTAATTTTTAAATTATTTACATGGACTTTAAGGAAGTGATGGCGTATATCAATGTGTTTTGATCTAGGTAGGTAACAGTCACTGGTTGAGAGTTTTATTGCGCTTTGATTATCACTGTAAATTATCATAGGGTTATTTGGATGAGTTCCCAGTTCTTCATCTAGTTGTTGAAGCCAAAGAGCTTCTTGTGCTGTGGAGGACATGGCCATGTACTCAGCCTCGGCGGTGGAGAGGGCGACGGTCTGCTGCTTGTGTGAACGCCACGAAATAGCACCTCCCTGTAACATAAAAGCATACCCCGTGCATGATTTGCGATCACGCACATCGCTGGCCCAATCTGCATCACAATATCCTATGATATTGTTGTTACCATCTTTGGTATAAATTAATTTCATATCCTTTGTACCTTGTAGGTATCTGAAAATTCTTTTGACTGCGTTCCAATGAACATGCTTGGGCTCCTTACTGTATCTACTCAGCATGTTGACAGCAAATGATATATCTGGTCGTGTACCTTGAGCCACATATAACAAAGCACCGATGGCCTGCTGGTAAGGGCAGTCAAAGATTCCTTCATCATCATCTTCATTAAATTTAAGACCAACTTCAATTGGTGTTTTAGTAGCTTTACAATCTGACATATGAAATCTGGTAAGTATTTCCTTTATGTATTTCTCTTGATCCAGAAGCACATTGTCTCCTTTTCTAGTTATGTTCAAGCCAACACATTGCCTTGCTTCTCCGAGATCCTTCATTTCAAAATGTTGTTTCAAGTTTTTCTTAAGATGATTTTTAATAGTTGGTTCTGTTGTGAACATTATCAAATCATCAACCCAAACAGCTATAAAGACATTTTTCTCTGCATTATAGTAAACACAGGGGTCAGTTTTAGATTGTATCATTCCCAATTCTTGTAGAACATTATTTAACTTGATATTCCACAGACGACTTGCCTGTTTGAGGCCATAAATTGATTTCTTTAAAAGACATACCTTTGTTCCCAATTTGTATTCTTCAGGCTGCTGCATATAAATCTGTCTATCAATGTCACCTTGCAAGAATGCAGACACAGCATCCATTTGGTCTATTTGAAGGCCATATCTAGCTGCTAAAGCAAATAGGTAACGGATAGTGGTGTACCGTACGACTGGAGAAAATATCTCTTCATAATCTGTACCTTTAATCTGAGCATACCCTTTGATTACTAGCCTGGCCTTGTAATGAACAATGTTTCCAATCTGGTCTGTTTTTGTCTTGAAAACCCACTTATAGGGAAGTGCCTTTTTTCCGGCTGGCAGGTCTGTCAGACTCCAAGTATTATTTTTCATAAGAGATTTATACTCATCATCCATTGCCTTCCTCCATTGTGCTGCCTGAGGGGAAGACATAGCCTCTTCCACAGATTGTGGATCTGTTAAATTGGTAAATAAACATAAATGAATGCTTTCATCATTTCTTTTCTGGAGTTTGTCTCGGGGTCTCAATGTAATATTACTTGTGGTTGGCTGCTGAATTCGATATTGATGTGGAGGAGAATAGACATCGTCAAGTTCACTAGTATCAGTGGCATATTCACTTGAATCATCATCATCATACCTTTCATCAGAGATATTATTTGACACTGTATCTGAAGGTGTCGGGATGACAGATTCTACAGAGTCACATGATTCTTGTTGGCTGGCACATGCAGGTTCCTGCTCCACTTTCATGTCATGTAAACTACTACTGCATGAAACAAGATTCTCATCATGTGAAATACCAATATTCTTTTTATGATTCTCAATAAATGTCACATCTCTACTCTTTGACACTTTATGTGATTTTAAATCCATTAGACGATAACCCTTACTATTCTCACAGTAGCCAACCAGTATCATTTTAGTAGACTTTTTGTCCCATTTTTGGCGTTTTTCTTTGGGCACATAGACCATAGCAACAGAGCCAAATATTTTCATGTGAGACAAATTGGGTTTTTTTCCTGTCAACATCTCAAAAGGTGTCTTACCATTCAAAGCTTTGTTTGGAGATCTGTTTGCAATGTATGAAGCAGTAGCGACAGCCTCGGCCCAAATGCGCGTGTCTAAGTCAGCAGCAAAAATCATGCATCTAGCCCGCTCCACAAGTGTTCGGTTCATGCGCTCTGCCAAGCCATTATGCTGCGGTGTGTATGGTGTGGTAGTCTGGTGAACAATTCCATGATTAGACAAAAATTTCTCAAATGTACTATTACAGTATTCCTTACCATTGTCTGTGCGGATTATTTTAATCTTATGATCAAATTTATTCTCCATTTTCATTTTATAATCTTTGAATACATCTGTCACATTCAATTTATCTTTCAAAAAATACACATGAGTATAGCGAGTGAAATCATCAATAAAAGTAATAAAGTATTTCATACCTCCGAATGACAAAATCTCCATGGCACCGCATAGGTCTGAATGTATCAATTCTAGGGGCCTTGTTGCCCTACTGCCAACCTTTTTAAATGGTAATCTTGTTTGTTTACCTTCACAACATTGAATGCACCCGGTGACACCACTTTTACCCTGTGACAATGTCACACCCTCAGCACAACTGGGAAGTTTTTTAAGGTCAGAAATGTTTAAGTGACCCATCCGAAGATGCCAAAGTTGAGTATCATCAGTGACTACCTCATTTGTAGTTAAGTTAGCAGTCTCATGGCTACTTAAGGTGTTCACTATGTAAAGTTTATTTTGCAATGTTGCCGAGCATACAAGCTTCCCATGAGCATCATGGATATCACATGTTTTGTCATCAAACATGACTTTATGTCCACACCTTACTATTGTGCTGACAGAAAGGAGATTGGCCGCCAACCCAGGTACATAAAGTACATTTTTAACTTGTATTTTCTCTTTTTGATCCAATTGTATGTTAACAAAACCAACACCTTTTACAGCTAAAGGCTCTCGGTTAGCCACTGTTATAGTTTTCACAGATGGTTCGGTGACATTGTACATCCAATCTTTCCTGCACGTCATGTGCATGGATGCACCGGAGTCTATATACCATTTATCAGTTTCTACTCCAATGGTGGCCGAAAATGCTGCAACAAAATTGGAACTTTCACCTTTAGAATGACTTTTATTGTTCGGTCTTTTCAAGTTTTTACAAAATTTCGCAAAGTGTCCATGTTTGTTGCAGTTGTAGCATCTGGGTCCCTTAGGTTTTGATGACTCTGTAATGTTTTTCTTCTTGAAGTTTGTATAAAATGCAGTATTTTGATTTGATGTATTAACCTCTTGAATTAATTTGGTTTTGACTAAGTCTGCGCTGATTTTAGTACCCGAACTTTCCAGTCCCATAATCATGGGCTTATAAATATCAGGCAGCCCTGCCAACATCAAGGTACCAAGCCATTCATCATTGACGTCGAAATTGATGTTGCGCAGTTTGTGAGCAGTAGTCATTATTCTACTCACATAATCCTCCACGCTATTGCTTGAATCAAGAGTTGTGTTGATGAGATCTTTAAGCAGGCCCACCCGTCTTGTTAAACCATTATCGTCAAACGCTTTTTCTAGATTTTCCCAGACTGCCCTGGCCGTTGTGCATTCCTGTACATGTACGTAAATTTGTGGATCCAGAAGCAAAACTAACTTGGCTTTTGCTTTGATATCTAGCTTGGGGTCAACTTGTTCCCCAGCAAGCGGTACCACGCATTTCCACAAATCTTCGTGCTCCAAATATGTTTTCATGCTGAATTTCCATGTTGAGAAGTTTTCTCGTCCGGTTAATTTTTCTAGACTGAACATATTTGAAGCCATCTTCATGTATTTTAACACTGGGTAATTTTTTTTCCTCGTCCTAACCCCAACGTGTTACAACTGGCACTGCCGAAATCTATTTTTCACGCGTGCTGATCCAACTACGCTCTGCTACCATGAAGGAAAGTTGTTGAATTGCGTGAAAAATAATGTTCAATACATTTACTGAATAATACTATTTATTTTAAATGTAAGAATACAATTTCAGTTTTACAACGGCACATCTATTTAAAAAGGGACGCGAAGCGAGAGAGAACACACTAGCGCCACAGGCGGCAAAAAGTATAAACTTTTAACGTTGCGTTCCATTTCTAACAGTTATTTTAGCTGAAGAGGCGTTTGGGATTTTTTTTTTAATAAATCGTAAAATTCCTTCAAATAATACAGCTTGAAAGAAAACCTTTTTTTTACCAGATGTTTGTATTGTATTTCCAAATGAAACTGACAGATGTTATTTTTTTTAAATATTAATTTGATTTTTAAATACCATTTTATATTTTTGTTATGTTTCCTAGACATAATAAGTAAGTTTACTTAAATAATATAGTGTTTGAAAGTTTTCTTTAATATGTTAATACCATTTTGATGTTTAATATTTTTATAAAAATCACTTTTTTGTTTCTTTAGTATATTATTATTTGTATGAACAAAATCACGTTAAACGTATACAACTCGAATTAACAGTCTCTATGTCGTGGAGTACTTAAATATCGAAATGCACGTGTTCACTATACTGTTATTTGATCGTATATGGTCAAAACTAAAATGCTCTTATGCTTCTTCAAGTATAATTTCTGTTCTTTGTTAACTCCTTAAAAGTGTAAGACTTAAGGTTAACTTTTTTTTAACAAAGGTCTTTAAGTGCTTAATGTAGCGACATCACACAAATCACGTACATTTTTGATATCCAACAGAAGCGAATCATTAGAGACGAAAGTTCAGCTGAAAAAACTCACACCTGAGTTTAAGTTGATCAGGAAAAACGAAACACAGCAAAAGTTATTAACAAAGTTGTCAATGAATGCATCTCATTATATACATTTTTGAAAACCAACAGTAACAAATCTTCAGTAACGGAAGCTAAGCTGATAAAACTCATACCTGAGTTTGAAATTGATCAGCAAAAAACTAAATTATTGTAACTGAGCTACGCAAGCTGTCTATAATTGCATTTCACTTATTACATGTCATCAAGTCGAGTAACTGTCACACCATACTTAGCCCTGGGTATTTCATCATCTCCACGCTCCTCATATTCGACCAGGGCATAGGTCAGCTCCCGTGAGACCGAATCTGACGCAATGACAAATGATAAATGACGGAATCGGTAATCGATTGGAAAAAAGTTAATCAGGCTGTTTGATCGATTTTGAATGGGACTAATACAATCTGCCTTTTAGATGCGCATCCTGCCAAAATTGCGATGAGAACTACGAATTGGTACTTTATGAGTTTTAAACGTGATTGTTATTTAAAAATAAATTGGTTTGTCTATTTGTAACCGCTTTTTACCATATGCATATGAATATATCGCACCGCTAGATTAAAACTCCCGTATCTCAAAAAGTATGCAATTCAAGTTAGAGGCTTTTACAAATTCCTCTTTCGAATGTCCATAGAATAACTCTTTGAAAGATTAATTCAACAATCTGAAGAACACGTTACGTTACCTTGAGAATGTCTCTATAGTCTTTTAATACAAGTGTTTTTTATTCGTAAAACAATTTTTCGTAATTTCCAAAAAAAACTTTTTTGACTTCCTGGTGTTTACATCAAGAGGTTTTATGTAAGAGGTTTATGTAATACGGTTAATACACCAAAATATTTTTTTTACAATTTTTGTCGGTCCTTACCTTCGTTAAATGAATATTTTTTCGAAGCTTATTTTAGTACCTACGACTTGTGAGAATTAAGTTACCATGTAAATTATAACGTAATTACATTTAATATGGAAATTTGGTACGCAATAACTACTATTTTATGCTTGCCTGAGACTAATAAATATGTAATTAAATTAAATAAACGAATCAAACAACCTCAAAACACAATGTTCCATTTCAATGAGTTGCAGGCAACACATGGCGACTTAGTAACCATAAGTAACAATAGACAATTGTGATTATTTGGAGTATATATAAGCATTCCTATTGTTATAAAAATGGACTACCTACCCAATACTTCTCGAAAGCGTAGAGCTTACTAAACCACAACAAGATAATTGCTTTAAATGGGATAATCAAAGCATAACCCTCGTCACGTATCTTCGCTCAAGACAATAATTTCCCTAAGAAACGGACAAGTAAGTAATAATTGACGCCTTCAAAGGTCGCTTACACTGCAAACACACTTAATATTACTAGAGTCTGGGATCACACCACATATTGTCCTGAGGGGAGCTTAATAATAAAACGGCCCTGCCGTACATACACGGCAGAGTAAACCACTTGTTAAGGTGATGAACAAAATATAGTCAAACGGATATTTCATATGTAAAATACAGTATGTCGCAGTTTTTGAAGCATCATTTAAATTAATTGTTGATTATAACAAAATTGGATACCCTGCCTCATCATAGTAAGCATCATTAGAAACATCCTAGTAACTACAACAAAGTGTTAGGTGTTAAAAACAAGCAGATTTTATTTCTGATTTTAGCGTGCGTGATAACTGTTGCTGGGCTTACTTAGGTATTATTTAATAAAAATGGATTGTCTGTTTGTAATATTAAAATTTCCTAATAATATGGATATATATATGGTGCACAAACCAAAGTTACATTTATTAATTTCATTGTTGTCTGTCTGTTCCGCCTAAGTAGACTTATATTTTAAAATGTCGTTAATTTTTTTTAATAGAAATATATTATTCCGCACAGACATAGAGTACGGGTAGTCTGTCATAAAAACGTCCAGCACGGGGTGTCAACTCTGTTTTCATATTATAATAAAGGAAAATCTCTCTTTTTAAAATTTATTATTGGAAAACAAACGCAAAGTTTTGAACCTGGTTTTGAACTGCCGTAAGCTAATGTAGGTATTGCATGGTTGGGTGCTTCGTTTCTTACCAATTCTTCGTACATCCCGGACTGTATTTTTATCTATATTGTACCGCAACCCTACCAAAGAAACTAACACACCAGAAAGACGGTCCAACCGAGTACATTAGCATTAAAACGGTCGCACAATTACATTGTGATTAGTGTGTCGCCGACAACTGAATTCATTAGTTCAGCTCACCTGATTTTATTTAATTAAAATGCATTCGTGGTTGTGCCCGAGTTAAGCTTGGGTTAGGTAACTAAAGGTTAATCGCATTTCGGTGCAATTTTTTGTTATTTTTGAGTTCTAACACGCGCATTTTATGAACCTAGAAACGCTTAGGATACGTTTGACTAAGACTTATTTTCATATTTTTTTTGTTATTAAATAAATATAATGCTTCAAGATAAATTGCGTAATGTTTATTGTTATATTATGTTTAATAATTTTTGATTTAAATAACAAAAATCAAAATGAAATCAGTTACCACAAGGTTTGTTCGAAATAAATTTATCCAGGACTAAATAGGAATAGGTTGTTTTGAAGTTCGTAATTGCAACATAAATTAATTATTAATTATGTTCACATTATTTCATAACTAAAATTCCTTTTTTATTGTAAATGACGATGCCTAAAGGACGGTCTTTTGTTTTAGAAAACACTGTCTAATTCAAAGTTAAACCTATAGTTAAGATAACGTTAACCATTGTTGGTATCACCCACCCACCGATAAGGAGTAAAAACCTTCTCCAGCGAAATGTCTTGGCCCTGGTCATCGGAGCGTCTCTGGGAACGACTGTCCCCGTGTTGCTTTATGTTAATTAACCCGTCGAATGTACAAACTGTATCGCCTGGCCGCCTCCGACCCGAAATGGCCTATTAAAGTGTTATTATATTACTTGAGTTAGATAAGCGTTCCTTAATACTATTAATCTTATAAGGAGTTCATGGCTATTTGGCGGCAATAGTCTTCAGGACAACGTCAAAGTTATAGCAGGAAAAAATTATTTATGTGCAAAAGAATTTAAGAATTTATTGTAAGTCTCCGATTTTTAAATTGCACTTCAAGGTTAACATCATCCCACCTGATTTAATGAGGTCCGAGCTTAACAGTGACAAGTACAGCACAATAAACCTGTTGCTAGACTTACCTTGAAGGCT
Organism: Glyphodes pyloalis; assembly: GCA_037074685.1. Taxonomy (NCBI): domain Eukaryota; kingdom Metazoa; phylum Arthropoda; class Insecta; order Lepidoptera; family Crambidae; genus Glyphodes; species Glyphodes pyloalis. Next base: position 13,088,023 of record JAYKKO010000007.1, read on the forward strand.
TGACGACTGCTGCTACTAATATAGCACCCCCCCAGCACCACCCCCCGGAGCTCTGGAAACCTTACTCACACGTAGGAACACAACAACACTGAAGTGATTGTTATTTAGCTGCGTTTTTCTGTAAAGTGGAGGTATTTCAGTCAGGCTGCTCTAGTTCGAGCGTTGAATCGCTTTTTGCAGCTCGATCCAATAAATCATTTTATTTCATTTTTAGTTTCAGTCTAAACTCCGCGGCAGACCTTATTTTCTTTTAAGGGGACGTTGGAGATAGATCAACCAGGACCATGACATCAACTCTGATTAGATACTAGAAGATCATATATCATACCTTAATACCGAAATAACACGAACAAAGTTACGATTGTCAGGATTTTTTTTATATTGCACTTCAAGAGTGACCTCATCCCACCTGATGTTAAGTGGTAATGAGGTCATAGCTAAAAGGCGTCAAGTAAAGAAGAAAGAAAGAAGAAAGAAAAGACATTTATTGACCATAAATACAGATACAACACAAAAAAAAATAAGAGTATCGTGTGAGGCCAACTTGGGTTCCACCTCAGCAAATGCTGCTACGGCATATATAACACCGCAGCAGCGCTGGTATTCTGGTGGAAACCAAATGCCCGGGAAAATAGCAATAGCCCTGGCTCCTGCTAGTTCCCCACGCATAAGAGTGTAGAGTAAAGCATAAAAATACAAATAATAAATCTAGAGTTTGAGAGTTTTATAGCCAACTTTGTGTAAACGAGAATCTGTATCAGACCATCAATGTACTGCATATTCAGCTGTACTTTTCCAACAACTTAATAAATACTTTCGTAACGTTCCAAAGACAAATTATCATCACGAAAACCTCAGCACGCCAGCGATATCTCCAGTTTCCCTCTTATGATTTACTGCGTCAATTTCGGCCAAGTGGACAGTCCCAATCTGATCAAACATGTCATAAATAACGCTTGGACTGCGTTTATCACGCCAAGCATTACCCCCCTTTTGGAAGAGTCGGGTAAATATAGCAATCGACGATTTATGGGGAAGGGAAAATTCGGCCTGCGGCTCTGCTATTAATGAAATAACTTTCGGTGCATTCTTTGTCGCTTATCTATGAATATTAATTTGGATCTCAATAGCTGCTATAGTGGTTTTGTGTTATAAATTGGTGGAGATTTAAATGTGCTTGAATTTAGGTCTTCCAGGTTTCATGAAGGGGGGCCTAATGTCTGTTATAGTTTATCAATAACCTATTGAATAAAGTTTTGGACAGCTTTAGAGGGTAGTCCCCGCACTTATTAAGGCAGTAGTCATACTTGCTTGTAATAGAGCTTTTGTAGACATGCCGCTGTCCTATTGAGGCAGCAATACAGTGCACTAAAGCATTAACTTCTTTAAAAAGTCTTACAAAGGAAATAAAAGAACACATTTTCGTAAAGCGTAAATCTCATTTAATGGGGATATTATTTCTATGAAGATAGCAATCAATGACGTCACGATTTATTTTACACAAATGATATGAACTCACAGACTATTAAATCGTTTTGGAGTATTTTCAAATAGCATTTAATGATAATTTGCAAGAAAAAAACAAACAATTTAGTCGATGTAACCAAGGTCCGCTTTTAGGGTTTGTTAGCAACTCGACACGAAAGACTTTGTCAAGTTTCACTATGTGGACATACGTAAAAATCTAAACATGTCCAGATGACGAAATAATAAGTTAAATTAATTTTGAGTTTCACCAACTAGACACACGTGTGCCCAGTCTTTGGCTTTGGGTTTATGGCACTTAATACAATAATAAATTATGATTGTGTCCATTCTAGTTGCGTTTTTTATCTTGAACGTTTCATGAAAACGGAAAATTGTGCATTTAACATACAAATGTCTATTCAACTATCGGCATACAAATGTCTATTCAACTATCAACTAAGCAAAGTCCTTAATTTATTCCACTAATTAATTGTTCTAACTGCAAAAACTTAGCATAACTTCCGCGTGTGACCATAAAGAAACATTTAATAGACAATGCTGGCTATAAACAGCGGTCCTTACCCCTCGAAGGGCTTCTAATGAGCCTGTCAATATTGCTTACAGCACCCCCCGCGATACGGGTCATCGATTAGCGAATTAGTTCGGTATTATTGATCGGCACTTTCGTACAATAATGGGGGGTAACAATGCGGAAATAAGCTGGACTCTTGGAATTATAAGACGTTCTATGGCACCTATTTTAGCCATGGAGACCTGTGTCACTGGTATTAGTGACATGTAATTTGTTATATGCATTAATGTTTACTTGGACAATTGGATATATTCTATGGCAGCTATTGTAGCCATGGAAGCTTGTCTCGCTGGTATCAGAGACATGGAACTTGTTTTGTGGTTTAGTGTTAACTTGGACGATTGGAAATATTTGACGTTCTATGGAACCTATTTCAGTCATGGAGACCTGTCTCACTGGTATCAGTGACATGGAATTTGTTATTTGCAATAATGTTCACTTAGACGATTGGAAATATAAGACGTTCTATGGCACCTATTTCAGTCATCAAGACTTGTCTCACTAGTATCAGTGCCGTGGAATTTATTTGTAGTTTAATGTTAACTTGGACGATTGGAAATATTACACGTTCGATGGAACCTATTGTAGCCATGGAGACTTGTATCACTGATATAAGTGACATGGAACTTTTTATGAGCTTTAATGTTTGCTTGATACGTAGGCGTATCTATATTGCCATGAGAACAAGATTATTTGCCAAGTTTTTCCCCACCAGAAAGTTAGTAAGTAGGTAAGAAAATTAAAAAATTTTAGGCGACAACTTCTTTACAAAATACCAAGCTAAAGAGTGAGTAAATAATAATGACCTTAGGTAAACAAGTAAATAAAAAACATGATCAAAAGGTATCCACGGGGCACATTAACACCATCGATGTCCTTAACAAAATAATCTCAGTGTCTAATTGCAAAAGTGCATAGCTTACTACACTTTTATTTTATGTTACGCCTTTTTGTTATGTACAACTATAAAACTGTAATTATTTCTTCACACGTAAAAAACAGTGTAGGTTGTCCTGAAAAAAAAGACCACGATCTTTTTTTTTTTAATGTAGCACCCCCCAGGAGCTCTGGAAACCTTACTCACACGCAGGAACACAACAACACAGAAGTGATTGTTATTTGTCTGCGGTCTTCTGTAAGGTTGTATTTTACCAGTCGAGCTGCTCCAGTTCGAGCGATAAATCGCTATGCCCTACCTCTCTTTATTGTTTATTAATTCACCTCAACTCCGTTATTCATAGAATCAACAGCCCAAACTATAAGTTTAATTTGTTACTAAGTAATGGGTGTGAAACTGTTAGATTTTTTGAAAAAAACAACAAGTAAAGCATCGTATACTTGTAGAAAACCAACTTTGGAAGTAGGTTAACCAATCCAAGGTACCGATGTTCCATCGCATAGTTCATTAATGTCAACATGAGTATGAAACAAAACTAGTATAGCTGGTCGCAGGTCGCGCCGAGCGATGGTCAAGGGGTCAGCTATCCGGTTAACGAGGGGTCCGTCACGCGATAGACGCATCGTAGTAACAGCTTTTTGATTAAGTTTTTCATATAGCTCTATACTGATAGAGAAACTATAGCTAATACGGTCGTCATCTTATAAGGAATACCTTTAATCGCAAATTACAAGATACATTACGGGTACACAGGTTCGGGTTGCGCCCGGCAGTATGAACAAATAAAATAAATGCATAGCTGAGACCAACTCGCCTTCCGGTTAGTGGCATTGCCTACGAGAAAACTCAATTCTCTTAAGATACAAAATATTTTGATGCTATTTAAACAAGTCTAAGGTTTTGTAATTCAAATTTCAAGTGCAAGAAAAAATAATTTTGAATACAAAAGCCTCTTTAAAGTGGCTTAATTAAATGGTTTGTGACTGTATGTCTTTTCATTTTAATTAACTGAACTTCAGAGTTTAAATTAAGGTACTAAAAATCTACTTATGGTCACATTTTATATTTTAACGAAGAAGATTGATTAGCTGTCACTCATCATGTTAATATAGATTTTATTCCAAGTCCCAATATAAGGGCCGCTAAAGTAACAGAAAAAAACGCACCCAGACAAAGAAGCAATGTGACTCGTGAACCAAAAATGCCAACTGTCAAAATATCATCCGACGGCGACGAGTCAAAGGGAGCTCATTTGTAAGGAGCGCCCAGTTGAACAATACACGTAATTTTCGTTCTACGTTGATTGATGTTCAATTCCATCGACGGTTGACGCGAGAGACGTCACGGTTAGGGTGGAGGCACACAGGTTGAGGAGACATACGTTCACGGTCATGGTAAACGATCAAAATGAAAAGAAAGATATAATGTTTATCAATACTCTATCTGGATAAGCGAGTGGTGTGCGATACGTGGACAATAGGTTACTACTACTAATAGGTTCGTACTTAGTGGTAGTCAGGTAAAGAAAACTTTTAAAACGTCAATTTGTTAATTAAGTATAATAGAAGTTTTAAATAAGTTTAAGCAGTTTGATGAATTCAAAACAAATAAAAAAAGCAGCTTAGAGTACAATTGACATTTTAAAAGCACCTAATGTTTCGTCAACCACTTCATTGTCATTATCATTACTTTTATCATTGATTATAAAACTTATGTTCCAATTGTCAAGCAAAAGCACAACAAGTCTATTAACTTAAAAATAAGTAATAAACCATAAACACTAAGTAATTCCAATTAAAGACATGTAAAAAAAGAACCTTTTTGGCAAAACCAAGATAATTATCGACGATATTTTGTACCGTTCAAATCTTATTCATCATACTTCGACTCAAATGCATCAGGAACTCTCCTGGTGCATTTCAACCCTAAGCACACGACAATAGGCCGAACAATATCAATCTAAAGAGTCGCCGAACTGTCGTAATGGGGTTGTGAAACAAATTTATACAGGCCACTTTGGGCATTATGCAGATAAATGGGGGTTAAATTTGTTGTAATCGAAACGATTGAGATAGATCTCACGTCATATTTCACGCTGATTTGTTTAGGTCTAGTTTAAATGACTATTTTTAGAAACGATTAAGTTGAATTGATAATTTGATCTTGTTTCAACTTTGTAGTGTACACATAAAAATTATGATCACAAAAAACATCAGCATCATAAATTTTGGTGTGTGGATTTGCATTTATGAATTAATAAGGTATCCTTAAGTTTGACTGTTCTTGAGGACACTGATCTTTCAATTGGGTTTGAATATATATGTTTGTATTTTATATTCATACTTCATTATATTATGTAACCTTGTCTGTATTTTTTTAGTTTAGTATTTAGTTTTATTTAAGTACAAAATATACCCGATAGATAGTACATGGATATATTTTTCAAAGAATAAACTCGATTTTGCCTGAAAGCTGCGACTGTAAGCTAAACTGTTTGGGAAAATCATAATTAGGGAAATTATTTGGGTACAAACTATTTTTTTGTTAAAATTACTAAAAATATGTAGTCATAAATAAATATCAGAACTTATTCGTAGATCTAAATAAGAAAACGCAAGAAAATTATTCAATAAATATAATTCTACTCTAACGAGTAATTGAGCGAACGTCAAATCACAAACCACATACCGCTTCTCACTCCCGCCTCCTCAAACGCCAAAACAAAAGCAATAATTGCACCTGCGTTAATCCTAACCTCCAACTCACAAATAACAGTATACCTCGTAAACTACCCACCACATTAACCATAACGAATAAAAGCACTAAGAGCACGTTCCGAGAGTCCCTGAGGGCCGTTTCGGCTGTCAATGCGAAAATTTAAGCCCGCCACACCCATGCACTCCAGAAGGGTCGACCTGCTTGCCCTTTGTCTCAATTGTTGCGGCCTTTATATTGCTATACTCCTTTTTTTCTGTATATTACCGCGGACCGAAAGCGAAACACGTAGGGCTACTCCGAAAATTTACCTTCGTACAATTTCGCTGACATTTTTCTTAGTTAACTAACCTACCTACCTACCTAAGATACGTTATTACGTATTTATTTGCCAAAATATCTAAACATCTTTCATAATTTCTTCATATCAATTAAAAAAACTTCATGGTTTACCTTTAACGAAAGTTATTGTGACAATTTTGCTAAAACAAATTTTAAACTTGCTTTTAGATCTTAAATTTGAATAATATAATTATTTTGTTTGAACGTCAGAGAAGATCAAAAGTCAAGGTGTCGGCTCAATATTACGAAGACTCATTGCACATAATTCAGTGTTATTATTCATACGTTGTTAGAGAAATAAAAGAGATTGTATTTTTAAAGAGATTAATTTCAGTGCTAGATTCAATTAAGTCTAGCTTTAACATGCCATTTTGCTTTATTAATAGTTAGTTATGACTGTGAAATGTAGTATAATTTGAAGTGTTTTAATTCGATAATGACAGCTTATACCCCCCAAGTAGCGATGACGCAAAGATATGGTAGTTAATGTCTTGTAGCATTTGCTTTGAATTCCGGCCACTGTAAGAACTCAATAACAACAGAGCTTAATAATGAACCACGGGTTTTGTGTACAAAACATTCATCAGTACTAATCTTGTTGTCCAAAGGAATGTGTTACCAACATCAGGCTCCCATCTATCTTGCTGTAACGACAATGTCTTGATGTATTTTATCACATTTAGCCCCGGTAGAAATATTTACAGGCATCACCCAATTTTGTTTGACCTTCCCTCTTCGCTTGTCTCTTTTAAGTTTCGTATTATTTGGTTGTACAAGAGGTCTAGATGTTTTGGTTCGTAGGCTGCCGTGACCGTAGTGTTAACGTTCGTATTTGTCATCTGTCAATTTGCCTTCTATTTTGGTTGGGGATATGAAAGCTTTCGTTTTACTAGCCGCTGTGTCGTTGGTGTTTTGTCATCATTATTTTTGGCTCTTTATAATGACTATTGACAGGGGTGAGGCTGATGGGTTCAATATTTTTGGATGAGCCATTTACAACGTTTTTATTCGTGTCCCAAAATACGTATCAACAATTTTTTGTTGCTTTCGTGAAGGGAATTAATAACAGCCGAATATAATTTCAAAAGCTCATTTTAGTAGGTACCTATAATTTGATGAGGCTTTCGTTTTTTGCAGTTGAAAGGTAAAATAGTACCTATTTCACATTTTTATACTTGAAGAATATGCATGTTAGTATTTTAAAACTTATCACACTTAGAATTGCGCTTTTCAAAGATGCCTACATTTTTTTAAACTACTTATAAACCATAGTTGTATATGTTATTTCAAATGATTAAAAACCATTTTGTGTTCGGATTCACAATATTGTTTTTAACCTTATTCAATAAATAACAAACAAAATGTATCAAGCTCAGAATATCTTGCCAAATGAAAATGTTTAGTATATTGTTTATGGGAAATCCGCATTTCTCCATAGACAATTTGGTCCAAATTAAATTGTTTAAAACGCGAGTAATCAACAAAATTAAACCGAAATCAGAAGGCTAACCCAACCAGAGTTTACGCCCTATTAATAACTCTGTAATGGCACGTTGTAGGAGCGCTTAGGATGAACATTACTCTTTTTTCTTTCTTTTTTTTTGTTTAATTAACTAACTCCCGTCAAGGTGTGTTCACGGTAAATATAGTGACCGCAAAATAACAACGTTCCCGTGCCTCCGATTAAATGTTTTTTTTCTGTGGTTTTTAGGTTAGGCGTAAAGAGCAGTTTTTTTCGCTTAAACGCGTACAAATTGGAGAAAAGAGTTTGTATTGTTATGGTTCGGGAGTAAATTGTTATATTGTAACTTTGTGGATGATGGAGCATGTACTGGAAGTAATTGTGACCAACACTTGGAAATTACGACATTTATGAAAATGCAATAAGAAGAGTAGCAAAATCTGGATCCAACTCTTTATATAAAGTCGCTCGAGACTAGACTTTTACATAAAGAGTTGGAATCTAACAAAAGCCTGTTGTATAGTTAATGTTTATTACTTAATCTCCCTTATCTTTTTAGTTAGATAGTGTATTCTGTCAGACAGTAACATCACAACAGTAGAAATACATTCTAACAGTAGAAACATATTAAGTTAAGTTAATATATCAAAATTACGTGATGGTGTCATAAAACAAAAGCATTTTGAATTGTTTTTGTAAAGATTTTAAGTTAAAATATACCTGTATCTAATCCCTACTAATATTATAAATGCGAAAGTAACTCTGTCTGTCTGTCTGTGTGTCTGTTACGCTTTCCTGCTTAAACCTCTCAACCGATTTTGATGAAATTTGGTATAGGTATACGTTGAATCTCTAGAACGGACATAGGCTACTTTTTATTAGAAAATAAGGGGGGGAGGAGGGTAATACCACCTTTGGAAATTTATATGGAAAAATGTTTATTTTTGAAGTTAGAGTTATAAAATTTGGCTCAAATATAGCTCGAAACTTGGATTAAAATATAGACTACTTTTTGTTTCAAATATTAGGGGAGAAAGGGGTAAAACCGACCATAAAAGGATGTAGTCCACGCGAACGAAGTTGCGGGCACAGCTAGTTCACTATAAAGTAATTGCGTAAATTTTGGAAGTCACGGCATCTAAGGAGATGTAATTAGAACTTTTTATATTACGTACGAGGTATCATGTAAAACGTTTTTAATGGGACATTTTTTTAATATTCGAATCTAAAAGTCAAACCGACATCTTCGATTAAAGCCTCTTTAATAACGAAACGTCTTGCATACCGTTTGGGTGCCACAAAAGAGCCGAGACTCGAACCCATTACCTTCGGTGCCCGCACCCCTAATCCCTATAATTAGAGTCATCCCACACCGAGTGATTGATAGTTGGCCGTTGGAACAATCCTGCAACATTAAATGGGATTCTAATCACTTTTTATGGGATAGGAGATGGTGTTGCCAGCTTCAGACAGATGTGGGTGATTCTTTGCTCAGATTCTTACCTAAATTACAATGGTTTACCTTAAAATGTATGTTTAGCTGATTACCAGCATTTAAACTACGGTTCAAAAAACCATAGCCCCAATAGCACACATTAATTAATTTAAATAAAATCTAAAATCTTCTGAGTAAAAAATCCTTTTCCTAAGGTATACCACACATATTTGTGTGGTATATATAAATATTATGCGATGTAAAATAATATATACTAAACCTTAAAATTATTTGAAATAAATACAGGCTTAAAAATTAAAAAATCTAATAATGTATGTTCAGTTTTGACGCATCAAACTGTACACCTTGGATTTTTTATTGCCCCTTCGAGTATATTAGGTATAAGAGCACATATAGAACTGTATTCTGATTGAAACACTAACAGTTTCATATTGGTGATGGTATACTTGACTCGCCCCACATTGCCAGAAAAGAAAAGCCGTTCTTTAAAAAACTATTTTATAGTACAAAAAAATAAAATTGCCAGAAGTTTAAAACGAAAGTTTTCAGTAAAGTGTTTCCCAAGCAGCATGCCCACTATAAAACTGATTGTATGAACATTTCATATCTTTTAAGTTGGCAACACCACTGTGGTTTAGGCCATACAATGGATAGGAAAGCAGAAGTCAGAGCCTCAATAGATTCTTTCGTCACGTCCGTCTGTATATCGCAGTTAGGCAATGTTTAGTTTTTGTTGATAATGACTCAGCCATTTTTACTAAGCGGTCTAACATCTGTGCTTAAATTATACAAGGGTGAATTTAGTTTCCTTGATAAAGTATAGTATTCCCTGATATGCTAATTGTAAAACATTATTAGTAAGGAAATAACGTCTGTACTCGTATTTTCAACATTATTGTCTTTAAAATAAAAGTCCACCCGGCAAAAGCCACATAAAAAACTAATCAATTAAAAATCGTCAGATATTTACACCGAACGCCATTAAGAAGAATTATTATTAAAAAAAAAGGAGAAAAGGATGTAGTATACACTACAAACCTTCCCTACTCTTTCTCTTCCGGACTATAAAGGACAGTATATATGTCACCGTAAGATTGTAAAAATCGTTAGTTTACAATCTATCTCGCGAGATTGTAAACTGTCGACAGATTGTGAACCGTAACTTGGGATTGCAATATAACGGATTATGTTTCGCTTTATTGTAATCTATCGAAGTGAAACCGTTAAATTACAATCTGTCCGGCGTCAAACTGTCAACTGTCCGAAAGCTCTTCCTGATTGGTCGGTTTATTGTATGAGCGACCAATCACGACCAGCCTTTCTATGTCCCCGTAAAGTTGGGAATGAAATTTAATTCAAATAATTTATTTTATTTAAAGAAATAGAGATGTCGTTTAAATAAAATAAATGCACTTCAAAAAATCTTCAAGTATTTATTTTCTATTTACTAGGTAATCAATAATCCTGCATACGTTGAGAAATAATTGTACCGAAATATTTATTCTTCAAACACTCAAAATTTTAATTGAAAATTACAATAAAATGAAACAATTATTTTGTCTTTTAACACAAATTAAAATTTTAAGAAACTCTTATAAAAAAATATTTAGTCCTTAAAACATACCATAAATTAGTAGTACAAAGACAACAAACGAAATAACAAAAATATATGGCGAATGCCAGGGCGGCGGGGGGCACATAACTCTCAACCGATCAGCGCGCGAGATGCATTTCGTTCTACGTCAGTTCACAATTTAACCGATTCCCTTCGATAGATTACAATATAGCGAAAAATAATGCGTTAAATTGCAATCATAATGTTACGGTTCACAATCTGTCGACAGTTTACAATCTCGCGAGATAGATTGTAATCTAACGATTTTTACAATCTTACGGTGACATATACAAATATTATTAAACTGAAGACCTTGTTTGTTTGAATACACTAATCTCTGAAACTACTGGTTTGACTTGAAAATGCTTTATAAGTTGGATATTCAATTTATCGAGGAAGGCTTTAGGCTATGTACCGTTGCAATAGAAGAATCAGTTAAAAACTGGGATAGTAAAAGTTTGGAGTCGAGACTCTGGGGACCGGGCGCACACAGCCTCTTCCACGCTTTAGCCAAACGGCTTAAAGATGCTTCGGAAGACCAAAGGGCTGGCTTTTTCCTAGCCAGAAAATAAGTCTGCCTATGCAAAGAGGAAAAACGCAGCCGGCCTTCTTGGCACCATGCCCCTTGGCAGTGACCTGGGACACATTTTTATTTGTAGGTTTATAATGATAATTTTATAATATTTTTATGTACATAATTCGCTTGATATATTTATTACTTTTAACAAAACAAAGTAATATAGTTGATAATTTAAGTCAATTTTAAGTAGGTAATTGGTAAAATTAGTAGGTACTAGAAATATTCAGATAGACTTCCATATTAATGATAATTTGCTTCTAGCAAAAAAGAACCTAACGTATTAATTAAGATTACTTATTTTAAATTTCACTATAACGATCGCCACCGACCCCGCCTGTTGTTCCACCCCGCAGAAGCTAGCTGCCCATTGTTGTAGGCAAACTCCGAGCCCTGTAATTTGGGCAAGCTACCAAGACATTAGATAAATTGACTACCTTTGAAGTGATGCGTTTTTACCAAACGGTCATCCATTTTTCTCAAAAACATCTGGTGAAACGTACAAAATTTAGTTTGGGTTAGGAATTAACTTTTTAATCGCGCACACGTTTGAAAAGATTTTGTTGTTAAAAATATGCCAAAACTTTCTAAATAGAACATTGTTACTCCCGTACCTACATACAAAATTACATACTAAATGACTTAAGCAAAAGTAATCATTAAGTAACAAATTTTATACTCCAGGCAATGAATTGGTCGGTACAGAAGTCATTAAAATTTGGTTTCTCTAAATAGCAGTCACCAATTCCTTGACTGTATTCAAATTATGTACCTACAATCAAAATGAAGTAATAGTATACATGAAATCTACATGTCTACATATTATTAAACTTTGTACGCTTTTACTCTCTTAACTAAAGACACCACCAAAAACGTCAAGCACTAATTTACTTTAAAATACCTACATAAATCCATTTGGTAGTTGTGGCGTAAGAGAGTAACAAACATACTTCCACATCCATAGTCTTCAAAACTTTCGCGTTGATAATATTAGCAGAATCTTCAGCTGGCATAGCATGAGTGTTCGCCCTGGATGGGAACATAATCCACGATCCTGAACCTAGAAGCTGTGATTTATATAGAACTAGCTGTGCCCGCGACTTCGTTCGCGTGGACTACATCCTTTCATGGTCGGTTTTACCCCTTTCTCCCCTTATATTCGAAACAAAAAGTAGTCTATATTTTAATCCAAGTTTCGAGCTATATTTGTGCCAAATTTCATATCTCTAACATCAAAAATAAACATTTTTCCATAAAAACTTTCTATTGGTGGTATTACCCCCATCCCCCCGTTATTTTCTAATAAAAAGTAGCCTATGTCCGTTCTTGAGATTCAACGTATGCTTATACCAAATTTCATAAAAATCCGTTCAACCGTTTAGGCGTGAAAGAGTAACAGACGGACAGACAGACAGACAGACAGAGTTACTTTCGCATTTATAATATTAGTATGAATTATTTAGTAGATATTGAGCTAGTCTGGGGGTTTACCCCCAAAAACTAAATTTATATCGGAAACGATGACGGTTAACAATTATTAACTCTCGTAATCGTAACCAACTTCGAATGTGACTAAAGCTTTTAGAAAAACAAAATATTATATGCAAGTCAAAAAGCATGGTGTAAATCGTCTTAAAGGAAACCTATACTTTTTGGTTTAGTTTTTGGTAGTAGATAAAGGTAGTGTTATTATTTGGTTGATTTTTATTTCACGATTATTTATGTGTCAAAGTCAAAGTCAATCTTTTTTATTCATATAGATTACATTAGTTATACTTATGAATAGTCTCTATATAAAGCAAATGAAGCTACCTCCGGTTCGGAACCTATAACTAAAGAGAAGATACCGGCAAGAAACTCAGTAGTTTTTTTTTACAAATGGAAGCTAAACTTATTACTAATTTTGCACTAAGACACACAGTTAGTTTGTCAATTGTAAAATAAAAATTAAAAATCAATTATTGAAAAAAAAATGACTATCCATTTTTCTCCACCCGACTACGAGTCGTTAATTCTAATGTCAAATTTACTTTCCATACCAGCTGTTATCATTCGTCTGTCGGTAATTTTTAGCTTACGCCCCGTATAATTTATTACTATACGTAACTACAACCGATCGTTTTTCATATCAATCTATATTGGAACCGGGCATTAAAAGATAATCCACTTTACTATTTTGTTTAACTATCTAAGCCTAACAAGATTTTTTCCAAACATCTTCAGCAAGCGCCTTCTAATCCACCATATGTCTAAACATTTAAACGCCTAATAACACATCTGAAATTGTGACTAAAATTATCAAACCACACCGATTATCCTGTTTCCCCGCAGCCATACGGAATAGTCATAAAATATTTGGGATTTCAATCGAAAAAGTTGAATTAAAAAAATGTTTTTTTTTGTGTCGAATGGCGAGTGTCGATTTAGTTTTTTGTGTAAAACTAAGGGCTTATAATTACGGTGACCACGGCGCAGTTACCGGAGCGGGACAATTAGATTTTGACGGGTCGGTGATAAATGGTCCTCTTGTGCCGCTGATACTGGGATCGGTGGAGTCGAAGTGAGTGTAAAATTTTTAGTATTGTCAATTTTTCGAAGTTTTTTTAGTTAAATGTCTGTCTGTCAAATGTAAGAAAGATCTTATTTCACGTATATTGGGACAAAACACAATCACTAGTCTTTTTATTTTATTTATTTTACGAGGTATTATTTTATTATAATTTGAACAATCAAAAGATTTACATTCAAAACAGTGTGTATATGAAATACATAAATGATGAAAGTAAATTTCTAAATTTTTATATGTTGTCACAATAAATATATTTGTTAGTATAGAGCTTTATTAGTTTCCAATTACAACGTTTCTAAATTGTGATAATGTATTTACAGTAATTGTTAAAATTTCTTTGTTCTCACATTTTTTTGAAAATGTACTTCATTGACAGTTAACTCTCCAGTATTGATTAACTAGTAAAAACCTTTTGGAAACATTTTTAAACCAGGTCAACGAGTCAATCTACTCCACGGCTGTTTTGTTCGCTTGATAATTTAACAACAATGCGACCTAAGTTATTATTAAAACGATCGTTTCCCTAACCGCGAATTATCAAATTTCTTCAACTGGCCCTAGCATTATCACATAAGTCCAAATGTCTCGAGGTGCGTATACCGAAACCAGTCTATTCAAAGCCCCATATATCCCCTTGATGAGTGCTTTCCAAATGAGATCTAACCACCCGACCCAGATGAAAGAGGTCTTGTTATATTGGCTAAGTTAAAGTGAACGATTAAGTGAAAATTGCAAAAGATTACAGAGTCATCCGTCGTAATCCACGGATCACTTATTGTAATTACAAGTCTCCTAACTTTTAAATGTAGGCAACAATTAAGTTAAGATTTAAAAGGATTTGCCCCAATTTTTTGCAATTTCTGAGAAAGGTGTGTTATTAAGAGCTATATATTTTATTTGTTTTTTTTTAATTCAAATGCCATCTTTAGCTCAGATTTTGATTTTGTTTGGTAGTAAGTTGAAAATAGTTTATTTTTTGACATATAAAAACTAACGGGTTTACTGTCTAACATTTTTTGAAAGAATATTAATTGTTGAAAATTGCTTCAATATAATGAAAATAAAAAAGAACTGAACATTATACTTTTGAAAAGACTGCTTAATCTTGTTTAGTGTATTTACTAAAGCTTGATTTGGAAATGTTTGAATGAGGATTTAATTTTATTGACTTTGCCAATATTGGAACTCTACTTTTGAGGAATTAAATATAGTTCGCTATTATAATATGAATTTTATTTTGAATGCCCTAAAATTTACACAATTGGATATTTATCGAGGTATATTTTGAAAGATGATATTATACTTTGAAATATTTTGTTAGTTGCAGATCGTACATGCTCGTAAGACGAAGAAAACCAGACACAATAAAAAATCCATCGTTCGACTGGCTTTGAAAAAGACATTCATTTTTATGAGGATAAGGAAATATAATGCATTTTGAAATTGAATTCTAGCACAAATTACAAACTTATCAATTGTTCATTCAAATTAAGGAAATGGTAATGATACTGCAATTGAAAATAATTTAATACAGGTGGCATAAATTGCAGTGCAGATAAAAAAAATTGCTTAATATGATAGGAAATACTTACGAACTTGACATTTAAATTGCACGCGAGCTTATGATTATTTGTGATCTAGACATTTAAATGTACTTAGTTGGTTGTGAGAACTTTTTGTCTATGCAAAGAGAATTGTCTGTTTTTATTTTTTCTTCATTAAAAAGGAGAAGTAATTATATAATTTAAATACAAATCTATGTATCCAAACTGTACATAATACTTAAAAAGGGCTTTATTTAAAGATTATGTTGAAATACTATGGTTATTTTAAGACCGCAAACCTATTTATCCACTTTGTAACATTTAACAAATAAATTGGTTTATTTAATAAAATTTTTAATATTTATCAAGAAGGATTCATAAAATTATAATAAAAATTTCAAAATAATCTTTTTCATTGAGAAAAAAACATAACGGAGACTTTATTGAGTTTACTTTTATAGCTAAATAGCTGTGCCCGCGACTTCGTTCGCGTGGACTACATCCATTCATGGTCGGTTTTACCCCTTTCTTCCCTAATATTCAAAACAAAAAGTAGTTTATATTTAAACCCAAGTTTCGAGCTATATTTGTGCCAAATTTCATATCTCTAACTTCAAAAATATTTTTTTTTCCATATAAACTTTCAAAGGTGGTATCACCCCCACCCCCCCCCCCTCTTATTTTCTAATAAAAAGTAGCCTATGTCCGTTCTTGAGATTCAACGTATACCTATACCAAATTTCATCAAAATCGGTTGAGAGGTTTAAGCAGGAAAGCGTAACAGACAGACAGACAGACAGACTGACAGTCAGACAGACAGAGTTACTTTCGCATTAATAATATTAGTAGGGATAATTTTAATTACTCCTTATCTCATCTTTGCATTTTTATGTAATCTGCTAGTTTTTTACTACTTACCCTGAAGTTTAATATGACAGGCACTCCGTTGTATTGTAAATATTTATAAAGCGAATTTAAGTAGCATGTTTCACAGACTTTGTAAATAATAACATAAATAATCAATAACATGCATAGTTAGAGTAGAGTTGTAAACCGTAGAGAGAATTTAATTTTTTTTTATTTCCAAAAAGAATCACACTAAACGAAAATAATTTGACCCGATCTCCATAGATCATTTTTAACGTTAATTGCCATCAGTGAACATACAGGTATATCGTACGCTCCATTTGATCTTGTGATGTTGTATAATAATGCCATTTCCACTTGACGGAACATTTCATGTGTCTCTGTTATTATTGAACTGCTAGTAACTCTATAAATATTAATTTACGACCGATTGGTGATCCGCAAGAAATTGCACGCAACGCTGGTTTTGGAGTTGCGCCTTGGAATTCAAAAACATGTCGCTTTTTTCATTCGCAAGGTAGTGCCGTTATGGAATAACTTCGAGTAGAAAGACGAGGTAGTATTGTTCAATTAACAGAGGTATACTGATACCGACAACCACATCGACACTAAGGTATTTTCAAATTAAAAAAAATGTGCTTTTATGGTTATGGCTGAGCCGAGTTTCCCATAGCATCACCTCAACGGCGATGAGGTCCAACCGGGGGGTTTTAGTGGGTAGTCCTGCCCTTCTCAGGGCAGGGAATCCCCTTACACGCCATCACCTCCCTCAGGTGACGGTACGATACATCAATGTATTTCCCCTCGTAAAGAAGAAAAAAATGTCTTTTCAAATTAAAAGTCAGGTGCATTGCTAAATTTGAAAAAAAAACCATACATTTACCAAAAGTTTGAACAACCGGCAACTTTTCTTTAATTTCATTCCGTCTTCAAGAAGTCCGTCAAAAGAAGCGGGTGTCAGACCAGTAATATCTCCTATGCCGCCACGCGCTCGCTTCAGGACATCCTCGTAGGTCGTGCCTTCTTCGACCGCCTCCGGGGTAAGAGTAATCACCACCGCTGCTGATTTGGGTGGCTCCAGTCTTCTCTTCAGGTTCCGCTTCCGTCCCCTAAATTTTTTCTTACTCTTGGGCGCCAGCGTGGGAGCGCCAGGAGGTTTGTTGGTGACAGGCGTAGTTGCGTTGCCCCGTTGTCCTCTCTTAGGTCTAGGGCCGGGGCCAGGACCAGGAGCTGGAGAATCCACCAGTACCAGTAATGGGACTGGGGCTGCCTTCTTGCCCCTCTTCCTCTTCACCACCGTGGTCCACGTCTCGGCCGGGGTGGCAGAATTCTCCTGTGCTATCACGGGGGGGGGTTTCGGTAAGAGAGGCAGCCGGGGTGCGGGAGGGCATCTGCGATGATGTGGTGGGCGTTGGGTCGGACGTTATTTATGTTACATTCGAATTATTTTTTATAATAGCACAGTATTGGCTCCGCCCAGCCTGATGGTAAGCAAGAGAGGAACCCACATGGCGATGAGAAGAGATTGGATACCGTAATATCCTGTCCGTTAGCCTTGCCATAAGCAATCGAATATAGGTGCCTATATACGTTGAACCTCTAAAACGGACAAAGGTTAGTTTTTGTTTCGAAAATAAGGAGGGATGGAAGTAATACCGCCCTTAAAAGTTTTTGAAGTTACTCATATGAAATTTGGCACAAATATAGTTCATAACGTGGATTAAAATAAAGACTACTTTTTGTTTCGAATATTAGGGGAGAGAGAAGGGTAAAATCGACCATGAAAGTATATGTATGGAGAAAACCTGTAGTCCACGCGAACGAAGTCGAGGGCACAGCTAGTAACATGATAAGAATCAAATTGACAATAAG
This sequence comes from Glyphodes pyloalis, assembly GCA_037074685.1. Classification (NCBI taxonomy): domain Eukaryota; kingdom Metazoa; phylum Arthropoda; class Insecta; order Lepidoptera; family Crambidae; genus Glyphodes; species Glyphodes pyloalis. The sequence continues at coordinate 13,105,999 of JAYKKO010000007.1, forward strand.
AAAAAACGAAACCACCAAGCGACAAGTAACGTAAGTAACAAATCCCACAGGAAGGTGTCAGCGGTTTTTACCCAAGACATTTAATTACGACCATTATGAATTATTCAGATGCGCGCGCGCCGGAACGGACACACTTGGTGCGACTAGCGGTCGACAATCGCCCACTCTAAGATTTGATATTTATGTTCAGAGTTTAAGCGATCCTTAATGCTGATTCAAAAACTTCAGTATTGATGTAATTAATCAATTACAGGTCAGACAGAATTAAAAAAAGTATAATACTAAAATAACGAAAACACTGTAATTGTAGAAATTTTACTCTGTGACTGCACCAAAAAAATATATTATTATATAAAATTCACAGACATGCATTTTTAAAATACGACCATTTTATGTACCTACTACGATGTATGTATTAGTTGATGTTAATAATAGCAAGCACATAACGTGGCATTTAATAAATCAAATCATCTATTCAAAAAACTTTCCAAATTATCAAAGTCTTTTGTTAGCCTTTGACTCTCACTACAAGCAGGATAGATCAACCAAGTATATTGGCATCGACGTCCGATTTTTATTTTGTCCGTTAATATATTTTCCCTTCACTTGCAGGTTAAGTACCTTACTCTCAAGTTGTACTGAACACTACCGCTCTAGTCAAAGACGAACTTTTCTGTATTATTCCACACTGCGCTACGTTAAGGTAGGATCGGAAAAAAGAAAAAGTTATATTTTCAGACTTTAAGCAAACAACCTGTTACAGTAATATAGAGTATTCGCTAAAAAAACACGTTACGTCAAAACAACTTGACCGTATTTTGGAAGTTATTTATTCAATTGTTATATATTTAAATGTGCAATTAAGATAAGTGAATAAATAATTCATGTGTCTACTTAAATTATCTTATTCTATTAATCTTTATGACGAAAGACGTCGTTTACCTGAAGGTATTACTTGTTTTGATGAGTAATGTTAATGTTTCTTTTTTAAAAGTTAAAAGTTACTTTGCTTTATAACTGCTTTGGTTTTTTATATGGACAAAATGTTGACTAAAATGTGAGAGGTGAAAAAAAACACAATTCACAAAATATTTTTTAGAAATTGTCACCATATATGGGCGTGAATGGAACGTGTTGACTTGGAACTGAAAATATGTTAACATTAAAATTTTACGTTACGGAATATTTTTTGTATGAGCAACTTTCAGTTTGTAAACTAAACTTTTGTTTGAAACGCTCAACATTATCTAGGTAGATACAACATCATTTATTGTTATTTGTTTAACATATTTTCACGATAAAATGAAACAAATCTGTGATTTAATTATCAAATAAACTCTATGACCTATAGTTAGTTTAAGCCAAACGAAGTGGTGTAAAGCAAATAAGCGTTTACATACAAATCATTATTCGAGAATAATATAACATTTACAATTCATCACTCCCCTTGTTGCATGATATCCGAACCCAGGATCTTCACGTATCGCACGTGCTGCTCTTCTAACTGTTATTATATCTCTCTTTGGTCGGTCCCTCATATCTGAGGATCGTGGTCAGCATGTTGGTTGCATCTGGAACGGACGATCTGCCTCCACCGGTTTCTATCCAGTGCGTCTCTCACAACCGTATACAATTTGGACGACGACGTTCCTTTTATTTGATCGGTCCATCTAGTTGGTGAGCGACCGCGCGATCTTTTGCCTTCGGTGTTCCCAACAACAATCAACTTTTCCAAATTGTCGTCGCCTCTGTTATTATATAAGTTTCCTATTGTAAAAGCTGATGGTCAAGCGCTTTCAACCAATCTTAACCATCCAAATCAGGAATCTTTTTATGGAACTCATCTCTCAGAAATAGCTATGAGTCATCTAAAGACATTTTCAGACCCCATTTCTCGCTGGTTCTCCTCAGGCGGTCATCAGAGGAGTGATTTAGGCGTCTCGGCCTAAGTCACATTCGGAGCGAAAATTTTTGACATTCCGTCACCGCCCTCCGAAGCGAGATAGCGGAAAGGCTTACATGACGCCTGTATAGAATTAAAGTTCCATCACCTAGTAAATCAAGCTAGTGAGCTAGTGAAACTTAAGCAAAAAACCGCTTTCTGTTACATAATATATTTGTAGCAGTCAAGACTTGAAAATATGGAAATAACTCAATTAAGAATTAAGACATATTTTATAATCCTTTTATGTGTGCCGCTGATATCGTCTCCAACTGTGACTTATTTAAAGGTTTTAATTATACCCTTAATAATTTAAATGAAAGAAATGTGTTGAATGCTGAAAAAACGATCTTATTCTCAATTTGTAATCCAATTTGTTCACTAAGTGATTTAAGTTGCGCGTAAATAAATAACACAGTCCACTTTTACATTATATATAGAAGCCATGCTTAATTTTCATTACATAAATTGTAAATTTAAGATGATAATCGCTTATAATGTTTAAGCTGTTTTTGTATGCTTTACTATAAAAACACCTTTGACATGCGCTGATAATTTCAGTATTGCAGACCGTTACCGATATTGTGACACAAGGACTAAACGTTTACTTACGCATCAAGTAATCGGTGACCGTTACGTCACAACCACTTTTCAAATCAATCATGTTTCATATTTAGGTTATACATTTCGTTATTTTTTTTAATACTAGCTGTCCCGGCGAACTTTGTAACACCTAATTTTAATTTCTAACCTTTTAAACCTTCCCTGGACCTCCACAATTATTTCAAGACGAAGAATATTCAAATCGGTCTAGCCGTTCTCGAGTTTTAGCGAGACTAACGAACAGCGATTCATTTTTATATATAAGATACAAAAATTTTAGATTTTTTTTTGTAAATACTTGCAATGGTATTTGGTTTATTGTGTACGTTGACGTTAAATTAAATGAGCCCACCATAGAAAAAAAACGATTGAGTTACACTTAAAACTGTAAACATTTTAGAGGTAAGTATTTAAATAAAAAAATACGTTTAAATAAAAACAAAACTAATCTATATAAATAAAAATGAAATCTAATATTATAAAGAGAAAAGATTTGTACCTATTTTTGTATGTACAAATGTTTGTAATGAATAGGCTCAAAAAGTACTGGGCCGATTTAAAAAAATATTTCACCAATAGAATGCTACATTCTTCCAATTTGACATAGGCTACAAAATTAGGGATCCTTGGTAAAATTTGAACATTGTAACCGAAGGTGTAGAAAAATGAGTCTTAAAATGTCTTTCGTCGAATGCGCGGGAAAGTCCTCTAAGGCGAAACGAAGTTCGCCGGGACCGCTAAGTGTTTAATAAAATGCTCTAAAGAAATCACTGGCAGCATGTGACCCCGGCCTGGACGCGGTCCCCTCTCTCTATACATTTGCATAATAACACACGCGTTACCGCGTCCTCGGGGCAGGCGAGTCCACTTTTTTGACAAATTCCATCGGATTCTCCCTTTGTTGCAGATTACTGGACGCTAAGGGATTGGCTGCATTATATTGGGTACCAAATTTGAATTGACATTTACGCTTTTTGCATTTGGCTTTGAGGAAAACTTATTTAATAACGCGTAAAGTCAAGCAGAGTCATGGTAAGAATAAGTTTGAACAAAAATAATAATAAATAAATAAATGACAATCACACCAATCAACCTGGTCTCAAACTAAGGTTTTCCCTTGTACTATGAGTACCAGACGACGGATACTAACTGGGGGCGTCATCCCAGCACACCCAGACTCAAGTCAATTTAGAAAAGTTCGTTTTCCAAATTGACCGGATCGGGAATCGAACCCGGGACCTTTCGCGCTTTGGCCGCCTACCTTAGCCACTGCGCCACCGAGGTCGTCAAATAAATAATGGAACCGAGACTCAAAAATAAAAGTAAACACAATTACAATTAAAATACTCCAACCTCTTAAAATAACATCTTCCTAGTAACTATTATATTTATAAGGTAGAATAGACGATACAACTTTTTTGTAAAATATATTATATAAGTATGGCGTGATAGACTGTGAGCATGCATGTTTAGTTTTTAAATAAAAATCGAAAAGGTTTATCTAAGTAATCTGCATATAATTTAGTAAATATATATTATGTCGGTAAAACTTAAATTTAGGATTAGATTGGACGTATATCTATATGGAAATCTAAAGTATGAGCGTAGCAACCACCTTATTGGCAAACACTGTCGGGATTAATACGGATAATTTAGAATTCTGTTGAGTTTAATAACTCAGTGTGTATTAATATATATTTGTTACAAAGTAATTTAGTGAGTGAAAAAAGAGTCTCGTTTTAAAAAAAACATCGTTTACCAAAAGTAACTTATTTGCACATATCGCAATATTCTAACGAAAAAATCTTAACAGCCGGCATCAAAATTGCCTAATTGCAAAGAGCAATCCTTCACTGTAATCATTACAGACGTAACTTAATTTCAAAAACTAAAAGCTTACAGTTACACCGCATTGCAGAAATCATCGTACATGGCCATTAAACACCATAAAACAATTGCACCAAATGAGTTCCGAGATTGCTGGGAGCACGACACGTGAAGAGACTCCGTTACACATATCAAACGCATCGCATTAGCCGCAAGTCCACGACAGCTTTTGCAACCAGTGTGGGGCAAGACGACCAGCAAACCGTGACAGCGGGCACTTAAAAACCGAACAACACGCCGCGACTCGACGATATGAGCCTTAAGACAATTGCAACCTTACAACTTTGGTAATAGCGACATCAAACAAAAGACGGCAATTAAAAAATCGCACTCACTAACTTTGCGGTTGCGCTAAGAAAAGACACAGACTAGCAACGAGCGTCAAATCATAACGCTTCTACGTTGGAACACTGGAAGTTAGTGAGCGGAAATATTTGTGCTGTGGCGTGGTGTCGTATGTAACATGGACGTTACGGTCCGAAGATTGTCGTTTATGGTAATTGCAACTCATTTCTTGCTCGTCCAATAGGACAGGCCGTGCAATCGGTGAACGACACAGTACACGTTACATACGCTTCTAAGGAAGGCGCAATTACGATATAAAGACACTGACAGACTTTGCGAAATCATATGGAGTGAACTCATTTAAATGTTATCCGACGGCTGAACATTTAGCAGAGAAGTAATGGCTATAAATAAAAAAAAACATCATTTTCAGGTGCAGAAATTATAAAAATAATTTACAAGGAATACCAAGATTAAATCATATAAAATGACGTGTCGATTAAAAACTTTCTAGATGATAAGTTTTTGCGCACAAAAAGTGCCTTATAAATTAACGAGCATAGATTATATAGATTTGCTGTCTTTAAAATTGATAACAAAAGTTCTTGTTGTTCATATAAATCCTATCACTTGACTGTACATTTTAAAGAATGGTAATGATCGCATGAGTTCATGATGAAACGTTAATAAGCTTATCTAACTACATTTAGTTTTGCAAACTAATCACAGAACAACCGTAGCGAAATGAAGAACGTTTGTCGTCGGCTAAATACCCGAATTTCTGGATTTCACTCAAATTACAGATATATCTGTGTCCAATATTTAGAAATCGAGTTGTGCAATCTACATGTCGTGTTTCGATTAGCGGGATGTTTCGGGCAATTAGTAGAAAGTATCGATACTTGACAAACTGGTCAATTGGACATTAGGCAATTCTTGACCACGCGAATCGAAATGTATCGCTGAAGATGCTGTGTCAGATCGATTATGACCATTGACACTTTAATGTTTCCTCATATATAAATGGAAAACTTGGTAGACAAGTAGATAAACAGTTTGCTGCACAAGAAAGTCATTGGTATTAAAATATGTTTGCAGACAAGCTTAAGCATAATTTGGCCAGTCTTACCCCTGGAAGGAAAACCCATTTTTAAAACCTTTCGATAGAGAAAGAAGTAAAACGCGTAGATGGTACTTGGCTTTTGCTTGCGTCACTTATTTGATATAGTGTCATATAATTCCGGATGTTTTTCTTTGGGCAATTGCCTTTATTGCTTAGGTTTTCAAATAAAACCATGAAAAACATCTTCCAGCACCTAGACTTCAAAGGAAGGAGGAAACACATGAGCCGGTAATGAGTTCCACTTCTTTACGGTACGGAAAAGTTGCCAATTTTTTAATTCGCGATGGAATATTTTTCACGGTAAAGCGATGACATCGTTGGCCGGCTCTTGTAAAAATTCATTGTATATCCCACAATGTGGGTATTGTTAAATAATGGGTGTGTTTATAGATGTTCGGATAATATATTGGCATTTTTATAAACACAATGAAATGTAAATAATGCAGTATCACACTGAGAAACTATATTAATTCAAAGTTACATGTTAATATATATATTTCTTGGTTAATTCAAGAAAACACTAAACACATAAGCATTGACGACCTCCGTAGCCGAGAGGCGAGCGGGCCGGACTTTGGTGTCACGCCATCTCTGAGGTCTTGTGTTTGATCCCCGGTCGGGTCAATATGGAAAACGAACTTTTCTATATTGTCTCGTAACATCGTTGTTTCTGATTTTTGTAACACAAATGCTTAAGCTACTTACCGCAGATTCTATTATTTATTTATTATTCTTAAACCCCGGGACCCCTAAAATCCCCGAAACGCGAATGCGGACGAGTAACTAGATTAATCAGGATATCATCGACCTACACAAGTTTATTTACTTGGTCGATGTTACGTTTCAAACAATGTCACAGCAATTTAGCTCCCATCCAATGGTTACAAAGGCAAAGTCATTTAACAGCGTACATAGCAGCACATACGTCGGTTTGGCCTGTAATTTTCCGGCAGTGACTACAATGGGCGTCGGTCAACAACACACTCATTGTTCCGTACTTATGTAATTGGGAAGACAAACGGCGCGCAATGCTTTAAGTTGGAAATACAATCCCGGTAAGTTTTTTTCTGTTTATTAATTTAAACTTTATTGCACAATTACAATTGTCTATTATTTCGGTGTACAAAATATCTATTATGATTAAGATTTCAACTGGAACCTACAGCTACAGATTACGAAGACGGTCGTGATAATTGCCACTGATCTACTGAATCCTTGTGGGTCGTGTGTATACTGTAAACCTAAAAACCGTTTGGTTAGAGTCGGTGATGGAGCAATTTTTTTTAAAACGTGTTGTATGACGTTCAATGAGATACAAGCAGCTCACGCCATACGGTGACTATGGCCGCGACTAGTATAACAGCCTGTTACTTCTATGGATTTTGAGATATAGTTTAGCCAATTCTTTTTTCTTTTTTAACCCATCTATTCGTTTTTGTAAAATTTAAAAAAGGGTATAGACCCTTTTCTCCTTTTTTTTTTTAGAATCCGAAATTAAGCTATAGAGCTTAATTTCAGATTCTATTCCGGATTTATGTTTGCGGGTATGATCCTGATTTAGCAAGCCATATTAGGTATTATAGATACATTGGATCAATTATGTATGTCATCCGCAATTGGTACAAGGGAAACTAGACCCAAATTGTTTATAATCTGGACTAACGGTTTAACGCACCTTCCAAATCATGGAATCACCATTCTTACTGGACAATCAGGGGATATAAGTCATTGTATAACAATGTCAAAATCAGTGCGTCAGCTGCTGATTGGCTAAAAATATTAGTGCACTTTTTATTACCCAATCAAGAGTATCAAAACTTTTGTCGTTTCATATGAAAAATTTGACTTGTTGGGCATAATAGGCCTGGGAAACCTTACGCACCTTATTTAATCTTTTCCGCTGGATTCAAACCCTCTGGTCTTCAAAGCTTAATCCATTATACTACGCTGGCAATTTTTAAATTAATTGCTTAACTTTCCAAAACTAGATCAGGGCTAATATAAGAATCGGAGCAATTTGCACTTCTACCAGTAAATGGTCATAATCGGAAAGTTAAAGAAACTGTATAGGAAATAACTAAGTCGTGACCGAGGTAACAAAATAAACTTTTAATTGGGCACACATAAATAATAATGATACCTACAGACATAATATTTATTCGTACACAATTTGTAGACATTTTGCTCGTATGTGCTCAATCAGATTAATTGCTCGCGTTTTAATTTTGCTCGACTATTTTGCCTTTGATAGTTGATTTTAGGAAGTATTTCGGGTAATTGCGGTTATTCGTTTTAGTATATCAATTTATAATAAAACTTTAGGAAAAACGACGTAACAATAAATGAAAAAATCTGCTAATTTATTCCGTTTTACTTAAATTTTATAGATTTTATGAGTGCAAACGTTTACACGTTTAGAATGCATTGTAATAATCAGATGCATGTAAATGTAAATGAATCCGATTATTTCACTGCATTCATCTTAAAATTCATATCACTATCGTTTTTAATTAGAAGCGACTCAAACATTATATACTTTGTAAATAAAACATTATTACATTTAAGATCCGCGTAGCTAAACTTAACTCAAGGTACTCAGTCTTAAACAAACTAAAGAGACTGTAGAGACTGTACATACCACAATATATATAGTATTATTGTCATAGTGTTTAAAAAGTAACTTATAAATCATATTTACCGTATGTGACATTAATCCAACTGATTTATTAAGCCAAAGCATATCCTTCAGGTATAGATATTATTTTATTATAAGTGATGGTTGTAAAAGTGCGCTAGTAGCCTACGTGAGTTTTGTAAAGCTGCTGATCTAAGTGAATTTTGATGATTTTATTTCATCCCACATTGCAGCAACTGAGCGTTACCGAGAAGTGTGCATGCCTGACAGATTTTGTGTGATAATATGTATGTATGTGGTAGAATTATAATTATTATTTAATAAACCAAATTTTCGCTAACAATCTATTAATTTAAATAAAGAGAAGAATAATTGAACACCAGTCATAAACTTTTGCAAAAATACAACGATATTATAAAATTGAATTTTCTTAACTCGGCTTGATTTTGCTTACTGGACCTACTTTTTTTTTGATTGGCTCCTCATTTTGTGTGGTGTGTTTATTATCACGAGTTATAAGCGTATATAAATTTTAACTTTCCCTTACTTTACTCTCCATATAATATTCCGCTTATAATTATTGCAAAAATTCGACTTATTAAATCGTCCTATGATAGCTGAACCATTTAAAATGTCATAAAATCGCTATTAGACATTATTTTAGTTACTTAGCAACTTCAGTAATGTTTTAAAACATTTTGTAACGTTATTGTGTCAGGGCCATAACGAAAAATAACACTTTAAACGAAACACTCTTCCTCCACACCTGACAAAGTTCAAAAGCAACACTCAACAATATACAGACACCAAAACCAGTCGATGGCAATTCAAATTAATGGATTTGTCATCGCAATTAATTTTATAGGAATTAATATGCGAGCGGCGAGCGCAAAGAGGCGTTTTTATACAAATTGACATTTAATGGAGTTCGTACGATCTATGGCGCGGTGACTGTAAATTGATTGACGAATTGCGTGACGAATCCGAAATAGGTGGATTTCTTTTGAGTGTCTGTTGTAAAGTCGCAGTTACATGTGGGGCCAGGAGGTGGGGACATCGCTGCGAGGCGGGGATGGTCCAGTCGATCGGCTCCTTGCTTCTACATAAAAAATAAACATTCCAGTGAGATGATGGGGCTGCTTAGTTAGCAGCAATCCGCAGGTGATACTGTGGTAGGTCTTCTGTTCCCACGGTATGACTATGGCGATGAGATCCACCAAGACTTGTAGGGTACCTATTTCTGCTCTTGTCAGGGCAGGAAGTCATACACACGCTGTCACTTCCCTCAGGTGACGGTACAGTGCGTCAAAGCATTTCATCACACAAAAAAAGGAGATATCCGGAAGGCAAATCAGCCACTCAAAACATCAAACATGATCACACCGTTTGTACCTCTGTCGTATCAGTTAAGAAATAGAATCGTACAGGTGTATGTTTTCAACAAACTGATAAACTGTATTATTTACAATAAATGAATGAATACAACAAATTCCGAGCTGTTGGGAAATATCTTGGTTCTTTAAAAGTCATGATAAAGACATAATGAATCATTTAAAACATAGTAAATAATACGTTTCATTAAATAAATGTACCTAAACCTTCAATGCTCTTAATCTTTTCAAACAGTCATTAGCAATGATTTAAGTTCATAAAATATTAAGAAGCTGTTACTTTATCCCTGCATAAACACTGGTTACATTTAAACATATACAAAATACTTTGTATTGTAGTGTATTGTAATTTAAGCTTTTAAAAAAATTGATCTAAATATTTTATTTTTCTATTAGTTCCGTGCCGACCTATGCCATACGGCCCTTAAAGTTCCAATGCCAATGACGTTTAGCGGTGATTAGTTTAGGAGTATTTGAGAGTGATCCGCTCCGCTCATCAACTCGCTCTAACCGTAGCCCCACGGTAGGAGTTGTAAAAGTCTTAGTTAACGGTCCGAAGTTCTCACGACAGATCGTTCCGATTACCGAGTCGTGTTCATTATTAGTCAATCTGTTTTATAGAAATCCAAAATGCCGGCTTTGATCTTTCCCGTCAATATGTCAATTTCACTTTATCGACCGAGTACGGTACTGTTTCACTAATTAGACGAGTTTCACTGATATTTTTAATTGCTGTGACTTTTGTAATTTAATTAAATGTGCTCGGATATTTTATAGTTGCGGCTCAAAGAGAAATTATGACTTTTATACGATGTTAAATAATTTCCATCGTATAATTGCTAAGTTATAGTGAGCTGTTTGAAAAGTTGTTTGATGGAGTTTGAAATTTCTTTTCTATTTCAAATACCGCTGTGCTTACCAAACTCTGAATATACTACATAAAAAGTCTTAATTGTTACTAATAAACAAAATCTCATAATCTTTTCAATATGCATAAGCCTTGTATTGATACAAGACTTTAGAAGATGTAAAAACCAATGACAAAGCAATTAAAATAAATTACAGAAAAAAATATGACTGAATAACGTATGTGCCTACATACAAAAGCCGTATGTACGCACCTAACACGTACCCAGCATTCCAACGCACAATAAACCTCAACAAGTGACCACCAAACACATCTGCCTATTACCATTATAACCCACACGATCGTGACACATGACATATCTGACATTGACATTCCATACACGCTACCAAAAATCATTTAATTTATTTAATTTGCGCTTCTAATTATACACAATCAACGCCGATCGTGACGCTCCTGACACACAAGGTAGCCTTTTGTCGAGTCGTCATCTCTGAGACACATGCTTTGGCCGTAACCTTTTCAATCCTGTATATCTTGACCTCCCCTCTTACATACCTGACCCTTCTTTATTCTCAGTTCGCATTAGAACCGAAACGCGAGAGAGGTCTGAGAATACTGGCCATCGTACGCTATTATCGAAGAGTAGTAATCAGAGGTAATCACTAAACAACGAATAGTTTTTCATCGTGACGCGTTTTTGTGTCAAATTATTCTGTTTTTTTTTCTGGTTTCCGATTCAATGTCAAAGATCGTCGTACGTTCGATTGACAACAAATTGTATGTAATTATGGGCAGCACTAAGTGTAATCAATGGCGGTTGGAAACGTATTTGTCCGTTAATTTTTTACGTTCCGTTTGGAGTGATTTGTTATGCTCGCCACAAGCATATTTTGATGACATTGAAAATGTTATTGCGATAAATGGTATCCGCAAACTTTGTTTTCCAAGACGTTACACTTACATTTATAATTTTATTATGCTTGACGCCAGTTACCTAGATGATTCCATTTACGCGATTTAGTTAAATATTATTTTTAATAGTGATACAAAAGGCAGTAATAAACAGGAAAGTCTATACAAAAAAATTAAGATGGGTGGTCATTATTTTGATAACTAAAATAAAGCAATGCACGCATTGGTCTAGTAATGGGTGGGTCATTCATACCGAATCTAGTGACCTGACTTTGACATATTTATTATGAGCTTCGGAAGGCATATTAAGCTTTTTGTCTCGGTCGATATCTTGATTTTCATTTTATTTTCAAAACAGTCACGAAAAATAATATTTACTTACCAAATTCTATTACCTTCTTGTAAAGCATATATTAATATGATAATCTAGTGTCCCATGTGTCTAGTTCACTATATTATCTAAATCCATTCTGTAGTTTTAGTCAAATTCCAATGTCTCATTGGTTATCTATGTCAAAAATCAATAAATATTTACATTAGGAGTTCCTGTTTATTTAGACTTCAATAAATAAATACATAATTAATCAATTTTAAACAATTTCACATACATTGCTTTGATTCGATGACAAGTACCAAAAGCATTTGTGTTACGGAATAAAAATTAACTACGGTACTTCAATTCCCAGACCTGGAACAATATGGAAAAGTTCGTTTCCTATATTGACCCAACTAGGATCGAACCCGGGACCTCAGAGATGGCGCCAAAGTCCGGTCCACTCGCCCTTCTGCTACGAAGGTCGTCAATATGAAGATATCATTCTTAACATCTACTAGTCGCAGTAGTAATAATTCTTGAGCGTCTAAGTTTACCCTGCGTAAAGCAAGAATGTTTGAGAGGAACAATAACGCGAGCCACGAGCGGCTCCTAATAACGTATTCAAACAACATAATCCACGCCGTAATGATAGCAATCTGTTGGCAATAAATCGTTAATGGACTATCGGTTGTCCACCGCGCCTGTGCCACAACGTAAATAACTCCAGTCTGGAAACTAAACAGTGAGCAAAGCGTCTTATCTATTGAGGAAGAAAGAAGACACTTGCATACGAATGATAATTTACAACAAATAAATCCTTGAAATCCCATCGTCGTATCCTGATTTCTTTGTTATGGTACCACCGTTAGGATATATCTTTTCCAATAAAAAAATATCATATCAAAATATCCTATAATAAAAAATACGGCCGAATTGAGAAGCCCACTGTTTTTAATATGTTTCTTTTACAGGAGCGCCTGCAACTGGTTTAAAGTCAATGGAGAGAGAGAGAATTCTTTACTAGATGAAAATTAAAAATATAAATTTAAACGGGACCAAACCAATGTAGAAATTATAAATTTTAATCAGATACTATTCACTGCAATGCAAGACGTAAAGGCCAATGTACTTGCCCCTGATTATATAATTTCTCTTTTTGATCATTTCATTATTATGTTTATGTTTCTACATTAAATAAGTATAATGTTCTCATCTAGCTGCAATAAATTCTGTCGTATTTCCTGACTCTAGTACTACTTTTATTGTGACTCTGGTACGAGGGAGTTTGAGCACCGAGATTGTGCCGGTATTGCTAGGGCTTATCGTTCGATTTTTTCTTGGTTCTTTATATTTTTCGTTATTTGAATACACTCAGTGAACTTAGTAAAGAAATAAATATGTTATTGACACATTCTCGTATTAAACAGCTTTTGAAATGTTAAAATCGCGTATTATTATCGATTTTATTACACAATTGATTGCAAAAAAAAGATTTATCGTATTGGCGATTTCTCAATATATTGTATGTTCATTATATTCAATATTTTAAGAAATATATTACCCCTGTTGTAAAAATTTAAGGGCAGAAAAGGTGTTTCCATCTTAATTTAAGTTTAGTATTAATATAATTTCAGACAAAATTAGAAATACAGATGAGTTGAGTTGAGTCATAATTTTATGTAACTATACATTTAGTTCAGACTAAGCATTAATATAGCATTATAATCAAACAACATAACTCTTAAAAGTATGAGCCAAGAAAGACAATTTTTTAAATCGAAATAACATGTTTGGCACTCTTTTTTGTCAATGTCTATTTTCATCTCAAGCGGACGATCTTATCTTCGATCTAACGCTTGTTCAAAAGCCGTTCTTATAGACCGTTCGCCAGCATAGGACCAGTGGCGTAGGACGTCGCCTCGAGGCACCAGTGCCTATGCGAGTGAACTTTCACCGTGTGTCCACGGCTTTAGATACACTTAGATTTATTCTGCAACTTGCCTTACAGTTCGGAGGGCGAGAGATAAACACTTCAAGGTTTGAAACCGGGATTTGCACATCTGAACATGTGGAGAAATTGGTTATCTTTTGGTTACTGATAAGGGATTGTTCACAGGGTTTATTTTGGGATGTTATTATGCAGGCTTTGCTTGGAAAATCATATAAAAAGTTAAGTGTTTACATCTTTAAAAAATTAAACACAATTTAATCTGTTTTTTTAGTATTCTTTTCTTCTTTTAGTATACAAAAAAGATAATGGAACATAATATAACTAATGTATGTGAGTTATATTAGACCAACAAATTACTAACATGGTCTAATGCAGACTCAATCTATGAAAAGCATTCACAGATACGAATCTAGATACGCTTGTAAACAAAAAATCAATTCAAACAATCTTGGAGTTATTTACAAAACGAAAAAAAAACCAACTCCTATTTTGTCTGAACGTCAAAGTCAATATATATATTTTTTTTTTTCACATAGATTACATTAGTAATACTTATGAATAGTCTCTATATAAAGCAAATGAAGCTACCTCCGTACCTCCTCCTAGTTGCCAGAATTACTGTTTTTATCACATTTATTAAAAAAAAAACAAAATTTCTAGTACCATTAACGAGGCTCAGTAAAATATCAATTGCCACTAAGTGGATGCATGACACCTGAAGAGTCTTAAAATCGTGACAAATGTAAATGTCAAGATGAACTTGAATCAAATTAATATTCAGTCAAATAAACAGTTCACTCCTTGGTCTATAATATCTGTTTACTTATCTAAAGTACGTAGGTGTCACTTCAATTTATCCGCATTATTACAATAATATTGCAATGGATAAAAGACTTTAAAGCTTAATGGTTTAATGGGAAATTTACTACGAAGTTTTGACGACCTCCGCAGCCGAGAGGCGAGTGAGTCGGGCTTTAGGAACGCGCCGTCTCTGTGATCCCGATTTCGATCCCCGTTCGGGTCAGTATGTGAAACGAACTGTTCTATATTTTCTCGGGTCTGGGTGTTGTGGTACCGTCGCTCTTTCTGATTTCTGTAACACAAGCGCTTAAGCTACCACAAAATCGGAGCAATATATGTGAAGTTGTCCAAGAGAAGTTATAATAATATAAGTTTATATGTTCCTGTATGTACTGCGCTTAAATAGACCAAAATATTTAAAGGGGTTTACTTAGGTGATCACATTTGCAGGAATTATCAAATATTTTAACCTCAATCAGATGTGAGCGTGCGCTTTTGGTTGAGATGCAAAATTTTCATTGTATTCTTCATCTGATTTCAATAATAAGTGAACCATTACAAAGTTATGACTGCTATTTACGTTCAAAAGACTACAAATATACCTTCACAACACGTATTTCATTGAACTGGAAACATGTATGAAACAGTTTGTAAATATTTTACCTCTTTGTCATAAATCAAAAGTCATAACTAATGTTGTAAATCTGTAAAGTTTGTTTGTGTGTTTGAACGCGCTTATGTTTAGAAAAAATATTTGGTGTTGGATAGTATTTTCATTGAGGAAGGCTTTTGGCTATATAACATCACACTGTGACTAATAGTTATTAACAGTTAAAAATAATTTAAAGTGATAAAAAATTAGAAACCGGTAGCCATTTAACATTCATATCGCTGTACCCTCTTGGAATGAAAGTGGCAATTCAAATCACGGAGATACTAAAGTTAAATTGTATGTACTTTAATCAAATAAGTAGATGCCATACAATTATCATTAGTCCAAAAGTTAGATTATCAAAAAATGTATGACACATATTTTTTCTATCATAATTTTTATAAGAATTCACCAACATAAATTGCGATAAAATTCGTCACTAATTCGCACAATTTTTTCAAATTCGTGGCGTAAACACACCACTGATTTTTGATGTCCTGTATCGTCCATTTTTTATTTATTTGCTGAAACAAAATATACGGTCTCATTGTATTTTGAAACTCACTTATCACGCAGGAATACAGCAACACAGAAGTGGTTGTTATTTGGCTGTGGTCTTCTGTAAGATGAAGGTATTTCACATGTTAGGCTGCTCCAGTTCGCGCGATGAATCTCTATGCCCTACCTCTCTTAAACTTGAGCTCATAGCTTAAAGCCGTGGGTTCAATTCTTAGGGGCAACATCTTTGTCGGTTCCAGTTTGGTTAGGGCTTTTATAAGGTAGTCCTTAAAGTACAATAAAATGATCAGCGTATTTACAGAAGGTCCCGAATCAATTTCGTCACAATGTACAGCGTACAGCATAACTCAGCGCCACCCAGTGACAGCGGCCGGGGGCAGCGCGAACAATCCCCATTGTGCGCGCGCGCATTGATCACGGATACTAGCTCCTCCTAGCGCACTCCCCGCTATTATTTATTGTGTCGGACCCACAATTACTTGGCTAACGTTAAGATGCTGGATTGCATCGGTGAATGTTAGTTGGGAGTAGGCAGAGCTTTTGATTCTTAAAATGGAGCTGGAGCTAGCTCCAGCCAGGAGCAGCTCTCTCATACAAGATTTAAGGAATCAGTTAGAGTATTTCAGTGATACTGCATAAAGCCTGAGGACGAATTTTTTCAACTAATCTCCCAAAGAATAATACGGAGTGGTTTAAATAGCCATTTTAATCGTTCGTTTGCCGTTCGTTCATAGTCATCCATAGAAACTGATAAATCAATTAATGAGTTATCAAGTCATAAAAAGTGGCTCCAAATGGTTCATACAAACTTACACACGGTGCTTCTAGCTTAGTTTGACTGACATACAGGAAGTATGTCAGTCAAACTATACGTATCTTCATCGTACTAACGTATCTTCATTCAAAAAGACAACTCCCAAACAAATAGGTAGGTACTGTGTTTGTTCTAACGCATACTTCCACGTCACCTTATTTAAAAAAAAACATCTCTGCAATAAATACAATATTTGGGATCGCTCATTAAATCGCCTGATTTCTATCTCGTAATTTTTTCTCTCTAGTGTATCCCTATCTCAAACAAAGTCAGAAAACAAAAACAAACCTAATTCCTCATCCTTATTTTCATTCTTCTGTCGCTTTCGCGTCCGGGATCGATTTCCGTGGTCAACTTGCCGGTCGCAGTCCGCTAAGCTTCCTCGCGGCTCTCTTTTAATTGCGACCCAATGAAGCGCCGCTAATTCCCCCCCGACAGCCAACTTTTGGTCCCTCCGATAACGCACTTACTGCCCAACTAGGTTGGGCGCCACACACTTGCTACTGGTGACAAATTTACAAAATAAACGCCTTAGAGGTCGAATTGTGGATGACATACAATAATAAGCGTACCAATAAGCGTTAACAGTTTTCGCTTAAATTAAATGACTGAAAGAATTTTACGCATCAAAACAATTTTTAATAAAATGATTTTTTTTAAAGTGTATCAGGGGGCCTACTCCCATAAACGAAATATGTCGGATCCGACAACGGATGGCAATTTTTAATCCTCATAATCATAAAGAAATCACTTCGAATGCAAATTAAGCGTTTTCAAAAAACAAAATATTATTTATGCAAATCAAAAACCACGTCTTCATTCCTAAACTTTTGAAGAATCTTCAAAAACGAAACCTTTCGTTTGTTCGTTTCGTTTTTGAGAGGTCCCCCCCCTGGTCTTTTTAAAACAATATCTATCTTTAATAAAATAACTAGCGGCCCGCCCTAGCTTTGCCCGGATGTACAGTTTTTATGCAGATACCTAACTTTCAAATCAAGCCTTCTAAACCAGTGACACCAAACATCGTAAAAGGTAATTTCAAATTCAATTTCTTTTTCGCTTTTCGTCATGGGATGTACCGTTAAAGTAGTAGTTACAAGTTTATTGTTAACTATTTAAATGATTAAATAGATAAATTCTGTTGATTTTTTTTAAGAATGTCGAAAAATGTTTCAAACCTACCAGTCCCCTTATTTACAAGATGACAAAAACGGATTCCAATTCGGAAACAACGTTTTGTCTCCATCTTAAACGAAATGGTTCAACCACTCAAATTAAAAGTAGCATCTCTATGGCTCCCTATCCTCCTCACAACAATAAGAGGGCGCAATCAATAAAGGACAAAAGCTGCCCAAGTCCAAACGATGTTTGCTACGTGAGTTTGGTGTGTTGCTATGTTATTGTCTATCCAACTGTTCATACACAATATAGTTAATAAGCATTAGTGGAGGGACAGAGATTTTCGGAGTTGTTCCCAATGAAATAACACTTCTCGTATTCTGTTCACTTTTTTGTGTAGTAATTTAACTATTAAGAAACGAACCTGAAACAAAGTTTTACAATAGCGATTCTTAGGACCAGTAAAGAGCGCAAAGTTTACAGCTAGTTTGAATAAATGAATATCTAAAGAACTTGGACTTTCTTATAACAGGCGAAGTTGGTTTTGTAGGCAGCCAGAAAACTTCAATAAATAACCACTATTACCTAGCACCTATTTAAGTTAGTCTGGTCTTAAAGACTTTCTAATCATCAAATACATTTATTATACAGTTATTGCATATTTGATAAAGACACCAGGGTTTTGGCATAAGTACTAGATGGAGTGCGACTAGATCGCACTCCATCTAGGATAATAAAAAATAATAAAATAAATAAATATTGGACAACATCACATACATTGCTCTGATTATGTGGCTTATGTTATGCTTAATCGCTTATGTTACAGACTTCAGAAAAAAAGACGGCACCACAACACCCACACCCAAGACAGTATCGAAAAGTCCGTTTCTCATATTGACCCGATCGGGAATCAAACCCGGGACCTCAGAGATGGCGCGACTCCGAAGTCCGGCCCGCTTGCCTCTCGGCTACGGAGGTCGTCAAACATAAGACCGACAAAAAAAATACATAGATAGTTCATATTTCCAATCCTAAATTATTAATTCGTGATCATGTATTAAAATGTATGTAGTGACAGACAAACATACCGTGAATTATCGGTCTCCATTTCATTTCATTTATCATTATCATTATATTTCCAATCCACACGTACATTACAGTAAGTACAGTTTGCTGAGTAATAAATTACTAGGCGAAGTAAAAGTTTGATTTATTCGTTGACACGGCTTTTGCACCAACGTGGGTTACGTTCATGTGTAGAGTGTGGTGATGTACCAATATAATTTTTGACTGCATCGAAAACCCGTTATAGGATTGCTTACAAGTACACTATTTATTTTTACACAGACACATATGAATTACTTAATATAAGACCCAGTGGTGTAGCTAAGGTCCGCACCGGGTGTCACCTGGTTAGGAGTGACACCCGACTGTGAACTTCAGTAGCCAATGAATTATCGGAAGTATATAAAAAATGGTATCATTACATCAATCGAAGAACTTTGCACAGATGTAAACTTAGACACCAGAGGCGCTGAACTAAATCGTATGCTTTCCGCCCCGGGTTAGGTGACATCTCGCCTTCTTGAAATCTCGCCTGCGGACGAGTTGTACCCTTTGCTAAAATGCTAAGGCCGCACTCGCCCAATAGTATTTTTATGTTTGGGCCAGCTACACCCCTGAAAAATAACTAGGAGTCAAGTGGACATTTTGATAGATTCTTATACTGATATGATCTGAAAACCTTACAGTATCAGACAAAGTTTTTACAGACATGGTATAAATTCAATTTGTATGTGGGACTTCATAAAAACATTAAGAATTTTAATCACATGATATTTATCATTGTAACAGTGATTAACAAACTTAAAAATATTATTTCAAAATCACATAAATCAAGTGTAAAAATTAGTTTCCTACCAAAAAACACCTTATTCAAGCATGTGATTCTAATATAACTTAAATCAAAGGCGAGATGTCACCTAACCCTCCGCCCCGGGTGTCAACTATACTAGATACGCCACTGATAAGACCACAGCACATATACCGACCAGCATAACTATTCACAAAACGCCGAAATGAGATTAGAATTCGGTAACTATGTTTTGTCTCTCTTTTAAAAAGTTAGATAAGCAATAAGATAGGTACATTACAAGATACATTTTCGGGTAAAAAAAAAATGACATGAACTGTAACCTAACTTCAAGTATTATTGACGAGATTAGTCCATTCTTACGTAAAATAGATATTGAACTTAAACAAAATAGGATTATGCAACTGAGCTAACTGTAAGATTAGCTCAAAATAAAATGCGTTTTAAACTAGCTATTTGCTTGATTGAAAATAGGCATGTTAAGTAGTCTGGTTCAGTCTGTGTTATAGTTAACTACCTCCATATTGGTTATTAATTCAGGAACACACAAATCAATTTCAATGGAATGGCATTTTCAATCTTGCCGCATCGCTGCCCGTTACTGGGCGTTGCTGCGAGACTCCAGAAATTCCAAACCAAGATTGGGACCGATGTCCCGATCCGACTTCTCCCGTGTCAAGAATGCATTCTTGTCACATCTTGATTGCAATCCGAGTAACGTCATAAGTCACTACTGCTACTAGTAGGTATATCTTCTGCTCTCCGTCTCGAAGCAGCAATCGAAATTTATCGATTAACACACTAAAACGAATCGTAGACTCGTTTAGCAATTTTGCTAATCCGTAGAATGCTCACGTTACATACTTATGCACAAGTGCTTAAGCTTTTTACCACATAATCAGACCAATGTATGTGAGGTTGTCCAATATTTATAATGTTTTTTTGTTCTCATATTTAGTGTCTATTTCTATGAATCAAAATGAGGAAAAAGTTGGTAAATGGACTACTAAAAGATATCTAAATCTAACTGTAAAAATTTTCGAACAATTCTGCATAGTTTAAAGATAAGTGATAATCTTCTGTAAGTGTAAGGTAACATAAGTGTATTCGTCTAAATTTAAGATGTACAGGGTATGGGTAAGTTGTTTTGGGATATCTCCAACTCGATACTAAATACTTGTTATTATTTATTATCAAGGTAAATAATTGCAATTTTAATTGCCAGGCTATCGACATAGGGTTTGTAAAAAGTCCAATATGTTTAGTCTGGCGTGCTTTGGACCGTATTTTTTTATTTCAAAAATATTTATCCTACATTCAAGTGCAAAAAAGGTTACCCAATGTTTTAAACCTGTGTCGTAATATTCAAGAACCGTTACAAAGGGATGTTTGAAAAACATATTCTACGAAATAACATTGTTTGAAATGTAATCCACCAATAAATTAAAATAAACCTAATAAAATCTTTAAAATGTTTTTTTTATAAAATCTCTTCAGTTAATTATACTATCATACGCTTAATTCTTACCTCAATAAGGCAAGGAAAGTGTAAAACTTCCCTTTGACCAAAAAATATTGCTTGTACTCACTTGTATCACACTCCATAATAAAGTACTTAAGGGTCCCACAAATCTTTTCCAACAATTTCATCGGGAAACGAGCGAAAGCGCCACTTGCGGTGTTTCCACGCAATTGCTCACAACACGACGTGTCCACGGGTAGAGGGCGGCCATTTGTCCACGCTGGGAGTTCGGACAGGTAGGAAAACATGCTCCCTCTTGGATGCGGAGGAAGTATTGTGATAAGCTGAGCGGAAAGTAATCATATATTTTTTTAATATAAAACATTGAATTAAATCACCAGAAAATGTAAAACCCGCATTTTTTTATTTCATAATTTAAAAAATACTAATAATCATTAAAAATCAGCGTCAAGTCACTTTACCACAAGCAAAGAGCGTTCATTTGTCCACGCTTGGATATTTATGAAATGCTTCTATAATACAGATGAAATGATAATGTATGAAAACCAAAAATATAACGAATTCTTCGAAGGTATTTCAAAGAAAAACTTATTCTTACTATGACGGTAAAAGTTCATAATCTATCAGTATCTACAAGGATACAGTAATCGAATACAATTAAATAGTGATAGATCACATTAGCAGGTAACATAAAAAGGATTGTGACCTCATAGCTGATGCCAGATAAAAAAACCTATGTTCAAAAAAAATACCTTTCAGAATATGAAATTTAAGAAAAATTAAAAAGAAAAAGTCTTAAACTTCTCTTGGCTAATCACACCATAGCCGCACCATAAGTACAAAGAAATGCGAGAGGCATTTCTCCAGACACTAAGTGATGGGGTAGCGAGGACAACCAGAGCCGCATTTAGGCGGACATATTGCCGAATAAATCGCGCCATATTTGCTGCTACGTGACCCCGGAAACAACTAGCGCATCATCCAAATAAGGACTCAGGTGGCCGGAAATGAACCTATTTGTAAAAGTTATGAGGTCGTTTCTGAGTCACATATTTCAGATCTGGTTGACGTCTTGTTACGTGGACGATGTTATTTGGTAAGATTGATTAGAACTGTAACTAGACGATAGTTGTGATCTATATATATATATGTTAAAAAATATGCCAGGTGATTTCAATATCTTCAAGTCAGATATAATTTTCAAATATTACCTACTTTAGAAGTCTTTGCTCAGTTGCAAAAACAATCATGACATGCATTACAGTGTGCGATTTGCAGAAATTACCTTTACGTAGGTATCGCGCGTGCTTCTCTTACAAATGCATCGAATATACCACAAGCCGATAAGTATGTAGGTATTTTTAAATCCTTACGGCGGAGGGCACTTGCCGAAAGTTAATATAACAGAAAAAATTATCGGCTACGATAATTTGTCAATAATTCAATTAGAAAAGCAGCGCATGCGATACGTGTGCGTTTGAACCCGATACCGCAAGGGGAGATGAAGTTTTACTGTTTCTTCAAAATAAAATATTTAAAGTGAAGGCGTGAAGTATTAACCAATATTGTAAAAGTGTATTACTAATACCGGATGTTGTTGGCAAATAACACACATAAATCAGGAAACTAATCGTTTTGTTATTTTTTAATTCAAACCTTATTCTAAGAAACCAATATCAACTCGTTGCATTACTCAGCAGTGGCTAAAAATAAAACAAAACTTTCCAAAACAATGATTGTCTCATCTATCCCTCCCAAAACTCAGGAACCGCACAAATCTTTCGATCACTGTTTATGACAACCAAAAAATACCTAGTCACTCCCAATCACTATTCGCAATGGCACTATTAATCACTGAGTGCGGCCCGCCGGGGACACATGGCGTGACACCGAGAATTCGAGCCGCCGTAATTACACCGCTTGTGATAGACAGAAGGACCCTTTCTTTTATATACGCTCAACTGTACTTAGAGCTTGTTTGATGTCGTTAGTTTTCGGTTTGGTGCAAGTTTAGGAGATACGCAACTATTGTTAAATTAAATAAATATCAGTAAATATGTATAATAGAAATACCTTCGGCTGATACCAAAGTAAGTAGCTTAAGAACTTGTACCAAAATATTTCATAGCGTTTGTTTGATGTCGTTAGGTTTCGGTACGACTTAAGGAGATACTTACTTATCCATCTATAAATAAAATAAATGTCAGATCACATCACATACATTCACCTGATCCAAAAGTAAGCTTAAGCATTTGTTAAAGAAATTATTTATATAAATCAGAAACAATGGTGATGCCATATTATATCCACCGTTTAATAAAGTAAAAAAGAATCAGAGGACCTCACGTCATCAAAGTAAGTAGCTTAAGCACTTGTTTGATAAAAATCAGAAATTACGTACCAAAATACTATATGTACTGCTTCAACCATTTTTTAATGACCCGAGAGCTAGCCTAGCCGAGAGGCCTTCTCTGTGATCCTGAGTTCGACCCCAGGTCGGGTCAATGTGGAAAACTGACTTTTTTATTGTCTTGGGTCAGAGTGTTGTGGGACCGTCGTTGTTTCAGTAATACAAGTGCTGAAACCACTTACCACAGAATCAGAGCAATGTATGTGATATTTGTTTATTAACTTTACTGCTTTAATACCTTTACATAACTTTGTAAATTATTCGATCTGGACAAATAAATTACAAAATAACACGCGTTTAAAAAAACCGCTTGTCTAGGCACCACTTTGTGCCATACTGGGGTAAGTGCCTGATTTGAAAAAGTTGGAGATCTGTATGTAAGCTTAATTATTCTTAAACGGGACGGGGGATTCTAACTTTAATATTCTGAATAGTCGGAAAATAGGTACTATAGTATAGTTAAATAAATAAATATAAATAAATATTGGACAACATCACATACATTGCTCTGATTCTGCGATAAGTAGCTCAAGCACTTGTGTTACAGAAATCAGAAACAACGACAGTACCACAACACCCAGACCAGAGACTCTATAGAAAAGTTCGTTACCCATATTGATCCGACCGGGGATCGAACCCGGAACCTCACTTATGGTGCGACGCCAAAGTCGGCTACCGAGGTCGCCAAATGATGTTTCTAACATCAGAAATATTATAACATCCATCACCAAAAATTTAAATAGCAATCACAATAACCAAAATATAAGTGCCAACGGGTTCACACTTACTTATCTTAGGTCAAAATCCACAACGCATTGCTGACTCAACGAAGCTAAGCATGCAACACTTATTGTGAAAGATTCGAAAGATTGATTTCATCCGCGACCATCATTGTCAAATACGATTGCCAAGAATCTCAGATCGGACCCGATAACTGTGCCCACTCAGACGTTTCGCAACCACTAAAACAATACAGCGTTAGAAACGTTGAAATAAGTTACAATAACGTATTAAAATCAGCCGAGACGTAAGACAGACAATAGACAAACGTTAGCATTCATAATGTCGTGACGATTGCCGTCGATAGAACAACTTAATAGCTTAGCAGCTTTTAAATAACAATATAAACACGCCCACAGCTAATAATGTGTTCCTAATCGCTCGATCTCTCCCAGGGATGTTTTATAATTTTGATTTGTAGCCATTTAGAGTCCTTTCAAGGCCTCTTCAGGGTTAGTTTTCGTGATTGTTCTGGTTTCGTTGAAAGGTCAAACGGTACTAAATGTAGGTCGTGGACTTAAAAGGGTCGTTATTAAGCTTTACCCGTTCTAATGGTTTGCGAGTTTTGAATGCAATCTTGTCAGCATTACGGGCAACGATAATAAACACTTGTTCGTAAAACTATCAAATTGGTTCGTGCGATTTTTTTAAATTCACATCTGCCATTACTGGTACACTGAAAAAAAAACATGTCACAACAAAAAAACATGTAAAATCTTAAGCAATACTCACTGCTACAAAATTCATTGGAATATGATTTGTAAAATTCCGATATAAATAAAAAAAAATACGTTTTTTATTTATTTCGGAAGTCAGTCAACAAGAAATCGTATCATCTCCATGAAGTAAGTAGCTTTTACCTCGTTGCGTTTATTCTGTCTATTTACGCGTACAATACTGTTCCAGTTAGGCATACCTCTTTAATTACCTTCGGCTATCCACTAAAAGGGCTTACAAATTTCAGACTCGCCTCTCCCTTGGCAGCGAGTGCAAGAGAATAGGTGCCCCCGGCTACACCCACGCTCTGATGGGCTTATACGTCTCCTGTCTTCAGCGAATAACTATTCGCCAACAAGCTAGGCTGTGAGCATACGGGACTAAGCCGTTTATTTAGGCTTTAAATAAAATGGGACGCAGAAAATCTCCCTGACACATACTTCGGGAAATAAAGATGCGCGAGTAATTTGTCACGCGTACTTTAGCCTAGTTTCCAAAGTTTTTTTTATCGTTAATAGCAAAATTATGCCTTAATTTTTATATAATTCAAAGTGTCTGTTAAAGTTTTGTGTGGGAATCTGATTAAGTTCAATGTCTATCATAATAATATATTGATATGAGAAAAAGTTCATTCATATCTTTAAAAATATAATCAAAAAGCTTACTACGTTTTGGGGGGTGGCAAAATGTGAGTTTCTTTTTAATCCAAAATAAGTAACTTTTAAGCAAATATTTTATACATAAAACAGAAAAATGCAACAACATGAACATTTGAAACAATAAAGTAACAAGACAACACCATTTAAACCTTATGATTAATCTTTTAACACCTAATGATGATGTTGTTCGTGTATGTCTATTGGTAATAAATAGCTGCAAAGCAATTGGTTAGTTAGGCTGCATATAGAAAGGACGATTACAACACGATGGATCAAAACAAGATAACAAGATGGAAAATGTGTTAATCGCGCAATGTGAATAAATGTATGACTTATAGTTCTGTAAATAAACAGAGATCAGAGAACATCACAAATATTTGATCCAAGAAAAGGACTTTAAATTAAATATATGTAGTATGTAAGTTTCCCAACATGTTTTTTGATAGACTATTTATAAAGAAACTCCATTGTTTCCTAGACTTAAAGGCAAAATTGAAACCTACACAGCAGAATGCAGAATTTGCCACACAACTTTAATTACTTCAAAATGTTTCAGTTCTATTATTAGTTTTGAAATTGTGGTAATTCGAAATCACATTGCGTTTAAAGAACAAATACAACAGAAAGCTCTTCAATAATCCCAAAACAATTTCTTGTGTACCTCTTACGAAACCATTAAGATACGTTTGTTTGTAATAAGAATGTCATGACATGAATAACAACAGTAATCTAATGGTGCAACTAACAATTACATGACATCATGATGAACTTAACCAAACATGAACCAAATAATGACACTTCGCTAGCGAGCTCAATATGGAAACTGCCTTGGGGCCCCAAGCAAACCCTTACACGGATGCAGCCCAACCTTATAATTTCTTAATGTCATGAGCTTTGAAGGGAATTATTGTTTTGTATTAGAATAATGGCG
Source organism: Glyphodes pyloalis (assembly GCA_037074685.1). Taxonomy (NCBI): domain Eukaryota; kingdom Metazoa; phylum Arthropoda; class Insecta; order Lepidoptera; family Crambidae; genus Glyphodes; species Glyphodes pyloalis. The sequence goes on from JAYKKO010000007.1 coordinate 13,132,670, forward strand.
TACTTAGAATCTTAAGTATAGATAAGCCCAGGTGATTCCCGCTGACATATTGCATACTTCCACATTCAATTGTGGACAATGATTGGGTCGTAGTGAAATGTCAAAGCCGTGGAGCCACAGTGCAGTAATTTAGTGCCAAATAATAAGATGTAATTACTTGCACTGTGGCAATGGTAGCAAATAGTGGTCATTACATTTTAGACGCGAACGAATTTAGAAAGGGGACGTGATAGAGCAATTCTGAGATTAAAGTTAAGGAGTACTCGGTACTTGGCCGCTCGTAAACTTTATCTTTGGCATTAATTTATTTTCAACAATTTTAATATTAACTACTAGCTGTTGTCCCGAGATTGTTTGCGTTACTTCAGGATAAAAAGTATCCTATATGTCAATAGGGTAGATGACAAAATTTTTGTTTGTTCCAGTCCAACAGTTGGAAAAACATTTCTTTTTGAGAATGTTTGACAAGCCGTTCCCGGGCTTGACTTTGGCGTCGCGCCATCTCTGAGGTCCCGGGTTCGATTCTCGGTCGAGTCAATATGGGAAACGATATTTATTATATTGACTCGGGTCTGTGTGTTGTGATACCATCGTTGATTCTGATTTCTGTAACACAAGTACTTAAGCTACTTACCACAGAATCAGAGCAATGTATGTGATGTTGTCCAATAGCCACTGCAGCTTTTAACACAGTTTATACTATCACAGGCTGCAGGAATCCATATATCATGTATACCTATGTTATTTGCGAAATAAATAAAATTATTATTATTATATTTTTTATTTTAATATTTATATTATTTATATATTTTATTTAATGTAACTCTGACCAAAATTAATAAGCGTTTTTTACCGAGTCATCATTCCTTTTAAGTATAACATCTTTCGCATAGATATCTGGATGTGTGTGTGTTACTCAAGTTGTTGCTCAATGCATTTGGTTGAAAAGTCAGAATGTAGATGATATAATGGTTTAACGTATATGATGCTTTTTACCCCAAAATAACACGAGTGAAGTCGGAGGCAACAACTAGTAACTTTATTATACACACAATTGAAGGAACACTTATTCACGCAAGATTAAAAGCAACCGTTACTGACTGATCTATGATCGCTCAGCTCAAACCATTAAACAGATTTAGTTAAAACTAGCTGTGCCCGCGACTTCGTTCGCGTGGACTACATCCTTTTATGGTCGGTTTTACCCATTTCTCCCCTAATATTCGAAACAAAAAGTAGTCTATATTTTAATCCAAGTTTCGAGCTATATTTGTGCCAAATTTCATATCTCACTTCAAAAATAAATATTTTTCCATATAAACTTCCAAAGGTGGTATTACCCCCCCCCCCCTTATTTTCTAATTAAAATTAGCCTATGTCCGTTTATATACCAAATTTCATCAAAATCGGTTGAGAGGTTTAAGCAGGAAAGCGTAACAGACACACAGACAGACAGACAGAGTTACTTTCGCATTTATGATATTAGTATGGATTTAGGTGTTATGATTTAGGAGTCTCCTAAAAAAGGATATAATATCTCAAAATTTTCTTCCTAAGGGTAACATGTGGGCCTAACATACGCAATATGTCAAATTTATCGCATGAGACGACAAAAGTTTCGAAACTGTTGATTGGCTAATAGCACACCGCACTTTTTTTTACCCAATCAACAGCTGACGCACTGACTTCAATCGATTTTGACGTTTGTTAAGAGCGCGATATAATTTAGTCGCGTTGCGTATACTAGGCCTGATGGGTTCAAAATTATCGCGGTCATAGTTGCGAGCCCCCTAGCAGGTTAACAATCCCGTTAGTTGATTTTCAAACATCAGTTACCAAAAAGACGCATTTTAAGTGAGAGAAAATGAATCTCTCAGTTTGTCACCTGAACGATATTGGTATCTACTTTTGAGTAACATAGATTAACGTGACATGAACAAATAGCCTCTCAATTACGATTAAAAAGTGTCATCTCTGTGTTATTGGTAATGCGTAATGTCCATAACGAAAACTGTCTCTCCGCTTAAACCAGGACAAGTATTTAACCATTTTTCGTACAATGTTTCAATTTGATTATTTCCATTTTTTTTTAATTATTTGCAAAACTTATTTGAAATTCGTGACACCTGCACATCACGTATATTATTATTTTCAATCCTCACGCAAAAACGACAATGTGTTTGATAAGTTTGACTTGTATGTCTGTCTGTCTGTGGCTTTTAAAAATTGACATTGTTATGATTTAATGGTCAGGATTCATTTATAACATTTTTTATCAATCACCAACTCGTATCATATTTGCAGCTTTTGGTTTGACACGGTGCATCATAAATGCCTAGCTTGTTACAAAATAATACTCGTTTGTAATTTAATAATTCTACCCTCAAACATCTATTCAAAAACCGACCTCCACTCATTGAAATAAGAATAATTATCCAATAACAGTATTGCGAGCTGACTGTACTTATTTAACTCGGAGATACCGATCCTACAAGCACACGTACATACTGATTCGAGCGTAGCACATTATTTAGCTAAAGTACAGTACATTATGATATTTAACAATATCTAAATGCTGGCATTGTCTTCGGGATTAGACACGGGTTGTGAAGTTAAAGCCCTAAGCTTTGAGCGATGCGTAGGTGGGGCATAGAACAATTATTGTGAAGAAGGGATACTCTTACCTACACCTACCGAAATTATTTCTATCGTTTAAAACTGTTCCCTCACTTAAAATATTCGGTGAAATGCTCATGACATAATGGCGTTACCAAGTACTCGTATTAAGTTTAATATAGTCTGACGTTTGATTTGAAGCATTCCTAGCCGATACTTTAATAATTGGCTCTTAGTTAACTTGTTACAATCCTATCGGGCTCATATCATTTTAAATCTAACAAAATATCAAGCAAAGTTCTATAATTTGGCGAAAAGATGTCCGGTGAAGCGTCTGTCAAACAAGATTTGGTAAAGTGATATAAGCCCAATCCTACCTCTCTGGCCTAGTGGTAATGAGCTTAGGCTTGTATTCCATGGGTTGTGAGTTCAATTCCGTGTATTTTGGTTATTTGGTTCCGTCATTTTCAGATTGATAATGTATGTTAAGAATAAATAATCCATATTGTCGGAAGGGCATGTTAATACTTCCTACGCCTAGTTTCTCCTGTCGTGTCGGTGTGTCGTCTCATCGGATTGTGAGAGTGAGGAAAGAGAGTGTGCAATGTGCATGCATGTGTTACGTAAACGTTGTGTTAACTATAAACCAATCCCTGCTTAATTTATTGGTAAATCTCAATGCAATAGTGCAACTTGGCTTAAAACATTATTATTTGGTTCTTATAACACAAATGCTTCAACTTATTTCTTTGGGACGAGGTTGATGTGTGATGTATGTCCTATATTATACCCTTATGACAAGCATTTGCCACTAATAATAAATTATATGATCCACATCACCCTCAATCACAAGGGGTGTACCTACATTAATGTAACAATTTGCAACATGAGTACCTATTTCTCATTACGCACTGTAACGGTCGTACGCTGTAAAAGCTTCAAACTAGTTGCTTTCTTTACATTAACTAAACAATATAAAAATGATGCTTATAATCTAGAAATGATTCTTAATGGGAAGGCCTTCCTATGTTTTTACATTGTGTGAAAATACTCAATAATGTCACAATTTTTAAAATGTTGATTTAGTTCACTGCTAATATTATGAACCTTCTGCATTAATTACTCTTTGACCAACTTAGTCACAGAGTAGAGGGAACGCCGCCTGAGGCAGGTCAAAATAGTCTCCAAGAAAGATCACTTTGTGGAGATAACATGAGATTAATTAACAATGTCTGCACGTAATAAGCATAGCCTAAAATGATTATGTGTTAAATTACTTCGGTCGATAATATGGGCTGAAATACATAATATATTCAGATAGCTGAAGCAAGTGAAGGATTTTCATATGAAAGGACTTATTTTATGAAAATGTATTGTTGATTATGTATAAAAGTGAAGTAGGTGTCTTGAAAAACACACATTGTTTCAGAGAGCAATGGTCAAAAACCCCGGAAAGAGTGGATACAATGCTTAAATATTTTTTTCATATTGAATATGCTTTATTGTAATGAAAACTTTTGGTCATCACACTAAAAGTCAAATATATTTGAATTGCATCTTATGACTGGTTCCAATATTTGAAAAAAGATCCATTCTCGTTACGGATAGTAATAAATTATACGAGGTGGTATTATTTAGCGACTCGTAGTCGGTTGGCAAAACACGGATAGTAATTTTTGGGTTATCTATTGAAAAGCATAACGTTTTTCGCCATAAACTGACAATTCATAATATTGTTCGCCATAATAGTCATTTGCAATAAACCGTTATAGCATAACTTCGTTACGCATACTGTCATATGGCCGAAAGCTGTAAGGCATAATTATAGAAAGGCATAATTTCAATAAGCTTAAGTATTGAAAAGCATAGTTTTTGTTTACCATAATATTCAAAAGACATAATATTTAAAAAGCATATATTTAATAAGAATAACCGTCACAATCCCTAAGCTTATAAGAAATAAAACTTATTTCCCATAATTTCAGAAAGCATACATTTCTATGCATAAACGAATTGTTACACAAATAAATATATAATTTTCCACATTCTAAAACAGTGTATCCTAATTTTGATATCTGTTTATTAAAATGTATTTTTTTATTTACGATACTACTGCAAAAAACACGCAAGCAAACAAGCAGCATGCATGCAGGCAAGCAAGCAGCATGCATGCAGACAAGCAAGCAAGCAGCATGCATGCATGCATGCATGCATGCAGGCAAGCAAGCATCATGCATGCAGACAAGCAAGCAAGCAGCATGCATGCAGCATGCAGCAAGCAACATGCATACAACCATGCAAGCCGGCATGCATCCATGCAGCGTGCAATCGTTTCTGCTCTTCTCCGGCGCTGCGGGAAGTGCAGCCCTTCCGCTCTTGCGTTACGAGTCTCATGCGCCCAGGCGAACTTTCACAGCTTCGGCTTTTTGGATCGCCAGCTCCAGCCTCAGCCGCTCCAGCTCACCCAGGCGCCTGAGACTCGTTACAGCGGGCAAGGGCTGCACTCCCTTCGCGCCTCCGGCTTTTAAATTGCACTCTAGTATAGGGCAGACTAGCAAACGGACTACGGCAAAGGACTACAACCAGTGGGATTTTTATATAATTTACTTCGCATTAACATTAAAATCTTACTCTTTATAACTTCGAAATTTATATAAAATTTTAGCATCTAAAATACTTTGATGTGTCGATTAAAAAACAAATACTTAGATAAGACATTTATATCTATAAATTAACATGCATAGTAAAAGTGGACATTAAATTTATAGATATTTATGGATATGTTTTATAAAAGTATGGCTTCACTGAGTTATGCTTTATAAAAGTATGTCAGACAAAGTTATGAATGTGGTTATTTATGCTTAAATAAAATCTGCGTTTCAAAGTATGCTTATAAAAATATGGCAAATGAAAATATAGGTTTATATGATTATGGCTTTTATTATTATGCCCTTCAACAAATCTGCGTTATTATGTTTATGCATAATAATAAATTTGCTAAATACTATTATGCTTATTCATTTTTATGCCATATGATGAATGTCAATTGAAATTATGACCATAAACATTATGCGTTTCAAAGCGTCACCCAATTTTGACACAAAAATATATGTTAAATACCAGTGTTTCCCAATCATTGTCTTGCCATTACCCGGTAATTTTCACATTGCCCTTTCGTAACCCACCTAATAATTTTAAACTCAAGCTGGTTCCATTAGGTTAAATAATATCTACTTATTTATTTTTACAAGAAAATATGTTTTATAATTTATTGTAACAGTTTTTTGGTATCGCAATTTTAGTCACTTAATTTTACTGCGAAGTAATGAGCAGTTGCTTATTTTTTAGTAAAGTATCAAAGTTCGCAGATATTGACGAAAAACAAGGCGGAAATGTTGCGACCTGGTATATTTTATTTTGATGGCCCGGTACCGGGTCACGACCCGGCAAATGGAAAACACTGTTATATACGTATATTTAAACACGAAAGTTTGTATAGTTTTATTATGTGTTGGCTATTTCACCTTTATCCGATGTCTCGTTTTATTTAATCAGGCACAACCGAAAAAGAAATACCAAGTCCAGCTATCAGTTCTCCAATACAACAGGGATAATCAGCGGCCATTTCTATTAGCAATCACCGCACCAACCAAACTTTCTCCCATAAAAATTCCCAACACCGAAGCAATAGAACCATTGGCTAATACAATTACTCCACGTACGACAACTAATGAAATGGCAAAGGTTCGACACTTGAGCCTTAAAGGGCTCGCTCAGTATTCTTCTCACCAACCCTCAGGACTTTCACAAAGGGAAAAGGGCAAACACTTGACGACCAAAATAGAGAACGTATTGAGTCGCGAAATAAAATGAGGGTAGAAAGAGTGCGCGGGGGAACTGTATAGAGTTCACCTTATTGGACGACCAGAATCGGTTTTAGAAGAGGTCATTTACCTAGTGTTGTTTTGAATCTTCAAATTTAAGATAAAAGCAATTATCATAGGAATCAGCCATATGAATTTGAGATACAAGATTTTAATAAGTAAAAAAAAATCATATTAAATTATGAATGCGAAATATATTTATTACAATGCATGAATGTTTGTAATTCTTTAACGTTAAAACTACTCACTTGGCTGAAATTTTGTAGAAAGATTGATAAGATAGATAAACATATTTAACATATTTTTAATTCCAAAAAACGCGAGCGAAGTGCCCTGCAGCACCTAGTTCGTTAATATTTTTTTGATCTTTGCCCTTCTATTATAAAAATCGTAGGTCATCTTGTATACAAAACGCGTAGCAAAAAAATATTCATTCATTTTTGTTTTTTGCAATGCTTTAGTTATGATGCCAACCTCACCGAATTTAATTATTACTCTTACGAGCACGATTTTAAAGTTCAAAAGAATATACTTTGCTATAAAAAAACTAAGCCTATTGAATGATATTAAAAGAAGACTCGTCCCTTTGAATTAGTTCGTATACAGATTAGAATAGGGAATCACAAAGGTATACTCGTACATATGGGTGTCAAGCCTTTCATATATGACTTGACAAGATTAATCCAACTCTTAAATGAATAAAACTATAAAGTGGCTTTTACATCAATAGGAGTCCCACAAATGCCGTCATCTCCCTCAGGCGACGCTACTGTGCGTCAACGCATTTCCCCCTGTAAAAAAACGTACACATAATATATCGACCTGAAAGTGTACTGCGATGCGCTGTTGACCGTACCTATGTTAATATTTTAAAGAATTTAAAGATGAACTATTTCCAAGACTATTAAAAGATATATAGTACATTTTGGATCTTGAAATGCTTAGAAAATACCGTCTTACATCAGGAATAAAATTTCCATAGGTGGTAAATACCAGCTCTATACAATTATTCTTATACGGAGTGGACAACACAAGCTGACCGCAGGTGGCCAACGTTCGCCAACTTTTCAAATATTTGCTTTGGTGGCTTTCCCATAGATTTGTTCCTTGGCTATGCCACTACGATAACGCACCGTTTATTTAACATGGGATCAAGTATGCTTTGACACAACAAAAAGGGAAAAACCGACGGGGAAATTTGTGAACATCTTTTGTTGAAATATTTGAATGGGATAAAGTGTAGTTCGTTTTGAATACGGGGACTGTTTAAACTTTTACGTTTGTTTTGTACTGTACATTTCGGATAGAAAAGTTAAGTTGGAGGAGTTTGAACAGATTCGGATAATATATTATTCCCTCATATCTGTGGTGTGGTGAGGTTAACAAGTAGAGGGTGAATTAGGATAAGTATTTTTTGTACTGTTGTCTTTTTTTATGAGTGCAATTATATCAAATTAATAGGTATTGAAGTCTGCCTGTTCACTCGTTCTAGGTATTTAATAAAGTGCTTAGAATTTTTAAATGTGTCACTAAAACCAGAAACAAAAATATTAAATCGCTCAATAACTTAATCCTAAACATTTTTTTTTCTAATGGTCCTATGGATAATATTTTGAAGTTTTCATTAAAAAAAGTATCACCCCTTCAATTACTTATCTAATAAATAAACGGACTCGTAATATTTTGGCATGCGACATTTTTATGTAACTTTAGCGTCAATTACTAATCTTTTAAAATATTTTAGTTATCTAATAGAAGCAAAATTGTATTAATTAAGTGAATCAGTCTCTCAGTAAATCCGTTCCAATCAATTTCAAAACTAAAATGACGTTACTGTAATTGCCAAACTGGAAATCGCATCCAAGGTCATATTGTTACACAACAAATTAAATACAATTGATGACTTGTGAGGAATATTTTTATAAAATTCATAACATACGAAATATTAAGCTCTCAATGAATGTATGATCTTGGCAAGAATTCTGTAACACTAGATTGCTTCAGCTACTTACCACAGAATCAGAGCAATGTATATAATTTTGTAAATTTTTTGATAGTATTATAATTGCTTACATATTATCCATTCATCGGATCCAGTATATTGGTTCCAAATCCGATACAGTGTTCGCCGCATTACTTCTTTGATCTTCTTTCCTAGATTTGAATTCCTAGTTGACAGTAGCCACTTTTTTTTTCTTAGAGAGATAAAAGCTCTTATTATGCCAGAGGCTGTCTATTTAATTGACTAGTAATAAAGTCAATTGCTATCTCAATTTGATATACAAATGTACTCAAAAACACAGAACACAAATCAATAAAAATTCGCCTCAAAATCCGATTAAGATAAGTCACGATCATTTCCTACAATCGTAACCACGCGAACACTTAGCTTTTTTGTGGCAAACAATGCAATTGTATAATAATTTGCTCGCATTAAAACAAATCGATTTCCTAGCGGCCGCAGTGACTCGGGCAAAAACTTCCACTTGACAATTAGCACACAGATAAAGCACTTGATGTAATGACCGTGGGAGTCCGTTTTTGCGAGAGCCTCTAAGTTCTAAGCTCATAGCGATGTTAACGATGTATCTCTACTTCACGAGCGGTAAGCGGTCAATATACATTGTACGTTATATGTTTTTACCTACCTTAAGTTATATAATCTTAAGAAAAAAGGTTACATACTGTTCAGAAGCGGTATGAAAATATTTCCGAATAAAGGGTGCTGGAGGGGGGGCTAAACAGATATGTTCGTTCGATATCTAGCAAACTTTAAATAGTAAAAAGAAGAAAAAAACATTTATTTTTTTATTTTCTTTTAGTCATTATTTTTTTTCTTCTAAATTCTACTACCTAAAATGACTAAATGGCTTAGCATATTTATTCACTGCGTTTACAAAAAATAAACTTTTAAATAAAATTTGCTTCCAGATTTTAAACACAAGTTGTTTCTGTTCCTATGAGCAAAATAATTCGACACTTGTTTTACTTCTTATAACTTGCACCAATCCCATTGCATCAAACAATCTATAATAATACGATAATCGTCTGCGCGTTCGTGTCAAATCCTAAAATATTAATGTTAGCAATAAAAGTTAGAGGCCAGAGTCGATTCTCACTTTCAGTTTATACGAAGTACGCTGTGGTTCTCACCGAGACTCGCCCACGACGAATTTGTCACATTCAGCTAATTGAGCCTGAGGACACAGGTTTAGCAATATTTTATTTAATTGATGATTTTGTATTTGTATTTGTATTTAAATACTATCCAGTTTTTTAACTTTTTGTCGCGAACATTTTTGGAAACTGTCCTTCATTATGCTGGTTTTGCAATGGTAATAACATAATATGGAAAAGGATGTAAAATTTCTATTTGGCCCAAAATTTAGATTACCCATAAAATATAAAAAGATTTTCTTCAAAATGATTATTGTTTTTAAGAAATCAAACATAAATTCACCAAGATACAATTTTGCTCGTCATTTCTTCGCACAATTTTGACGGATTAGTGATGTTAACTCCTATTGTAATTTAATTCACTGTATCATTATCATTTCTAGGGTTCCCTCGGAACCCTTATGGATTCGTCATGTCTGTCCGTCCGTATTTCACAGCCATTCATTGATTTATTGAAACAATAAATATGTTTTAGATATATTTTTCAAATGCAAATGACGGAATTACCAATACCAATTGTCTAATACGCGATTGAAAAAAAAAATTACTATCATCAATAAAGACTTAATAGCCCTTTTACTTATGAAGCAAAAGATTTGTTGGACACAAAAAAGAAGCTCCCAATCAATTTATCATAATTGAATATGTACTAACATAACACAATTTTAAATATTCTGATTACGCGACTAAGTTTTGTTTTCTTTAAAATGTCATAAATTAACATTTAAGTATAATAAACTCCGTATAAAAAATCCGCAATAAATAAAATCAACCAGTTTAGCGTCAAAAACATCAATTCATTTTTATAATTTATCAGCCAGCCTAATCTCACTCTACATAGCAAGCCTAGACTAGACTATCATAAATTATCGACAAAGTGCAATAACAAACAATTATGCCGCGAACACATTCAATCACAATGAATTTAAGAGGTCGTAAATCGACAAGTTATGGCTCTACGTCTCTACACACAACCGGTATTGCGACAAAGATAAACACTTCGTTGGTTAAATGAAAACCGCAAACGATTGTAATTGGCCCTGATAATTGACTTAGAAATAAAAATTGAAAGAAAAGAAAGAAGAATTTTTATTTGGTAATAAAACATTACATCTTCAAAAATTATGTCCCTTAAAAAGTAAATGTTTAGCCTTTGTCGAGGTATCGGATTAACACCTCGGAGTTAGTCGTTCGTATATAATTATTTTTGTAATAAATATACTTGTAAGTTTTTGTATGAAATATGTGAACAAAAATGGTAAAATTATATGAAACATAGTATTGTACGTATTATGCTATCATCAATTTCTTACCTACCTATTACCTCCTCCTCCGTACCTTCGTAGCCGAGAAGCAAGCGGGCCGGACTTTGGATTCGCGCCATCTCTGAGGTCCCGGATTCAATCCCCGGTCGGGTCAATTCGGGAAACGAACTTTTCTATATTGTCTCGGGTCTGGGTGTTGTACCGTCGCTGATTCTGATTTCTGTAACACAAGTGCTTAAGCTACTTGCCACAGAATCAGAGCAACATATGTGATGTTGTCTAATATTTATTTATTGTTTATTTTTTTTTTTACATTGCACTTCAAGATAGACCTCATCCCACCTGATGATAAGTGGTAATGAGGTCCTAGCTTAAGGGTGACAAGTACAGCATAATAAATCTGTTACTGGACTTGTCGCCCTTACCTTGAAGGCTTGACCCCTGCTACTAATGTAGCACCCCCCATGAGCTATGGATTATTTACTATTTAACAATGATTTAAAAAATATTAAGTGGGTAATGAATTCATCAAATTTGACTAACGAACGAGTCGTAATGAGCGTAAACGAAAATCTCTACAATATCTTCTTCAAAACAGTTTACTGTTATCATAAAAAATTTAGATTTTTTTTTTTTAACATAACCCGGGTTATTATCGCCAACCCGCATTGACCAAGCTAAGTGACATATGCAGTACCCATTATTGTAACAACTACTTGATTTTAATGACTGAGGACTGCCTTGCAGCGGACATTAAAAGGCTGATACTTTCTAATTCAAAAGACTATTTACGATTGATTTCAGAACAAACAACGATTGCACTTGTAGGAGTAACTAAAATAAAACTAACGACTACCGAAAATTGACAGGAATTTCCTCATAGCCTATTTTACTCAGTGACTGTATACATCCTTATTCCCACTCACTCACGTTTTCCTTACGCGTAATGACATGTAATTATTTCCAGTCTAGCCTTCGTCATACGGAACCGTTTCGTTAGAATTAGAGTAAGTAGTTGATTGTAAAATTTAACAAAAAAATGGAATGTTCGTTTTTCAAGGATGTGTTGTTTTGTTCAACCGTTCGACACTACGATGTCATCGCTACCTGTGACGACTTCCGTACCGTACCGTGGCGGGTTCGATCCCCGGCTGGGTCAATATGGTAAACGAACTTTTCTATATTGCCTCGGGTCTGGGTGTTGTGGTACCGTCGACGTTTCGGATTTAGATAACAATATATGTGGTGTTTTTCAATATTTATTTATAATAATATTTATACCACTGCGTTTTATGAAGCGTATGAATGTAAAAAAAAAAATATAATTGCAAAATAATATGGAGATTTTTTAAAGCAAACGTCTTGTATCCAAGAGATTTTCCAAAACAGGATAATCAGAATAAAAACTGGGCATATTTCCTATTGGATAGTCTGTCAGTGCCTTCCAACTAATTCCTAGTTGATCCAAAATGTCGCCAATTTCGCAATGAACGTAAGATCCGATCCCATTACTCGGTCTTAATAATTGTTAATGTTCGTAGGCGTTGATGGCCGTGATAAAATTTTACGATCTGACCTTAGACACCCTAGATAACCTTATTACTTTACTATGGATTGTCACGAAAGCAAACAACGGAGATATAGTAAATCAAGTAACTAACTTACCTTGTAGTGTAAGTACACATTAATGGGCAAATTAATGTCCCACTGCAGGGCTTAGGCCATAATTGAAAATTAAGTTACATCGAGTCATCGTTACTATTCGTATGAATTTTAGAAACTGCACAAACTTATTGGTAACTTAATGTTCATATTTACATAATACAAAATGTTTCCAAATAACGACTTGTCACACAAGCAAATAAACAAGCTCTAAAACTCACCCAGTAAAAAGCACAGGAATAAAAAGGAACGAAATATAATAAAATAACACGTTTTTAATCCTTTCACTGTGAAAATTTAAGACCAAAGTAATATTTTACTATTTCCTCTACCTAAAGGTTGTCTGGAAGAGATTGCTCTCTAGCAATAAGACCGCCTATATTGTACTTAAATATGTCTGTAAAACCAATTTCTGTAAATTTTCTGTGCAATAAAGTGTATCTATCTATCTATCTATCTATTTTAAAAATCAAAAAGAATATCATAAACAATTAGAAAGAAATAAAGACAAAATTTATTAAAAAGGTTTTGCATCGGCAACACCTAAATAGCAACTTGCATAAATTGTGGTCATGGGATTTACACCCTCATCCAGTAATAAATCATCCGGCTATTCGAAAATAATATAGCAGCACTGAACATATAGTGCCCGGTTCCAATATTTGCAAAACGATCCGTTCTAGTATCACATAGTAATAAATTAAACGTGGCGTAAACTAAAAACGTCCGACAGACGACTGATGAAAGCTTATATGGAAAGTCAATTTGAAATTAGAATTAAAGACCCGTAGTTAAGAAAAACGAATTGTCATTTTGAAACAAAACGAACCGTAAAATATTGTAACCGGGTATAAGTCAGCAACAGTACTTAGGAGGTTACTTATGATATTTGGGCAACAATGGACATGCATTACCGCTTAATACCGTGACCGAACGTATTTGGAGTTCTGTCATAGTTCAAGGTCTAACGGCTCGTGCACACTTGAGCATTGACATTCCAAACTTGACACTTCCCTGTCATAATTAGCTGACATAAACCAATTAACGAGTCGTGGATTAAATTGAACTGTTTATGATTACACATCAATGTTTATTTTGGTCCAATAAAAACGTGATGTATCTGCTTAAGGGTAAAGGTTAACTTTCAGTTATATCCTGTTGTTACATCAACCATTGAATCTGTTATGCAATGCAACTAATTTGAATATCAGCTCTTATATAACTCCTGGTTTTTGTTCGTTAAAATACATTTTAGTTTTGTATTTTCAAAGTGTGCAGCTTTAATTATCATTACAAATTTGATGCAGTTTACCATCATTTTAAATTGTTCTGAGAAAAATATAAAGTTTTATTTTGACATTAACAACGTAGACGATTTAATAGTAGGTATAACTGTCTGCGTCTTATTTTCGGATGTTACCTAACAGAGAACAGTTAAGATCTGTCATTGTTTAAGACAGATTCGGTTTTAATTCACAGTTCATGATTTTACTTAGGGTACCCTAATCCGCGGCCATCTTGAGATATGGCTAAAAGTTAGTTTTTAAATATAACTGCGCCAAAGTAGGATAGCGAAACCAAAAATATTTTTAAACTTTTCAGGTCACTACATTGTTGTGCAATTTCTAACGGGATTGCATGGCAGTGACTGTCTTTTGACATACTCAATTTAATTTAATTCATTAATTAATTTATTTATTAAACTGTTAAAATATGAAAATGAGATATTCAATTCAATTTAATTCAATTCAATTTTATTTAATTATATTCTATGTAATTTTTGTAATGTCATTTGTAATAACATAGGTTAAGGAAATATTGTCACTAACAAAATGGACTATGGTCTGAATTAAAGAAATTATTATTATTATTACATCAAAATTGTATTATACTATCAGGTATTTTTGTCTAAGTATGAGCACTTTATAATAAAAGTGAGATTTTTTTGCTGGTCTGTGTCAACTTTTAACTAAAACAACCTTTTTATTTCTTACTGGAGGCGTCGGGCCTTCAACAATGAAATCAATGCATCGTCACAACAGCGCGAATTCCATGATTATGAACGAAAAAGTTTGTATGAATGTCTAGAGTAGGTATGTTTCCCATTTGCCGGGTCGCGACCCGGTGCCGGGCCATCAAAATAAAATATCGGGTCGCAACATTTCCGCCTTGTTTTTCGTCAATATCTGCGAACTTGGATACTATAGTAAAAAATAAGCAACTGCTCAATACTTCGCAGTAAAATTTAGTGACTAAAAATGCGATACCAAAAAATTGTTACAATAAATTATAAAACATATTTTCTTGTAAAAATAAACAAGTATTATTTTACCTAATGGAACCTTGAGCTTGAGTTTAAAATTATTAGGTAGGTCACGAAAGGGAAATGTAAAATTTACCGGGTGATGACAAAACAATGATTGGGAAACACTGGTCTATATATTTTTTGTTCTCTGTCGTACAAGCCACAGAACGGATTTGAATGAAATTATTATTATTAATTAATTAGTTAAGAGAGGTATGGCATAGCGATTTATCGCTCGAACTGGAGCAGCCCGACTGGTGAAATACCTCCACCTTACAGAAGACCGTAGCCAAATAACAATCACTTCTGTGTTGTTGTGTTCCTGCGTGTGAGTGAGGTTTCCAGAGCTCCTGGGGTGTGCTACGTTAGTAGCAGGGGTCAAGCCTTCAAGGTAAGCGCGACAAGTCCAGTAACAGATTTATTATGCTTTACTTGTCGCCCTTAAGCAAGGACCTCATTACCACTTAACATCAGGTGGGATGAGGTCAATCTTGAAGTGCAATATAAAAAAAATAAAAAAAAATATTTAGGAAGAGGAATGATACATTAGATTAACATATAAAATACTTTTATCCTGAAATAACGAAGGCAACATCGCCGGAAACAACTAGCATAGATTTTATGATAATTAGTTAGTGTGCTCATATAAACTATACTATTTTTGACATATTCCCATTTCGTCCACCTATGAAACAACGCCTTAACATTAGTAACGTGCAATGTTAATGGCGTCCCCGTAGTAACGTGCAATGTTAATTGCGTCCCCGGGCAGGGTCTGATTGAGACGATTACACGTGATTGTGCCCCTGGGTCCTCATGAGAGGTGGCCTTTGTCCCGATGTGATTTATGCCCAAATTGCCGGTATTTCGCGTGTCGTACCGGTATTTGGGTCGCTGTGAAATGACATCTTTGAGCCGACAAAAAGTTGGCCTAATTGGTTGGCAGTTTCGTTCGGTAATTTGTAACTGTTGGTCTTGGATTATGGGGAATAGTTTTGTAGAATCTTTGTATTATGTAGTATAAACAGTATAAAGAGTACCTTATATAGATAGATATTATTACTACACAAAAACTTTTCAGAAATAGGTTTTTAGTATCATTGTATGTTAATAAATAAAGTTTATTCATTTTTCATATAACAGAAACAACAATGCAATATTAAAATCTGTAGGCCCGCTACAAAAGAAAAGGTTACGTTTATGATGATTAATTCCAAATCGAGAGTCAAAATATGTTTTTTTATTTACATACCATATTTTTTTTTTCTTAAATCCTTTTATTCGTATTTGAAGTGTGCTGGCTCTGATTATGAGAATGAAAAAATTATTAGCCGTCATCAGTTCCAAAATATTTAGCTTTTGGTAGGTCACTGGGTCTAGATTTTTAAAACACTGACACTGATGCCTTTGCTTACATATGTACATTATTATATTAGCCTAACGGCCCGCCGCAGTTTTCAATGTATTTTGTAGAATTAAAAAAATGTTGCTAAGATTAGCGCATTCATACAAATAACCACATAAAGAAACAAACAAATAATTTTATTCAGCTCAATAATATCCGTCTAAATTAGGAAATATTCGACGCACCTATATATTCCATGTGAGTTTATGAGTAATTACGTGTTTATATGTATGTGAATGTGTATCTGTGTGGGTGTTAGTTTGCACACATGTGTGCGAGTATACATCTGGGAGTCGGAAACTATAGGTACCAACCTACCACTACGCGAACGCGGTCCAGCTTAAGATCTTTCCAACCAATTCATGTTCTTGTTACCCGACTCAAGAAAAAAAGAAGAGGTTCTCAATACGACCTTTTATATTTTCCTTAATTATTACGGAATTAATATCAATTGAGAGATGAACTAAGTGTAATATATGTTATATCGCTAGTTGTATTTATTTACTGCTGTTACACCAACGCGACGACCCACAGATGCGCAACACCTTTCCTAGGAATTTCTTAACAATTCCTTTACAAATAAACGCAGGTGGTCACTAAACCATTAGGATAAGGATTACCTTATTACGCAAAGTAATAAATAATTATTACCAAAGTAAATCCGCGCGTAGAATACATTACTGGTTATTTAGCGCGTCGACTAGTCGTAAAATAGAGATTACGCCTGTCGCATGGTCATGGAACGTAAAATATTCTTCTCTGAAAATTTCAAATCGCATTTTAAGTAAATAAGTGCTGGAGGCGATATTTCCACTGGTTATATCACACCCGGCATAGATACAGTCTGTTTTACGTTACTTAAGTTCATTTGTTAGGGCATGTAACAGGTCACTTAGGCACATTCAAAGGACTTGAAATGGCACTTCCAGTAAATGAAACGATATTTATTTAATGATTTGTAGTTAAAACTTATATGGCGATAAAACAAGTATTTATTGCAAACTCAATATTTTAGTTCGAATAGATTCTTAGCAAAACTTGAAATACTTAGAAAAAAAAAACAAAAAAAATTATAATATTTAATCTTTGTTTAGAAAAAAGAATCGGCAAATTATAATAGTCACATACCAGTTTTCGCTCAATTTTCTGTGCAACTAAAACAATATCTGCAAGACTAGTCATTTTCAACAAAAGAAATAGTTCTTATTGTACTTAAAAAGTGATGTTTAAAATTAAGGTATACATAACGCTAGAAGCATTCTCTAATTGTCACCCTTTAAATCATGCAGTGTGTCATGTCCATACACAATTGTCTGCTCGCTCACACACCATATTTGTAAGTTCTCTCTAGTTCTAAATATTGTAAAGACTATAACAACTCCTGAGTTTTTTTCTAAATTCTTCTCGGTAGGATTAGTTTCTAAAGCGGTTGTAGCTTTAATTTTTTTTTTTATATTGCACTTCAAGATTGACTTCATCCCACCTGATGTTAAGTGGTAATGAGGTCCTAGCTTAAGGGTGACCAGTACAGCATAATAAATATGTTACTGGACTTGTCGCCCTTACCTTGAAAGCTTGACCCCTGCTACTAATGTAGCACCCCCCCAGGAGCTCCGGAAACCTTACTCACACGCAGGAACACAACAACACAGAAGTGATTGTTATTTGGCTGCGGTTTTTTGTAAGGTGGAGGTATTTCACCAGTCGGGCTGTATAATTTTAGTTCATATTAATTTTGATAATACATAAGTGTTACTTCTAAGCAACATGAATGAATGAATTGATTATAATTATTAAGGGTCAGGTTACGGCAAAAATTTGAAGAAGAAAGGCCTACAAGGAAACAATTTAGTATTTCCCAAGTGGCATTCAATCGAAAGTTGGTGGGCCATATTTTTTGCTAACCGTTCATTGCGGTACTAGGTTTACCAAATATTTTCAAAGTAATTTTCTCATTGATAAATGATAACGTCGTGATCAAATCTGCACATTTATTTAATTTAATTGGCGAACGAAATGACAAGAGCTCACTCATAAATTTCCACTTGATTATCACGACCATACAATCACGACTTTTAATTTATCAGTCATAATAAATTTGCAGTGGAAATATCCTAGCACCTTCAAAAAAGATTAACTATGACTATATTATGGCTTAATGACCTAACCCATACTAGAACGCGCAATAAGTCAAATTTTTGCAGGAGACGACAAAAGCGTCAATATTGTTGATTAGCTCACACCGCACTCGTATTTTCAGCCAATCAGCAGATAACGCTCTGAATTTTACATCCACATCTAGAGTATTAAATACAAGTTTGGGGCCAGGCCGCGCCTACACACATACATGATTTACAAATTACACAAAATAAACTAATCAGGGTGCTATTCAACTTTCCATTTTTAACTTCCACTAAAGAAATGTATAAAAAGACAAAACTCTTAAATATAAATAAACTCTATCCATATCACACCTGCATATTAATGAATAAAATACTAAATGATAACATTCACATACAAATCACATTTAAACAAAAATCACATCACCACTATACTAGAAACAGAAATGATTAATAGTTTATGTATGTAACTGTTTATGTGTACCTATGTTTTGTAACTATGATAGATTGAACCCATATTTGTACATAATAATAAAAATTGTTAAGTTTCTCATATTTAGTGAACTATGTAAAATGTTCTTTTTGAGAAATAAAATTATTTAAACCGAATTTTTCAGATTTTGACATTTGCTAAGAGCGCGATAAAATTGAGTCGGCTTGCGCAACCTAAGCGTTCTTTTCTTCAAAAACATACAATATCTGTCGAAGTCAATATTAATATTTTTATAAGTCTACTAGTCACTTAACATAAAGAATAGATACCAGTTCCCGTACCACGATAACAGAAGCTTAATCAGCCGTCAGGCTGCGCCACAAACACTTTCATTCCTCAAACGTCATCTGTCACGTTTTGGCGCGCAAACGGCTAAAGTCTCACGGGTCAGGCTTCAACTGCAGTGAGTCACCGCGCCGTGGGCTCGTGTCGAAACCACTTGACTCTGTCTTGCGCCTACGCATGCGACATCCACACAGCGTAGTCCACCATCCACGTGACTTAAATTGAATGACTGAAAATTCTTTTTGGCCCAACAATTAGATAGCCAAAAAATATAGGACACATTTTTTTCTTTCGTGTAAACAAAATTTTACTAAGATACATTGCGTAAAATTATGCACGACGTCACATCTTCGCACTTAGTACATTTTTTGAGTTAGGAGGTTACTGGCACTATAAAAAACTGGTCCACGTGCGAGTTAACACCTTTTTGATTTTAATAGTGGTCAACTGGCACTATTATTTTTAAAGTAAAGTGCCAGTTGTCCACATGTCAAATTACTAGTGTTCAAGTGGTCGACATACATCGCTAGTTACTTATTTGTTAATAATACACAATTTCCAAAACCTAGGGATTTAATAATACGACATGAAACTATAAACAAAAAATATTTTTATTGAAAAAAGATTCTCTCTACTTTATTAATAAAGTATTACTATTATATGTATATAAGTTATACACACGTACAAGATCATTAGGTAAACAGCAATAAGCAAAATTGTACCTAGGTTTCTGCTTTGTTAATTAAAAAAACTTAATAAATTGTTTGGTTTTAAATTAGTTACTAGAAAAAATTACTCTATTTGACTGTTTTTTTGAAAATTATTAATGATTTTCAAGATTTATCAATAGGTTAACCTACAACATAAATATTATAACAAAAACAAAACTAAACGTTAAATAAATACCGCAAGTAAATTAGGTAAAAAAAGTACGTCGTAAATAAGATTCATAAATTCGACAATTTTTCGACGTAGTGCCCAACACTTTTACCACATAAGCCTCCTTTCAGGCGTGTACAAGTTATTTACATCAATTCTACAAAGCAGATTGAATCCATCAATTGACGCACGCCAGCCCATTGAACAAGCGGGATTCCGTTCAGGTTATTCAACTACCGACCATTTACATGTTATGCAACAGGTGACACAGAAATATATGGAGTTCAACAGGCCAATATACATAGCTTTTATTGACTTTGCCAAAGCCTTTGACACCATTTCACACCACTCTATCTGGGAAGCGCTACTCAAATGCAACATCCACGACAACTACTTAAAAGTATTAAAAGACATCTACAGTGGTTGTACCAGCAGGGTCAAAATGGAACGCCGGGGAGCAAATATACCAATCTGTCGAGGAGTACGTCAGGGTGACCCACTATCCCCGAAACTTTTTATCGCAGTACTACAGCTTATCTTTGACAACTTAAACTGGACATCCTATGGCATTTGGATAAAAGGGAAGCGACTTAGTCACTTAAGTTTCGCAGACGACATCGTTCTTTTTGCTGAAACAAGCCGCTCCCTCGAAGAAATGATAAACACCCTAGCTATAGAAAGCGAAAAAGTTGGTCTCCAAATGAATCAAGACAAAACCAAAATAATGACAAACAGCAAAACTAATAAAATCAACTTATTTGACAAAACATTGGAATACGTAAATTCCTACATATATCTTGGCAAATCAATATCATTTGGCGAAAACAATGAAGAGGAAGAAGTAGAACGTCGAACTAATATGAGTTGGAAACGATTTTGGAGTTTAAAAGAAATTTTAAAAGGGCCCTTCTCACTGCACAGGAAAAAAACAATAATGGACACTTGCATCTTACCAACACTTACTTACGGCTGCCAAGTATGGACATATAACA
The DNA here is from genome assembly GCA_037074685.1 of Glyphodes pyloalis. Taxonomy (NCBI): domain Eukaryota; kingdom Metazoa; phylum Arthropoda; class Insecta; order Lepidoptera; family Crambidae; genus Glyphodes; species Glyphodes pyloalis. The sequence goes on from JAYKKO010000007.1 coordinate 13,153,753, forward strand.
ACAAAATAAAAACAAAAATAGCGAACTGCCAGAAAGCAATGGAAAGAAGCGTAATGAAAATAAAGAAAATCCAAAAGACTAGAAGTGAATACATAAGAAAAAAGACAATGGTAATAGATGCTCTCAAACATGCTCTCTCACAAAAATGGCGATGGGCAGGACATATTGCGAGATATAAAGATAAAAGATGGACAATAGAAACAACAAATTGGGAAGGACCGATAGGTAAACGAAAGAGAGGCCGTCCCAAGAGCAGATGGGTGGACGACATAATGGCGACAGCAGGGAAAAACTGGATAAATAAAGCCAGAAACAGGGAAACATGGAGCAAGCTGGAGGAGGCCTATACCCAAAGCGGGGTTCCAACGACAGAATAGATTTATAAGATACTATGTATTAAGGTTTACTTAAATATGATAAACAAGTTTGTAAGGTGGTTGGAAATAAAAAAGGCTTATAAAATATAAAATAAAAACAAATAAGTAACTAGCGATGTATGTCGACCACTTGACCACTAGTAATTTGACATGTGGACAACTGGCACTTTACTTTAAAAATAATAGTGCCAGTTGACCACTATTAAAATCAAAAAGGTGTTAACTCGCACGTGGACCAGTTTTTTATAGTGCCAGTAACCTCCTAACTCCATTTTTTACGTATTGATGACTATTGAACCTGATGCACTGCCTTTGCTGCTTTGGGCGCCACCAAAACATTGCATTACAAATCGTCAAAAAACCACACTTGGCAGTCAAGAGTACCTCATTCTTGTTATGACAACAACTTTAAGATGGATGTTATCAGTTGCGTTGACATAATGATAAATGTGATGAGACCCTCCTAGGCATAGAGTGCTAAATGACCCGCGGAATACAAAAAAAAGCGTCGCTACTATAACCAACTTGTGGCACTTGACTTTTGTTATGCTGGGAACGGACAATTTTATTATCTACTTAATCTGAATGGAATCCACTAAACTGTGAACTGTGATTGCACTATTTCACTACGATGGCTGCTGCACTATATTGCGTTAGACTAATCCTGAATTATCTTAAACTTCATTACAATGATAAAATGAGTCGGTGTCGCCTTGTAAGGTACGCTAACACCGATTCTGATTTACAATTAATGCAAGAGATTATAAACCAAATGGAATTAATGCAAAATGTCTGAACTAATCTGGAGAGATGACTCAGGATTGGATGTTGAAAGTGACAGCGCCAGTCATGTTGGGAGACGTTTGAATAGATACACTTGTCAATACAGGCACTCACGCGCAGTTGGGAATGCCACACGTCACCAATGCGATAGTATGCAAGGCTGATTGGAAATGTTAACACATTGTCTACGCGAGTAACTTCATTGTTTACTTACCTTGGGGTTTTCAATCACCCTAAAGATCGAGGTTACCACATTTTTTATTTGGCACCTAAAAATACTATACACAGTGGTTCTCTATTTTGAGACTCCTTAAGTTATTTTTTTTTTCTATATACAATAGGCTCACGTTTGACCTCAATCATGCTTAATGAAAGGCATCGATGAGGCCTTTTCTTTTTTTTTTTTTTCCTACCTGACTTTCGATGATGGCTGCGAAGCCTTATCATCTTTACCGAGCTGTCGGGGGAGCGCAGATGGCTCTCACCCCTTTAATTTAAGTAACGACCGGAGGGCGCCCCCTAGCGGGGCTCGAACCTCGGCTCGGGCTGTTACTGGGACTTTGTACCCTAATGTACGTTTGGGGAGAAAAACGACCCGGCACGTGCCGGTAGCGTGAGAGGACCCTACTGCTAAGGGAGGGCGCGGCGCTGGCCCCCGCCGGCGGGGGCGGAAAAGCGGACGGCGTGTTGTGTTTGATTGTGACGCGAGTTGTTCGGCCGTTGTCATGGCGACAGTGATTGGGTCGTCGGGGTCTAGGGGTACATGCCTAGGTCGAAGTTTCCTACGGGGGACTACGAAAGGGAAGTAATTGCTAGCCGAAACCACAAGAGGATTCGGATGATGCGTAGCAGAGTCGAAATAACGCGTGCTACATTGCTTGAAGTACTGCGCTATAGTTGGCAGTCCCAAGTCAATGTGTAAATTAACGTTCCGCAGGTACCACGGGGCACCTGTGGCTTTGCGAATAAACTTATTCTGTACTGTTTGCAATCGCTTTATGTGCGTACGAGCCGCGTGCGCGAACACGACGCTAGCGTGGGACATGAGGCCTAAGATGCAAGGTCCCGTATAGAAGGTGCCCGTTCACTATATCCTTAAATATATCCAAATATTGTTTTCGAAATTGTATTAGACGAATACTGTAAACAAAGTGAAACTTATTTGATATATGTTTATTCTAATAGTATGCAAATATCTTTACCTACAACTGGTATTCGATCTGATCAGAAGCTTCACTCGGTGATGAAGAAGAATAAAAGACAGAACAGAACATGATTAAGATTTATGTCACACTATCGTATTGACGTTTAAATTGTATTATTTGTAAAAATATCTCTACCTCATGTGATGTATGGATGTTAAATAAATTAGGTTCACTAAGTATTATTCTGCGTTAACTAAAAGGCTATAATTAGATACTTGTTTAAAAATTATTTAAAAGTGGAAGGACACTTTTAAAACTTTTTGTTTAATGATTTCACTTAACATTTTGAAGTATTAAACTTTAAAGGAAAGTCACCACATGAGCTGGTACCATTTAACCGTTATAAATATACCTAAGTAAAAGCGCCGACACTCTCGCTTCCAGATCAATCAGACCGAACACGCTTTAATTCTTCAAATCGCCGAAAACAGAGATAACGATCAACAAATCACGTTGCCGATTGTATCGTCAATCGTTAATCGATCAGAATGATTCCGTCACAGAGCGTGATCCCGCCTTCACGACGACGTTTAAATTAATCAGCCACAAATTGTGATGAATTTTAATGAGCTGCTGATTAGAGGTTGACGAAACGGTTACGCATCAACTGCACAATACAAACATAAATAGAGTCCAGAAAGTGGAATGTAATGCACTTCGACAGACACGATGTGCACTGTAATATGGTAGCGAATGACTTCACACTTAAGGTCAAAAAGTGTCCACAGCTAAAATGAATCTTCACTTTATAGGTAAAGAGATTTAGTTGAAATGTGCGTGACTTTACTTTTTTGTTTCTAAACATTGTCGCAGTAAAGTAAGTTACCACGACGATCCGCCATAATATTTATCTTGACCACGTGGTACATGAGGGATTAGTGAGAAAATAATATTTGCCAAACCCCGTGACATTCTGTCTATTTATCTAGTATGTGAACCCAGTGCTAATTAATATGTCTTAAAGAGGATGGGCACGTCTTAGTGGATTGAACTATCCACAGCAGCCGATGGATGTCCTGCTGCAGGGCAGAGATCTCTATCAGAGAAATCAAGTCATCATGACAATCATGGGTAGTAAATCATCGTAAAATAAACCTAAATAACTTTTTCATGCTTTTTACTGCTGAGACATTCTTAGCAGCTTCCAGACTGCATGTATACGTATATTGTAACAACGGTGTTTATTTTGATGTCACATCAAGGCTTAGTCGGTTTATTAGCTAGATTGGTAATTTAGTAAGCCATTAGGGTGTCAAAACATCGAAAAGAGCTTCATTTGAATAGATAAGCTGCGTGAAAGTACTAGTTAAATTTAGCATCGGGTGTTAATAGTAAATCAATGTCCGGAAATAGTTTTGTAATTGAACACTCGGTTTGGAATAAAAAATTGTTTATTTAAAAAGACATACGTAAGTAAACAAGTGTTTTATCTGTCGGTATGTAGACTGACTGTGAAGTCATAGGTTCGATTCCCGGGGGACAATATCTTTGTGCGTTGTTTTCAGTTTGGATAGGAAAGGAAAAGTAGTTATGCGCCTGATATTTTTCCAGTCGTATCCGTCCGCAGTCCGAGTGAAGGAAGAGAGAGTTCACTTAGGTCTTGTAAAACGTCCGAGCACTTTAAACAAAGTCCAGTTTAATTGATTAATCTCTATCAAGTGATTGACACAATTTCAGACAAAGGAAGTTCAATGCTGGAATGTCCCTTTCTAAGACTGCAAAACATTTAGGCTTTATGATTGCCGTGCATTAGCATTGCCATGGTAGATCTTCTGTTTCCATAGCATTACCATCAAGACAATAAGGTCCATCGGGGGATTTTAGTGGGTATTCCTACCCGGATAAGGGCAGGGAGTCCCACACACGCCGTCACCTCCCTCGGGTGACGGTACGGGGCGTCAATGCATTTCCCTTCTTTAAAAAAAAAGGCTTTATGCCTGCATCCTTCGTCTATCTACTGCTGTGTTATCATAAAAACATCTGTCGATATTGTGGGGGCCATCCTACTTTTCGTTTTGTAGTATTTAGTCGTCTAAGCTAAAGTAAAATCAACGACATTTCAGTCACGTTGCACTTTGAACCCTTTTGCGGTTGGGTAACGATTAATATCGAACAGCAGGTGTTATCGATGGTGTACTATTGACCGTATATTCAATGCACGAGGCAGAGCCCTGCAACAAAAACACCTGACAGAGCAATTAAATAAAATTAATGGGCAAAATAGAGTCATAAATGCAAAGAAAGATTACTCAAATCACACCAATCGGAATTGCTCAAAATTAAGTAACCAGCCAATAAAAATACAAACGTTGTCCGATTCTCACATCAAAGGAGACATCAAGATAGTTACCTTAATTTTTATGGACACATAATTAAATTAATAACGAAAGTTCGTCACGGCAATAACAATTTGCTTTCACGTTGCCTATGCGATTGGCCTAAACAGAAATGTGAACGTTCGTTTTGACAACGCCAATTTCGAACATCGTAGAACGTAAAAGCGAATCTACGTAAACGAACGGCGACCGCATCTTGAAATATCCATCACGACAATGGAGTCATAGTGATTAGGGTTCCGCGCTGGGAATTATTAGTAGAGGCTACAATTAGAAACGACTTCCACTCAACTATCTACACATACAAATAAAATTGGAGTGTCTATTCAAATTATTGAAACAACCTCTTTTTATAACATGCATAAATCACTAAATAGTACTAAGAAAGTAGCTTTTTCTGTATGTCCTGTATTCTATGTTTGCTTAGATCTTTAAAACTGCGCAACGGATTTTGACGCGGGTTTGTTTATCATATAGTGTGATTGAAGAGTAAGGTTTTTATTTGCAATATAGAATAGAATAGGCAACATTTCTAAGTTATTTTTAAGATAGGTAGGGCATAGCGATTTATCGCTCGAACTGGAGCAGCCCGACTAGTGAAATACCTCCACCTTACAGAAGACCGCAGCCAAATAACAATCACTTCTGTGTTGTTGTGTTCCTGCGTGTGAGTAAGGTTTCCAGAGCTCCTGGGGGGTGCTACATTAGTAGCAGGGGTCAAGCCTTCAAGGTAAGGGCGACAAGTCCAGTAACAGATGTATTATGCTGTACATGTCGCCCTTAAGCTAGGACCTCATTACCACTTAACATCAGGTGGGATGAGGTCAATGTTGAAGTGCAATATAAAAAAAAAAATTACATTGCATCCGTGCGAAGCCGAGGCGGGTCGCTAGTGAATACATGTACGGTATATATGTTTGTTCCAGCTAATCTCTGAAATGGCTGGATTTTTTTTTTATATATTACACTTCAAGATTGACCTCATCCCACCTGATGTTAAGAGGTCCTAGCTTAAGGGCGACAAGTACAGGATAATAAATTTGTTACTGGACTTGTCGCCCTTACCTTGGAGGCTTGACCCCTGCTACTAATGTAAACTACACACTACTACTAAACATGATGCTCTTTCTAGTTCGCGTTCAGTGAACTGAGTGAGTTCATACTGAACCCTGCCATCAATTTGCACAGTTCGCGCTATTTTAGTAACTGCAGTATATATCTACTAAGGCATCGTTTGCACCTAAGTGGTCGTAGGATTGTTGCTACGACCTTTGCGCGGTGAGAGTCCCAAGGTCATATAAAGCAGGGTGCACACTCCCTCTATTTTGTTTCCGTGTTTAAATAGATTGTATGACTTAAACATTATTTTTGGTCCATGGGTTAGATTATGAAAACATCTTAGACGCATATATTGTAGTTTATCAGGAAAATGAAAATTAATTAAGATAGGTTGCGTTAAATAGCGCGACGTCACTTCTTTGTACAGTTTTTGCGAATAAGCGACGTGAACACACGCCTCTTCTGAATTTCGATGCTCTGTAAAAGCATAAACTCAATGATTTACTAAAGGAATACATACGATTTCATAATACCAATTTTCTTCATAAAATCTAAGTATTATCTAAATCAAGTGTATATCATATTTAAATTAGGTAAAAAAAACGAACAGTTGGGTAGACCTAAGACAATAGAGAAAAATTAGTTTCCTAAATTGACTGGACTGAAAATCGAACCAAGTTTCCCACTTTGGTCCATTTCCTTAGCCACTGTGCTAACGAAATATAAATCCATACTTACTAATATTATAAATGCGAAAGTAACTCTGTCTGTCTGTCTGTCTGTCCGTCTGTTACTCTTTCACGCCTAAACGGCTGAACGTATTTTGATGAAATTTGGTATAGGTATACGTTGAATCTCAAGAACGGACATAGGCTACTTTTTATTAGAAAATAAGGGGGGGATGGGGGTAATACCACCTTTGAAGGTTTATATGGAAAAAAATTTATTTTTGAAGTTAGAGATATGAAATTTGGCACAAATATAGCTCGAAACTTGGATTAAAATATAGATTACTTTTTGTTTCGAATATTAGGGGAGAAAGGGGTAAAACCGACCATGAAAGGATGTGGTCCACGCGAACGAAGTCGCGGGCACAGCTAGTAATATAATATAAAAAAATTAACAAACACTAAAGTAAACTAATATAAATAAACTAAATGTATGTTAGTTACGATTATTAAATAAAGGAACGTTAATTAATCCACTTAAATTAGCACATCATTGAAATTCAAAGGTCAAAGTCCTGATTTGCATTCACCTAGATATTATGCTGCTTCCTTATTGAGTATTTTCTTTAATTAGCTCATTGGAAGTCATGTAAATACTACAATAGTGATATCATCTCAAAAGGTACAGTAAACAGCACGTCGAGGTAAACACTTGCACTTGAATTTAGTCCTTACGTTCGTGCAATAAGTGCGGTGTAAATTTCAAAGTACTCTGACTTGCTTTGGATCGTACTTGGGAATGCGAACGCGAATTAAGTTTTAATTTATGATTTTACCGGTTTTATTTCTTTTTACAATGTCTTCTATTGTGTCAAATTAATGTAAATTTATGCTGCTTCATTATTGCATTAAGTTGTTCATAACTCCGTTTTTTTTTCAAGGTACGATAGATAAAATGCTGATAATTATTTTTATCTACCTGATCACAAAGTAAGTAGCATATCATCGAGACAGTCAAATTTATAGGACATGGTAGGTTTCATGAAACTCCCTTTATATTATTCCAAGTTTCCTTCCTTTCCTTCCTATAAGTCCATATTTTAATCCAAGTTCCTAGCTATATATGTGACAAATTTCATGTCTATAACTTAAAAATAAAAAAAATATATTGTAGACGACCAAAAAGTAGCTTTTGTTCTTTCTAGAGGTTCAACGCATACTTATTATACCAAATTTCATCAAAATCAGTTCAGTGGTTTAGGCGTGAAAGCCAAACAAAGAAAGGACAGACAGACAGAGTTACTTTCGCATTTATAATATTAGTATGGATGAAAGAACAATCGTCTAAAACTCACGCGTCCATATTCTTCCCTAACCTTCGCCATACCCTTTCTATTTCGCCACAAACTCTACACGGCTAATTAGACACGTTCCCAATATAACATCACCTTAAGTTGCCAAAAAGAAACAATGGCCCGAGACGCTGCGCTTGCGCAACTAGTTTGATCGATGACGACTATTTAAGATACATATTTCTGCGGCTGTTTCAAAATTCTGGGTCCCATTAGTGAGGGTTTCCAAACTTGCATGATTCATGGTACGCTCATTGTCTCTAAGTTTGTTTGAGCGTAGTGTTACCAATTTGGTGCGAGACGATTTGGGATTTTAGCCGACTTCAAAAGTGCACTAATTATTGTTTTCATAAACCACACCTTTTTTAATAGATAAGTTGTAGTTATAGTACGAGTACTTGCTTAAGGAGCTGCTGTTTTGAGTTTAATTGCAACTATAATTTTTTATCACTTCATGTTTCAAAAACTATGATTCAATATATCATGAAATGGACTTTAGATTGTAATTTTCATATTGCTATGTACAATAAGAAACCGTTCATTTGCAAAGAAGAATATTTATTCAAGTGACTTGTCACATTGACGACTACCCTTGGACCCAATTGTCCCTTGAAACGTGCACATTCGCTGGCCATTGTGGAATTCTAAATAAGGTAGAGTCCTTGTGTTTTTAGTGAAAATTTTCAAAAAGAAAAAGGACATGGTAGTGCCCACCCTTACTTAAAATCAACGGCCTATGCTTCCTTAAGATTGTGTCGAGTATTCATAAAATTACTGATGTATTTAAAGAATTTGGAAACTTTGACAAACATTTAAAAATGGTATCAGAGATATAAGAACCTAACATACACTTTACCAAAGTCTAGTTCTCATTAACACGAAAATCCGTCTATCATGGCCACACCACATCTGCGTTTAGTTTTTCGTAACTTTCACGGATCGGTTTGCTCTGCGTTTAATGCACAGGTGTTGATTGGTGAATCGGTTTGGTTAATAAACGTCGGGGCGCTGCGGTGTGAATCGACCCCATTTTTATTTGCTTGCTAACTGATATACAGTGTACTGAGCAGGTCTGTTGATGAAACTGGGCAAATTAGTGCGGAGATTTCGTGGGTGTGTACCAATACTGACAACGACTTATGTATGATAAACAGTACGTCAAGGTAAATACATGCAGTTGAATATTAGATCTTATATGCATGACATAAGGGCGGTCAAAGTCGTTTTGTAAGGACCTAATCGTTAACAAATACTTGATAACGATCAGATAATCGTCAGGATTTCGATACCTGGTTTCAATGGTAAAAAAAAATATTGGACAACATCACAACTCGATGACAGTCCTACAACATCCAGACCCGAGACAACGTGAGAAAAAATCGTTTTCCATATTGACCGGACGAGAGTCGAACCCGGGACCTCAGATATGGCGCGACACCAACAACCCGCTTGCCTCTCGGCTATGGAGGTCGTTCAATGACTCTACAGCCTTAGCCCTCCAGTGGGACACTAATGACACACACACACACAGACACGTCAAACTTATAACACCCCGTCGTTTTTGCGTCGGGGGTTAAAAAGGACACTTCACTTTTTTGCCGAAAAAAGACAGATAATATTTAAAAAATCAAAAATAGAATTTCTTGCAAGTAGAACTATATTAAGCAAGATAATCAACCTTCACATTCACCAGCAGCAATGACATTTCGCGACAGCTAATCTGTCATTTGTCATTAAACACGAAACAGAAGCCGCAAACCGACGGTAATGTGACCGCGGCAATACAATCCATAGAACTGCAGTCCAGAAGGTTGCAAAAAATAGCCGGAAATAAGCGAGTAAAACAAAATGTACCGTCCGTTTGTTAACTCCAGATCATATTCAGATTTAAGCTGTATTTACTAGCATAAGCTTCTTTGTAGCAGAGAATACTCTGTTTTATACGGTAATACTCCTGCCCCGCACCATAATAGATTTCGCTGTCTATTTGAGTACCTATAATACCGTTTTCCGTAGTCCTAGGTTACCGTAGTTGAACTGTGTTTAGGTTTTGATTTCCATCAAACACAAATAGTGTATAATGAGCATTTAGGTTTATGGTATGTTTCGAGTAGTAGTAGTAGTATCAGCATAATAAATACCTCAATAGAGGGAATATCCATTATCAAAAAAGTCATAGTTATAAAAATTAGTAGCGATTGCCTTACTCAATATGCTTGCCTATTGCGGATTGGTGACCACAGACCGATGTAGAATATAGGACGTGATGGCTAAAAAAAAGACGCTCTTAGCTAAGTGTTCAACGATAGCACAGCAATAAAATTAATCGCGCGTGAATACTTAATTTTTTTATCACAAAATTAGTACATAACAACTTATAGGAACATGCCCCTTTGGTGGTTTAGTTTTGGCCATTTTCTTCCAAAATAACATCACCTTAAGTTGCCAAAAAATAAATCAATGGCCCGAGACGCTGCGCTTGCACAACTCATTTGATCGATGTCGACTATATAAGATATAGTTAGTTTCCAGACTCTACTAGAATTCATATAGTGGTGACAATGTCAACGCAACTTGGACGGAGCGAATCCCGCGCAATGTGACAGCCGTGAAGGCTGCGTGACGTCATACATCGTCATTACTCCCTACACTAGGGCTGGTAATGCTAACACGTGTAAGAGGTTTGTATAAACACTTTCTATTAAGTACAAGGTATCGCAATAAGTCGCTGCGAGCAAACGAATAAGGCTATTAATTAACATAAACTGAGATGAACAACATAAAAGTCGACAATTGACAGATAGATCTAAAAATAAACCGGTTACATGGGTACTTCCTTCCTCATTAAAAACAAGTAAAGTCAACAAAGTAGTAAATTGCACATCAGCTGCATTTAACTTTACTGTAACATTAGCAAATAAAAACTGACTAAGGCCGCGTCTCCACTAAATGAACAGTGAGCGGCTGACTGTTCGCTGACACTGACTCGTGAGTGGCGTATATTGCACTTCAAGATTCACCTCATCCCACCTTTTTTTTTTATATTGCACTTCAAGATTGACCTCATCCCACCTGATGTTAAGTGGTAATGAGATCCTAGCTTAAAGGCGACAAGTACATAATAAAGCTGTTACTGGACTTGTCGCCCTTACCTTGAGGGCTTGACCCCTGCTACTAATGTATTAGGGGATTGGGAGGCAAAATGGAAACAAGCTGTCAGCTTACTATTCTTCTAGTGGGGACTCGCCCTTTGTCTTATCATCAGTACTTATCTATGCAAGCCGATGACGACAATGACCACGAATACTTTGTCATCTGGTAGGGCCGGTCAACTCACGACAACATGCATAAATGCATAGGTATCGTAGACTACTATGAATTGACACCCAATTATGTGGTAGAACTAGCGGTTTGTATGAATATTTGAATACCAAATGATTAGTTACTCAGAGTTATAGTGTCACTTATGTTCATAGAGGGAATATTATGATTTGGAACATGCTTTTATTAGCTCCACCTGTATGTGTCGTACGTGAGCTTCTTTTTAACGAATTCGTTGGGATTTGGATCCGCAATACAAGGCTAGATTAAGAAAATTGACAACCTCCGTAGCCGAGAGGCGAGCAAGCCGGAATTTAGCGTCGCGCCATCTTTGAGGTCCCGAACTCGTTTCCTGATTGGGTTAATATGGAAAACGAACTTTTCGATGGTAACTCGAGTCTATTGCAGTACCGTCGTTCATCCTGATTTCTGTGGCAGAAGTGCTTTCGCTACTTGCCATAGAATCAGAACCAAGGATAACCAAGGAAGGTCGTTGTCCAATGTTTAAAACGCGCATGCCTAATGTGGATTAGTGATCATTAAAAAATTTACCGGTGACAGTAGACCACGTACAAATATTTGATAAAGCTTTTTCATTACCTTAAGATCGCCAGAATTGAATAATTCCTCATATATTCTCAAAACGAGAGAAGGAGTAAAGTTACCTCAAACACTCTTTTAGAAATAAAACAAAAAAAGGGCATTTTGATTTCTTTTTATTTTACAGCATTATCCTCGTAAGGCCGAATGCCCTTTTAAAGCCAGATACAATTGTTATTCAATTGTATCTGGGTAACTGGGTCTTAAAGCACATTTTTGAGTTTTTTTTTATTTATAGGATTATTATAAGTATTTAAAGCAATTGTGATTGCAAACATTGTTTGATCTTAGTATATGTATTTGGCAAAAATATGTTAATTTAAATGTCATTTGAAGATCTTAATTTAACTCATCTAATTCATCTTGTTACAAAGTCTTGTAGCCTACGTCATGTATTCTGTCAACAGTAAATTAATTCACTTTGTAATAAACATGCAAAATGTTTACAATACAGATTAAAGTCTATAACACAAAGTTTGTGCCTGACGACAGCTGTGCAAATAAATAACTATTATTACAACTATAAATTATAATATTAACCAATTCGTATTCTGTATGCACATAACTAATTGGGGATTTGCAAGCAACAACATGGGCGCTACTCCTATAAGACAGTAAAGATACATTTCAAACAGCGAACAATTTTTCCTAGGTAGGAAAATAATTGAAATAATTCAAATTGTATAACGCAGAAAATTATTTATAACACAATAAACATATTAATACTACCATCAAAATATTTCCATTCCAAAAAAAAAAAAATATCTAAATCGGTTACATGAAGGATTTATCGCCAAATAAGTGTGAAAGATACAAATATATATATATATATATGTTTTTTCATGGGAGAGGAGACATATCCGAGAAGGATGGTTGAATTAAAAAAAAACTTTTTTTTAAGTCCAAGTTAAAATCAACTAACATGAAATGTACAGTGTCATAAACACTACAATCCATTTATTATCAGATCATCCATTTTGAAATCTGTCCCGACCTTGTCAAATGAAAACAAACTATACCTACCATTTGCAGTTCGATATAGTTAGCTCTTATTAAACTCGTTTAATCTAACTTAATTAGCGGTAATAAGAAGGATCTTACGATTAGAACTATTTATTAGGGAAACACAAAATTCATCGATAACAGGGTATGCATTGCAACCAATGTTAACTCTATTTCGGTGAGACAAACAGATCATAATTCAAAATAACCACTTTTTAGGAAATTCATATGAATGCTTACATAGTTTATACATATTATATCATGCCAAAATAATATTTGAATAATGTTTGTGTGTCTACTTGCTCCCATCAATCTCTTAAACGCCTAGATCGATTTTGACGGTACTTCCAAATATGTTCTTAAGTATAAAGAGTAATATACGAAAGTTCTGTTTAAAAATTTAATACATTTTTATTAATAATAATCTATATAAGTTCTACGCAGGCTAAGTCACTGGTACATCTATCATATATCTAAACTGTTTCTTTACTATTCTCTCTACACTGTGATATCGTTAAATGCAAGTTGGGACAGCGTAATTGCAATGCAGTGATTTTACCATTTACTTACTTGTTATGCGATCATTTTGAGACCGTGATGACAGCCTGTGTGCAATAAATTAAATGCTAGAGGTATTGTAATTGAAAATTATAAAGTTACGCCTTGTTTGACGTCTATTGTACCCTGCTTAAGATAGGTGGTTTAGTGTTTAAAATAATAATCACAATAAGCCTTATTAAATAATAATAAATAAATATTTGACAACATGACATATATTGGTTCAATTCAGTGATAAGAAACTTAAACACCTGTGTTACAGAAATCAGAAACAACGACAGTATCACAACACCCAGACCCAATGATTGAATGCTATGTATAACATTCCGAACACGACGGTAGAATACTTAATTTTTACTGACGATTCGTAAGTGCTTTTGTGAATAAAGATGTTTTCTATTCTATTCTATAATATCTTAACCACTTGGTTATCTAGAACGTAAACTGTCAATGGTTAATATTCAAACTCTTTCCATAGCAAAAACAAAGATGACGGATAAAAAAATCTCGTAGCATTAATTCCACTTGTTGTTCTTTGTTTGAGTAATTGAGTTTTAAAATATTTTGTTCCTAAGATGTTTTTATGTAAAACATTGAATTTTGACGGTTTTGAAGTCGACACTGATTTCAAAACTAAGGTTTTGAATTTAATTCATAATAGGTACATAAAATACATATATGTTTAAAATGGAACGAGAAAGTCTTAAAAGTTAATAATGCCAATTATGTCAACTAGGGTAAATGGCCCAAGTGGCAGCCCTGAATGCAACCGCGGCCTTGAAGATAGTCACGAAGTTGACAAAACAACGCGGCTGTAGATTTGTTTAATTTTAGTGGAAAACCGACGCGTGAGCGGGACATTAATCAGAGGGACAAATACAATGCTCACTAACATACAGAAGGACAAATGTTAAAAATAATCGTTTCCACCAGATGATAATTATTCTCACAAATTGTCAAAATATTACCGTCTCTGTCAGCTATATTAATAAGTTTAACTCCTTTTGTAATAAAAATTCGCAGTATTTATCTGGTGTTAACTTTTTTTGCAAATTAATAGTTCATACACGTATGTACATATAATAAGCAAAGCTATCTATGAGGTACCGAACCGGTGGTAGCAGAATGTATGTTAATTAATAGATTTGACTCGAAAAAAATAATAATAGCCCCTGATATATTTTTGATCAAAAATCACTGTAATTTCACCTACTAGCTCCAAGTTTTGTTTTTATAGTCATTGAAGAAAATAATATGTTTTTTAATACAATTTTATTGGATACTAATTTCATTATTTATAATTATGGGACATCTCTGCTAATAGATACAGATACCTATTCAGGTGCTTGCTAAAATAGTGACGTTTTTTTATTAGATCAAAGTTTCCAAATAAACGGACAATAGCTAAACGAGTGAAAGAACATATCACGGCGGTCAAAAATCGTCAGACTAATAAATCCGCGGTAGCAGAACATCTGTTAGAAATGGGAGTTAATCATTGGATGGAGTTGTCAGTGTAGTGTGTCGAAGTGACTTCAATAACATTTTGTTATGTGAGAATGTGAGGGTGGATGAAGATTTGCGAGCCTGAGAGTCTTGCCGCCTTCGTCTGTTCGGGGGACCGAACAGACGAAGGCGGCAAGACCAGTCAGCTCGTGACCACGGTTGGTGCAACCTAACCGAAACATCGGGCAGTAAGTAGTTCGTATTAACTACTAATTAAAAATGGTGTCGCGTTTTGACCCGTTAAATTATTTTAAATGTTTTAATCGTTTTTCAAATATTGGAGCCGTGCATTAAAGTTTCCCTTCTGTACCACGAAATGTTGTGATGATGTCGCAATGCAACGCGGCGGCAGTGTAATTGATTTATTACGCAGTATTAGGCTAGAGGCCGGCCATTTGTCAAACGATGTGATTCCGCGGAGTTATGGTGTTACATGATCGATTTGTCATTAGCTTGCTGACGTGTTCCCACGGTGTTTTGAGAGGAACTAGGCTTTCCTGTATTTTGGATTCTTCTTTTTATTTTGGAGTCTTAAGTTGGAAGGTAATTGTCAAACGGGTCTCCTACGTGTTTAACGGTTCCGAAACCGAACTCCACGCCAATTAAATATTAAAAAAACAGAAGATCTCCCCTTGCGGTGCGGGACACGAACCCACGATCTTCACATATCGCGCGTGCTGGTCTTCCAACTAACACACTAATTACTACAAATATGTAGTTAAATAGGTATTGTTTTATTATGTTCGTTAGCATAAACATAAATTTTCCTCGTAAAAGACGTCTTGTGTCCTGGGAAAAATAATAGCGAAATAACCTATTTTGCATCGTATTTCAATCATCAGATTTCCTTACGATTTCAACTCATCGAAAACCCCGCGTGACGTAATGTTAGGGATGACCAATTTCTATCTAATGACAAAATAAAACGCAACATAATATATATTTCTAACTAAAATTTTGTGTGCCACTTGAGTGGATGCTCAAATAAACATTGGAAACAAAAGCAAGACATTTTGATGCATTGATATAATTTTAATGCCTTGGTCTATTTAATTTAAGCAGTAAGCTATGGCCTTGGGTTTGTATTCAAATCTCAAATCGAACAATATGTTAAGGATTTTATTGCTAACGATTGTTGCCAATTCGTGATCAAGTATATCATTATAATAATGTCTCAATTTCAATGACAGAGATTCTCCTGCTTGTAGAAAATAATAGCTGATACTACATGACGTTTTTATATTTCTACAATTTTAATTTATTTTTGTACCAAGTAGGTAGATGTAAAATGTTTATGAACTACCACAGACTTATTGCTCTCAATACACTTTGTTTATATATATTTTACATTTCAAGTTGGTATTTAATCTTCATTGTCATTTTACTTTTCTTATTTTCTTTTTTTATATTGCACTTCAAGATTGTCCTCATCCCACCTGATGTTAAGTGGTAATGAGGTCCTAGCTTAAGGGTGACAAGTACAGCTTAATAAATCTGTTACTGGACTTGTCGCCCTTACCTTGAAGGCTTGACCCCTGCTACTGATGTAGCACCCCCCAGGAGCTCTGGAAACCTTACTCACACACAGGAACACAACAACACAGAAGTGATTGTTATTTGGCTGCGATCTTCTGTAAGGCGGAGGTATTTCACCAGTCGGGCTGCTCCAGTTCGAGCGATAAATCGCTATGCCCTACCTCTCTTAAAACATCATATTTATCACATTCATAATGTGTGAACAGAATATTTATCAAATAAAACAAATCATCTATCTCAATTATACATAAACTTTTTTTTTCGTTGTTACCATTGTTTTACATAGTCTATTCATATAAGTTATGTAACTACAGATGCTCAATTACAGTGCTATATTGTGATGTCCAAATCTCAATTTTCTCAAACACATATGCATGTAAATATTATTTTACAAAACCGCCCGTCCCTAGCTCCGACTCGGCACGCACATTTTCTATGCAAATCTCGATTATCGTAATTGGAATGCCATTTAAGTCCGCACTCAAGAATATTGACACGGCTAAAAAATATGTTTTACACGGTCCCATCGCAAGTCGAATGAGTATGCTAACGAATACAATTATGTATTATGCAAAGTACAGATAATAGACATGATCTGAATCATTATGGAGGATTCAAAACAGACAGTGAATTTAGGTCTCAAATGCTGGGCAATCAAGTATTAACTTTATGCAAAAATGGTTGAAACTGTCAACAAATCTAGTTTCTAAATCGATTAGGGTATCATTTATTTTCGTCTTCTTCGGTGGTTGTTACTAGCATATAACTCTAGATAATATATTTATTACTATATAGGTACCTGCCCTTACCAGCATCTTATAAAGTATCTAGAATATATTACGGCATATCTCTTCCTCAATAGAATAAGTGTACATACTATGAGCTATGTGGCCTGACTATTCCAGCTTTGCAATTCTTAGAGCTATGTCGGTGATTTTAGCGTTACAAATATCCTCATTTCTAAGTCTATCTTGTAGAAAAACTCTTATTGTAGCTCTCTCCAGCGTATTGCGTCTCCATTGGCGTAACACCTTCCTCTCTCACCATTTTAATATCGACACAAATAAAACGCGTGCGACAATTGCTTAATCCAGTATCCGTTTTCATAACATTTGTGCGATTCCCAAGACTGCTAACGCGATGACAAACAATTACGTACGTAAAATCTTTAAAAACACATTCAAAAGTGAATCTTTCGGTAACGTCAGAAGAGCTTAAGTGTTTACATTTATTGCTCATGACTGTACGAGTAGTTGCCTTTTTATTATCTGTCGTAAACCTGCTAATTAGACATCGAGGACAGTTTGTGTGACTGTGTGCGTGATTTATTTCCTTCCCTCTATATCAATCTCGAGTTCACGTCATTACGTAAAGTAATTAAATTAATTTGGGATTCGTCACGGCGAAACATTTTTTATTACATTTGAATGTAGGTATGACAATTTTATGTAAAACATTTTTATATTGCATTTAATTGCGGACAGGTGGGCTTTAATGTATTATCAAATTAAATAATAGTTTTATTAAATGTTTTAACGATTTCTGTGTGCGAGCTGACTCAAACTCAATGCTTGTTTTGAAAAATGAAGCTCGAAAAATTGTGGTGGAGTATCATTTTGTCCGATCAAATAGAGATAGTTTAAGAAATTAACAAACAAAAAGTGGATACCAAAAATGTATCTATAT
Organism: Glyphodes pyloalis; assembly: GCA_037074685.1. Classification (NCBI taxonomy): domain Eukaryota; kingdom Metazoa; phylum Arthropoda; class Insecta; order Lepidoptera; family Crambidae; genus Glyphodes; species Glyphodes pyloalis. The sequence continues at coordinate 13,171,742 of JAYKKO010000007.1, forward strand.
GTGGTAGGTATATCTATAGATTTTTTTTCGTATGTTTTGCCCATGATGTGTCATTAATTTTTAAATAGGTATGCAATCCTGACTTATCTTGGGGCCTAGCAAAGTTGCAGTTATCTAACTAATTTATCGTTTCGACAAGTTCAAAATAAATGGGATTGATATTCTATTTAAAAAAGCCACGTGATCTTTAAATCAATTTAATTTTATTTTAATTTGTCCAAACGATGTTAAAGTTATGCCTCCAGTTTTCTTGGCAAAAACTAAAATTATCAGTAAATTATCAGTAAACTATTATTATATTACGAGAACATTGTATGGAAACTTAAGGAGCGCCGCAAAGTTGATTAGCGACACTATTGTTTTGCCATACAGACGCACTACGTAAAACTACTCGGATGATTTTTGTTCCTGCTACGGAAACTAACACAAAATGCGTAAATAATAACCTCACAAAATGGCTGCCGCATGTTGTTTACCATCGAACACCTCTTATATTCTCGATTAATTCCCTCATCATCTCCACAAAGGAACTTTGTCACGAAGTCTCGTCGAAAAAACTAAATGAACAGACAAAAAACTCGTTCGGTGCGACATGTCTGATGTATTACAGGCGACACACCGGCTACTGTGGGAACTGGGTCGGGCGCGTCTTGATTTTGTTGTGACACGGTGCGCAGGCGCCGCTCCGTAAGACGAACTTGTATAGAGCAAGTCATGAGAGTTTGGTTATTGAAAAGTTATTAGTAAAAAGGCTCGCTTAAAAAAAAAAAAATATTTGCCCCCGGTTAATAATCACACCAATGAACTGACCGCAAAATATGGTTTTCAGTTGTACGACGAATACGAGACGATGAATACTAATTAGGAGCGTAAACCCAGCACACCCAGACCCAAGTTAATTTAAAAATATTCCTTTCCTCCTTGATCGAGAGTCAAACGGAAGATTTTTAAACGGTTTTATTTAGCTCACGCCGTTTGTTTTATTATTTTTATGTATTTATTTATTTACTAATTACAAACATTATAATTTAGTACAATTATAAAATAAAATGCACAGTCACCAAATATATCAACATTGTTGTTTTTGTTTAAATATTTAAATAGTATACATTTTAATATATTTGTTTTAATATTTTTATCCAGAATACGCTCCAAGATTGGTTCAACTACGAGACACGTTTTAGGCGCCTATATTACCACACTACCGATTGCTTTTGGACGAGGGAAATCTGAGGGCTGAAATAAAAAAGTGGTAATAAAATTGTTTCAACTTCTCAACATCGCTCGCTCTTATCACTCAAATCGACGCGCAAGCTTGACATATCTCAAGTAATTAGAAAGAAGTTCCAAAACGAATCGAATACGTGACTCGATCTCGATCTGAGACTATCTGGTGACTGGCCGATACTGGGACGATGAGACAATCGATTCGAGATACTATTACCCGTGGTACGGGTCATTAGACAAATCGATGTTATGTTACCATCTAGGCGAGTGTGCTTAGAACAAGAGATAATGAAGCTGGGCCCTAATGCATCCTGGCTCGAATAAAGTTGTATGCCTATCTATCGGTATTCTTAACGAAGTTGTGTTTGTTCAAATCGCCTGTTCAGCCTATTTAGATCACAATATTTTTTTTGGTCACCGAGATTTGGGTGAAATTAGCATTGAGACATGTATTCTCGTTGAAAGGGAAAAGTGGTATCTGCATACTGCAAACTACAAAAATACATTTTGATATAGTACGATCAAATGTTCCAAACAGTTTGGACTTTGCACCTGTGTTATGTCGTGCGCATAAGAACTTCTGAAGATCCATTTTTTCTATTATTTTTGGGTAATATTCTTTTTTAAGAACAATTGAACTTTGTGTAGTGTCTTTTTATAAGAAAGTTGTATACATCGCGTTCATCATAAAAATAACAATATTATTTTTCTAATATATATATAATATATGATACCATTACCGATACAGCTGTCAATCATCCAATTACGTGAATTCACATCAGTGTGTAAGCGGGAAATGCTTGCAGTGGAATATTCGTTTTTATACCCATGACTTAAGTGCTTTCCAAAGTTCGAAATTATTTTAACAGACTATTTGTCGGATATGTATAAATGAAAGCACTTTTACCTAACCTGGGGGTCTACTCCCAAAAACGAAACGAACAAACGAAAGGTTTCGTTTTTGAAGATTAATCAAAAGAATGCGAATTAAAACGTGGTTTTTGATTTGTATAAATAATATTTTGTTTTTTGATAACGCTTTATCCGCATTCAAAGTAAGTTGGTTGCGATTTTGAGAATCAAAAATTGCTATCCGTCGTCGGATTCGACATATTTCGTTTTTGGGAGTAGGCCTACTGATCTGATAAAATTGGTTAATGGATATTAATATCATGATGATTTTGAATATGGATATGAGACATCATCTATTCACTTGCCTCCTACGTACAGTATGTCTTGTGCTCGATGCCAATATTTGAAAAAGAGCCGATATTACGGATAGTAATAAATTATACGAGACGTAAACTAAAAACGACCGACGAACGACTGATGGCACCTGGTATTGAAAATAAATTATGGAACGGCATTAACGGTTCGTAGTCGGTTGGAGAAAAATTGATAGTCATTTCTGGCACATTACAAATTTAAAATATTGGAACCGGGCATTAGTGTGCTTGGGATCGGTGCACCTTAACTTCGTCAACTCTTAATCTTAAAGGAAACTTTAGTTTTTTTTTTGTGGCGACACAGTTTGTATACATTGGACGACATTTTTTATGACTTAAGTTAGCGGGACAATCAAACGGTATGACGGTAAACTTTATTGGGTGACCGAAACAATTGTGACACGAGTATTTTAAGGTCGTGCTATGACACAGTATTCTAACACATAAGGATCCAATAAAACCGACAATACTTGTAAAAAGTCAGTCAGTCAGTTATGTAACTCAGTTAGTTATTTTAGCGTAAACAGTTGTGAGATACATGATTGTTAATTCCATACTTATGGGACCTTCTGTCTTAAGTTGGAAGGTAATTATCAAACCTATCAACTTCGTATAGTGAAGTGACAATATTAAAAATATTTTACGTTTTAAGTAAATATATTGGACTGTCATTCTCAACAAACTGTCGTACTCCGTAAGGGTTAAATTGCATGACAATCATCTATTTGGGCAGCAAGCAAACATATTAAAACACGATTGCTGAAAAATGCAAGTAAAGCCGTGAGCGTATACTAAAAGTGCAAAATATTAATGAATTGTTAATAAAATCTATTTTGGCTAAACTATTTGTTTTGTGTATTATAACATATAACACCTGGCTGTTTTGTGTATTATTATGTAAAAAAAAAAATTTTTCGACCAAATAATTCCAAATTCAAAATAATGTGTTCGAACTTTGAAGTTGTTGGAAACAGTTATTAGGACTTAACCTGAAATATATTTACAACGATCCAATTTATTACCACTACGACAGCAAAGCTTTCAATCAAAATTAGTCGCTTGCAGAAAAAAAATAAAACACGTGTCGTGAATTCATGGCTCGCGATGATTCTGCGTATTCGGTACAGGAAATTAAAAAGTTTTTAATTTATTTTTGTCGTTTTGTTTCTGTAACATTCCATGTTGACCAGAGATGATATCAGCCAATTGACGATAGTGAGTACCTACGTACGAGAACATATCAACCTACTCTGATCTGTCGAATGGATGTTGAATCTTTAGCGCCTGAAAATTAAGTAGAAAATCTGATGAACTTAAATACATCTGTATGTCACCGTCTGTAAGCTCAACGGCACATTACAGGAAACACTTGCCGTTCTTATTTCTACGACATTAGGGTCGATAACAGCTTAAAAGTGTATAGTTTGACGTATTTTTGATTTTATAAGTTACATAGATTTGCAATATTAATACTTAGTTTAGATGTAACAATAGTAGAAACAAATAAGAGAGGTAGGGCATAGCGATTTTTCGCTCGAACTGGAGCAGTCCAACTGGTGAAATACCTCCACCTTACAGAAGACCGCAGCCAAATATCAATCACTTCTACATTACTAGGGTTCTACATTAGTAGCAGGGGTCAAGCCTCCTTACTTGTCGCGCTTAAGCTAAGAACTTATTACCACTTCACATTAGGTGGGATAAGGTCAATCTTGAAATGCAATATAAAAAAATGTAAAACGTAGGTACGTAAACGCAGTAAAAGATAATAATCTTACCAATATTATAAAGGTGAAAGTTTATAATATTGGTAGAAAAAAAAAAATAAAATAAAAACAAATGACCTAAATTGAAAAAACTACTAAATAGATTTAAAAGTTAACATGAAATAACATGGAAAGTAAAAAACTTATCATTGTTTAAAAAATACCAAAGTAAACGTTCTACCGATAAACAATTATTGTAAGTCTTTTAATCTGGCAAAGAAAACTACCAGAAAGTATCTTAAGAGCTTTTGAAGCTAAAACAGAAATTTAACACTGTCTCGTCACCTTAGAAAGAACGACACGGTTCGTAAATTTTCTCCTCGTCTATTTTATGTAACAAACATAATTGCATTAAAGAAACAAACAAATCACCTAATTCGTATCACAAAAGCAGATGTCTCTGAGAATAGACCCCGGCATAGAGAAAAGAAAGAACTGCTCTCGATTCGTTTCGACCGCGACGCATCTAAATAGGTTATTACGTCCAATCGTCATCAAAGATGGCAGATAAGTCTAATTTGACAAAATCCTGCGCCCGACTCTCGAGTATTCAATCACACGAGATAAAAATAAAATTATACATCCGAAGACAATTCTCACTTTGAGATGGCGGCAAAAAGAAGTATCAAGCGGCATGGCTCATATCATTTATCAATCTAACATGGCGTAGCAGCGGGTGGCTTCTATTAAATTCATTCGTTCAAAGTGTACATGAGAGAGGCTCTGTTCTTGCCTTGTTGGTTTTGAAACGTGTTGCCTTCAATAAAGGTGCGGTAATATGTCGACCACTCAGTCATGTGCGCTGACTGAAGGGAATACGGATGGACAAAGGTAAACGACCAGGAGACTTCGAAATGGTTCTTGCTCTTATATATTTTAGATCATACTTATCATTAGCTTATACATTTTTAACTTTTAAGCTAGGCGTTTAGCAAATTTCCCGCGAGGTACCTTTTTTCAAGGATAAAACCATAGTTATATACATTTGCAGGTTCCAGATAAGGCCTTAAAACGGGCAAAGAAGAGTTAGATATCACCATATTAATGTAGTTTTGTAAAGTTTGTCCTTAGAAAAATGTAAATGAAACCAGTGCTTAGGAACTAATGCTGCCTGTACAGCCTCTTGTTTGCATTAGTACATTGATTTTCCAGCTTCAAACTGTGCAGCGTGTCTTTGAATCCTTCATCAGAGAATCAAGCCATAGTTTTTATAATGGGTACTGGCTTTATGCAGATTGGTGATCAGAAACCCGCTGTATATTCGACAAACCCAACACCTGGGACTCAAACAGAAACCCGAAATCATAAGCAATTTTTGAAAACACTAATAAATATGGACTCGATTAAATCTCCAACGTTTGCCTCGTATAATGGTTGTGTGTGACTTAACCTTTCTCATTGTCTAGCTTGTGGAAATAAATAAACAGGTTAAACTCGATTCAAACCGCTGGTACATTCATTTAAAAAACTTCTTTTTGAGAATAAAATAAAAAAATACTTTAATTCATAATTTTATTTCGATAAATCTACTTCCAAAGCTTTTTATGAATGCCTTCTTTGGATCACTTTTAATAGAAAAATGCATTTACCACGCATGCATTTAATAACACTTAGATTACTTGCTACCATTACTAATCCCAGCAAAAACAGTCATAATAAAAACGCGAATCCATCTCATTATTTCCAATTTATATCCAATATCAAAAGCGTCAATATAGTTCAATATCGTTAACGGCACTGCCATTTGTCATACCGGCATCAATTTTGACGAATTTCTCACGCCCTGCATTGCTGTGGCATAAAAACTAAAATATTAGATGATATTCAAGTATAAGGTCACTTACACAGTTTGAAGCTGGAAAATCGATCTAATGCAAACAAGAGGCCGTAAAGGCAGCATTTGGTTCCTAATTTCTGGTTCCGTATAAATTTTTTTGTCAAGTACTTTATGAGGCAGGCGTCTTGCCTGAGTCTTCGTTCTATTTTATTTAACGAAGATTCCTAAGAGTTGTATGCTTTAAAACAGTTATGAGGAAAGGAAAATAGCGAACTATATACATTTTTCTCCTGTCACACAAAATTTACAAGAAAGTAATTAATTATGTTTAGAGATAGCTTAAAAATTGCAGTTCAATGTTAATTCTTAAACCTATTCTGTTCAATTGCATGAATGCTTTAGTCATAAAGAGTTCTGTTAAAATGACTATTTTTATCATACAAAGAAAAAAATACGCTTCAAAAAAAATTTGGCTTCTGTAAACGTTTTCTTTTACACCACTGAATTACTGCACTGAATGATCTGGGAAAGGGTGAATGAAATATACTGATGGACTGGTTAGATAAATTCAATAGAGTTATTCATTCAAGAACTACCCATCCCGATTATATAACAAAACAAAAGAGATCTACAGGTTATGCAACTGCTGGATTAGGATTCGTAAGTTCAAGCTACAATCACAGCTTAACCTGCTAGTATACTTTGTCAACATTTTTTTTTTTTTCATTTATTTAAGGCAACAAACAGTCATGTACATACATAGCACTATTATTACGTTGATTATATTTAAAGACCTATAGTGCCTGTAATTAGACATTTACAATATTTGAACTTTCAATTTTGACTTAATGAGCTGCTCTAGAACCAGAACATGAACATAAATTTAAGCTACCGTTTTCATATAGCAACCGCTGTACCCTAATAAAACAAGGTGCCCACAACGGCTCGGTACAAAAAACAATTATCTACATTCACGACATTTGGATTTTTTGTGAGCTCAATCTTAGAGTTGTTTCGACATAGTGACAGTATTCATTTCACTTTACATTAGCTTCGTGCTCGTCGTGGGTATATCTATGGGAAGAATTTAGTTTCGATACAACCTTATTATGTGCTCGATAGAATTCAAAATCAGAAATAATTTGACGTGTTCATGTCGTTGGATGTTGTGTGTTTTTACGACCATGGATTTTATATGGAGATATTGAATTTATCATGAGTAGTTGTTTAAAGTCACAGGTCGTCGTTAAATTTTATAATTTTAGCAACTGTCTTGAAGCTTTTACACATATAACTGATTCTACTTTGTAATCTTCTCTGCATTAAGAGTTTTCATACCTATTCCAATATTACTACTATGCAGGTTTCTCATCTCAAGTCATTGACTCAGTTGTATATAAAACTATTAATATAAAATAAATTGAAATGGACAGACGGAATTGCCATCTATTATTCGTTAATTTAAAGTATCAACAGCTTTACACCAGAATAAACTCAGCGATTTCGAAAACAAACCATTTCTTCTAACCCGTTCTTGTGAATTGTCATATTCTGGAGAGAGAATCATCGGAAGTAAGCGTATTACTGAACTCAGAAACAACAAAGGTACAAGCCTGGGGCAATGCAGAAAAGTTCATTTTCCGTAATGACCCGATTGGAAATCGAACTCAGGACTCAGATATGGCGCGACGAAAAAATTCGGCCTGCACGCCTTTCACTAAGCAGAGCTTTGTTTTGAACATTTAAATTTTATAAAATTGATTGCAAGGATATATCTGTTATATATCTGAGTATAGCTGAGTCTTCTCTTCTACTACCTCATATTCTAGGTATAATAAGGTTCTACCTCATACTTACAGCTTTAAATTTTATGATAGCTTTAATAATGAAAGTACTTTCAAACTCCTATCCATATTAGGTCACCCGAACTTTTCATATAAAATTGAACCTTATCACTAATTTCTCAAGATCGGTTGTGTATTCCCAAAGCTAGATGGGAACTTAAATTTCATATAAGTCATTTGTCTAAGCACGGGTCAAGGGGTGTGATTCGTCCCATGTTAATCAATGTACGGACAGATGAGATGATCAATTATGTTATGTAAATCGTCCGTGTAACAAGTCTCGTTGTTTATTGGTCTCGTCTTAAATCAGGTACCGTTAGGCTTGTCAAACAAACGACTAATATTGTGAAATTTGATCTAGACGATGCATTAAATAACATTCAGGTAATACATTTAATTTCTATTCGGAGATTATATCGTGTAGGCAATGCTACAGTGCGTGAAGGTTTTGCTTCAAATGGTCTAGTGTCCTGATGGAGTGGATATTAGGAAATTTTAGTCGGAGTTGTAAACCTTAAGCTGCAACGACAAAATTACTAGCGGTAACTTCGTACACGTGGAGCTAGTTTGTTTAAGCCCCAAAAGGGGGTTAATTTTAAAGATACATTATTACACTTCCGCGCCATCTATACAGCGTACCGACATATTAAATTTCTAGTCTCTTACTTCAATCATATAAGATTTTCATACAAATTTCTTGGTGACCAGAATGCGGGAAAATACCTCGGCGAACGAATCAGTGTGACCATTCAAAGTGGTCAGGTAACTAGTATTCTGGGCACCCTCAGCACGTTAGGGTGCTACACGCTGGAGTGGACTAGCTTTTGTAAATATTCCATCCATCCATCCATCAGCCTCTTTTTGTCCACTGCTGGACATAGGCCTCCCCTACAGAACGCCACAACCCGCGGTCCTGCGCTATCAGCATCCAGCGGCTCCCCGCACATCTGACGATGTCGTCAGTCCATCGTGTTGGGGGCCGCCCCACGCTGCGTCGTCCGGTACGTGGTCGCCACTCGAGGACCCTCTTTACCCAACGGTCGTCGGTCCTACGAGCGATGTGGCCTGCCCATTGCCACTTCAGCGTGCTAACTCTTCGGGCTATGTCGGATACACCGGTCCTTCTACATAATATTATGTACATATTATTTTATTGTTTTTATTAATTATGTTTGTCTATAGTTTTCTTAATGTTTTTAGTTTTTATTCTTTTTTTTATGTTTGAAATCAGTTTTTTAAATATGTATTTACAAACGACATAAAAAAAATATTGAACTGTTTGTTCTAGTATTCATGACACATGCTTAAGCTGTTTACTTAACCCAATGTAGGTGCTATCGTCTGATATTATTAATTTTATTTTTTTAAATATAAACTTTGAAATTAAAAGAAACCAACTTCAATGAAAATTAACTACCTATGTACATCTAGGAACCGCAGTACGATGATGCCTCTTTGAATGGCGTCATGTGTTGTTTATCAAGTGATCCACATCCTGTTGGAATAGTACACAAATCGGATGATATCCACTCGACTCCATTCATGAGTCATATAAATACATAAGAATACGAATTGAGTATTTAAATTACGGTATCCGGCTAAAAATAAAGATGCGTGCTTGAGATTTTGCTGCGTTGGTGATACGCTATTTTAATAAACAGGTTACTGTGGAAATCGATATAATGTACTTAATCCTATTGGGTACTTCTTACTTTAGAAGTAGCTCAAAAGATATTTAGTTGATAAAAAAACAATTAGTTTGAGGTTGCAACCATTTTGTACTTATTTAGAAAGAGTAAGAGTGAAAAATAGCAGCTTACGGAAATTTAAGTGCACGAGTTTAATTCGTTTATGATTGCTTTTTAATAAAATAAATGACTTCTCCATTATAAGGTATTATTTAATCACATACGTACTTAGAACTTGAATTTAAATGTACCTAATAATATTTCTTGCAAAGATATTGTGTATGCGTAGTTATTTTTTTCTGTATTATTTTTTTGTTACATCTCAATCTTACTCTATTGCCGTAGTTATTGATTAAAACTCGCTGCTATTTTTTTCTATTATCAGAGTATATATAATATATAATATGTTTTTTTAGCTCAAATCATCTAAATTTGTTAATAGCAGTTTTAACTTTATTCGTACCTCTCTCTTTAGGACAAAGTTAAAATTAAAGCTGGCCGATTAAAATGAAGGTTCAGCCTTAATTTTAAACAGCCAGCTAACTATACCAAAAAAGTTTAGCTTGCAATCGAGGTTGTTTTATTTTTAGCTAGAAGCCCTCGGCGGCACTTGTACGATGCCCATTTATTAAATTTTAGCCGAACAGTTCAATAATCATTTGAACATTTTAAATTATTTTTGTATTAGGTATATTTTGTATTTAACAGTAGAGACTTATCAATTACCTCTTACGTACCATCCGAAGCACGGCTAATCAACAAAAACGTTACTTACTGATCTAATCTCAAGACATTTTCGCAGTTACTACATTATTCTCGGAAATGTCTTGACCACTCTTTAAATGCCTTATCCCTTAAATCTCATCTATTTATACACGATACTGTAATAGGGCCATAGTTAGTCACCAGTTTCGTGATTTAGTCATATCCACAGACGTACGGCCGGACGGCGTGTAATTGTAGTCGTGAAGTCCTGATACCAACTTTACGTAAATGCCTGGTATGATGTGACTAATCGACAGACTGTTTCCATTGACCTAACTATGAGTTTAGGTTAGCTTTGACGGGTCACGAACATTTCAAAAACTCGTCTGCAGGTGAAAACTGTTTTCTTTCGCTTTCGGCTTTACTGGGTTGTGGGGAAAAGTACTGTTTTAATATTTGGTTTATGGAGTCACGTTTTGTAAAAATCTTATAAGAGTTCCTCCCAGAAATGAATGTAGTGATGATTAACATGTGTAAAAGACTTTCCTTTGAAAAGATAATCTGTGCAACCTATAAACTAAAGAATACTTTTAAACCAAAATAATGGGAATTAAGTCAAAGGCAATGGCTATAGAATGTGTCATGAATTAAATAAATTGAACCGCTTTTTTATTCGTAACAATATTCTCATTTGTTAGGTATGGAATATGCTCCTATAGTTTTTATTTCTGGAAATGTATTAGGCGCCTTCAAGACTTATTTTGTACACATTAAGAAATTCACTAGATTTTCTGCGATAATTCATCAAATGGGTTGCAATATTTGCGTTTGTCATTCGTTTCACTTGTAGCGACTCTCCGCTAATTTTCATTTTCTTAGAATTCTTATATTAACCAACCTCATTTGTAAATATTGCATCTTTTAATTTTTTCAGAAAAGATATAAAGGTTAAGTCGGTTGTGCAAAATGATTTATCCATTTTAATCGCAAAATTTGATGTGTTCTTTATTTACCACTTGTACTCTTTACGCATTTCATCCATCCTTCGCTACTTCTCTGTAAATATAAATTGTGTTTATAAAAACTTTCCGAGTAAATATTAGTGACTTACTTTAAACACCACACCTATCGCTACACATTAATATGAAAATGTAGTTAACGTCCGATATTCTGAATCAAGTGAAAAGGGATAAGAACGCCTAAATTGTACTAAAATATGTCTGTAAAACCAATTTCTGTAATTATTTGATTGCGGGCTGCGCTTGGATACAGCTTCGTATACGACACGCACAGTATAGCAAAGTAAGCAGTATATCATTTATAATCTATGAGTTAAAATTTGTGATTTAAAATTGGAGCATATCACATTATACCCAGCGAACTAAATACCCTAACAATAAATCTTCACTTCTCTAAGCTCTGAGCTGATTGACAATCAAATCATAAATAAACAATGCCAAACCTGTCACGCTCCCCCCCCCCCTAAACAAATCACTTAGTATGTCTGACTCTGATGTTAATAGAGCCGGATCGCTCTCGGTTCCTATAGAAGATTTTACGCACATCACCCAGCGTGACAACAAACGACGTCGAGTCACAGACGAGACTCCGTGTGCTGAAACATCTGACCTTAGGACAATTATCCGAGAGGAGTTGCAAGGAATTATGACCTCTCTGCAACACCAACAGAACTCGCGCATGGACACACTGGAAAAACACATAACAGAAATAAAAAGCCAAAACGATACAACCCATAAGAAAAACCTGGATATAGAAAAATCGATTGAGTCTGTAACTGCCAAAATTGAAGATGTTCAAGCGACTATATCATGCATGGAGGAGGACCGTAAACAACTAGTGTTGCAGATTACATCTATTGAAGCGAAATGTGACATGCTTGACAGACTATCACGCAAAACTTGTATCCAGATCCGGAATGTCCCTAAACAGAAAGGGGAAAATAAAGAAAACCTATTCAACATGATAAAAAACCTATCGACTACCCTCGAAATAAACATAGAGGCTGCCGAGGTCCGTGATGTCTACCGAATGCCTTCAAAACCGGATCAGACTTCCACAGGAATCGTAGCGGAATTTTCCTCAACCCTACTTAAAGGAAGATTTTTAACCGCAGCAAAAAATCATAAGGCTAACTCTATAAGATACAAAACGGAACAATTAAACTCATCTCACTTGGGACTGGATGGCTCCAAAACTGAAATATACGTATCGGAGCACCTAACTCCTCTTGCATCTCGGTTGTATTTCTTGGCTCGAGAATTCCGAAAAACCATGGGATATGACTATTGTTGGACCGCAAACGGCCTTGTTTACCTAAGGAAAAAGCAAGGCGAACCCTACATCCTAATAAAAAGCGAAGCTCAACTGCAGCAGTTACGAAGCAAGTGACTAGACAGATTAGGTAAAACAGGCTGTATCAACCACTTAATTATCATTTATATCTTAAAACAAATACGCATACACAAAAAAACATTCACACTAACTTACTATTACACCCACTACACGAAGGAAATATATAAACGGACCACAATTAACTCGCTACATACACAACACACTTCTCTTGGATCTAAAAAGTATCTTACTTTCCCGAAACTTCTTACCACAATATTAAAGCTAACCCATTTAATACCAGATGGATAATCAACAATTGTTTGATGAAATAGAGAAATCATGTTCTGTTTCCTGTAAGTTAATTGATGATCCTAAATTACTCGAACGCGATCTAGCCGGATTCTCAAGCGTTGAAAAGGGCAGATTTAACATAATTTCTATAAATGTAAGAAGTGTCAATAAAAATCTAGACAATTTTTTGATATACATTGCTGGTCTTAATGCAGAAATTCACATAATCGTTTTATCGGAGTGTTGGTGTGATGAGAACTCTGTCCCCCCATCCATTGATGGCTTTTCTTTACACTTTACTAAAAGGAGTTTTAACCAAAATGACGGCGTCATTATGTACATTAATAATAATATTAAGGCTTCTGTCCAGGAAATAGAATTAAGCGACGCCAACTGCCTTTCTGCTCGAGTAGGTAATATGACTGTTATTGGTATCTACCGGCCGTTCTGTTTTAAAGATCCATCCAACTTTCTTAACTCATTAGACACATATCTTACAACCACAAGAACTAGAAATGTAGTAATCACAGGTGATATTAATATCAACACCATAGACCCAAACAATTCCCATGTTGGAGATTATTTAGAGATCATAGGCTCGCACGGCCTTCAAAATACTATTAATATACCTACCCACGGAAGCACATGCCTCGATCACATCATGTGTAAATTAACTGGTCCCTTTCAATCCTACGTGCTACAGGCAGATATCACTGATCACTACCCGCTGTTCTTAACTATTGCTTCTTCACTTGCACCCAACTCAAAAACTATAAATTCAATTACAAGAACCAAAATAAACTACGATTCAATAGCAGCAGCTATAAAATCCCATGATTGGAACCCTTATTTGGCAATTACTGATCCAGATTTAGCAGCTACCTCCTTGATTACAACACTGCAGGACCTCATAGTTCTTAACACCAATACAGTAACTTTCACCAAAAGAAATAGGCCGCTAAAACCATGGATTACACAAGGTATCATTAAATGCTTTCGCAAGAGAGACCGTCTTCACCAATTAGTAAAAAAATATCCCACTGACTTTAACCTAAAATACCTATACAAAAAATACCGCAACACATGTAATGAGACCGCAAGGTCACTAAAAAATAACTATTATCGAATCAAACTATTCCAAAACAATAAAAATAATAAAGGTACTTGGGAGACAGTTAAGGAAATATGTAATTTAAAAACCAACCGAACTCAAGCAGACGCATTATTGGGGTTATCATCTTCACCCCAGGAATCTCTCGATGCTGTCAATACGTTCTTTACATCTATCGGTGGAGACCTGGCACGTGACATATTAAATAAATTAAATATTTCTGAGTCGCAACTGTTAAAGAGGCACAGCACTTCCCCTAATGCAAACTCAATGTTTTTGTACCCGGCAGATTTTATTGAGATAGATAAAATTATACTAAAACTTAGAACCAATAGCTCGCCAGGAATAGATTCCATTCCCACGATTATTATTAAAAACTCACATGAAATTCTGTGTTCTATCATATCCCACCTGTGTAATCTGAGCATGTCTACTGGACGCTTCCCTGCTATATTCAAGAAGGCTGTGGTTGTTCCTGTCTACAAGGGTGGTGGGGTGGATACTGTGTCTAACTATCGGCCCATTTCTTTGCTTAGTACTATTAGCAAAATAATTGAGAAGGTACTAAATAGCCGTCTTACTAACTTCTTAGAGAGCAACCACCTATTAGCCGAAAATCAGTATGGATTTAGAAATGGTAAAAGTACTGAAGACGCTGTTATTTCCCTTACTAATACAGTAACTGAATCACTAGACAGAGGCAAAAAATGTATTGCTATCTTCCTTGACCTAAAGAAAGCGTTTGACACGGTGTCCATTCCTTTGCTATTGTTAAAATTGGAGGAGCTCGGAGTTAGAGGTTCTGCCCTTGATTGGTTTAGGGACTATTTAACGGACAGAAATCAGGTCGTCAGGGTCTCTAATACTCTCAGCAACATATCAACGGTCACCTATGGAATTCCTCAAGGTAGTACCCTCGGTCCAACGTTGTTTTTGGTCTATGTTAATGACCTGTGCAAAATTGGTATTACTGGGGGTAGGACGCTGGCTTTTGCCGATGACACCGCTTTAATATTCCAGGGAGAATCGTGGTCACAGGTTCGGAAATCAGCTGAGGATGGACTAAAAAAAGTTATGGGTTGGCTAGATGACAATCTTTTAACAATCAATGTACCCAAAACAAAATACATCTGCTTTAGGATAACAGCCGCTACCGAACCTCCGGGGCATTTTCAGATTAACGCTCATAAAAGTAGTTGTAACCAAATAGATAGCCAGTTCCCTTCTTGTAATTGTCCAAAATTAGAGCAAACGAATAGTCACAAATACTTAGGTATTATAGTAGACAATAACCTAAGCTGGCAACAACATATTTCTGCAACCAGTAAAAGAGTACGCAAGCTTTTGCATATCTTTAAAAACTTGCGTGAATCTGCGGACCTAAAGCTTGTCAAAAATGTGTACTATGCTCTTTGTCAATCCCTGCTATCATACTGCATTCCTGTATGGGGTGGTGCCGCCACCTCTCACCTCTTGGAGCTTGAAAGAGCCCAAAGAGCAGTCATTAAAGTTATGCTTCACAAGCCCCGGAAATATTCAACCAACAAGCTTTACTCGGAATCCCAATTACTTACAGTCAGACAATTGTTCTTCTACAACTCAGTTCTTCGTCATCATAAGTCAATCGATCCCTCTATTATATCCCAAAACAAAAGACGACCCCGGACAAGTGTACCCAAATTTAATAAAATGTTTACCCGCCGCCAATCGTACTACACTGCTCCATTTCTCTACAGGCATTTTAATGACATTACCCCGATTTACAATCTAGACAGATTCAGCTTAAAGACCACTATGGCAAATATTTTAACATCACTATCCTACGATGACACTGAAAAAATACTAAGAATTTTAACATAAATTCCATATTTTCCTTTCAATCATCAAATAAATATATACATATATATATATATATGTGTGTGTGTTTGTGTATGGCTGTGTGTGTATGTATGTGTATGTGTGTACGTATGTGTATATTTCTTCTATCTAATATGCCTCTCACATTACCCTTTCCTTACTCTCTCTTACTCATTGCACCGTTGTTACTAAACACTCCCATTTCTAAGATTTCGGTACACTGTCACTAAATTCATCTATACTCATGAAACAGTTCATAATACCCACTATACTCCATTTAATATATGATGTATGCGATTTTAGCATTTTAGCATAACAGATATATAGACTGACATTTAAATAATGTTAGTAAAATGATGCTCTTCATATTTTTTACTCTTCTGTTTTCTACACTGTGGTTGTAATCGGTTCAAAGATATTTGCTAAGGTTTTTTCTTTGTCCACCCTCAATTTATACACTTTATTTATTGTTTACAATATTATCGCAAAATAAGTAATGTCTCACTTATAAGATCTACACTTCGGTGGAAGGTTGATTACCTACGATACAGGACATATCCTAGTATAGGTGTCAACCTGCCATAATCTAACTGTGCTAATATATCATTATTGTTTGTAACTGACTTAATTTCTTGTTTGTACTTTTCTGGTTGTTGTAACTCTGCCACTAAAAAACTCAATACCTCCAGAAAGCTAATTAGAGACACATATTAGCGTGGTTGTGTAAATTGCTCACACTGTTTATGGCAGATTTACAATTGCCCGAGGATTTTTATATTTACGTAAGTACAGTTCATAATTAGTTGTGTTCTAACTTTAAGTTACTTACGCTAAATGTATGTGGACTAGGATTATGGTGAGAAATAAACGATATTATTATTATTATTATTATTATTATTATTTTTTGTGTAATAAAATGTATCTACTTATCTATCTATCATGTGCAATGGAAACGCGCACGCCACCTCTCGTTCGTCCTTTACACCAAACGAGGCCATTCGCACGCCGCGCATTTACAGATAACGATAATTATAATTGTTATTTGCATATCAAATGCATTATTACCTGTCGTGTGCATCGCGTCGAAATTATTGTTCACTGAATTGTTGTGAAGGACTGACGAGACTTGACGACCTTTGTGTATAGTCTGTGGCGAATTTATTGGCCTAAGAGCTGTTCGTAGTGCAATAGCAACAACGGTTCGCGAACGATATTGAATATTTGAAAGACACAGTTGGAAGAGCACCATCGTTATCACGATACGTAGGGGAGAAGTGGCATTAAGGACCCAGGATTTGGAAGAACCACCTAAATATATACGAAATAACGCAATTTCGGTAGTTCATGAACGAATTCGAAATACTGATCTAAATGATAGACGAATTGCCACTTAAAAATAAAATCACACACCAAATTCGTTCGTGAAACTACAGAAATGACGCAAGTGGCTCTTTCATCCACTTTTCGCCCCACACTGCAAGGCGAGATTTTTTTTCTGTTTCTTTAAAATATGTAAAAGTAGCTTTTATTGTATGAAGCACTATAAAAAATATAAACACGATATTGAATGTTAAGCTTTGCATGCCCCAGTCCTGTTTTGGATGGGTAACAATTTTTATTAAATTTAGTGGCATGTAGGTACCACGAGTATTTTCGTACCTACTTCGAGAAGCGCTTAAAGCTGTTGGTCCTAGCACTTTATAAGGCTCTGTACTGGTGTACAGAGAGAATGTGGTCATTACGACCACAGTTTGAACCTTATTTCCTTGAATAAAAGTCCGAAACCAACGAAAACATCTCAATTTTCGTCGTTAACGCAGCCAGAGCCTATTTGGCGGCTCGCAAACATTATGACAGTAAGAGTGGATAATTGCTTTTAGCATTAGGGATGTATATTTACAGAAAAAGAATACCCAAATGTCTTGTCGTACCGTAAACTCAAATCCATCGAATTAAATTGGTTGAAGTTTAAATTGAAATATAAATTCAAATTCAATATTTGTTTATTCAAGTAGGTTACATATAATAACACTTTCGAATCGTCATTGTATATAATGCAAAGTGATTCTACTTCCGGTTCGGAACCTATATCTACCGAGAAGACACCGGTAAGAAACTCAGCAGATCAGTTACAGTGGCAGTATCTAACTTATAGTTATGTGTAGAACACTTTGGACCAAGTCATATAGTTTTATTTTGATGAGTGAAAAAAAGCATTAAGTATTATGTTATTTTAAGACGTAAACTGGAGCAGACCAGTCCCCAAAGGTGGCACCTGTTCACAAACATGACGTAGGTATGTGCCAGCCATCGCTTCAAAATAAAAAAAACTATCAACGATGAACATGACAAAATCATCAGATTTAAAAATAAACGTGAGTCAAACATCTCGTTTTTGAAAGTTGAATGTTTCGTTAATAGATTGCAAGCTGACAATTAGTTAGGAATGCTAATTTTCCAATAAAAAAATCAGAATAAATTAATGCGTCCGTTCTGAACTAGGATCTGTGAAGTAAATTATCGATTGAGTATGTATGGACTAAATTTTAAACCTCGTTGCACTATCATATAAAATCTACTTCATCACATTAACCGTAATGCGAACAGAAATGCAGTGCCATTTAGTTTTTTGAACAGAAGCAAAATAAATCGTAAAGGTTTTCTCGTTATTGTTTCACGTAATCAAATTTTATGCTCATTCAAATGTTGCGAATTGAAATAATTTAACTATGTAACAAATCACTCCAGTTTACAACAATATAAGCTTTTGACTTAATGTTTTAGACTATATTCAAACAGTACACGAAAAAAACAAACGACGTTACAATTCTATAATGGGATCACGTTTTTTAATATTTGTTTATGATTACTAACGAAACTTGCATGGGGAACTAGTGCCAGAGCTCTTGCTTTTTCCAAGCAGTTAGATTCTTCCATTCAGAAACTGAAAGGGCTTTCTCTTGTCTTCGCTTTTAATTGTGACAAGTCAAACCAATCTCCACCAGCGAAAACGACTCCTTTGGAGGAAGGAAAAACTACTCCTTCAAACCGCCAAATTTTTAAAATAACAACTTAATCCTACATTTTGAAATTTAAACCGTAAAAGTTTGTTGGAATGTTTGGATATCTCGAGTTATGTTTGTTAATCTTTCACGAAAAAATTTAATACTTAATATGGAATGAAGAAAATTAAATGAAATAAAGAAGTCACGTGCAGCAATTAATTATTTCTGAATCTTCTATTATATAAAAATGAATCGCAAAAAGTGTTGGTAAGCGCATAACTCGACAACGCTTAGACCAATTTTGACAATTCTTTTTATAAAATGTTCGTTGAAGTCCAAGGATGGTTTTTACAGCGAGAAAAATTCGAATAATTGCCGGGAAAACTCTAAAAACAGCCCTTTTCTTTTTCCAGTACAAACATTTTCTGACTAGAATTTAGAGTCAAGATTCGAAATGTGTCGAATCTCTTTGACAGGACGAAGTCTGTCGGGTCCGCTAGTATCTAATAAAAATATCATACGATATGGAGGTTTATTCACTTTATGTCTTTTAGAACTTAAGTATAATAATAACTATTATAAAATAAACATACAACACCACGTAACATTATACTAAAGCACTTATGTTAAGAAATTAGAAACAACGGCGGTATCACAACACCCAGATTCAGAATAGCACCTAAAAAGCGCGAATAGTATAACACACGATTAGTGTGCCTAACACAAAATCGATTCTTAAAAAAACCTACCCAACTTGTATATCTGACATTAACTATCACATCACTCACCAATTACTGATTGTGATAAGCTTCCATTTATCAGGGATTTTGTGATGACTCGTTCACCATAATCATGCACACTGATTTGACGGCGGCATCAAACAGATTTACATACGTATTCTAACGGGCAATACCATTTTTGGAATTGATTTGATTTTTAAAGTTCTTTATTGCCATAAATTTGATAAATACATTATATCTTACGACTAGCACGCATCGACATAATTATTTCATAATTTATATCTACTTCGGGCTGAGAACACCCTTATAAGTATTACAAAAATAACGAGCATTTTTTTTTTTTTTCACTGTTTGTGAATGAACAAAACACTTCATAATTAGTTTCTAGTATGCATTTATAGTTTAAATACATTTATTGCATGTATAGAAAAAGGATGACATTTTCTCTGGATTGCAAACACCGCAATGGTTAATTTATCAATAACATTGTTAGTAAGCTATGCATTAGCGATTTATAAAAACTTGGAGGTAAAGTTAAAAAGTTAGGTATAGAACTGAACGTGTTTTAGTTTTGCCTATCTAGTGACCAGTTATATACCCGCCCTACCGCCCGTGCGGCCTCGCTTACGAGTGGTCAGGGGGCAGCGGAACGCGTCAGTGGAGCTCAGGCACACTGGCTGTGCTAGGTCTGACTCACACGCGCGTGCGCCGCTGCTAGTGAATAGGCAGTAGTGATGTGGAAGCCGATAAGTGCCGTACTTGTCGATATATGGTAAATCCTGATGTCGTGTTTGACCAATACTGCCTATTAAATTATTAAAGTGTGATCTGTTGTTTAGATAAAATTTTTTTGAAAGTTTAAGGATGAAATCTTTTAGAGTAGGAAGTTTAATTTGCAAATGAAGTCTTGTTAAATTTGTATAGAATGGTGTATTAAAGGCTATTTTTAGAGCTTTGTTTTGAATAGTCTGGATGGACTGATAGTTGCGCTTGCATGTACTGCTCCATACTGGACATCCATAGGTTAAGCAAGGTCTAATCAAAGTGGTATATATTTTAAGTTTGTTTGCTGGACTTAATTTAGAGCGACGATTTAATATTGGATATAATGCCCCCATAATCTTAGCTCCCTTGATTCGCAACGTAGAAATATGTTTAGACCAGTTTACCTTATTATCCAATGTAACTCCCAAGTATTTTACATCTTTGCTCCAAGGTATGGGAAGTTTGGAAATCTGCAAGGTTCTCGTAGGAGGATTTTTGGAATTAAAACTGCGCATACACAATTAGTGAGCGGACTTTCTTCTAATAGAGTCATTTGGAGTCCAACTTAGATTGGATGAACCTTATTTCGTGATAGGCTGTTAGAAATTCTGGTAATGAATTAAACAGTTCCTAATGGTTTAAGCTAAAATTGGTAATCTTTCCATATTCTTTATCGGAGCTTGGGGCCAAGTCAATTGGCAGTTGGTGAACTTTGATATTGTTTCGGCAAGTTTGTAATCCAGGTGTTGTAGTGGTTCAGTCGGCAGTACACCCACGGTCTCCGTTGCGAGGCATGGTTGGTTCAGGATCGGCCAGCCCTGCCCTATCCTCGACCAACCCGGGGGAAGAGACGGTGCCGCATAATAGCGGCTATTCCGCCGGTGGTGCTGTGGTAGTTATAGCTGAGCCGAGTTTCTCGTAGCATCACCGTTAACGGCGATGAGGTCCAATCGGGGGGTTTTAGTGGGTAGTCCTGCCCGGGGAGTCCCACACACGCCGTCACTTCCCTCGGGTGACGGTACGGTACATCAAAGTATTTCCCCTCGTTATAAAACAAAAAGGTGTTGTAGTGGTTCCAGTTGAGCTATTTTATACAACACTATCATCTAAGGCGATGAAGTCTATTCGAGGAGTTTTAGTGAGTAGTTAAGCCTGCTCTTGAGCTAGGACCTCATTACCACTTAAAATCAGATGGGATGAGGTCAATACGAATTGCAATATAAAGAAAAATGCAATTCGTATTGTGTCAAAAAATAACTATTCGTTTTTCTACGAGTCGTTAATTCTAATTTCAAAACTTTCCATATCAGCTGTCATCAATTGTCTGTCGAACGATTTTAGCTTACGCCTCGTATAATTTATTACTATCCGTAATTAAAACGATTCGTTTTTTTCAAATATTGGGACCAGACATGAGAGCATAATACGGGTTTAAGACAAGTTTATATGGAAAATTTGCAACGACTTCTTAGCCGAATGACTGTTTGTATTGGGAGACCAAGATCATTAGCACATACATCGAGAGCGATTATTTGTACGGCCATTAAAGAATTTTTTAAGCACCATTAAAACGGAATGACGTCACTGGCGCCTGTCTTCACAATGTCTTCGGCCGCAAAGCACTATTTTCTCCACTCATGACGTCACAATGAACTATTTGTGACGTCTTTTACCCATAAAATCACCCGCAAAATTTATTGTAAACGCATAAATCGATTCATTTTCTTGTTACGAGCAAATAAAAAACAGCGAAGTGAGCGTACGGTCGTGGGAATTTATTTGTTTTCGAAGAATTCTTGCTATCTTTAGGTAAAAGTGTAAACAAAGTTATGTGGGTAGATTCAGTAACGTTGGGAAGCACGGATATCGTAAAAAGTTGTTGATCAATTACTCTTCAAATTCTGAGTAGGTGCGATTAGGTGGCTTAAGAAAATCAGTTCCGTAATTATTTTTTATGTTAGGTATTTTCTGAAGAAACATTTTTGCATGGAACAAACAAAGAGAAATTCATAGGTCATTCACCTATTTACTTCCACCAAAATAAATTTGTTTAATTTTTCTAATCTTAAGTTCAAATTGACTAAGTCAATTTGGCTTCATCGATGTGTTAATTCAATTATACAAAACGTAATTATTAGAAAGCACACTTTGATTGATGTATCTAATTAAAATGTGTATAGGTACCGAAAATGGTATTGACAAAATGGTATATTTGGCACCTTGTAATGATTACGTATTCTGTTCATGAAGTTGATATATTTCCGTGATTTTTTTTGTTCAAAATTACAGGGTCGGTGTCAGTACTTAGGAGGCGATCGCTAAAAACAGATTTTGCTTAATTTGGTTTATATTTTGGACTGGTCCTATGCTGTAGTTGGAAGCGTTTCAAGGTGCTAAATCAAGAGTCTTGGGTTCTATCCCCGTCCAAGACAGACATTGATGTGATTAATATTTCTATTGATGTAGATTTTTATTTTTTTTATAGTGATTCACGCCGCACGGCCGAACTTAAAATATTTTAGAGATACTTTTTTTTATTTGAAGTATGTAGTTCTAAACTCGTATGAAGCAGAGGGAATTTTCCGAATAAAGAGGTTAATACAATATAAAAATCACGCACGATATGTAAAAGTAGTGTGTTTGAGTCCTACATCGCAAAGAGAAATGATTTTTTTCTGTTTCTTTAAAATGTTACTATTGGTTCTGTGCCTGGGTGCTTTTACGCATAATTAAGCATATATAGTGGTACCATAACTGATTCTGATTGGTTTTACCAGTCACCAGCCTGTTTAGTATAGTGAGAAATCCTTGGAATACCATTCTCATCTTCCGTAGTCGAGAGGCGAGCGGGCTGGATTTCGACATCGCCCCATCTTTATCCTGGTTAGGTACATTTCCCTTCGTGTCAATTTGACGAATTTCTTACTCACTTCAGTTCTCCCTCCGAGTACCGATAGAAGGCCGGGACCTACCACGAAGGACATGGAAGCCGTAAAACGTGATACCGAATCCTCCTCTTCCACTGCGGCTCCACCACGACACGACACACGGCAACGCGCTACTACGGGGTTGCTGAGGATAAAGAGGCCGGCCATGAGGCACTGAGGTCCTTCTCTTCCTCTACTTACAACTGTGCCTTCGCTTCGATCCACGGGATCCGTCTTCGCTTCACCTGTGGGGTGTATGAGGCTGGGTGGCAAGGCCAGCCGTAATACCACAGGGCTACTAACCCCTCAATCACTACAAGGTGCTGTACCAAGTGGGGAGGACCTGAAAATGTCCAAAACCCAACAGGGAAAACCTCATAATAAATAAATAAATAATAAATATTATACAACATCACATACATTGCTCTGATTCTGTGGTAAGTAGCTAAAGCACTTGTGTTACAGAAACAACGACGATACCACAACACCCAGACCCGAGACAATAAAGAAAAGTTCGTTTCCCATATTGACCCGACCGGGGATCGAACCCGGACCTCCGGCACGACGCCAAAGTCCGCCACGCTCGCCTCTCGGCTACGGAGGTCATCATAATACAAACCTACAATCTCCTAGTTTTGGTAGCACATCACTAACCACTATACTACGAAGGTATTTAACACTGTATAAACAAGTCCAAATATAGAGTAGTTGGTACAGGCACCCACCATTTGTTGCATTCGCATAATGTTTTAGTAATCCAGAATCAGGATGCAGGGGTGCAACTGGGACTGCATTAGTAATGCGCGTCCGGTGATCGATCTAGCCCTCCGGAGATTTCGCACTTCTCACCCTCAACCGGACATAGCTGTACAGCATGATTGTTATAGGCGACGCTACAACGATAAGAAGGAAATAGAAGAAAGGAAATAAACGCTTTTTCTTAGTTGTTTGTAAACGGTTTTTTGTGTGGCCATATTTTTACCAAACGAAACCGGCTTTCTGTCAACTTCTCTGGAATAAGGATAGGTAACTCAGCACCAAACTCAGATAAAAGATGAGCTGCTCCGGCTACCACTAATTCTCATTTGTGACCATCATGGAATCATTTCTTAACCGCCGTTATAAAACAAAGTCCACCTGTGGGAAAATAGACTTTCACCTGGTGCCGTGTCTGTTATGGTTATTCCCGTTTTACAATGACGCCAAACCAAGCCGATGACAGTATGGGGGGTGTTTTAGCGAACTAAAAAAACATCCGAGGGTAGTCCCCACTCCTTGTAAGCGGGGAAGTCCCATATACGCAAGTCAGCAGTACGGTGCGAAAATGCATTTTATCCCCCTTTAAAAAACTAAGTATTACGGTCGACAGCTCAACAAGGTAAACACTTGCAGGTCGATATTAGTTCTTATGTGGACGAAATAAGAGCGATGTTAAGTCAGCGTGTGTAGATTGACGTGCTTTTGTGTATACAAAACAACGTGTGCGGTTGATTAATTACAAGTTATATCTGATTACGAAGCTAATTAGCTGATTATCTTAAGTGTTTTGTTAGTAGAACATTCTTCAAGACCCATTACAGCCCTCATGCTGATGTGAATTTGGGTCTCACTTACTTGCTTTATTGTAACAATAAGACCATTACATTGTACTTTTTTACATTTACACTAAATGGCAAAAAAGTGGTATTTACTCCGAATCCTTGACGCCATAATTGACACTTATAACCATTAAATATGTGTATTGACTAATTGATTGTTAGTCAATCTCCTCATTTCGTTATTGTAAAAGTCCGTTGAGAAGATGTTTAGTGGCAGGGCCGGATTTAGAAGGTTCAAAGACTCTCAAAAGTTAGTATGAATGTATTTATATATTTTTTGTTCTGCAAACATGAAATTGGTTATTGGTTGGTTACAGATCTATTAACGAACGCTCACGTTAATGTATAGTAAGAGTGATTGTTTCGACATGCAAAGCCTCATCATCTTCACCGAGCTTTTGGGAGATCACAAAAAGCTCTCACTCCGCTGAGACTAACCCCTAACGGGGCTCAAACTTAGCCTTTGAGATATGACAATATTGACTATATCATAGTATTAGGTATAAGCTACGTTGGATGGAGTTTTTATTCCGTATACCACGCTAAGAGAAAGATGATTAAAAATTATAAGGAACTACACGAGTTTTGAATAATTAAATTTGTTTAAGGTAAGTGCTCAAAAATGATTACGTTAATTTCCGAATCACACTGTACATGTATTTTTTAAATGGGAATAGAAAAAACAAAAAAAAATTGTTTAATAATTGAATGAATTGTTAACAGTATCGTAAATTTTCTTAGGAATCTTTATTTTAACATGTTTAGCGCACCATTATACAAGTTATGTAATATAAATGTTTAATGATACTTCAAAATCGTGCTGATCATGTCTTATTGCGACAAACGTAAAATGTCATAGGAACCTAATCAAAAGGAGTAGTTTCAAGAGAGAAAGAATCCTTTCTTTCTCAATATAGATAGCAACGTGGGTCCAAATTCAATCTATATCCATACTAATATTATAAAAAGGAAAGATTTGTACCTATTTTGTATGTTTGTAATGAATAGGCTCAAAAAGTACTAGGCCGATTTAAAAAATTCTTTCAACCAATAGAATGTTACATTCTTCCAATTAGACATAGGTTACAAAATTAGGGATCCTTGGTAAAATTTGAAAAATTTCAACAGAAAAGCGGGAAAACTTCTCTAAGGCAAAACGAAGTTCGCCGGGACCGCTAGTCACTTATATATTTGTTACCCGCCAAGAATTATCATAACAAGAACTATCCTTGAAACGAATATCAAAAACGCAAATCAAACTTCGTTCCCAATAACACGTCTTGCAGCACACTGTATTCTCCGCGACAGGATCTCGATAACGCGGAAATATCTCAAAGACATCTGTTTTATAGGGGAAGGATTCGACACTGACTTATTTATCGGGTCTCCCCTTATTTGAGTAGTTCCAAGATTTATTTTCTGCTCCTACCTGTATTTTAGCTGGGACTTGGGTAGGACAGGGTTAAGCCACCTTCAGATTCGATTAGAACTCGACTATATTTCTTTTTTCGACATAGCTGTGGAGTGGCTATCTAGATCGAATGGCGCTTCCTAAATGGTGCCAATAGCTTTGTTTACTTTAGCTTTTGTCTTAGTAAAGAAAAAAATACAAAGCGACTTGCTTATTAGTCTTAAAACATTGAATAGTATTTCACACAGTCACAAAGTTGATATAAAGCATATTGGAATATTCAAACCAACAACTACATAAGTCCTGAACGGATTATGCCGAAGGCAATCAGATAGGTTTTATGAGGTGGCTTAGAAAAGATTTTCTTTGCAAAAAGGGGTGAGGTTTTAGAATAGATCATTATCTTTCTGGCTATTTTCATGCGTTCTTATTTCATATTTAAAAAAAGCCCACAGAAAAAATAATTATAAAAAAAACTGTGGTTGTAATTTAGGTCAGTTCATATATTAGACTAGATAAAGTAAATAATTATCTGCAAAAGATATTGGAAACCCTATAAAATATACAAATATATTTCAATAAAAAGTTTCTTAAGGAAACGAGAGCTTACATTACGAGTACAAATAAGTATTCGCTCTATGTTGTGTCTTGAGCTATTTACATGATGTGTATCTTAGGCCCTATATGTAAAAAATATTTTACGCATTAATGAAGGAATTCAAAAATATTTATTTATTTATAGATTTGTCAATAATTGTTACAATCTTACACGGAATTAAAAATAGTTTACAGCTAATAGTTTTAGGCTTAATGTAACATTTACTTACAGGTAAACGACACATGCACATATCAGAAAAGAATTAAAACAATATTTAAGGTAATAGCAGATACTATAGACACAAAATACTAGAACCAGTTTTAGATAGTGATTTTTTAGGAAACTTCATCCGCAGTTTCAGATAACTCCGCTTAAACAATCTAAAATTTAAGCCCCTAACATCAACGTTGCGTGTCGCTCACTAAAACTATTTACAACCAGTTAAGAACTATTTTGGACCCAAGAAAAACAATCTCCGAGACAATTTATCGGCTTATTCGACCAGCTTGTTGTTCCACCATGATTGATAGAGAATGCGCCATCAACGGTACATGGTTTACGACCGGGATTTCATATTACGAGTATTTCTGTACCAATGTCAAGTGAACGAGATATGACGGATCATTTCTGTATAGATTTCGTTGGATTTATTTGCGGCGATCGACTGCTGGGCTATTCTTGGTTGTTGAAATTGTTGTATCTGTTTTGCGTGTTTGGGCGATGACAAATTTTTAGCTTCGTAGCTACACTCGAGTGTTTTTCACACCCAGATATAATTAAAACTTTAAACATTTAAATTAATATAACGGGTCAACGCGGTTATTTGAAATGTGCAAAATGGAACGCGAAAGTCTTAAAGTTTATATTAAAACTTTAGTTTTTTACATATTTAAAATGTGTATTTTTGATTTTACGACATTATAATTTTTCTAAAGACAACGTTTATAATTCATTGATTGCATGTTATGTGTTAAGTAACTTCATTAATTATATTTAGGTTTTTATTTAACTGCTAGAGGCCCGCTTCCGTTTTTTGTCTCATTGTCCACTGATTATTTGCTCTTGTTGGTTGGAGCGGGATGTTATATAGTTTAAAGCCTTCCTTTATGAATAGCCTATCCAACACAAACATATTTTTTATATCCTAACCAACAGTTCTTGAGACCAGCGCGTTCAAACGTACTTCTCAGCTTTATACTTGTCAGTATAGATATTTTTTACAAGGATTGGCTCGTTTCCGAAGTAGGTACACAGACTTAAAAAAAAATTGTTTTGTTTGGAACTCTGAGCACTTGTCTGTTGTATATTTACGTCAGCTAAAACTTTACCTGTAGAAAATCATACTTCTTTTCCCTGAAGAACTTTTTCGTATATTATCAGTCATCTACTCCTTTAAGATCTGGGAATTGAACGTATTCTATGAATATTAAATTGGGTAGTTCTGCCTTATATAACAGTCACGACGTCTAAGAAGGTATTATTCGTAACTACGGGCAGTACATAGACAAGGAAAATCATCATCCGAACAACAATACACGTGAATCGTTCAGCGCAAGTTTCCGTACAACCGGGCCTAGGGCTGTACCAGAATCCGTAACCGCGGATATTGGAGACAAAAGTTTAATCCGTATCCGTATATTTTTTCGTTTTATACGAGTACGATATTGAACAGAAAGTGAACATTTTTTTATTTTTCTTTGTCTAATATTCTGACATATTTATTTCTTTGAGTTACACATATGTATATAGCATTAATAAAAGTTAAAATATTTATTGGTAAGCTCTAGAAACTATTTACTAACTTCAACTAGCCTAGTCTAAAATTCATTATGTTATTAAATATCTTTCTAACGAAAGGGATCATTGACTAAGTTGCCTCCTGAAAAAATCACCATGGTGCAAACATAAAAATATTTAATGTAAATCAAAATATATGTTATTTTTTGTAGCATTTCTAGGCATTGATTTAGTCTTTAAAATCATTCACAAACTGATTTCACATCTTCGTATCCGTATCCCAATCCTTTATTTATACAGGCAAAAATAATGTATGTGTAGATATTTGGTAATAAATCGCACCCTCAGAATTATAGAGACCTAATTAAAAAATTTAGGATTTTAACTTTTAGTTTTTAAACAAACATTTTCATGGACCTTCATTAAAAGGTAGGCATATTTCCGTGTGATCAGGGAACTCTCAAAACATACCTCTTTGTATAGTATGTAGTTATAGGTTCCGAACTGGAAATAGCTTCATTTGCATTGTATAGAGACGATTCATAAGTATTACTAATGTAATCATTAATGTAGAATAAAAAATATTGACTTTGACTATATAATTACTTGGTAACATCAATAGATGACATACGAATCGTTCTTGACTGTTTCCCTAAAATTTAGTTTTTTGCATTAGGTCACTATAATTCTGAAGGTGCGATATGATATAGATTTGGATACAATTTGTAAGATAACATACTAGATTAACAATATATATATACTCTTTGTCTCGGCATAGCGGATAACAGCAATACGTATTCGTATCCGTTTCATCAGATATTCATTTTATCCGGTCCGGAACATCACTAACGGGCTTTACTGATAGTCCTAGTTACACGGAACACTCGTATGACGTGCGAATAATACGATGTATACAGAAACCCCATAAATCCACAAACGTTTACTTTTAAAACTTCCCGACGATAGAAAAACGACAGTGTAAGTAAGGTGCGTTTACAATACCACTTTCAATGTAACTGATTGTAAAAAGGACGTTGCTTCATTTCATTAAATCCTCTAAGAGAATATTCGAAACAAAAAGTAGTCCATAATTTAATTCAAATTAGAAAATACCCATTTTCCCATATTTTATTTTTTTTATATTGCTCTTCAAGATTGACCTCATCGCACCTGATGTTAAATGGAATATAAATTTTCAAGAGCAATATTATCCCTACCCCCTTATTTTCAAAACAAAAAAATGCTCGTTCTAGAGATTCAACGTATACCTATACCAAATTTCATCAAAATCGGTTAATTGTTTTAGGCGTGAAAGCCGGATAGACAAAGAGCATACAGAGTTCCTTTCTCATTTATAATATAAGTATGAATAATAATGCCCTGCTGTGGAACATTAACAGGCTGAAAGTTTACAGGATAAAACGAGCAAAGCAGCGGGTAATGCCGATGTGACCACGCCCTGCCGGTCGAGTGGTGGCTGCGTGGTCGAGTGCCGTGCAGCCGTTGTATAAGCGTCGCGATCGGAGCGCGCCACGCCACTTGGCGCACGCTCAAATTGATATTGAATTTATTTTCAATTTTACCGCGCCCTCCTTAGATGTGCAGAGCAGGGAGGGATGCAGAGGAAGCTGGTGGATATTTTTTAAAGCCAGTTCGTGAGAACTTCAAATTGAGAATGGCTGAATCTTGTAAATGTCCATTACACCTTAGACTTAACTAAAAGGACAACATTACGAGCTAGGAGTTTACTCCCAAAAACGTCGGATCCAATGACGAAAAGCATTTATTAAATATATAATAGCATTCTCACAATCGTAGCCAACTTACTTTGAATGCGAATAAAACAAAATATTATTTATGCAAATCAAAAACCACGGTTTAACTCCCGAACTTTCGAATATTCTTCAAAAACAAAACCTTTCATATTTGGGAATAGACTTATCCTAAAATAATCACTATGCCTCATGTCTGGAACCGCGGTTCCAGTTCACATCCTCGATTCATCAAACTTAATTTAGGCAATTCAGTCGATATTTTGCATTAACCTACACTTAAAGTAACATATATTTTTATAATTTAATTAAAATTTAAATGTTCTCGACGGTTCTGACAACAGTTAGGAACTATCTATCAGTAATATTTCAAAGCTAGGTTTATAAAGCTTTGTGCTCGATTTTTTCACGTTTTGTTGCAAAACAAAATTAATGCTATGAAGCTTTATTAAGCTTTCTTATGTTATTTTCATACTACGACTTAGATTTATTAAGAAAAATAATTCGTAAATTTGTTAAATTTCATAAAAAACGTATTTATTGTACATCAACGTTTCGAACTACGCATTTCGAAAATTTACTTTGTGCCATGCTTTGGTGAAGTTAAGTAACGAAACGCTTTTATAAAACTTGATTTCGCCAGTGAAACATTAGCAACACCCAAGATTAACTAGAATATTCATGATACCAAAAATCTCTGCCCCCAAACTACTCTGTAAAGTTGACAGTGAACAGGCGCCACCGCGGATACAAACGTCAAGCGCTATTTCTGTTGCGACTGCGGTGAGCTCCCCCCTCCCTCCACATCTCCATCGCCCACACGGGCCATGGCTTGTCCTATAAACAAGTGCTTTTTTATGGATATCAAAATTGGGTTACTTGGAAAAGTCGGTGATTGAGACGTACAGTGAGAACACATCGGTACAAATTAGTATATCTGGTGGGAAGTTTGTATTTTGTTTGCTATTAAATGCAGGGTTAGCAAACTTTTGTTTGTGCTAGTTGAAATCTTTTATCTATAGGTATTTATTTACAAACTGCTCAGGAAAGGCTTCCAAAGTTTTTCTTGTGTCGAGTTGCGACTATGTATCTGTCAATGTCATTTCAGGAGCACTTTCAGGCTGCCAGTCCGCCGTAGAAACGGAAAAATATTAACCAATAGGATTGCACAAAATCTCCGCTCCTCTTCAGTGGACAGGGAATTGCGAACTAATTTAAAATTGTATACAAAACTGGAAGCGGAGCGGAGAAGCTGAACGGCGAAGACTCCAACTCTTCTTCCTCAAGCAATGTAAATAAATATCTTATTATACCAGATATACTTTTTCGATAACAATTTTACTGACATTTTGCGTACAATCACCCGCCGCCGAAAGCTCGAAATGACATCCAGGAACTCCGCTTCGTCATACTCTGGTTCTCCACTCCTCACCGTCGCTCCGCTTCGGTGGACAAGCAGCCATAATGCGAGATAGACTTAATACGTTTTGGCTAGCCCACACGGTTTTTATTAATTATTATTATTTAATTGCAAGAAAATTAATTGATTCCGATTAATTGATGATTTTAGGTTGTACCGGTCATGTTTTTTTGCAAATTATTTCTAAAATGCTACTTAAAAATGTTTCAAGGCTATTTCATAGTCACCGACTATTTTATAGTTACTGAATAAGACTATAAGAAATCACTGACTGGCGTAAAGTAAAATTGTAGTGTGCTAAATTAACTAATTTCATAAATTAAAATTAAGTTACTAATAATACTCCTTAAGTTGATTTTTACTAACTAACGTAAATATTTTAAAATATCTCAGTTGACTGTTGAAAAACATCTGTATTGGTAACATACCTAATAATTCATAATAATTCAACTGACTTTAGGAAACATACGACTATGTCTCACATCAATAATTAAATCAGAGTTGCAAATTATCGTCAAAGTAATTTCAGGAGCACTCTTACTCTACCTATACCTTGACGGTAGTTTACCGTGGTATTACTTGGAAGCGTTTATCCGGTAATGAAATAACCATGTTACAAACGACCTTAAAGCCGTTTTACAACAAAATACGCTACGAAAATGTCACGGCGGCCAACAACCAAATGTCATCTAAGTATTTACGATACAAAGAATAAAAAGGCACCGGTCACGAGACCACTGAATAGAGATGTTATCGCCCAGCCCGGACAAACAGCCCGCCTGACAGATGGCGTCGGCTATGAAGACTCTAACTAGATTGATTCCTGAATTGATATCGGTTTAGAGGAAAATATAATAGATTAAAAAACTAAAAAGACACGCTTTTATAGAAAATCGAACTAAAATGTGGAAAATGATTTTTAATTACAAGCAGAATAATTCAATTCAGAGTTAAAAGCCGTGGGATGCCCAAGCTTATAAAAGCGAGTTAAAAATGGAGAGAATCAGATATTTGTAGATTACTTAATTTGTAGGCTATCTACTAAATTTCCATCTCATACCGGAACGCACCTGTTTAGCTTAGTCTTCGGTGCCGTTTCCGAACCGTTGTCGCTTATGTGCCATGAACAATATTTCTTTAGATTCGTTTAGAATAAGGTATTTATTTAAATCCTTAACTCTAAGTTATATTATAGAATACGTAAGTACATTCCTATCTCCAGTATCACCGGTTGTAATGATCAACCTGAGGCGCGAAGTCGTGCCTGATTGTCGCCCGATACGACGGTTCGTTTGTAAAACAAATGCCATTGCGTTTTATTTCTGCAGTTTGATATGGCGTTGTTTTATTCTAGTTCTGCAGATAAAATGCCTGACCTACTATAGCAATGATCTTTGTAGTGACTAATTGCGCATTGGCAGGTTTTCCCAGATACAAATAGACTCCTACAAAAAACTCAATGATTTATTCGTGCATCATCAAATTTCTATTTATTTTTCTGTTTAAAAAAACAAAAGGAAGCAGTGTGAGCTTTCTTAGGGAAATTTGAAAGTGATATTACGAACTAACGTTTTTAAAATGTTTATATTTATAGCCTTCAAAAGGCCAAACAACGTCGCAATGGCGATTAAAAGACAAGTCAAATCTTATTCAGAATATGTAACAGTACCTACTTAACTTTTCCGTCTACATTCTATACATTTGTAAGGTGTATAAAATACTGTAGTCGAATTCAAGCGTTGTTTTCAATTCCAGAAATATGAAAAATTTTCGTAAAATTTAAGACCTTGATTCGTGACAGGATGGAAATGGATTAGGAATTAGGAAACTATGTTTTATGGCTTTCGTAAAGGTCGGTGACCTAAATAAAGTAATCATTAAACACAGCGACTATTCAAGCATCTATGAATAAAAATATATAATATAAATGCGCCAGACAATCACACCAATCACCTGGTCTCAAACTAAGGGGGCGTCATCCCATCACACCCAGACCCAAGTAAATTTAGAAAAAATCGTTTTCCAAATTAACCTGACCGGCAATCGAACCCGGGACCTTACGCGCTTTGGCCGCCTACGCCACTGCGCCACCGAAGTCGTCATGTATGTTAATTAGTGATGTGCGCTGCGTTAAAATACTAAATCGGATACTGCAAACGCTTGAGATCCCCTAAACTTAATTTAATATTTACAGATATTACCAAGCTTCAGTCGACCTACAATATACTCCCACTTTGTGGTCCTTGGCCCCAAGCCGTGGGAAGCTACACTGCCGTTTGCCGCCTGTTCCTTATCGAAGCTATCAACAAGATAGGCCGCTAGGCTAGTCTTATTTACTGTCCCCCAGAACAATGTGAAGTCAATTGACTTGGACCCGAGAACCTTAGAATGAACTTAAGCTTCGATTCCGGTTGATAGTAATTCGAGTGGAATTGGTGGTTAGGTAAATTGTGTTCTTGGAAAGGGACGGTGAATGTTCAAGCTGAGGCAATAGACTTTTTACTCGGATACTAGCAGCAGCAGCTTCACACGCGTACTAACCCCGTTTTTTTTAATATTCCACTGATTTTTTTCTCTTATTGATCGCAGCGTGATCTTATATAGCCTAAAGCGAGGAAGAGAGGCAGGGCATAGCGATTTAACGTTCGAACTGGAGCAGCCCGACTGGTAAAATACCTCCACCTTACAGCAGACTAGTGTTGCCGTCGATTCGATTGTAAATCGATTATAATCGATTATTCCAAAAGAGGCCTAAATAATCTAATAATCGATATTACAATCGATACTATCGATTTAATCGATTATATCGATACCTATTTTTATTAGATATAATCGATTATAATCGATTAATCGATTATAATCTAAGTCCAATACAATATAATCGATATAATCGATTATATCGATATCAAGTTGAAAGCAATACTATCGATATAATCGATTATTTCGATATAATCGATTAATTTGCAATTATTTTTAGATTTAATCGTCATTCATATAATGTCTTCTTAGACAGAACACATTCAAAATGAAACCGTGAAAAAGTTATTTATACCCTACTTTTTATTCATAAAACGTGATAGCTAAGTTTCTTGGTACCTACCTGAACTGTACCGTCATGGCGATACTATCTAAAAATAATTGCAAATTAATCGATTATATCGAAATAATCGATTATATCGATAGTATTGCTTTCAACTTAATATCGATATAATCGATTATATCGATTATATTGTATTTGACTTAGATTATAATCGATTAATCGATTATAATCGATTATATCTAATAAAAATAGGTATCGATATAATCGATTATATCGATAATATCGATACTATCGATTGTCATATCGATTATTAGATTATTTGAGGGGGGGATAATCGATTAATCGATAATCGATTATCCGCCAACACTACAGCAGACCGCAGCTAAATAACAATCACTTCTGTGTTGTTGTCTTCCTGCGTGTGAGTAAGGTTTCCAGAGCTCTTGGGGGTGCTACATTAGTAGCAGGGGCCAAGCCTTCAAGGCAAGGGCGACAAGTCCGGTAACAGATTCACTATGCTGTGCTTGTCGCCCTTAAGCTTGGACCTCATAACCACTTAACATCAGATGGGATGAGGTCAATCTTGAAGAGTAATATAAAAAAAAGCCTTCCTTAATAAATGAACTATGTAATGTAAAAATATTTTTTCAATTCTAACTAGTTGTTCCTAAGATTAGCGCGTTCATATAAACAAATTCTTTCACTTGATAATGGACTACCGGCCACCGCGGCTCCGCGCGCTTTATATTCCCGTTTAATCCACATTTTTCATTGATTAGTTGCAGACGACGATAGACGAGACGATTGTCATTGTAAATCATTGTTTACTGGTGAGATCGCAAAGAATTAGTTAAAATAAGCAACAGATCAGAATAACGGCGATGTGTCTTACAAACCGTCACGTATTTCCTGCGAGAGCTAAAATAATGCCTGCCATTCTGAATATCCTGGCAAAAGGAAGCATGTGATATATCTGTCTCCACATCCGGAAGATCTGTTGGTGTGTTAAATGGGAACGATAATAACAAAGGTAATGTAATAGGTACTCGTTTAAAAACAGTAAATGTTCGCAATCTACTTTACTAGTTTAACAGGTAGAGCAAGTTTTTAATATATCTGCAACTACAACTTTTGTGGATTGGTGCCTAAATTCTGAGTTAACCCTTCGTCTTAATGGTATGACATCGGAGCGTAAAAGCTGCCTATACCGTGCTGCGCAATAAACCGCAGATAAATATGACGCGCGTATGACTGCAGGGGTAGAGGCGGATTTCGCGCCAAAACACGCGCTAGGGTTGACACTTAGATCATAGATTTATTTATTTATGTATCGTCCTGCCACATCACTGTAATATGAACATTTTAAAGTAGCTATGGATTCGATATTTTGTCGAAAATATGCGAATGGAATTTGTAAATCTTATCCCCTATAATTTATAATATTATTATACAAAATGTTTAATTCTAATAATTACGAACCAACAAGGTATCAAACGATGAGAAAATTTTTTATTGTATTATCGATGCCACAGCCACATTTTCTTTGCCGACGATTTCTAACGAGAATTGCCGATTTTTCAACAAAAATACAATCCAAATAGTTATTTTGCTTACCATGTTTAAAATATGCATACCAATCAAATATAATGCATATAGACATGTAATCTCTGCTGATCAATCATAAAATCTTGCTGACCAAGTAGTTATTGTGCGGACCGAATGTAAGTATATTATACAAACTCATGGTATTGGTATGCTGCCTATTAATGATTATTTTTTTGTCTATTATTAAAATTATTTGCGAAACAAATATTGCCGCCTGATTTTTATTATTGCAGACAAAATCTTTGTATGCTGACTTAATCATTTAAATGCTGTTTGGGTTGGCTCACCAAATTTTATAATTGCGTATCATTTAATTACTTCTCAATAATATTTTAATTCTTTTCCCCTATTATAAGCAGCCCTATCAGGGGTGGCACTGGCGTCGAAGCATGCAGCCCAGTCGGATGTCGCGGACGCGGTGGAAATGTGCCGAAATGATTTATCGTTGCCACAATCGCGTCACTGGCTCCGCTGCCTAGCGGAGATAATTCTTCGTATATTATTACGGACGCTGTTTGTTTGTTTCATTGTTTGAATCTTTGTTTTGGCGTAAATGGAGACTTCGCCCCTTCATGCAGTGTAGTGCGGCGTAGTTCCTCAATATGTCTTGCTTTAGGGCTCCAGATTGGAGAGACGTTAAACATTTACCACACTTTGTAGAAATTTTCGGTTGATTATGTTAAAAAATTTGGTCAAGTCAAAATCTGGCTCATACATAGACAGTTTTATCTTTCTTGTACAATTATACTGAAAAGTATTTTTTTATTTATTAATTTCGTTAATAATATTATAATTAACATGTTCATATATTATTTTTTATATCAATTAGAAATACATAACATTGAATTTCGAATTCCATTTCATTTTCATTCCAATTCCGTACCAAGAAAGAACAAATTAAAACTTTTTTGGACTGTCTTAAAAGTATTGGTCGTAGATTCGAATGCACTTAGAACAGAGGAATAACCTTTGTGTTTATTCTGTGTTTAAGTGTTTAATTTACAATAAAAACCGCCCTTAATGTCGTGGACATATGGACTAATATAGAACTGCGAGTGTTCACCTTTACGTGCTGTTGACTGTACATAATTAAGTTTATGTAAAGTATTGTAGAATAATCAGCGTCAAATAGTTAGTGACGCTCAGGGTATTCAAATGCTTAGACATGCATTTCCAGAAAGTAGGCGTGGGCGTTATTTTAACTAACCGTTTTTTTCAACTGTTTTTCTGCTCTCAACGATTCAACTACATTTTCGTCACTGTAAAAGTAGTTGGTCTGACCAACTGGTTTGTATCCAACGCCTGGTGAAGTAACTTGACTGTTTTGATATGAAAATTACAATAAATTTTCACCAGCCAGTCCTAAACCTGGAAAAGTATGAAGGAAAGTTCATTTCAAGCAAAATTCGTTTATATTTCTTAACAGTGAATAATACTGCAATGGCCCCAAAATATATGACGCGTAATGTGATATAAATAAACAACAAAAAAATTTGGGGTTGTTGAATTGT
This sequence comes from Glyphodes pyloalis, assembly GCA_037074685.1. NCBI lineage: Eukaryota > Metazoa > Arthropoda > Insecta > Lepidoptera > Crambidae > Glyphodes > Glyphodes pyloalis. Next base: position 13,209,715 of record JAYKKO010000007.1, read on the forward strand.
TGAGAGGAGAAAAAAAAACTGTTCATTTATCCAACTCGTTATTGTTCTCAACTAAATTGCCTGCATGCAATGAGTTATGCCCAAAATGCAACAAACCAGATGTTAAAACAACGCCGCGTTGTTTAAACGACTGGCTGGCCTGGTACCACACCCGTTGGTAACGCCAACTGGATTACTAACTAGTTGCCCGTTGAGCAAAAACGGTTAAGTCTCGTTGGCGTCAAAACCGCCCACGACCCACCTCTACCAGAAAGTCGTTGTTGGAGCAAAGTCGTGATTGGAGCAGCTTTATTATGCTGTACTTGTCGCCCTTAAGCTAGGACCTCATTACCACTTAACATCAGGTGGGATGAGGTCAATCTTGAAGTGTATGTAATATTTAAAAAAAATGTAAATTGAAACCTGTAGAGACTATATTGTTGGCAATATTATTAGATGTCACCAACTTTAAAAGCTGACTGTACCATCGTTAAATCTTGTTTCCATAACACAAATGTTTGAACGAGTTACCTGCTTTAGAATTAGGTCGATGTATGAGATGCAGCTTGAAACTAAAAAGTCAATACCTATTAAAGTACTAGGTTCAATTTCAAGAAACATTTTTAAGAATCATTGAAATATTGCGCAAAGACGATACAAGCATTTCATTTTTTGCCTACTCAATTCCATTCGACCCCCTAAAGTGAAATTGAAACGTTTCGTTTCGCCAGACATGCAGACACCGTTCAGGGTTGTCACATGTCACATTACTGAGCATGCAAAATTCACGCCAAACGGACGGACAGACGTGCGGAAGCAATGTGTTTAGCATTTGAATTTTACGTTTTTGATATGGGACGATTTTTTTATATACTTATCAAATATCAAGATCGGGACACGTTTGTGTTGTCATTCATATTTTTGGCAAAATGTGCAGTCGAAAGCACTTCAGTCCTTTTTGCCAAGGCATAATAACATTTCTCCCTATACACTTTTGCGATTAGTAAATAATTTTCTAAAATGGTAAAGATAATTATTTACAAAGAAAATGCTAAATAATTCAAATGAAACATTAATGCAAAACAAGTTAGATATAATATAGTAAATATATAAATATTGGACAACATCACATACATTGCTCAGATTCTCTAGTAAGTAGCTTAAGCACTTGTGTCAAAGAAATCAGAAAAACGATGGTACCACAACACCCAGACCCGAGATATTACAAAAAAGTTCGTTTCCCATTTTGATCTGACCGGGGATTGAACCCGGGACATCAGAGATGGTGCGACGCTAAAGTCCGGCCCGCTCACTTCTCGGCTACGGAGGTCGTAGAAATCAGAAACAACGACGGTACCACAACACCCAGACCCGGGACACTACAGAAAAGTTCGTTTCCCATATTGACCCGACCGGTGATCGAACCCGAGACCTCAGAGATGGTGCGACGCCAAAGTCCGGCCCACTCGCCTCTCGGCTACGGAGGTCATCATTATAGTATTTCGATATTTAAAATTACTCTGAAAAGTTTCGAGGAAAGCTTATGAGATCAACTTTTTAAAAGTAACAATTCTCGGAGCAGTCGCTGTCACAAGCTTTATTTATTTCATCTGTACTAAATGACATCCACGTAAACCAAAGTCTATCCCATAAAATAAACAAGCGTTTCTAAAGAAAAGTTTCATCTACCAAACAAAACATTTTACTGTGACATGGTGTTTAATTCATTTATCAACCATGCCGAGACTATTTATAGAAACCATTATGTCACAATCCAGTAAAAAAAAAATACTCATCTAATCATTAGGATTTATTTTTCTCAGACTGCAATACTTTTATCTGTGAAATTATATATAATTGCAAACTGAATTCAAACCGTTTAGGTACCTTAAATAATAAATATTATGATTACGATCTCCGGAGCCAAGAGGCGAGCACTTTTAGCTTTGTCTATGAATGTGAATATGGCTTTGCGTCTGAGATCCCGGGTTCGATTCCTACTCGGATTACTTAAACAAAGTTTCTACATTTTCTCGAATCTGGGTGTTGTAGTGGTACGGTCTAGCAGTGAGATGTAAATGTCAAACAAACATAGCATGTCACTTTTATCCTCCATTCAGTAGCGAAACTACAGGGTTACCAAATCGGCAAAATACCACAGGCCCCCAGCTAGAAGGGGTATTCCCCTAGTCAAAGGAGACTTACAGCTCCTAAGAATTCCAAACTCCTAATAAACTAGAATCACTTTGCATTATATACAATGACGATTCGAAAGTGTTATTATATGTAACCTACTTGAATAAACAAATATTGAATGAATTAAACATGTCCATATATGTTTAGCGTTTAAATTATAGTTTTCAATATTAACATTATAATAAATCCATAGATAATTGTATGATGTCATTTACACTTGTATTTTATAACTAAAGAAAGGAATTTTACTAATTAAAATTGTAAACTTAAACGACAAACGAGTTTTAATTCAATCTGTAATTTAAAATCGATACTTTTGGATTCTTTACATTTGTATCCCATCCAATTAATTTGCCACTGGCCTAAAAAGTATAGTTACTCCACTAACTCCATATCAGCTTTTATCTTAAAAAACGGCGCGAAACGTTGATCCTACACGCCTCTCAATTGTCTTTGATCACAAATACGTGAATTATTCAACAGCCTCCCCCCTCGACTGTCATATCGCTTGTCAGCCCATAATTTGCATCATAAGGGTACTTGTTCAAATCCATTCGGCAAGAATGGACGTGCAGGAATTTAGGAGACTGAGTCTTTCGGAGCGTGTAGGCGGTCACATAGATACGATGTCAGGAGATTAAATTTAGGGGACCCTTGAAAAGTCCGTTACTAACGTTTACCCGTTACTCTGTTTGCATTATTTCGGAATAAAAAGTATCCTATATGGTATTCTAGTAAAACTACTGTTAGGCAGTATATACCGATTCCTTAAACTGTACAGTAAATTAGTTTCCTAGTCATGAGGCCCGTAATTAGTTTAAATAAATACCAGCATGGCAGTTGAGAAAAAAAGTCTTTAGATTATTTTGCAAAACATCACATACATTGCTCTGATTCTGTGGTAACTAAAATACTTTACCTATATAAATAAGTTACAGAAATCCGACTGTTGACAATTTGGAACTTCATATTGGTTACCAACTCACTTCAAATGCGAATGAAATGCTTTAAACTAATAAAGATTGATTCTTTTAAACCATGTCTGAAATTTCGTATTTTCTATTAATTTTCCGAGGACAATATTTTATTTGCTGCGGTCTTCTGTAAGGTAGGTATTTCACCAGTCGCGCTGCTCCAGTTTGAGCGATAAATCGCTATGCCCTATCTCACATATCACAACTACAAGGCGTTTTCAAATCTCCAAAGTCAAAATCACAAGAGTAGAATGACGTAAGTGTAAACTTTATAAAATAATGTAGGGCTTCAACCCTACAACGGCAAGTAGTTAGCTTTGTTGCTTTACCGTTTGGCATCACAGCCGAGATTAAGGTCTCGCTCCGCACAAAGTGGCTAATTCCTAATTACTCCGTTTGACAAAACGGTTACAAAGACGCCGGGGGCCCGGAGCGCTATCTTAGGGCCCTATCCCACTGTGGAGCCATTTTTAATGCGTTATGAACAAAAAGTTTTATGACAACTTTCCAATGGGCTTAATTTGCTTTAACAGAAAAATATTGGTAGTATTGTTTCAGGTGGAAAGCTTTACCTACTTGTTTTATAGGATGTCAAACACTTAGCAAGTCACTCATGATCTAAAAGATCTTTAACGTTGCAAATTTGTGGTCAAGTCAATATTTCATACACACACAGCCGAAAATTCTTGGAAGTTTCACTGTGTTTTACATGCACGAAAGGTGTAATTGCTTTTCTTTTTACTTATTTTTATAAAAAAGATTACTAACTGAAGCAGTTATTCATCAAATTGTCAGAAAAAAACTAGTGCATCTGCGCAACATAGGACATCTATACTAGGACTATTGTTTTATTGCTATCTTAGAAGTAGTTAGTGAATTTTATTTTATTTCATATATTTTATTTCATATGAACCCACACGTTTACATCATACATACATACAATCTGGACGATGGTCAATATGCCGTTGACGGTTGGACTAGCTTCTCCATACCACAGAAAAAACTATTGAATAATACTTCCTATATCGTATAGAACACCACGGTATCCCTGTGAAACAAGTCCTCAAGATGAAGGTAAAATACGATGGGGTGGCAAAAATTAAGGGGCTCAGTTAATTATTAACATACTTGCCTTATTAACTGCTCACATTTGAGCGCTTTGTAATCATATTAAATGGTGAATAAATTCAATAATTCCAATAATGATTATTATTTATTTTATATACCTTTTTATTGGAATAATGCGTCACCTCATATACCTTAATTCTAACATACTCTATCTTTGTGGACGCTCTGGATTGATGTAGGTGGATACCTACATCAATTTCCAGAGCTCTGAAGCTTCTGGATAGAAGCTTTCACTTTTCGTTTAGTGCACGCCTAGAAAAGATATCATTGAAAGCAAAATTATTTTTTTGAAATATCTGTTTTCTCAACAAAATCTAACATTAATTTCCCAAAAGGAGACTCTTAAATAACTCCAAGACGTCTTTCATATCCGTAAATAATTAAAAAATATCGCAAGCCACCCCGCGGGTGGTGCAAAACGCTTTGAACCCTTAGATTCCGCGAAGAGATTAAAAGAAACATTACTTATTCTCACTTGAGGGACCAGGAGCACAGAGGAGACAAGGAGATTAAAGTAACGCCTGAGGGCTTGTTGACTCTTCAACAGTAGATTTTCTTAAGATTCCGCTCGGTAAATTAATTAAGTATTCCTTTGTATGTGTGATTCGGATTTAAAGTGTCCGATGCCATGCTCTTCCAAATTTAATACTGCCATGTATAAATATATAAGTAACATTAAAATACAATAAAAATACAGGGCAAGCTAAATAAAACCGTTGAAAAATCCATCTGATACCAAAATACGAGTAAAACTTTTTATACACACAAGACCTATTTAAATGTATAAAATGTAATTTGTGGACAACAGTATGGATTAAACTTTTAATAAGTCGTATTTACTTAGTCGTTATTTTGACGACACTATTCTTCTAGCAACATCTATAGAAGATATGAGTGAGCTTTTCCAGAGACTCGAGTTGGAAAGCGGCAACATCGGTCTTACAGTGAACAGAGCAAAAAGTAAAATGATGATTGTTGATCGAGCCGGAAAGCTTACAAATGTCAACGGTGACATTCCTGGTATCGATAACGTCGACCACTACATATATTTGGGCTCTCAAATCAACAATAATGGCAGCTGCGTTCCCGAGATAAAAAGGAGAATTGGTATGGCTAAAGATGCTATGACACGACTGAACAACATTTGGAAAAAAAGAGGAATCAGCATCAAAACCAAGATCAGACTGATAAGAGCCCTTGTATTCCCTATCTTCCTATATGGCGTTGAAAGGTGGACAGTTTTAGCCCGAGAAAGACAACGGATTGATGCATTTGAGATGTGGTGCTGGAGGCGACTGCTGAGAGTACCCTGGACCGCGAAACGTACCAATACATCGATCCTGAGCCAGCTTCATATAAAAACTCGCTTGTCCACTATATGCCAACAACGCATCCTATCACCCATACCGTGCGCAGAGTCGACGACAATTTGGAAAAGTTGATTGTTGTTGGAAACACCGAAGGCAAAAGATCGCGCGGTCGCTCACCAACTAGATCCAGATGCAACCAACATGCTGACCACGATCCTCAGATATGAGGGACCGACCACAGAGAAGTCGTATTTATATTTTTTTACCTAGAATAACTACTAAGTAGTTTTTTGTTGCAAATAAATTAAAAAAAAATACTTCGGCTCTCAAGTTGTAAGTGCAAATGTTATTGACACATGCACAAATGGTGTAATCGCATACCTGTATCGCTGAGATATGTAACTGACATAAAACATATATCAATTTATGTTTTACCGCCATCTGAGGGAAGATGACGGTTTGTGTGGAACTCCTGTCTCGCTAAAGGCAGAGACTACCCACTAAAACCCCCCGGTTGGACTACATCGGCTTTTAAAGATGGTAGGTACTGTGGAAACTCAACTCAGCCAGTACCACCACAACAATAAATCGTATACCTACCCAATAAGATGTGTACACTAAAATTCAAGACGTAAAAACTAGATGCGTTGATTTTATCTTAATAAGTCCTTTAATTCTAAGTTTAAGAGCAAACTTCGCCTAAACATCATTCAAGAACCCTTCTTTGCCGCAAAGTACACAACGACGAGCCGACTGCAGCCGGATATTAGTCCTAACAAGAGTAATATAAGCAGACAACGCCCGAGGGCGCGCTAAGTCGGTTTGTCAGTCCCTAGCTAGTTTATTAATTAGGGTTTGACAAACTATGCGGTCGGCAGTCTCTGCGGGCCGTGCCATTGTAGGGTTAAATTATGGGTTGAGTTGAATTGTTTTAGAATCAACACGTGAGTGCAACTAATAGTGCTGGTTCCAATATTAGAAAAACGATCCGTTCTAGTCACGAATAGTAATAAATTGTACGAGGCGTAAGCTAAAACCAATGGACGACTAACGACAGCTGATTAGCAGGCCTAGCATACGCAACGCGATTAAATTTTACCGCGCTCTTAACAAATGCCATAATCGATTGAAGTCAGTGCGTCAGCTGCTGATTGGCTGAAAATACGAGTGCTGTGTGCTATTACCCAATCAATAGTATCGAAACTTTTGTCGTCTCATGCGATAAATTTGACATATTGCGTATGCTAGGCCTGATGGAAGTAAGAAAGAAAGAAAGAAAGAAAACATTTATTGACTCAACTTACAAACAAAACAAAAAACATAATCTGTTCCAAACATAAATGGATTGTTTATGAGACAAAAGGAAAAAAGCTTAGCTAATGCTGTCTCAGAATGTACATTTGAAATGAGAATTAACGACTCGTAGAAAAACGGAAAGTCATTTTTGAGACATTACGAATAGTAAAATATTAGGGCTTAAATAAATAGCTAAAATAAATATTGGACAACATCAGACACATTGCTCTGATTATATGGTAGCTTAAACTCTTGTGTTACAGATATAATAAACAACGACGGTAACAGAACACCCAGACCCAATATAGAAAAGTTCGTTTCCCATATTGACTCGACAGGCAATCGAACCCGGGACCTCAGAGATGACTCAACACCAAAGTCCGGCGCGCCTCTCGGCTACAAAGGTCGTCATAATTTAAAGTTTAATTGATATGTTAAACTAGTGGCGAGCCGTGGCTTCGCACGCGTACCTACTGTCCCTCTACTGTACTGTGATTCTTATTCTTATTTCTGTTTTATCCAAATATTCCACTAATTCTTTACTCTTATTGGTCTCAGCGAAAGTTATATAGCGCAAATATCCAACACAACAATTATTTCGTGTATGCACAATTTCCTATATATCCAGAGGCATTTAGGAAATCGGTAGTGTTATTTTGATAATACTAATACAAAAAGATACTCCGATTTTATTTATCTACATACGAGATTTAATTTAGGCACTTAACATCAGGTGGGATGAGGTCAATCTTGAAGTGCATTATAAAAAAATAAATAAGTTTATACATTTTCGGCAAAGTTTTAAAAAACTTACATTCGCAACTTTTTTATCATTTTTTACAAATAAAAACTTAATGTTTTAACATTTTGATAAAATTAAATATAACTATGGATAACTCAAAAAGGATTCCTTAGAAATTTTTTCCAGTAGATAGGTATAGTAACCGATAAATATTATTATGTACTGCGTATTATAAACCGAATAGCTCATACAATTTGGAAGCTTTTCTAGAAACTTGTTCCAATAAACTAGAACAATATCCTAATTAGGTTTTTAAATTTTTATTTATACTCATGTTACAACATAGTGATATGAAAACAACACACAATCCTGTTAGACTAGTAACGCCATCTATTGATTCGTCTGGAAGGCAATTATACGTATATGAAACCACTTAAATAAACTATTACGTCATAAGTATCTAAAATTTCTTACCTGAACTGAACTGAAATGATATCTTCCTAGATTTCATCTGTTTTATTTCCGTTTGACTACTTGACATCTTCAATATAGTCGAAAGTCAACAATTACTGACTGATCTAACTTCAACATTACTTTGTCAGTCAAGTAGTTATAGTGACGTAAAAAACAACTTATGAAGGATTTTAAGTCGTCCCTATTTCATGCGGACTAAATTAAACATGTTCTACAAAAAAAAATTCAACAAAACCAATATACTAAACATTTCACAAAAGAAATAATTAGGTGATGTTTTAGAATATTTGCGTACCTTCTTAAATTCTGAGTAACTTTCATTTTCCTATAATTCCAGTTCGAAGTTACAATCGAATTGCCAAAAATAAAGGTATTTTTAGGATTCCGTACCTCAAAAAGAAAAAACGGAACCCTTATAGGATCACTTTGTTGTCCGTCTGTCCGTCCGTCTGTCAAGACCCTTTTTCTCAGGAGCGCGTGGAAGGTATGAAGCTGAAATTTATATCAATTACTCAGGTCTACTTTCCCTTGAAGCTGTGAAAAAATCAAACTTCTAAGCCAACGCAATCAAAAGATACAGCCGTTTATGCCGCAAATTTTCGACACTTGCAAGGGAATCAAAACCTACAGGGTGCTTCCCGTGAACTCAGAATCTTGAAATTTGGTACGAAGCAACGTCTTATAGCATAGATAAAGAAAAAATTACGAAAACCATAAATTTTTAGTTACATCACATAATATATATTTTTTTAATAATTTTAAACTTACTACCCATTTCCTCAAAAACGCGTAGAGGTATTAAATTGAAATTCATACCAAATACTCAGGTCTATAATACCTTTAAGCTGTAACAAAATCAAACTTCTATGTCAACGCAATCCAAAGAAACAGCAATTTAAGCTGCATATTTTGAAACTCGCAAGTACTCGCAAGGGAATCAAAACCTAAAGGGTACTTCCAGTCGACCTAGAATCTTAAAATTTGGCATGAAGCAACGTTTTATAGCACAGATAAAGGAAAAATTCCGAAAACCTTAAATTTTTAGTTACATTACAAAATATTTATGCTCCTCCATCTTTCCCCATTGTAATGTTATGAATTTCATTTTGCAATAAAAATACCATAGTTATGACTCGATTGTCGTAATGAACGAACTTTGTAAACCTTGCAGGTTTGTACGGAACCCTCGGTGCGCGAGTCCGACTCGCACTTGTTTGTTTTTTTTACTCTACTAACTACATCTGAAATTATTAAATAAACTCGATAAACTAATAAATGGACTGTTGATAAGCAAACATATAGAAAAACTTTCATTTTAAACGAAATCCATTCCTTCGACACCAAAAAGCCCTGTAGGTCTAATGAGTAAAGAGAGACAGACAGATAAAAACGATGCCAGTCACAAACAGCTGCTTAAATACTTCCAAAGCTACAAAAACAAATGTTATTGATGATGACGTTTTAAAAACAGCCTTACATTAAGGCTTTAAACACCTTTTGCTTAATGACAAGACTAAACCAAACGAACTTCGCCATCAATCTAAACATGACAACTGTAATCTATCCTTAAACTCGGCAATTAACAGTTGCTATGAGATTACTGACCTAAAACTAACATATGGAGCGGCAATATCAAAAGTACTTGAAGTTTCACTGGTGCAAACTGTCTTGACGTATACAAAAAGTTACAAATAGATGTCGACTCAACTGTTTTGATAAAAATTGTGACAAGAAGAGATAATTATTTCCAAATCTACGAACTATCTCCAAACAAATTAGCCACCACATTAATAACGCACAATTAACTTTGATTAATAACACACAATTGATTTTGATAATGATACAAAACTCAAGCTTAGTATATTTTCATACATAACACATTCTTATTAACATTAATTCTTAATCGATTTTATTAGTACTTTACGCCGTACTAGCGAACTTTAAATATTAGAAACAGAAAAATTGCATCTCCCCCTGCGGTGCGGGAATCGAACCCACGACCTTCACGTATCGCGCGTCCTGCTCTTCCAACTGACCTAGCTCAGTTAGCGTTAGAGATGAAATTTTTCTGTTTCTAATATTTAACATTAATTCTTACTATGGAGTTCAAATAGGTTTTAATTGATGAAAGTTGAAAGCTTTTTTTGCTATTAGCATCGTTCCATCAGTAATTTTCTAATCACAAGAATCGAAAACACTTTTGCTATATGTTGATAGATTATTTATTGTAGACTTTCAGATGTATACAAATTATTTAGTTCAATAAATGACTTGTGGCTTGTTCCACATTATTTACTTGTCCACATATCACACGCTCTCAGTTTTTTCCACATTTTGTACTAAAATTTCGCTCCTAATTAACATGTCCGAGCAAATACCTAAGTATTTGCTAGCAGACAAACTGTCTTACTAGTTATATTTAGGTAGCTACGTACCACATTATCAGAGTAATGTACAACCGAAGCATATCACTCCGTAGAAATATATTATCATGTCACGATGATTAGAAACAGAATCTGTATATCTCGGACGTTGAAGAACCAAATCTGAAAATCTTTGTCAGACGTGCTGATTACCTGGCCCAAACCCCAAAATACATATGGGCGTAGTAAATGACAACACAAAACGAACTACAGCCATCAATACACGACATGTACCAAGTTCCAAGCAATTAAAACTAACGTTCGCTACAAATCGTTCGTTAAATCCTTCAAAGCGTTTTGTCAAGCTCGGTAACGTGTCATTACGTGGTGAAAAAAAATGGCTCAGTACGAAAGGCTGACTTGATGGGACCATTACAGCGGTCGTTTTTTACGACGTCTGAACCTGGGAAAATTGTACGAATTAGCATTTTGGACGTCGCCCTGTTATTAAATCATAACAGGTCTTGTACAACAATTAGTGTGATATTCTCACGGCAATGGACAGGCGACTTGGATAATTACAGCTTTTGATTTGAGGAAGATTTTTTTCGGCACTGTTGCGAGGTCAGTTGTGGTCGTGGGGACAGCCAGAGGTATACATTCCTCCGTCTAATTTAATAACTATTAATTAGGTGGAAAGACAGTGACATTATGACTTCATAATTTTACAAACAAACTTACTCACTTATACTGATATTAAAATTAACATGGAGGATACATTTGATACTGAAATAAAGCGGTTAAAGTCGCGATCAACAACTAGTTAATTAAAAAATACATTTAGAGCCACACAATTAAACTTCACTTCACTGTTATAGTCCTAGATTTTAAAGCTTTAATCAAAGTTAATGAAATGACACAAGTATGCTTATTTGAATGCTAATAAACATACAAATGTTAGTTATTAGCTACACACGAAATGAATAAGCACTGGAGAACAACAGAAAATTCGTCAATAAAACTGAGAAAATAAATCTGGCCTTTGCTTAAACTACGTAGAAGTGAGAGCCTTCTGCGCTCACCAAAAGTTTGGTAAAAGTTATAAGGCTTCGCAGCCTCAACGATAGTTACGTAGGATTAAAAATAAAATAGAAAATGGTCGATAAAACTCAACCAAATTCACATTAAGTTTAATTTTATTGAATGTTTATAAGTTTAAATTTGAAAACAAGTTTTAATTGTAGATTCAGTTAAATTAATAAAAATACAAACACTAAATATGTTTACATATCCACAACTAACCACGAAAATAATTATTTAAAGCATCTATCAATCTCTTTGAAATACCAAGAAATTTGTATTATAGTGTATATCTTCAGTAGAATTTTGGGTTCACAAAAAGCAATTGAGTGTAAAAAACATTACACACTTATCTGGTTGACTTAATTCTGTTTTAACTTAACAAATTCCACTAAATTGATTTACCATTGTAAATCATTCTTAAATATTTAAATCATTCTCTTACTCGAGTAGTTGTCTATTGTCGCCACAGTTAACTAATTTATTCGGTTAGATGATGCTTTGCTTTTAAATTGTTACTGGTATTTTAACAATGAAGCTTCTTTTTAGCTATTCCAAAAATAAGAGGTCAAATTGTTGCTCGTTTCTCCAATAAATACTGGTTTATTTTTATAATTCTTTATTAGTGCGTTACACCGCACTTTAAATTTTAAAGAAACAGAAAAATTTACAGTGTGGGGTAAAGGGTGATGAAAATTTTCTGTTCCTTGAAAATAAATACCTACTGGTTTATTTTTCTATATATTATTTGTTTTACTACCTCTGCTGACACCAATGGGATAAATAACAAAAATATAAGACACATTTTTTCCATTTATGATGTTAACAATATGAACGACAGAGTTTCTTGCCGGGATCTTCTCTGTAAGTTATAGGTTCCGAACCGGAGGTAGCGTCATTTGCATTATATAGACGTTTCATAAATATTACTGGTGTAATTTACATGAATAAAAGAATATTGAATTTGAATTTGAACAAAAATTTGATAAGATGTTTGCGTTAAAAGAGCGCCAAGTCACTTTTTTGTTCAGTTTTTACGAATTATAATTGTAAATACGGACTGTGTTTCACTGAAACATGATGATTAATTTTTATTTATTTGAAAAAACGTTTGCATTGTATTTTAAATCTAACTGAAGGACTTAATAGCATCAATTTCTACCCAGTCATCAACTCTATTATCTTTATTAGAGTAATCTCTTTTTTTATACTTACACTTCAAGTGATTTGTTCTTAATGCTTATTGATCCTATTTACTTACGTATACATACCAAGTGTCTTAGATACTTAATTCTAAATAACAATGTACCTACCAGGAGGGGTACTCTCGAAAACGAAACGAACAAACGAAAGGTTTCGTTTTTGAAGATTATTCAAAAGTTTGGGAATGAAGACGTGGTTTTTGATTTGCATAAATAATATTTTGTTTTTTAAAAACGCTTAATTTGCATTCGAAGTGATTTCTTTATGGTTATGAGGATTAAAAATTGCCATCCGTTGTCGGATCCGACATATTTCGTTTATTAGAGTAGACCCCCAGTATTTTGTTGAATGTAAAACTTGACAATTAAGGTTCTATGAAGTCCTTTCAACTAGCTGTTGCTTGCTACCAAAAAGTCTTCTAAATGTTTTTCTAGTATCTTATTTATATTTCTACCAAATCCATTTGGTAGTTTTGCTTGAAAGAGTAAGTATCTTACTTACTACACATCCATTCATTATTACAAACTTTTGCGGGTTTAATATTAATAGGAATTTTTTTTTTGTTTGAGTGTTATGGCCTTTTTAACGAAAGCTTGTTTTAAATTGTCTCTTCCTCTTTTTCATGATCATTCAATAACAGAAACTGATTTAATTCAGTCATCAGAACCTATTTATTTTAGCTTTCTTCAAACTAAAAATCTATCTTTATAATCGACCAGATAGTTAATTCGAATTGAAACGTCGAATACAAAATCGTTTTCTGTTTATCATTTAGTAATAAATTTAAACAGTCTGAATGCTTCTGTTCATAAAATACGTCTAATATTCAAATTCGTATTGAATAGCACTCTATTAGCTATTCATAGTTAGAAATTAATGTCTAATATTGGAGCTTTAATGTTTAAGAAGCATTTGTATCTACTCTTAAATGTAATACTTTATTTTTATGAGATTAGACAGTAATTATTTATTGAGTAGAATCATTCAAATTATGATGTTGTTATTCTAATACTAATCAGTCATATTATATGAGTGCCTACCTACCAGACTTTTAGAAAGGCTTTAAACTACTTACTAAGTATGACCAAATTTAAATGTTGAGTAATGAAGACGGGCAAGTTTTAAAGACAAGAAGAATGTTGTCTATGTTATAATTATACACATTCAGGTGCTTGTTCTTTCCATCCGAATGACTCCCCACAAAGCGTCATAAAATGTCTATTGTTAATAACAAGCCTTCGCCAGATTATCTCGACAATTCGGCGCACGACTCACTAGCGCGACGAGCAGGTATAATAAAAACAATTGTACATTTTTCCTCAATGAGTTTATTGCGCCAGAACAATAAATGAAGCTGATCATAATAACGTTTACTTTCAACATCGATTACGAATACTCTACACGATACCATATCGTACGGCGAGTCCATTAATATTTATAATATTCGATACCGTATTGCACACCGCGTCACAAACGCCAACTGAATACCAAGCGGCACTATCCCTATTAACTTACAGTTCGTGGGATCGATAATTACCATATATTTGTCTAAATATCACAAGAAAAATACAAAACGAAATACGAAATAGAATTAACACAATTAAAATTATTAACAATTAAATATACAGTCTATTGCGCGCCATTAACTTTGAGAAGTGAGGTGTCACCAAGATGGGCGGGTGTCGTGGCGGCCCCGTCATGACACGGGCACGTGGTGCTGGTACAACTGCTCCTGGCGTTCGCAGAGGGACGTCATCTTCTTGAAGGACTCAGACGTTTCGCGAAAAAGCAGCTTAGGGTCATCTCTGGGTCGGGCGTGGGCTGCATCTAGTCGCCCAGGAGATATGACAGGGGGCGACGAAGCAGATAGCGGAGATAACGACTCTCGGGCTGATTGCGCCCCAGCCGGCGCCCCATAAGGCCCTCCTGCTTGAGGCACCCCATTACCCATCAGAAAAGGTGTCGGAAAAAACCCCCTGTCACCGAATTGCGGGAACAATCCCGCCTGCAGTGCGCTCAAATTTCGACTGTAAAACTTCATCGTCTCCGTCACGTAACTTGGCAGCTGTGAATTTTCCTCGTTCCCTCCGTATCTCAGACTTTCCAACGTGGAAGCGAGGCCCTTGATGTCGGCGTACAGTTTGTTCAAGAGCTCGGTGTTGACCTCTAACCCAGGTCTCTGTTCCCGCGAGTCAGGTGATCCCGTCGATAACAGTCGTCGGTGAAGATCAACGTTAGAGCTGTGCCGGTCTCGACTCCGCCGCGAGGGGAACGCGGCATCGCAACCATTGACGTCACAGGGGTGAAGCAGTTTCAAGTGATCATTTCTGTAGTGCATACGCAGCGTGAAGTGGTTTTGAAATACTTTCCTGCAAGCTGTGCAGCGATCTGGGTTTTCGTCGTCTATTGGTATTTCGATGTCGTTGAGATCTGTCCTTTCGTCTGTCTTATCGCTGCTAGCGGAGGGTGAGCGCGCTCTTGCAAGTCGCTCCTCCATCGCGTGCAAATCACTTCCGCTGTCACTCGGCGTGTACAAGTCTGAGCGCAGCCTCAGCCCCTCGCGGACGACGCTCGGCGCACTCGATTCGTCATCAGAATCACTTTCAGCCTTCACTCGCGTCACCGATTCCGAGTCCACAGCAGTTTCCTCTCCGTTCTGAAATGGCTCCCACTTTTCTGGCTTCTGTTTCTTAAGCGATAAGGGCTCGTCTTCGGCACGACTCGAGCCGGGTGTCGAAAGATTTCTAAATAAATCACTGTGATACTCTTCGTCTGACACACTGTATTCGTTGTTTTGAGAACACCGAGTCGGGTTGCCACTTTTCCGCTTGCGTTTGTTAGGAACGAAAGATGACAGCTTATCGTCACTCGCGGTGGGGTCGCTACGGTTGCCCGATTCAGGCACCGGCTCGGCGGGTTTGGCATCGCTTTTGTTTTTATTTACAGTCAAATCTTCGGGCTCGTCGTCGTAATTTAACCTTTGCGTCACAGGGGACTCGGAACGATCCTTACTTTTATTTTTCTCCTCGTCGTCAGAAAGTTCATAGTTATTTTCACTACAATTATTAGAGTCGTCGTCGAGAGAGACAGGGTGTTTAGCGAGATCCAGCGCGCCGCGGGTGGGTTCTTCGGGTGGAGGGATTTTTCTGTACATTTTTTCGATTTCACTGAAATTACGGAGGTCGTCCAGAGGCACTCGCGGAGGCAAGGAAGTAGGTCCCGGAGGTGCGGCGAGCGGTGGAGGCAGTCTCGCCGCCAGCTCCGGAGGCAGCAGGGCAGGCGGTGGCAACGGCAGCCGCGCCAGCGCTGGCAGCAGAGGGAACGGCTGCGCCGATCGGCCGTCGTGCGCTGAAATCTTGCGTCTAACGTGCGGTGAATGCAGCTTCGGATTCGGGTTCGCACTGTGCCGATTCCTCGAGCGGCGCGAACTGAACATCATCGTGCATCCTTCCACTGTACACTTGTGCATCTCCCGCAGGTGCACCGCGGAAAAGTGTATTTTTAGCGCACCCTTGTCGCAGAAGGTCTTCAAGCAGACGTTGCATTGCACTCTCTTCTTGCCCGTGGCAGGGTTGACGAACTGAACGCCTAAGCCGAGCGGCCAGGGCGCCGGCGGGTGGTCGCGCCGGTCGGGGTAATCGGGCGACCGGCGCTCGTCGCTCCTGTCTTCGTCGCGTCCGCTGAAGCTAGCTCCCAGTTTCCTGAAGTCAAAGTGTGGCGCGGGCTGGGTCACGCGCGGCATCATGAAGTAGTCCAAACCGGCCGGCAAGCCGGGAACCGCACCGAACTCTTTGCGATCCATCACGTCACTGTCATAACGTTGCGAAGCGGGTGGCGCGCGTCGCGGCCGCTCTGCGACTGAGGACGTGCGACACAGGTGACCGCGCGGGCGGCGCGCGACAAAGGCCAGTGGCGAGGGGCGCGCGGGGGAGGAGGTGCAGAGACGGGTTTGGGGGGAAGGGGGGCGCAGGTAGGAGGAGCGAGCGCTGGGCGGAGCGGATCGATGCGCAGTGGGGACAAGCGACACTCAGACCCGCCGACCGCTGTAAACACAAGAGAACTAAAGCAACGCACGTTACGTAACACACAACACTACACATACGTAGCACATGCTACATGACCGCACTATGTTGGCTATCGAATTGTACGGACGTTTATACCGTTAGCTCGGGTTCAAACCTAGAAACTGAGCTAACAGTAGTTACGAAGCTTCTGCAAGCAAATTATTGCGGGTTTGATTTACTTATCAAAGCTGTTGTTTCGCGTAGTTTCCTGCAAAGCTTCCAACTTTCGATGCACTTAGGTAGTTCTGTTTGTGTAACATTGGTGCAGTCAAAAGGAATAAATGTCTATATCTTTTACAAACAAACAATCAGATCAAAATTAATAGGAACCAAAAAGCACTACTTGCAGTATTCGATTTTTTAAATGCATTTTTCTACTACAACCAGACTCGATGAATATTCAAGCCTGGTTAAAACAATACCTACTTTTTACCGAGCTGAAACAAACACGAACCCGTGTCTTGTTCATCTACAAATTAGAAAAAAAATACACTTTAAACTAAATACCTACTTATTAGGTCTCTTAGTTCATAAAGTAGGTTGATAAGCCTTGTACTTACCTACAAGTCATACTTTTACTTACCATTGGGAAAACGAATAAACGTTCAAACATACGGCTAACCATGAAATATCAAGTCCAGAATCTTTATTTATTGCAACTCATTGAGCTCATCTTACTATCAATATGTTACTTGATGTAGGTGCTTATGTTGTATTGAGACCGAAGTTTATCCCTACATTATTAATATTATAAATGCGAAAATAACTCTGTCTGTTTGTCTGTCTGTCTGTTACGCTTTCCCGCTTAAACCTCTCAACCGATTTCGATGAAATTCGGTATAGGTATACGTTGAACCTCAAGAACGGACATAGGCTACTTTTTGTTAGAAAGTAAGGGGGGTTTTGAAAGTTTATATGGGAAAAAGTTTATTTTTTAAGTTAGAGATATGAAAGTTGGCACAAATATAGCTCTATTAAAATATAAACTAAGTACTTTTTGTTTCGAATATTAGGGGAGATAGGGTAAAACCGACCATGAAAGGATGTAGTCCACGCGAACGAAGTCGCGGGCACAGCTAGTGATCTATATTGCAAAGATACTAATAGCTAGCTAGTTGACACGACAGACGTTGTCCTGTTTTAACGATGACTATTGAATTATACATATTTTTTTCTTTCATAAGAACCTTCTCCTAACAATAACATACACAACAAAAATGTTAAATTGTTCCAGTCGTTCACGCGTGATGGCGTGACCAAGGAAAATAGGGATTCATTTTTATATATTAAGATAATTAAAATACAAACGTGCCTGTAAAAGAAAACACTCTTGAGTCAATTGGGTTTAAAATATTTCAGTAAGAAAAACTAAACAAATTGAAAACTGTGCGCGTTCAAAATCGCTTGTCAAGTAATACAACCTACCTATTAGGTACCTAGGTAGCTAGAAATCGGGTCAGTAGTCGCATGTACCTCGATTGTAGTGCCGCCACCACAGTGAATAGCTGAACCACTGAAATAGCGCCGTATATTCAGTCACTACGTGGGAAATAAACCAAAATTGATCACAGTTTTGTACGTACCTTAATTATATGGGTTTTCACCAAGTCGACACGAAAGACTGGGCACACGTGTGTCGAGTTGATGAAACCCAAAATTATTACAACTTATTATTTCGTCATCTGGACACGCTCGGATTTTTACGTGTGTCCAGATAGTGAAACTTAGTGAATCACTTTTATGTTTTCACTAACTGGACACACATTCGTATTTTTACTAAGTACGTTACCTACTTTATACCTAATGAAACAATTAGCCACTATCACGTCATTTCAATAAGTGTAGATATATAATAAATATTGAGAATAAATAATCTGCTAAGCAATATGTAAGAACATTATCGCTCTTACATATAAGACACTGCTTTTAGCTCTTCCGTCCGTCGTTGTATACGGCAGCAGATAATAGGTTCGACTCCCGGTTGAAGTGTGGATAGTTCTGCAAAACCATCCCAACCCGATAAAATTCGATTTAATTACGAGAGTTTTTAAGTGTTCATTCCAAGAGTAGCAGTATCTAATTTCTGTTGAAATATAAATAACAAATAAATATATTATTATGTCGGCTTATCCATAACCTCACCAATTCCTGGAGATTAATAAGTGCCTGATAAAATAAAACCCAGATACTTATCTACCTAATAGCTGTGATGTTCAAGCTCACCCAAGTATTAACAATATAAAAAATAGATAAAACCTATACGGATCCTAACCCAAATAAGTAGATATTATGCCCTAGAAAATAGTTGGTTTTCCTACCTACCTACCTTTTTCATTTAAGAAAAACAAACAATGATATAATAACGAATTAAACGAACCGAAACATGGTTACAACTTTCATTATAAAAACACTCAATATGTTACTCATTAAGATTACACTCATTAACTTACTCTGTTCTTTTGCTAATTTAATTAAGATATAAAAATTGTAATTAAACGAAACAGATTGCTACATTCGCCTTTAGGCTACTACTAACGCCATCTGTTATGCCGCAGTGGAACTACACATGTGAGAGGCATTTGTAATGAAATTGTTTTCGTTGCATTTGATACCTGTTTTTGAGTATTATCAAATAATTGAAGATCATTTCATATGAATTAACGATTAAAATACATATTCATTTCTCAGCTTTGAGTGATTTATAGATAATTGTGTTCTTAGTAAACATGTGTGGGTTTCCACGCAATGTTTTCCCATCTCAAACTAGCAAGAAGTACCTAACTAACTAAATAGGCATTTTAACGCAACTCTAAGAGTGATAATGTTTAAGATTCCAGGTCACTACCTAATTAAGATATTTTTTTTTTATAGTAGCGCAGTATATTGGCTCCTCCCAGCCTGATGGTAAGCAAGAGAGGAACCTACATCGCGATGACAACGGATTTGATATCAAAATATCCTATCCGTTAGCATCGCCATACTGGCCCGCAAGATGTTTCTTCACGCTCCTTTTGAAGGAATCCATGTCAAAGGAAGGAGGAAACAATAATAATATGATAACCTCTAATTAAGATGACGCTTAGGTTTAAATTTATATTTGTTCTTATAAGGTATGTAATTTCAGCGTTTTTCTTGTCGTTTGTCCTAGTAAAGCAAAATAAAATAAAATGAATGAAAGCTCGAAGTTACTCCTTTATCTCAGTTACCACTGAAACAGCTTACTAAAAAATGTAAGTCGATTTTTGATCCTATGTAAATACCGCTCGCAAGAACAATCGCGGGATATTAAAAAGCCGCTAACCGCACAAACGAAACACGCCTGTAATCTCTTATTATTCCAACCGACCGATACCAACAACATTTCATCTAAATCACGCCTTCATCAAACAAATCGTGCCGTTCAAAGAGATTTTTATGACACCTCCTCTTAGATGTTTACTTTAAAAATAATTTACTCTTTTCTAATAGGTATTGGAAAAGAGTGGCAGTTGTGTACTTTTGAAATGGACCTGTCCTGTAGATTACGTTCTAATTTATCATCGACACCGCAATTTGTGATTTAAGAGTATTCTTATAAACATAGTTAGATCGACATATCGTTGTCGACGATATCTACTTCCGG
The DNA here is from genome assembly GCA_037074685.1 of Glyphodes pyloalis. NCBI lineage: Eukaryota > Metazoa > Arthropoda > Insecta > Lepidoptera > Crambidae > Glyphodes > Glyphodes pyloalis. The sequence goes on from JAYKKO010000007.1 coordinate 13,230,146, forward strand.
AAAATTTTAAAAATAAGCAATCAATGGAGACAATGGTAAAAAAAATACTTACAGTAAATAGCAATAGGTAGATAAAATAGGCATAGGTATATGTCACTGTCAATAGGTTGAAATAAAATCGTCGTAAATATAATGGGAACCTATTGGCTTAATAATTACCCTAGTCAAATGCAGGATGAGGGTTGCAAACCTATGCTAAATTTTGAAAAACCAAAAATACATTGTTTGGCCTGGGATACTGGGAACAGGATACATTTAGAATTCAATATGAACATAAGGGGTAGGTTACTGATGATATATATATTTTTATTAAGAAAATAAGTTACGGCTGTGTGCCTACCTTTACGACCTGTAAATATAGGCCATCAAAGTTAGATCTAATTAATCAAGTTGTTGACAACCAGAATCTGATGGCATTTCAGAGAATCTATGGGAAAGTAGGAGTTTTTTATCTAAACATAAATAAATAAATATTGGACAACATCGCATACTCTTTGCTCTGATTCTGTGGTAAGTACCTTAAGCACTTGTGTTACAGAATTCAGAAACAACGACGGTACCACAACTCCCGGACCCGAAACATTCGAGAAAAGTTCATTTCCCATATTAACCCGATTGGGGATCGAACCTGGGACCTCAGAGATGGCGCGACGCCAAAGTTCGGCCCACTCTCCTCTCGGCTTTGGAGGTTGTCAAAATAATAATCGTTATAATTGATCGGATTTTCAGCTTAAAAGTCGTGACCGTCCTAGCCGAGGCCTCATCCCAAAGATACAGCATTAGCAACGCCCCAACCTACGTGATGGGTGAGCGCTGGTAGATGTCACCTCACACCCGCCGATCTACGGACCAGTTACAATAAAACTGGACTATCGCACGCGCTGAACAAACAAACGCTCCGCACGTGTGCCACAAGAACAAAAATCGAATCGAATTTAATCGATTCTTGTATAAAATTTTTGGTCATTTTATCGTGTTTCACGCCGTACTAGTGGAACTTTAAGAAACAGAAAAATGTATATCCCTCTGCGGTAAAAAAACATCACCGATGTAAGTGTCCAACAAAGCCTCTTCTTTGTAATATTTTTAATACCGACAGATTTTATGTGTAAAAATGGTTCAAATAAGAATGGTACTTGTCTGGACTACATCCTTTCATGGTCGGTTTTACCCCTATCTCCCCTAATTTCCGAAACAAAAAGTAAAATATAGACTTATTTTAATAGAGCTATATTTGTGCCAACTTTCATATCTCTAACTTAAAAAATAAACATTTTCCCATATAAACCTTCAAAGGTGGCATTACCCCCCCCCCCCTTACTTTCTAACAAGAAGTAGCCTATGTCCGTTCTTGAGGTTCAAATTCAAATTCAAATTATCTTTATTGCACTTTATCACATTACAACATTTGAAGATGGTAGGTACATTTAAAAGGTATACATGTGACGCCCTGCAAGGGCATGGCAACATTGAGGGCTAACTACATTACAAAACTTAACTTATTTATTATATTAAGATAACATAACATTTATTAATATTTATAATTTAATATAAACTAGAGAAGATACATATTAAATGAAAGTAACAATATTATATAATATTTTTAATTAAATTTATCTGTGAAGAATTCCTCCAGACTATAATAGCTTTTACTAACTAAGAAAATCTTTAATTTATTTGTAAAGTGGGAAATCTTTTCAAATGATTTGATATTATTGGGTAAATGATTATAATTTTTTTTTCAACGTATACCTATGCCAAATTTCATCAAAATCGGTTGAGAGGTTTAAGTGGGAAAGCGTAACAGACAGACAGACAGACAGACAGAGTTACTTTCGCATTTATAATATTAGTAGGGATTTTTAGATACCCCTCGAGTTTTGCCTGTGGGTAGACCTTAAAAGCTTATTCTAGGTTAAAAATTTGGACAGAAGGTATTATTAAAAGGAGACTTTGCTGGTCGCCAACAATTGCAACAAAATTATAAAGAAGAAAGATGTGATTGCATTGAATGGGCTCCGAATCTAATGAACCGATTTTTACTATTCTCGAAAAAATCCTGATCCCGAAAAAATATTTCACTAGGAAACTACACTGTCCAAGTGTGACATTTATAAGCAATATTTCTTTCTATAGTTATTGTCAGTTTATTATTATAATAAGGCCCACATTGAAATAATTGACGTGCTATTGATTGTACATCTTACAACATAATATTTAATACGCCAATTAATTACGGGGATGCATAAATTCAGTTTACAGTTTTTTACTAAACCTATTGCAACCCATCGACTTGATTGTGCTCGACTTTGTATCGCTACTTAATAGGAAAACACGTACACATTGGTATTTTTGTAATGCTGAGTTACCCGTAGAACCATCATAAATGTTAATTCCTACACAAAATCCATAAATCAACCGGGCAAACTGATTTACTCCGCTGCCGCCTGTCCATTGAAGCGTGCGTAGCAGTCACCGAACTATTCCCCGTTTCGCCGCGCGTAATGTAAACACGCTCTCTTTTTGTCCTAAGTGATCCGGCTCTGGTCAACGTTGATTTTTATATCGCATTACGAGACTTTCACACTGCCCTCGAAAACTGTAAAAGATATTAAATTATGTTGGAATTGTATATTCTGTTTGGTGAAGAAAATTAAGGGGTATGCTATAAAATGTAAGGGTAGTATAAAATTCAAAATGTATAGCCTGCCTTGCTTATTTTCTTAATAACCCATTTTGTTTCATTATTTTTAACATAAGGTATGTTTTTTATTGGTTATTAGTTGAGCAGCCTTTGTGAAGTAATTTTTTAGTAGTGAATTGATACGAAATGATTTATTTCTGCAAGTGGATTTACAATAAATTATTTTGCACATCAAACTTTTTTTTGTACTATCGCTTTTTTAATATGTTCCAAATCGATAGTGATAGCTTCACATTTAGTTGGCATACACTTTATTTGGAAATTTATAAACCTTTTATTTAAAGAAAATATCGTACAGGTATAAAAAACTAGCGATCCCGGCGAACTTCGTTTCGCCTTAGAGAATTTTTCCCGCTTTTCTGTTGAAATTTTTCAAATTTTACAAAGGATCCTTAATTTTGTAGCCTATGTCAAATTGGAAGAATGTAGCATGCTATTGGTGAAATATTTTTTTTAAATCGGCCCATTACTTGTTGAGCCTATTCATTACAAACATACAAAAATAGGTACAAATCTTTCCTCTTAATAATATTAGTGTAGATATCGTCGCACCCAGTATGCAAGGCCCTTAACCGCCGACCGACATATTTATTTTGAAGAGCGTCCGGATATTTGTTTGGATTAAAAATATTTCTGGCCGCACTTGCACACGACACGTACTATGTATGTCTGTCTGTACGTGCGAAGTACGGCTGGGCACAGAGCAACAAACACGCAGCGACTAACAATTTATGCTCTGTGAACATTAGCTGCGCTATTTTGAATGTTCTCACTTCCATCGTCATTCGGATCGAACTGTTTCACTTTCATGCTTTGAAGTATTGCTATCATTGAGTGTAATCGATGGTCCAATGAAAAGATACTTCGCACGTGTCCGTTGTTTTTTAAGTAGGTGGTATAGGGTTTATATTCGCGTGACGCGGTCTAGATTTCCGAAACAGTGATATTAATAGAGCTGAAGAAAGTGCGGTCTGAAGATACATATTTTCTGAGATTAAAACCTAGTGATTGAACAACCCAATCTGCATATAGAGGTATGAAATGTTTTAATATAATCAATAAATCTATTAAAACATTTCATACCTCTATCATGCCTATCATTTTATTCTACTAAATTGCGGCTGGACGATTGGCGATTGGGTTATTATGAAAAACGACATTATATCGGATTTGGGTGATGGGGTACCGTCGTTGTTTCCGATTTCTGTAACACAAGCTTTAGCTACATACCATATTAAAAAGCATTATATGTAAAATAATGCTAATTATATGTTGTTCAATATATATATATTTATATTTATTTGAATTGATATTGTTTCACTTTCGGCTTTGAAGTCTCGCAATCATTGCAGTGAATCAATACCTCAATAAAAATGATGCATTGCACGTGTCAGTCGTATGTTGTTAACGTCTGCTAATGCTGTCATAACAGAACATAACCACTAAACATAGAATAGATGATGACCTGTTTCAGATATATTGAGATCGTAGTTAAAGGCCGTAGTTATACAAATGTTTCTCTCTGTTTTACCTATAATCATCTTATATGAGAAGTTCCTATTATTTAATGTATGGCAATTGTTTGACAAACAAAATTCGTTTTATTAGGTTACTTTCTAGACTACATTTTCGATTTTAATACATATTTAAAACGTAGGTACGACGTATTGAATGAATTGTTATGTAATCAAATTAATATATCAATAATTACGATATTGAAAATTGTGTGATGATAAAATACTGTAGACCTAGTGTTAGTCTCGCCCTTTTATATAGTTAGTTTCCTTTTTTTATCATGTAGTGGCTAAAGTATGCGCTCATATCGTGAAAAAGAATTATTTTTTCTTTAGGACATCTTCCTGCACCAGTCAACTAGCAAATTCTTCTGGCTATGTCGTCTACCCTCAGCATTCCAAACTAACTACATTAAGTTGGGGTAATACATCACATATGACAATAAAAACATTAAGATCTCAAGCACGCGCAATTAAGATGCCCCAAAACGTGATTCGACCCAAAAATAGAATTCAATTACGCGAGGTAGGTACATTACGTGCGAATCAGAGCATATCTTTTCGTGTTTGAAGTATATTCTCTAGCAAGGTCCATTTATGATTGCCTGTGCATAAGCTGATATGTTTGTGCCCTTCAGCACGATAACTCAGATTTCGCAGAATCTAATAAGGCCGCATTGTAATTGATAGGTAAATACCTTTTGTTTTTATTGTAATTAGTTGATCAGTAAGCAGAGGATATGCTGAAAGGTTGCAAAGAGGGCTTGGAAACATTTTTTAAATGAACACCTATGAACCTTCTGAACCAATTTTGATAAAATGTGTATTGTATTATTTGGAAAGCACATCCTTGTTTTGATTTTCCAAGTCAGTTCAGAAATCTTAGACTAGTCATTGAACGTATCTTTTTGAAAAATCTCCGACGGATTGCGAGCCTGCCACCCCTTTAAGTCAGTTAACAAAGCAATATGTTTAATTCACAAAGCCCGATAATGTCTTAACACAAATCAAAGTAATGATTAGGTTTGATTAAATATTATAACTACCTTCAAATAAAAAAAGGAAATCCCAAATGCATAATGAAAGACATACTTTTTTATTAGTATCTCGTAACATACTGAACCATTTGTTTTTAACATTTTAATGGGACTACGTGGAAAATTTACTTCTTCGAGTAATAGGTAATCGTGAATGTTTATAAAAAAGTCCCAGGCGGATAAATTTTCTTTGGTGAAGTGATGAAATTAAGGGAGGATTGGGGTAATACCGCCCTTGAACGTACATGAAAGGATGTAGTCCACGCGAACGAAGTCGCGGACACTTGCTTATAAACGAAGTTTCAAGTTACACCAGCTGAAACTCACGTGTCCACTCCACCCATATCCGGCGTCGTCAACGTAACCTCGCTCGCGTGCGGCGGTTGCGCAAGCGCACGGTCGGCCGCGCAAGCGGGCCGCCTCGCGCCTGAATCACTTCCTCTGTACACACGTCCGAGCGGTGCCTACCACTTGGGGCCTTTAGTTCGCGCCTTCCTTTATTGCTAGCTCTGTAAGCCTACCCACAAAAATGAAACGAACAAACGAAAGGTTTCATTTTTGAAGATTGATCAATAAATTGATCAAAAGTTCGTAAGTTAAAGCGTGGTTTTTGATTTGCATAAATAATATTTTGTTATTTTAAAACGCATACTCAAGTTCGAATTGAATTGGTTACGATAATGAGTTTTAAACTTGTTATGTGACATATTTCGTTTTTGGGAGTTGTTCTTGTTCTTCGCCTTCTTTTTGTATGAAATGGCAACCAAGTTTCTTCTGCTAAGTCTACCTTAGCCCACTGGCAGATGTAGACTTAGCTTAGTATAGATCTTACCTTACATGACACTTCACGTGAGGTAAGATTTATACTATTGCACGAGAAAACACGGGTGACTATTGGCTTATAAATGAAATCAAGTAGACCTGGTGCTCTGTACGAATGTGCATCAATGGCTTAGATTTTTATGAATTAGCATACATAGGTAATTAGAGGGAGATTCTGTTTTTTTTTTAAATAATATGGCGACTAGAGTTACCAGAGACTTACCAGATAAGCCCCTGGTAACTCTGGAAGAGAGGGGTATAAGATAAAATATGTAAAAATAGGTAAGATCCTTAAGTAGCTACCCACAATTAACACTTTTGATTAAAAATAAAAACTGTTTCTAAACAAAAAAATTAATCCCAAATACATAAAAAAAATTTAATTCATGCCTATTTTTATCATCTACTGAACCAATAAAAAAACCCAAATGAGTCCACAAACCATTGCGTAACCGGTGAACTTACATTAAAACAAGTCCCGGGCGGATTAAGAACCTGCCTCCTTTTTTTTTAAGTCGGTTAATAAATCAATAAGTGCTACCCACAAAGACCAAGCAGAACACGCTATTTCGCGACGAAATCCGCGACGTATCATTGCTTTTACTTCTGGCATCGCGCCGTTTCACGGTTCGGCTCTTCGCTCACCTCACAACTAATTACAAACTAACGCTAATTAATAACACTCTTAAAACAAAGACTTAGAGCTCAAAATAATGAATCCGTTATTTTTCAGGCGTAAATGAAGTTGTGCTGTATTGTGTCCTGTCATTAAATTTGGAGGTCTGATGGCAAAGGATGCGATTTCCATTCGGTGCCGTTTCGAATGGACGGTATTTCTGTAATTGGACGATTCAAAGATATATTTACGATACCTTGTTTCCTTTCGGTGAAGGCGAATGCTGTATTATTTTAGTAATTGCGCGCCTACTATTTTTGAGACTTAAACGCCTATTGCAAAAGTTGGTTGCAGATTTTGAATACATTAAGGACAATTATTCGTTATTGGCTCAAGTTGAAATGAAATATGATTTTTTATCATTTTGGGCATCATCATTTTGAAGATATAATTACAAATTTAAAATTGAATATTTTTACGAAGTATAATAAAAGATGTATGTAATACAACACTAACATAGATAGGTAGGTACAGTACAATATCACTTATTGCAACAGTTATTGTTGCATTTAAGAAATAAATTTATTACAACAATTACTGAATAACTGATTTACCATCGTACACGTGGAGTTAGTCTTTTTTAGTAATAAATATAGCCTATTAGCTGTGCCCGCAACTTCGTTCGCGTGGACTACATCCTTTCATGGTCGGTTTTACCCCTATCTCCCCTAATATTCGAAACAAAAAGTAGTCTATATTTTAATAGAGCTATATTTGTGCCAACTTTCATATCCCTAACTTAAAAAATTAACATTTTCCCATATAAACTTTCAAAGGTGGTATTACCCCCCCCCCCCCTTACTTTCTAACAAAAAGTAGCCTATGTCCGTTCTTGAGGTTCAACGTATACCTATGCCAAATTTCATCAAAATCAGTCGAGAGGTTTAAGCGGGAAAGCGTAACAGAGAGACAGAGTTACTTTCGCATTTATAATATTAGTACGGATGTTACTCAAAGCGAATGTAGCATTACTGTGATGAAATTATTTATAAAAAGGCACAGTATTTTATGATTTTTAAAGTACTTTACGCCGCACTAGCGAATTTTAAATATTCTACAGTTGAGATAAGTATGTTCGGCAGAAAGCACTTACCGTAGGCTAACGGGTTGACACAGCAGAAAAATTTCATCGCCTACGATAACTTGGGATTAGCTCAGTTGGAAGAGCAGCACGCGCGATACCTGAAGGTTGTGGGTTCGATTCCCGCACCACAGGGGAGATTATTTTTCTGTTTCTTTAAAGTATTTTTCGTGAGAGTGTGAATACAAAAATACAAATCTGTCCTCTTTCTAATATTAATCCATTTATTCATTCTACCAGCAATACAGTGCTTCATACTACGCTTGAATAAGTTTGGACCAAATTGAATAGTTTTACAAGTTTTGCATCTGTTTAACATAACAAATGAATCTGCGACTCGTTGACTCCCAAACGACAAGTGAGTGTCACAGAAGCGCAACGAAAGCCGGGACTAGACTAATGACAGCAGTGACTTGCCACTCGCTAATTGACAAGCGCTTGTAAAGGCGTTTATACATAGGGATGGTGTGAGAAGTCAAATTTGAAGACAATGAAACATTGAAAAGCTAGCATCATTAGTTCGTATACACCGCAGTACCTTGTCATACCAAATCTCCGCGTAACTAAGCAAATCAGATAGACAGTGACTTAATGTGACAACATACAGAATTGGCTACTTGACAGTGTTAACAATAAAATATGAAAAGTGTTAGATATGTTAGCTTATTAGTTAAGTAATCATTTTACATTTTTACTTTTTAATTAAAAGCATAGTTAGTATTTTATTTTTGCAAAATAAATTTTAGGTTTTTTGTATGTGGAACAAAAGAACCGAAACGGAAACCACCATTGCAATTCGGAAATGAAAGCTGTCGGCGAACATTATTTATTTTAATGTGGCGAAACAATGATTATTTTACCGATTAAATTGAATTATTGTGTCTCTAATCGTATAAAGAATTTATTGAAACATTTTCCGTTTATCTTAATTAAGTCGTTCCTATGCGCAAGCCTAAGCCAGGCAAGGCTCCGAGAAACTCAACAGTGAACACATTGGAATACCTGGTGAAAAGCGACCGATCTATGTCGATGAGCACCTTTCCTTTTCAAGCCGTAAACTGTTTTTTCAAGCCCGGGAATTCGCTAAGAAGCATGAATACAGATATTGTTGGATATCTAACGGTAAGGTGCTCCTCCGCAAAGATTCAAATTCAAATTACGTACACGCCAAGTCAGAGCAATGCCTTATTAACCTTCCAAACTCTAAATAATATCAAAATCCTCTCTTCTCAACTTTTTATTTTTATTATTATTAGATACATATTCAACCACATTACAAATACACCCACTCCACTCACAAACTTCACCTTCACTCACAAATTTCACAACTGTACTATCACAATTTCACAAAACCCGCGTCCTATACATGCTTCATCACAACACTTTATTTGTAACTTGCTTTACCCGGTTATAACCAATCTTCCCCCATATACAGAGAGTGCAATGGAAAAAATGTATACCTTAGTGAGTAGCGTTAGAGCTTTAGTAGCTTCTCACGTTATTTACTGTCAAAGTAAATTAAAATGGCCAATATAGAAAACATGGTAAGTAACATTGATAATGTCAATGTCGCCTATTCATGCTATTGCACTCCTGAAAATTGCAAAGATTGTATCCCTATGAGTGACTCAATACTTAAATTAATCCACGTGAAAACTTTGACAATTTCCTCGCAACCTTGACAGTGACCAAAGTAACTTATGATGTGATTGTTCTGACTGAGTGCTGGTTAAAGGCCAACCATCCCCTACCCGAACTCGATGGCTATACAGTTTATTGTACCCTAAACAACCCACTTCAGAATGATGGTGTTGTGGTGTATGTCAAGTCATCTATAAAATGTACTGTCAGTGAACCATCAATTTATGACGCAAATTGCCTTCTGTGTTCTTTTGGTAATATTGCGATAATCTCAGTCTATCGCTCACCTTCCTACGATAACTTAGACAAATTTTACAGCAGCATTGAAACCATCATATCTTCTTCCAAACTACCAAATATAGTTGTGATAGGAGATCTGAACATTGATATTAAGGAAAATAACAACAATCGTCATTGTGTTGATTATTTAAATCTTATGGCTTCCCTGGGTCTCCTGCCAGCACACCTTCTACCCACGCGATTAGAAAACTGTTTAGATCACATTATGTTGAAATCTAAACTTCCAGCCACAGTAGCAGTCATGCAAACTGAGATCACTGATCACTACCCTATTATATTAGCACTAAAACTAAAGAACAATCCCAATTTTAAGGATTTATCACATAATTTCACTTACATAAATTTAGAAGCGATAAAAAAAGAACTAGATAACATGAATTATGATTATATTCTAAATGAAACAGATCCAGATATTGCTGCTAGTTTTCTTGTCTCAATTATACGTTCTACGGTTGAAAACAACACGGTTATTAAAAAAGTTCCTCGTAAAGCAAAAATCATTAAACCGTGGATTACCACTGGCATTCTTCGTTGCATACGAAATCGTGATTTGATGCACCTAAAATTAAAGAAGTCTCCTGACAATTTTATTTTAAAAACAACTTATACTAGGTACCGTAATTTTTGCAATGCTCTATTAAGAAATTTGAAAATTGCTTATCAGAAGTGTGAACTTGAAAAAGCAAAAAATAACCCTAAAAACATGTGGAAGGTTGTTAAAACTATAATTAACTCCACATGTACAAAGAGGACACCAATTGAACTCCTGCATAAGAATGACGACAGCAGATCCTCAATAAACCACATTAATAAATTCTTTGTCAACATAGGAGGGCGTCTTGCCTCTTTAATACCCGCCCCAGATCAATCTTCACAAAATAATACTACATATAATAGTCATATAGTAAATTCATTTGTTATTCTCCCTATTGAACAGACAGAGGTGCGAAAACTAATCATGAACCTCCGAAGTGATTGTGCCACAGGCTGGGACGGAATATCACCTCGTATGATTAAGCAGTCGTGTGACGCTCTTGTTCCACCTCTTACCCACATTATTAATATCTGCATTTCAAAGGGCGTTTTCCCAGCCGTATTCAAAAGGGCTATAGTTCACCCAGTTTACAAGGGGGGGTGCAGAGACCATGTGTCAAATTACAGGCCAATTTCTATACTCACTGCCCTCTCAAAGATCTTGGAACGTTACCTTAACGCTTCACTGACGAGATACTTGGAAAAATTTAACATCTTATCTTACAACCAGTATGGATTTAGAAGTGGCCTTTCCACAGAGGATGCAGTATCCAAATTTACGACAACACTCGTGGCTAATATTGACAAAAAATTCAAGTGTTATGGTATCTTCCTCGATTTATCCAAGGCCTTCGACACCGTCTCTGTCCCCATCCTTTTAACTAAACTGGAATACGTCGGTATCCGTGGAGTAGGCTTAGATATGTTCACCAGCTACCTCACGAATCGCACCCAGAGTGTCAAAATCGGGTCCATGGTTAGTGATGAGGAACCAATCTGTTACGGTGTACCCCAGGGAAGCATTTTGGGGCCCACGTTGTTTTTGATATACATAGACCAGTTGTGCAGATTGTCACTCCATAATTGCAATATTTTTGCTTACGCGGATGACACCGCACTATTGGCTTATGGTGATAGCTGGATAACTGCGAAGAATAATGCTATGAACGCACTTAAAAGTATCATGGAGTGGTTACGCAGCAATCTTTTAACCTTGAACCTTGAAAAGTCGCAGGTAATCCGTTTCGACATCTCTAAAACCAATAAGCCGGATCCATCATTTGACAACATGGAAATTCATTCCTGTCGAGATCAGGGGGCAAGTCCATGCTCATGTAAACCTCTCAAGACAGTGAGCAGCGTTAGATATCTGGGTGTGCAGGTGGATGAGAAGCTTGACTGGCATGTTCAAATTGAAACCATTACAGCGAGAGCTCGGAGACTTATTTACATTTTCAAAAATTTACGAAACTCAGCTGACCGCACCACACTCTTTGCAGTTTACTTTGGTCTATGCCAGTCGGTTCTTTCCTATTGTATCTCGATATGGGGTGGGGCTGACAAAACAACATTTTTGAGATTAGAACGTACTCAACGTGCTATCCTGAAAGTTCTGACACGTAAAAAAAGGACCTACTCAACGAAAAAACTATACACCGAATGTGCAGTTCTCACAGTCAGGCAACTTTTTATACTACGTATGCTACTACGTAAGCATTCGACACTGCCTTTTGATCATGTAACTGCCTCTAGACGACAGGGCGCACTAATAAGTCCACAAATAAGGTGCCGTACGACATGGGCGAAACGACAGTACATTGCCCTAAGCGCCAAAGTCTATAACAAATTTAATAAGATCAGACATATATACTCATTGTCATAATTTGAAGCTAAACACGTGATTACAGAGACACTTCTGACACTCGACTATAATAAAACCGAGGCTCTTCTTGGATGATGGCATATTATTATCTTCAAGGACACATTCATAACACATACCATACACAAAAATGCATAAACACACGCGCACAAACACAAGCGCACATGCACACATACACACACACACACACACTCACACACACGCAAATTCATATCCATATAACAAAATGCACAATTATCCACTCACATCTACATTAAAGTTGTACAGTTACTATATTGTCTTGTCTAAGAGGAATCACTGACTTTTAAGATACAGGTTATAGCCTAGTTTAAGAGTCAGGGGCTCGTAAGAATCTCAATTTGTTACATTTACTTACAACTCTAGTTATAAGATCTACAATGTTTACTGTTTTTTTTTTTTGGTTGAATAAAAAATTTATTATCATTATTAATTTATTATTATTATGCGTATCGGTTCGTTGTCTAGGACGTTGACGTCATAATTGCAACAGTAACGCGACTAGGCGTTTTCGCGCGCTTTTTAAATGTGTTACACAAAATCTTATTTTTTTTTTTGGTTATGTATATTATTTCCAGATAAATCGAATTGCTTGTGATATAAAATGAATGGGCGCACATTTTACAATACTTTTTCAAAAACTGTCAAGTAGCCAATTGTTCACGAATTAAAGCTACTGACTAAACACACGAATAAACCAAATTTTAGAGTTCCTCCAGTACCTACTTAAAACAAGAGCGCAAGAAAGTGTGAAGTTTTTTTTAAACCCAAGACAGTTTGACTAGCGCATCTTCTATTTCTAATTTGTCATATGTATAGTAGTACTCAAGCCAAATAAAAGATTTAATAACCATATTTAGGGAGTCGTGACAAAATTCGTAATCTGACATTTTGTTGTGGCAGCCATGTTGGACCGATTTCCATCAAACATAGCTAAGAATACTAAATAGTATAATAAAAACTTATTTTGTGATTCAACAAATAGATAAAAAATAATTATGATATAGCCAACTGAACCAATGATGAGAGGTGCGTTTACGTCACAAATTCGTAAAAACATCGCGCTATATCGTAACGCATTGCATCTTAGTAAACTAGCATTTGTGTACATGAAAAAAAATACTTGTCTAATATTTTTAGGTACTCTAACTGTACTAAAAAAATTGTACTGGATAGTCAACTTACCCAGTAAGGCTTTAAACTATAAAAAAAACGGGTTTAGGCCATAAAAAACGCACGCGACGAACACCAGGGAAGAATCAGTGGAAATTTTGTAAAAAACAGGAATAGTACCCGTGGAAAGCCGCAGCGGGCCGCTAGTAAAGTATATTCATGTATCTTTTTTTTTTTATATTACACTTCAAGATTGACCTCATCCCACCTGATGTTAGTGGTAATGAGGTCCTAGCTTAAGGGCGACAAGTACAGCATAATAAATCTGTTACTGGACTTGTCGCCCTTACCTTGAAGGCTTGACCCCTGCTACTAATGTAGCACCCCCCAGGAGCTCTGGATACCTAACTCACACGCAGAAACACAACAACGCCGAAGTGATTGTTATTTGGCTGCGGTCTTCTGTAAGGTGGAGGTATTTCACCAGTTAGGCTGCTCCAGTTCGAGCGATAAATCGCTATGCCCTACCTCTCCAAATATATCTATCTATTTATCAGGGAAGTCTGAACACCCCCTAACCAATTCGCGCACTACTTTACGGCGCTCTTAAAAACCAACACGGAACAATAAATCGTGCTCTGTCGTCACTCCCGTAATTTCACACTGTCATTGTTTAGGGTGATCACTTGCCAAAGCTAGTCGCCTGGAATAGGAAACGTTTTGTAGCTACCATCGATGCACAAACGACATAAGTATTAGTCAAGTGAGTATTGTTCTGCTATTTTTTGTATTGTAAACTGCAAAGAATCCTGCCGGTATCTCTGGAGTCATAAGTTGTGATCCGTGGTGCCTTTATTTGTTTTATATAGAAGATTCATAAACATTACTGATGTAAAGAATTCTCATTATAAACCTAATTCAATTGTTAGGCAAAAGCCTTCATTGAAGTCTAGTCTTTTTTTTCATTAATTCTCTTCTTGCATTACATTAAATCTTTACAACGATCAGTACTGTTACTGTACGGTTGATACAGCAGAAAAGTTTCATCGCCTACGATAACTTGCGGTTAGCTCAGTTGGTAAGAGCAGCACGCGCGATACGTGAAGGTTGTGGGTTCGATTCCCGCACTGCAAGGGGAGATAAAAAAATTATGTTTCTAATATTTAAGGTACATAGTTGTTTATGAACTAAAGCTACTGACTGTACTACGGAATCGTTTAACTTAATAAGATAAGATAAAATATCCGTGAAAACTACTCCACATAACAAACATATTATCTACTACCTCCTTAACGTGTGAAGTCTGAGCGGGTCGCTAGAATATTGAAAAAAAAGGTTTAAAGTTAAAAAATAACCCAGATAGGCTGATTGGAAATTTTGATGACGTCACAAAGTTACAAACGTAGGTAATAGTGTTCCCGCTCAGTTCGTAGCGAAATGTCTTGGTTAAGGGCAAGACCAGCGAGTCGTTATAAATGTTTTAATGGCCACCATTACGCAAACACATTAAGGGGATCACCCTCGGCCGCTATAGGGTTGGGGTGTGGTGTAAGTCACAGAATCTTGCCCTGTTCAGTAGCCATACAAATCTTCCCATTGGATAGAAACAAATAATTACGGAAATGTTAATTTTCTTGGCGTTCCATTTTAAACATCTTAAAAAAGTAAAAACGCTGTCGCATTTAAGCTCTTGCACTTATTTCAAAAGTATACCGTTCACATTAATATGTGAGGTGGTATACTTAATTAATTAACTAGACATAAAATTTCCAAACAACTACATGCCGAAAATGTATTTAATTCAACAACGATAAAATCTTTCCGTTTTATACATATATTTCAACTGCCCTTTTCTCAGTGTAGAAAGAACAAACACTTAGAAATGTTAAAATTATTTGATATAAAACAGATAGTCAATGCTGCTGCTGCAGTGAATGATACCGGATTCGGATGTTTTTTTCATACACAATTGGACATGGACAAAACTTAGACTTTCTTAATCAGAATCTTTTCTTGGGCTGATTCACAAACGTCAGAATCTATTCCAATTCGGTCAACGTTTTGTCTCTGTTGGAACAATGTATGTTAAGTTTTCTTAATTGAATGAAATCAACGACTTGCCTCTGTTTATATTAAGTAAGAGATAATACAATATAATAGATTTTTTTATTTTTATAGTACTTTACGCCGTAAAGTTAAAAGTTCCGTTCGCTGTTTAAAGTTCGCTAGACTTTAAATATTAGAAACAGAAAAATATCATCTCCCCTTACGGTGCGGGAATCGAACCCACGACCTTCAAATATCGCGCTAGCTGCTCTTCCAACTGAGCTAACCGCAAGTTATCGTAAACGATGAAATTTTTCTGCTGTATCAACTTTACCTTGTAATTTAGAACTACATACTTATCGTTACGCGCGATACGTATAGGTCGTGGGTTCGATTCCCGCACCGCAAGGCGACATGAAATTTTTCTGTTTCTAATATTTAGAGATAAAACATAGTTTCCTTACTTGAACCCGATATTAACATTTTGTGATTTGATGACCAGACCCGCTCTCACTTGTGACTTGTCACAAAAAAACTCCGCTTTTTTAACCTCCCGCACGTAAGCTCCGGATACTTGGAGTTATGATTAAATGTCTTGGCAACATTACCGTGCCGTGACTAATCGGGATTAAGAGAAACTAGGGACATTTTAATTTGGGCTCGCCGTGATTTATCTTCCGAACAAGCATTAAGGTCTAATCGAATTATTTTAAGATTGTTGGTTGTTTTCTGTTTTCTCGGCGCTTTTAGTTGAGGCAGCTGTGATTTATTAATGAGTGCTTTTTGGGCTTTCATTTAATCCGATCTAGATTTCTTTGAAAGTTGTTTTCAAAATATCCCGTTAATTTCAAAAAGTAGCAGATGATATTAATTATTTTACTTTGAACTATTGACATTCGATTTTAATTGATTAGGTATATCGACGTTATCATTCATTCGTTATATTTAAAAATACATACGGATTTCTAAGCGGTTTTCTTTAAATACATATAAGTGATTAAGAGGAAGTTTTAAATGTATCATACATACGAGTACATATTGTAATACAGAAAAATGAAAATACATTCGGATTTACATTGCAGATGTTGTTTACACGATCAACCGGGGCGGGTTGCTAATAAATCAATATAGGTATTATTACACTTTGGGTTTGGTCAGTATACCTACTATTCATTTAAAATTATAACAATTTATCACATTATAACATTTAAATACGTACACATGGAAAAAACAAACTTTCCTTTTTTACTCATAACCTTACGAGCATCATAAAATTAAGTCCCCCATTTTTCACATTTCCTCCACAAAAGCGTTACACTTCAATTTACGCCATAAAATAACGTATTGTAAACTGACGTCCACACAAAAAGCCGGACGTGTCGTGTTCCGTAACAAAACAACTCAACAAGTTGTAACATAAACCCTTGTTACTTGTCACCCCAATATTGTTCGTGAAAAGCCCGCTAAATGTCGTCTATTTTCAACCTTAGGAAAAACATATCAAGTCACACCACAGACTAAAAAAGATTGATACATGTTAATATTTTTTAGACGGTATCAAAAAGTTTGGTTAGAAGATTATTTAGACTGTGGTTTTCCATAACCCCTGTTGTCACGCGTCGTTCGGAGGGGAAATGTCCGTCGGAAAAAAATAATAACAGAGTCTTATCGCCTTTTTACAGCGGATTCTTACATAAATAATGATAAAGGGAAATTAAATCAAACTCTTATTAGAATATTAAAAGTTTGGAAGGCGTTTTTTTAATGTCTCTAGCGGTATTTAGGGACGCATATTTCACTCAATTTGGTAAATGGAACGACCGGTTGAGATAGACCGTGATGCTATTAGAGGGTTGGTTTGCTATTATTTTTTGGTGTAATGCGTTTATTAATTGACATTGACAATTATATTGGTTATTTATGGGTTTTGAGGTGCAGTGCAACTGAGTGATTTAAAGGTGTGGGCGGTGATGTCAGTATTGTTTGCGTATTTCTTCAATGGGGAAAATAATAAAGTTATCATGCATGAAATGTTTTTATCATAACCAAAGAATCAGTCCAAATTAACTACCAGATTCAAATTTGTAATGAAATGTAAAAAACTAGACGTAATTTTTTTTTTGTATTTTTATGTCACGAAGGTGAATTCTTAATATAGGTAAGAACAGATTTTTTAGAAAAATTTGAGAAACATTTGCAAAAAAACTCAGTAGTTATCCTTTTTTATTTAGGACTAGAGAGAACTTAAACATATAGTGTGCTAGCAAACGCACAATCATGTTCATAATATTATGTTTATCGTGTAAACTACTTTGTAGTAGCCTTGTCTTATTGACACAATATCCCATTTGTGACGCGTAGGTATAGTCTGTGTAGTTAATTGTTTTTTAACATTTTTATATAGTACTTTACGCTGCACTAACGAACTTCAAATATTTTAAAGACAGAAAAAAATCAGACAGAAAAATTTCTCCTTGCAGTGCGGGACTCGAACCCACGACCATCACGCATCACGCGTGCGTACTTCCAACTGAGCTAACCGCAAGTTAACGTGAATTATTTTACTGTCACCCTTGAGTGTGCCTTCTGCCGAATATATTTAGTACTACATGCTTATCCCGCACCGCAAGGGAAGATGATTTTTTTTTGTGCCTTTAAAATATGTGTAGCTGATTGTTCTGAAAAAGATACAAAATACAGAATGAATGTGGAGTGAGCACAGGACTATACAAAAATAATTCTAACCGGAAGATCTCGCTGTGAGTGTTTGTATTAGCATCCCGAGAGCGTCGGACACAGCAGCCATGTGTCTTGTCTTTGCCGACCGCGCCCTGGCAATGTATCCTGTCCTGGCCACGGGATCTAGTAGTGTTGATACTTTGATTTTCCTATTTTTTCGTACCTTTTTTTTATTTGGACTTCAAGATTGACCTCATCCCACCTGATTTTAAGTGGTAATGAAGTCCTAACTTAAGGGCGACAAGTACAGCATAATAAATCTGTTACTGGACGTGTCGTCCTTACCTTGAAGGCTTTACCCCTGCTTCTAATGTAGCAGCCCCCAAGAGCTCTGGAAACTTTACTCAAACGCAGAAACACAACAACACAGAAGTCATTGTTATTTGGTTGCCGTCTTCGTAAAGTGGAGGTGTTTCACCAGTCAGACTGCTCCAGTTTGATCGATAAATCGTTATCTCTCTCCCTAACTATCGATGATTGACGCGAAGCCATATAAGGCATCTCTTGTGGAGGAACGCAAAAGGTTTAAGAGCTTAGGGTCTATGTGAGGGTGTTGTGGAATCGCATATAAAAATATATGGATGTGAGGCCCTATATACTTTTATAATATGCGAATCCTTTGAAGTGTCGAAAATTGTAACATTGAATGACAAGCTAATCACATCGTGCCAAAAATCTGCTATTTACCGCAATGAGTGAAGTAAACACATTTCATGAATTCATTATTTTTTTTAAAGTAATGCTATTAAAAATAATAAATAATATAATGTGATAAAAATAATAAAATGTATTATTTCTAAAACAATACAAACCACGATTTTCGTGTGAAGTCTTGTTTTGAAGTTAATTTAACACAAAATTCTAAAATCGTATCAGGATAATTTACGCTACTTTCGACTGGAGCCGCTGTCTGTGCGACGCGCCCTTTTGGACATGTCTTATCTCTACAAGTTACTGAACGACCGCATAGATAGCCCCACACTTCTGAGCATGTTACAATTCAATGTTCCAAATAGAGTACCACGCTATCCTTGCGGGTTGTTCAGAAAGAGATTTTGTAGAACCACTATGGGACGTAATTCCCCCGTCATTCGTCTGTCTCGCTTGTATAACGACCTCGCTGGTGTGATTCCGGAGCTTGACATACACTCCCAGGGCCTTTCCAAGTTTCTGTCGTTGCTTAATGTGCATTTGACTTGTTTGACCTTAGAATGTAAATAGATTTTTATAAATTTTTTTTTTATTCAATTATTTTGTAAGTTATATTTTTTGTATCTTTCTTTCATTTATATTTGTAGCAGTGTTTTTTTATTTTACTTTAATTATTGCATGCCGTAATTACCTATAATTTTAAGAACAGTTAGTTTTAAACATTATTGTTAGTTATACCTTTACTTTGTTAAAACTGTATCTTATGTTGGTAACTCTATCTATAAATAAATAAATAAATAATTTAATAGGAAATTTTATACACGCACAAATTTGGAGAAAGAACCTTAGTTTATGTGTTTAATGACAATGTTAAAGTAAAGCAACCCAAAAACCAAAAATGTTAATAAAGTTACAAAGTATCAACATCTCCGAATCGTTCTACATCCAATGGTCAACCATTAGGGAAATCTCCGCGGCAGCTAGTGCTGTTTAATTTATCCCCGTGAATATTCTTAAACTATCGGTTTTGTGGTCACTGCGGCGATTCGGCCTTATTCGCGCCGAACTAGGCCTCCCAGAGGAGTCGGCTTTCGGCCCAAATTTATGGATAGCCGGCTGCCTCTTTGTTTTGTTTACGGATAAACAAGAAATAGTAGAAATTTACCAAACTGTTAAGTTGAACTGTTATAAGAACTATTTACTTACTTATCTACAATCAAATGATCAGTTAGTTTTACATTTTTGATTTTTGGACCCATTAAAGCAAATTTAAATTAAGCAACAATTGAAATAATTTCACGGTACACCATTTCGTCACTGATGAACATAGCTTAGATTTTAACATCAAAAAATGAGCTATGGACATTTTTATAATATACCTTAATGTATTTTTGTAAAACATCTGCATTATCATACAACTACATTGCTCGGATTCTGTAGTAGGTAGCTAAAGTACTTGTGTTACAGAATCAGAAAAAACGACGGTACCACAGTACCCTAACCCGAACACAATATGAAAAAAAACATTTGCCATATTTACAGTATAATCAGGCGCGTTCGCCTCCAAAAGAAAAAACAAAACACAAAAAAAACAACACCGTAAAAAGGTAAACTTTTATTAACAATAATAAGCTTTATTAAATTTTCTAGATTCACGCCGCGATAGCGATGAATCGGACACAATAAATTTTGCTTTATCCTAAAATAAAGCTTTTAACAATACCTAATGAGACAAACTTCAATCCGGCAAAATTTTCACACAAAACCATTTTCACTAACAGAGTTCATCTAACGAGCGCGCCGGGTGAAATAAAGATGGCGGTATTTAGTGCAAATAAGAAAAGTCTCCGGGGATTTAGCAGTCCGGCCCTGGGGAGCGCATGTTTTATTCACGAGACTGCAGAGTCCGCGCCTGTTCTCTGTAAAAATGGTGCTCTCAGTTTTATACTTACCTCTCATTCAAATTCTTGTAGTTCACATTGATATTGTAAGTAGCTAACATTATATCTGAAGTATGCTACATGGAACCAGCAATAAGTCATAAAATTACAAATTTTATCGGACATTGAATTATCGGACAATCAAGCCTGCAAAGTGGGAAATGCTCACAAAGTAAAACTTTTGCTAGAGAGGTTTGAACTCACGACCTTCAAGTTTTTGAGCTAAATTCTCTAATCACTACACCACGGCGACTGGTTGTTGCAGCCTATAAAAATAAAAAGCCTATAAAAATGTTTAATACTAACGGCTGCCTGTACTTAATCTGCGTAAGACCCCATTTCATCCTCTAAGTGGATGAAACGGGGTTCTTGCATTAGAATTGCCGTCTGACTTTCTCAACCTTAATCCAGTCATAAAAAAATTAATAATGACGGCCGCCTGTACCTGATCTGCGTAGGACCTCGTAGGTCCTCAGAAGGGATGAAATGGGGATCTACGCAGACATCTACGTCATCATAACTATCCATTCAAATGTTAGGCTGTGTCATAGATCTGTCAGCCATTTATTATATATGTATAAAGAAACCTATAAATAGAAGATTAGAGACCGGTTTATTTCAATATCCGACATCAAATATTTACACGGACCTCACGGTTTATTAATTGATCCGCGGATTCAAATTAAAACTGTTTACTTAGTCCGTGTCAAAGGACTGGCTAGGGTGACCATGCGCTGTAATATAAAATGTATCTCCCTGAAATATAATTAATCTGGAAATGGAAATTTAATACTGTAACAGGCTGGTGTTACTTCTTGTATTGCAAAAATGAATTCTATAAGATTAATACTATTATACCTTGAACAAATAAATCTTAGACTTACTACACCAATGACCTAACTAAGCTTATGGCTAGCACTATTATTATTATGACAATATATAGAATATATACTTATTTTACGTTTATAAATATCCTTTTAATAAGTATGCATAAATGTCACATAAACATTTTACGGTAGGCGGGATTCGAACTCGTGTCTCCGGTCTAAAAAAACCTGATTTCCGGCTAATTCGATCATATTTACATTTTTTCTGGAAGTCCTTACTTCTTGGTAGGTATAGATTTGAATGAAACTTGGTAGAAACATAAATGAGATACTAAATTCACATGGGTTACTGTTCATCACAAAAAAAAACACTAAGAATTCGCGAAGTTATATTAACTTTATACAAAAAAAACTTTCGCGCTAATCCTATTAGATTTAGGTAGTTCAATATCATATTTGGTAGGTACATTATTCCATGATTAAATTTCATATGGATATTATTTAAATGTTGCCTCATAGGATTGTGCATACTAAAAAGTTCCGAGAAAATCCCAAATCCTTCGAAACTAAGCCACCCCAGCCGGGGTCCACGGTAGCCCGAGGCGGCTCGACCACGGGACTGTCGGAATGACCCATTTCACTACGTTTGATTGCAAAATAATTAGAATGCAGATAGATTACCAATGTCGGTCGCGTTTAAATAAACTTCAAAGGATTTTGTTAATTTGGTACAGAAATAGCTGCAAACAGATCGTTGTCGGTTATTTTGAATGAATGGAAATGTCGTTTTTAAGTTTTAATCTATATCTTAAAGTCTTATTTGTTTCATCACTCATCAAAACCAAAACTATATATGACTTCGTCCAAAGTGAGCTACACATAGCAATAAGTTAGATACTGATACTGTAAATGATCTGCTGAGTTTCTTACCGGTGTCTTCTCGGTAGATATAGGTTCCGAACCAGCAGTAGAATCACTTTGCATTGTATTCAATGACGATTCAAAAGTGTTTTATGTAACCTACTTGAATAAAAAATATTTGAGTTTGAGTTTGTGATGACTGTTCTGACAATATGCTGTTAAACTGCACTGTTAAAGCGTGATATAACAGTCAAAAGCACGGGCGTATATTCTTTGGACTTAATTCTGTTCTTATTACGATTAATGTAGATATTGTTGACCGTACCTTTTTCTTTTTTTAGGATTAGACCACAAAGGTGGAAGGAATTAAAGGAAAATGTGCAACGAATGGGTATAGTTCGCGTGCGAAGCCGCGCGGGTCGCTAGTCTAGTTACGTAGTATCGTTTTTCATATATTGGAACCGAGTATTAACACACAAGGTCCTTAACAAAGCGGCACAAAACATATTCCGTGCCTTTCTGACAAGGCAAAGTTATGGCACCCTCATAAGTCGTTTTAATTTTTCACGACACGTCACAGTCCCGCGCCCCGGGGTCGTACATCACTCGTGTCACAAACGTAATGGGTACGAAGAAATCTTTGTCGCAGTTATTTTTCCTCTTCAAGTATGGCAAGAAAATAGAATTCAGGTGGAAAAATAAGAAATACATGCTCATAGTTTTTTATTTGAATAGATAGAGAAGGGAGAGCATTGGGTTTATTTCGATATATGTTACCCCAATCCACAAGTGGAATAATGTTTTTCGCGCTTGTTGTTAATAATATCGGTTAGGACTGACTTTGAATTATTATTAAAATCCTACCAGGAAACTAGTTGAATTCACGCACAAAATATCGTGCAAATAGATCTAGTCGTTTAGGAGAAGTTCAGTAACAAACAAACATCCAAAAAATATGGAAAATATTTTACTGTTACAGCCTGTAGTTTTGCACGATAGGTACGCGCGACCGCCTACTGGACAACATCACATACATTTCTCTTATCCTGTGACAAATAGCTAAAGTACTTATGTGAGAGAAATTAAACAAAGACGGTACCACAACACCCAGACCCTAGATAATATAGAAAAGTTTGTTTTCTATATTGGCCCGACAAGAAATCGAACCCGGGACCACAGAGATGGCCAAACGCAAAGTCCAACCCACTAGCTTCTCGGCTACGGAGGTTGTTTTACTTTTATAGCATGACATTATAATACACAACTGCGCGATGTTCGTGCGTAGCCTGCATAGTTAAGAGACAGGCGGCTAAGGCAACTGTTATTATGAAATTGCACAGAGCAGACAAACATAAAATACCAAGCGGGGCGATAGAAAAACGCTAACAATTCTCAACTAAAATCCCGGGTACATCGGGGTGAGTTCTGAAGTCGCAACCCTTACGAAGACGCGGTAACTTACTGCCCCCAAGAGTGGCATCACGTGCATAATGTACGCGCCGCCTTGCTTATACAGGGCTACTGCAAAATAGCGTTTAACTACCTACTTTGATGGCTAATACTCTCAATCACATAAATAATCAACAAATATTGGACAACATCACTTATGTTAGAATAAGTTGTATAAACCAAACAGTGTGAGTTGTCCTTAGTGTTAAATTTATTGCTGATGGATGGCGCCACTTACTAAGCCACCTTTTCTGTTGCGTGTTATACTGTGTCTGTTTAAACAATGTAAACGCATTATCTGTAATAAATCCAAAGCTACAGTTAATTATTCAATCTTAGTTTATTTTGCCCTCAATCCTTCACGTGTATACATATTAAACTACAATGATTTAGATATATTTTATATATGACTTACGATTAGCTCAGTTGAAAAAAAAACACGTGCGATACGTAAAGGTCGTGGGTTCGAATCCTACACTGCAAGGGGAGAGGAAATTTTTCTCTTTCTTATAAATATTTAATAAATTCGCTATTGCGCCGTAAACCACTATAAAAATTGTAAAAATCTAACAGTAATTTAGGGGTTAGGAATTTGGTTTAAAACCTCATTCTATTAAAAAACTTTTACCAACATGCTTTAATCGCAATGCTTATTACCATTAAACTAAACAAAGTCAATCAGCACCCAAAATACCGCCCATCTATCATAAGTCTACTGCAGAAAAAATTAAAGGCAACATTGGAACATCCCTGTATACCATGGCCGGTCAAATCGTTCGTGAATACATACGATTGTTTCCACTCGGGCCGTACATATAAATTATATGACCTGGCGCTATGCGATATGAATAAATTCATGAGAATAAAATTGATATTACCCAACCCCGTATGTTAGACTTTGGCTTTTTACCGCTTTTTTAGGGTAAAATTGGTATTTTATGCCATTCCGGGATGAAATGTGACCAGTATGTGTAAATTACTGTAATGAATACGTGTGTTTCGGTTTTAATGTGGAAATTAACGTAGTTTTAATGTTTTGAAGGTTGAAAGTCATCTTATTAAGGTAGTTGTGGATTGATGAAGATATAATGATCAAGTTTTATCATATACAACAATGAATTTTGGTAAGTTATTGACGTAATGAGTTTTTCCTCGACTTAGTGCTAAATAATTTTGCTTTTTAACATCAGTAATTGATGAATTGGAAACGAAAAAAGGGAATACGCAAACTTTAAATTGACCCGACCGGGAATCGAACCCGGGACCTTTCGCGCTTTGGCCACCTACCTTAGCCACTGCGCCACCGAGGTCGTCTATATAGTTATTAACTTTATCTTAAGGATATATTATTCAAGTACACCCTTTAAATAAAGAACGTACAATAAAATAAATAGTAGGTACTACGTATTTCATTCCCGAAAATTCCCTTTTCCCGACCGCATGATACCTGGTACCAACTCGCCCAAGTAAACAAGCACAAAGGATACAATCTGTATAATTATAAAAGCTTATTAAGAAAACAGGAGTCCCTAACCCGTTACATCTTTACAAGCTGCAGATCGATACAGTTACATCCTTAACATCGCTTGCTAATTGGCTAAGAAAAATTAATTCCGCGAAAGGGTTCCTTTCCGGAACGGCCCCCAGCGGACCATTATCACGGGTCCCAAGGAAAGAGTGAGCCGTTACGGCACTCAAATAATTGAACTCAACGAACAAAAATATGCAAATTACCTCTTGCCCCGTGAAAATTAACTTTTTCATTATGAATTATGTCCTTTATGTTGTCTTCGGGACGTCTTTTGGGAGTTTTTCGAGATTTTACTGCGTCGTTCCGGAGGCGGGGGGTAAAAAGTGCCCCGCGATAAACAAAGGGTTAAGTGTTACTGTTGGAAGTATGAGGATTTTGTTAGGGGAATTGCAGGTGATTGCTTTAGTTTGATTAAATAAGCGTGTTTAAAAAATTCAGAGGTGCTGTTTAGTGGCACTAAATTACCTAATAAGTATGAACGATTCTTTTTGACCCCAACGCACAAATATTATCACATAATCTGAGCAATGTAGATATAATATGTTATCTAATAAACCACTATAAATGAAAGACAATTACCTTCTTTTAGGGGGGGGAATGCATTGGCGCACCGTATCGCTGCGTTGGGGGAGGCAGCGGCGTGCGTGGGACTCCTCCGCTCTGAGAAGAGCGGAGTCTACCCACTAAAACCCCTCCGCACCTCTAATCGCCTAGTGACGGCGCAATAGATTATCTATAGCAGCCACGGCGCCATCGGAAGAATAGCTGCCCCTATGTGGCTGTTCCATCTAGACCCCAGAGTTGTTGGGGGACTGGCGGTAACGGCTAAAGGTGCTAAACCATTCCCATTCGCTTGCGAAAGACTGTAAAAGGCCAGACGAGGTGCCCCACACACGCAGCCGGCCGGTCTCTGCTAAGCGACTGCGTCAATTCGACGCCTCCCGTGCAGTCTTCTCCGTCGTTGATGGGAAAAGACAGTTACCTACTACTCACTCATTGATGACTGATTACTTGTTTACTTCACGAAATCTCAGAAACCAAAACACCCACAAACTTGAAATTTGGCAATTAAGTTTCTTATAGGGTGTAGAACGGATTTTAAGATAAGATTTGGGGTAAGAAATCGCTGGCGGCCTCTAGTTTTTTTTTTTTATAACGCATTTCAAGATTGACCTCATCCCACCTGATGTTAAGTGGTAATGAGTTCCTAGCTTAAGGGCGAAAAGTATAGCATAGTAAAATATATATGTATGTATTTAGTACTTCGTTATGTTGATACCAACCTGCTCAGTAAGGCTCAGTTCACACGGCGTGAGTCACTCCTCCACAATGGCGGCTTGGTAAGACTACAGCTCGACGTTAGTGAACGCACCGCGGTGCTGAGTGGGCGGGAGTTGTACAGAATAATGTTCTACAGTAGACTCAATCTCTGAATTGTTTTGTTTAGTTATTCAGCCATACACTCCTCACAGCTGGTCACAGATCTCTCAACTCTTATATCAACTACTAGCTGTGCCCGCGACTCCGTTCGCGTGGACTGTAGGGTTTTTTTCGCAATAAAAGGTAGCCTATGTCTTTTGTCAAGGTCTAAAGATTGTCTATGAAAAATTTCATCAAAATCGGTGGGAGGTTTAACCGGGAAAGTGTAACAGACAAAGTTACTTTCGTATTTGTAATATTAGTAAGGATTATATAGAATGGGCATATATATATATATATACATACTATAAGCGGGTCCAGCGCGAATCGGTGGAGGATTCAAGTTGCCAACATTACCATCAAATGGTGTCAAGCCGCCAAATAATTTCATCAGAGATCAGACAGACAACCGCTACCGTACCTTACGAAGGGCAGCGATGCTCGTGATAAGTGTTTAATATAGCGAGTCAAAATGGTCACCAATCCAATACAAGACTGCAGCGTGCGTAGCTTAACTATCGCTATCGTTGTATGTAGTTCACGTAAAACAACATTGAAATGTAAGTCTACACAAACACTAACGTTTTAATTTGAAAGCCTATTTTTAATAAAAAAAATCATCTCCGGAAATATATTATTATTTTCATCTTTCACAAAACTTATTGTTTTAATTTTAAAGATTAAAATCAATAAATGTATTTTTCATGTCTGGCTAATATATTCTTATTATTTTCATCTTCCCAATAGCCACATTTAATGACTTACTTTCACTGATTATCTCAGATATTAGTAACTTATAAATTGACCTAATGCTGAAACCAATGTCCAAATTCTACTTTTTTTTAAATTATCGTTTCCAACAAGCATATCACAATTTAAACATCGATTGCCTTTCAAATTTTAAATTTCAATAACATTAAAAGTTTTCGAAAGATTAAGGTACTGATAACACTGCATCCAGTGTGGAACCTCCACATCCTCAGCAATAACTTTAAATGGCTGGTAATTGTATGGGGCGACAACTGATCTCCGCGGATATGGGAGCGACGGCGAATGAGTGAGTGAGTGAATGAGAGAATGGTTCTCGATTGAGATGTTGACGCGAG
Organism: Glyphodes pyloalis; assembly: GCA_037074685.1. Lineage (NCBI taxonomy): Eukaryota > Metazoa > Arthropoda > Insecta > Lepidoptera > Crambidae > Glyphodes > Glyphodes pyloalis. Next base: position 13,258,034 of record JAYKKO010000007.1, read on the forward strand.
GGTCAACTGCGATAATGCTGCACGCTAGCGCTGCCAAAAAAGAATACACGGAAATAAAAAGAGCTTAACATCCTTTGACGTATTCCAAACAAAAAAAAATATTGATATTTTCATGTGTATTTATTAGTAAACGCCTGAAAACGCCTTTTTGGTTCGCTAAATGAAGCTTGTTTTTATTCAAAACCTACAATATTTCTTAATATTTCGAATTTTAATGTAATTAATTTAACGAAACTTAATTTGCTTAATTTAACGAAAATTATTTTGCTTAATTTAACGAAGTATGTTCTTGCATAATTCGTTATTTTTTTTAAATTTCGTGGTCATTGTGCTAAAAAGCTTTAATTCGGCCTAAATTCGATTCCCGGATTGAGCAAAGTATGTTGCGGATTTCTCGAACATAACCCTGGTTTGTGATCACCTATCCGCTATTGCCAAGCTGTCGTATGGAGCAAACTCCTTCCTCTCCAGTAGGCCTATGCCTACATGCAACTCTAGAATTAAAATAAAAAATATACTCGTAAATACTAAGGTTTATCACTAACAGGTCTATTGAAAATATTCTTAAAATTTTTACTTGTGAATTTATATGTGAATTTGACATAATATATGACTAGAGGCAAGCGGGACGGACGGAGGAGTCTCTCCGTCTGTGAGGTCCCGGGTTCGATTCCCGGTCAGGTCAATATTGAAACCGAACTTTTCTATATTATCTCGAGTCTGGGTGATATAGGACCGTCGTTATTTGTGATTTCTGAAACGCAAGTACCAAAGATTCACCACACTGTATGTGATTGTGATTCTTTGGTACTTGCGTTCCAGAAATGTATATGATGTTGAATAGTTTTTTTTACATCACACTAAAACAATACTACTTATAGTTGTTAGCACATATTGGCCAATTTTTATTGAATACCTTGTTATATATTTTTCTCAATGGCGGCGCTAGTGCACCTCAAAACAGGTCATAACCCTCTCCGTTTGTAGCCTGAGTTATCGGTGCATTGTAATTTACTTATTGAAATTGGCGTTGAAGTATGAATTTATTGCAATCGATATGTTTGTGGTTTCATCGGCGAGTTTTTGTTTTTGTTAAGAGGGTGGGAATCGGGTCGGTGATTGATAAATCCAATGAAGAATTAAAATTAAATGTTCGTTCGAAATATACGGTAAACGTTCGTGATAGTGTTTTTTTCTTTGTGGAAATCTGATTTTGTAATCCCTAGTTATTATGAGACAAAATAAAAATAGCCCAATAAAAAAAAAATATCTAAATCTGTGATCTGGGCGTCTACTCTTGAAAACGAAACGAACAAACGAAAGGTTTCGTTTTTGAAGATTGATCAAAAGTTAGAGAATTAAAACGTGATTTTTTATTTGTATAAATAATATTTTCTTTTTTGAAAACGCTTTATTCGCATTCGAAGTGTGTTAGTTGCGATAATGATCAATAAAAAATACTAAACGTCATCGGATCCGACATATTTCGTTTTCAAGAGTAGACGCCCTGATGTTATATAGCTGAAGAATTTGTTTGCTAATCGCAGAAATTGCTGGTTCTGTAGCTTAATACCCGGTTGCAATATTTTACGATTCGTTATGTGTCAAAAATGATTATCCAACCTACTACGAGTCCTTTTTTTTTCATATTGCACTTCATGATTGACCTCATCTCACCTGATGTTAAGTGGTAATGAGGTCCTATCTTAAGAGTGACAAGTACAGCATAATAAATCTGCTACTGGACTTGTCGCCCTTACCTTGAAGGCTTGACCCCTGCTACTAATGTAGCACCCCGCTCTTGAAACCTTACTCACACGCAGGAACACAGAAGTGATTGTTATTTGGCTGCGGTCTTCTGTAAGGTGGATAATACCGTTACGTTAATACTGTTTCATAATTTACTTCCCATACCAGCTGTCATCAGTCCATAGGTCGTTTTTGGCTTACGCCTCGTATAATTTATTACTATGCGTAACCAGAACGGATCATTTTTCAATTGGAACCGGGAATTAAGCCATTCCACTGACCATGACCATGAAAGTCTGTAGTCCACGCGAACGAAGTCACGGGCATAGCTAGTAGTTTATCTGTATTTATTAATAACTTGGTTATTTCATAAAACTTTTCAAAGGTGATAAAGTAAGCAAGTCATTTTTATTTATGTTTCGCGGCCGCAGAAAAAGTGCAGAAAAAGTATCTACCGATCTATCTATCGACCGAGAAACAAACAAGCTGGATTTTGGCGTGGCGCAATTTTTGAAGTTCCAGGTTCGATTCCCGGTTGGGTTAATATGGAAAAGTAGCTTTTCAATGTTGTGCGTAATCTGAGTGTTATGCTACTAAACGTCGTAGCTTTTGATTTCTGTAACACAAGTTTGTAACTCACTAAAAGAATAAGATCAGTTTATGTGATAATGTCAATTAATAAATATTTTGAGCCAATATTTTAACTAGCCATAAGTACTTAATGGTTCCAATATTGATTCGACACGTTCATCTAATCACCCGAGATCCCTGTTAAACATTTGCATGCGCAAACAATACCTTATAAACAATACATTACTAATAGGCAGATTAGACCCCTATTTTCGCATCAACAATTTACACATTAGCTGAGAACAGAATTCCAACTGGTTTTGGGTCGCAAGTGCACCCGCAGCCATTAGGTTAAGCCACTGGAAGGGTTATGTTATGTTATGTTAAGTGTACCCAAAATAACACACCAGTATCCTTAAAGTTTTAATAACTGAATACACTTGGCTTAGGCCCCTATATTAATGCTCCAGTATCAGAAGGTGCTGAGAAAAATAAATGTTTGAAATTAAATATGTATAATAATATAATTCGCCGTAGCAGAGAGATGAGCGGCCCGACTTAGGTGTCGCGCTTCCTCTAAGATCCCGGGTTCTATAAATACCTATGGAAAAAAATATATTTTACTAAATTCTCTCGGGTCTGGTAAGCTCGGGGTCGGGTCAATATGGGATAAATTTACTTTTCTAAATTGTCTCGGGTCTGGGTGTTGAAGTTACTTAATTGTTTCGGATTTCTGTAACACAAGTGCTTTCGTTACTTACCATAGAATAAGATAGATAGATAATTAGATATATTTAATTGCACAAAAATTTTACACAAATAGGTTTTAGAAATTAATTATAGTACTATTTAGGCGGTCTTATCGCTAGGAAGCGATCTGTTCCTGACAACCTCAGGGCAGAGAATATTATATAAGAGCATATTATATTTTGTAAGCAGCGTAACGTATTATACAGAAAAAATCCAGAAATATGGTTTTCCAAATTGAGCCGGCTGGTATTTTTTATTTATTTAAAAACTTTATTGCACAAATAGGTACAACAGGTGGACTTAATGCTAGGGGCATTCTCTAACAGTCAACCCTTGGGTCATGCAGATAGTTTGTATATGGGTGCGGTAACAGGGAAGAAAAAAAAGAAATAATTTTAAACAACAATAAATTAAGCATTAAAGCATGGTAATCGAACACATGACCTCACAGATGCCGCGACGCCAAATGTTCCGCAGCGCTCACCATTGTCTTAATAGGTGAGTATTCTGTATAAAAAAAACCCACGCAATGTATCAGCTCACAATGCGTTTTAAACATTCTCATCTCACTTCATCCCTTAAGTTCTTAAAAGTAACTCAATTCATCCCTTTCAAGGCACACCAGACCAGGAGTGTCTTCACTCAACCCTCGCTGAAAAGCCTTTGCGAGCCGTCTAATTGAGCCGGATCCCAACGACCCACTCAGACGTTATTCAAGACCCGACATGTATACATTTTAATAAATGTATCGTTCGTGAATGGCGCTTTTATGAAAAAGAAGCGGGCTTACATAATGCGAAAATATACAAATTAAGTGTAGGCGGATGAATGAGCCCGACTGAATGGGAGTGCCGCGCTGCTTTAGGGTTAAGTAAGATAATGTATTGAGTGTGCTGCTAAATAAATAAGGTGGGGAGGTTTTTTCGGGAGATTTTGGTTAATGGGATCGTGTTTTGGGGAAATACTTGGTTGGGAAATTTGATGTCTTTTTCAAAGGAAATTGAAATGAAACGCTCGGTTATAAGTGCAAAGATTTAAGTGCATACATAATTATAATACATACATAGACACTCAGTCTTCCTACTTATATTATGTGTTCACTAAAAAGTCTAAATTCAAGGGGCTATTAAACGAAAAATAGTTTCATTAATTATTACTTTGCAAGTAAATAAAATAAAAAATTTGGTCTTCAAAGTATCTTTAAAAATGGTTCCGAGAGATTTTACTTAAAATGTTTGTGTTTAATTTTAAGTTCGCGAATGTATGTTTTATGTGAAGCTTAGTATGTATAAAAAACTACTTAAATTCAAGCAAATCCGCTACGTGGTGCTAGATTCTTTTAAGATAGCAATCTCGATTGTAAGGAAATGCGTCAATGGTCTTGTATTCGAAGTACCTATATACTGGTCTAAGATCTCTAGTAAACCCCTTCTGGGTTACCTCGAAGAGATATCGAAATTCGAATTTATCAAACATTTTTTACCAATACACCAACCCGCATTGGGCTAATGTGATAATTTTACCAGGGTACATAGGCTAGTAGCAGTTGTCAAACTTGGATTGACTGGCATTTAAAGGTCACGCGAATTTATCCATTCAAAACTCGTCGAAACGATAACACAGTCCCTAACCAATGTTGTAACGATGACTTCTTCAAAAATCGATACCTTAGCCCTGCTATGAAACTTCAAACAAGCTGACAGTCTATTATTATGATTTTTATCTTCGGTCATGTACGTCATAGTTCAACAACAAAAAAAATATAAACACATTAAAACAATTCTTAATTAAAAAATCTTATTATACCATAAATGCATACCAATATGATATAGTTTAAAATAGAGTGCCATTAACACATAAATATATATAGATGTACTAATAAATAAAAAAAATGTTATAATAAATTCAATTCCAATGTATAGGTTCTTTTCGTTTTCTATCTTTATTTTTAGACGACCTCGGTGGCGCAGTAGCTAAGGTAGGCGACCAAAGCGTGAAAGGTCCCGGGTTCGATTCCCGGTTGGGTCAATTTAACGAACTTTTCTAAATTGACTTGGGTCTGGGTGTGCTATGATGACGCCCCCAGTTAGTATCCGTCGTCTGGCATTCATAGTACAAGGGAACCTTAGTTTGAGACCAGGTGATTGGTGTGATTGTCTGGCGCATCTGTCTATTATATTTATATTCAAGATTGTGTTAGCTTTGATAAAGAATGAGCGTCCTATCTCTTATTGCAATGCCTTACAGAGTCCTTAGTGAACTAATTTTAAGTTACCACCTTGTAAACACTAAAGATGCAATAAAAATATTGAATCTCTATATTCAATGCAATGGTATCAATGCAAAATACACACAAACTATTGGCCCGCGCGTCAATACGTACTTACATCTAACAGATTGGATTAATCTACAGTGTAATCTAATTCAAAATTCGAATAAGATCGAATTAAAGCTTACCTAATTATGTTTTATACTTAATAGAATTCAAGACTTTCGCGTTCTATTTTGAACATTGAATGAACTAAGTATGAACTTATTTAAAAATGTGATAGCGTTTTGACACGTTATCACTTTTATTGTATTTACCTATTGTTATACCATATTTTTCGGTGCCCCTTTGCTCTTCGCATCTTTGCATGTAGGTACAATTTTTTTTACGCAGTTTGAAATTCTCAATTATTAGAAAAAAAAACATAATTTACGTCTTTTTACAATATAAAAACTTCACACATCAAATCGAACTGTGCGAAAACATTTAGAGGAGCGAATCAAACCTAACTGACCTAAAAACGGTTCGGACGCAAAAGTCGATAAGACCGCGGTTTCTTTTTTCAGGAAGTCTGGTCCGAACAAAGGCTTGGCTTACGAAATAAAAGAGCGGAACTGGGGGGGGGGGGGAGATGTACAGTTAAACTCGGAGATAACAGTTACGTGTTCTATGATTGGTTGTTGTACTTAACTGCAGTTAGTTACGCAACTAATACCATTTATTGTATGAGCTCTAACATCAACCAGCAAAAAGAAATATTCCGGTATAACTGCATCTTAAATTCGGAATTCAAATTCAACTCAATTATTTTACTTTTATTTTTACCTACTTACATAATTATTAATGAATCGTCTAGTTACCTTTGGTTCTGAACAAACATGTTTACATACTTAGTACATAGTTTACATAAGGCAAAAAAGCTGAGCTTAACTAAATTTGCGTGAAGAAAAATACTGTGATATGTCAATTTCATTGTCAACATAAATTACCTAATTTAAAAGAATAATAAAAAAAATAAAAAAGATCTAGGATCCATCCTTATTCGCCAGATGCTTCAAAATAATATTGCCTACTTGCGTATGTGTCTTAATTTAAAAAGAAGACTTCACCTGCCAGTTTGAGTTAATTTAGTTTATGCAACAGTTTTATTTGATCAGTTTTTCCACAATAGGTGACGAGATATGTGGGAGGGTTCTTAGCTACATCTTGAGGATTACTATTTTCAGACGAGCATTTTCCGACCTGGTTATAAAAAACGCATTAAAATTTCAAAGCTCGGTCACGCTGCTCCTTGTAATAAAGTGGCAGCAGCACGAATTCTCAATGAGAATTTGCATCTTGCCGTATAATTTAACTTGTTCTGTGTTTTAGCCGCCTTAATTTTGTTTTAAAGAATTAACTTAGAGCACAGAATAAAATAATGCTTGCAGTTACCAATTCACGCCGCACTTCGTCGTTTTCTTTTTGAATTTCAAAATAGTAAACCGTCTTTTGTGAACGTCGCTGGCAATCCGAAATATGAAAAAGTAAATTCGATTATTAAAAGTAAAAAGTTTTTACTTTCTTCTAGTAGGTAACTACATAACATTAAAGTTTCAACTGTCATTGGCCACAGACAGATAAAAATATGATCGTAACTTTGAGTCTATTTGCCATAAATAAGAGCTTACAGTTCTAAAAATCATCATTAACATCATCATTATAAATCACGATCAAATTCATATTACATTTAATACATACATACAGTTCAATATTAATTATTTTCCTCAGAACATAAGTTCGTACAAAATCAGAAGCATTTAGTCTGACTTGTTTTGATTATACCTTACTAACTCACAGATTCTGTTTATGCGGTTGCACGCGATCTAATTCATGTGGCATATCTGTCTATAAAATGTGTAGGATCAACAGCTTCATCAAACTAGGGTTGAGTTAGAAAAATATATAGCTAAGTTGGCGTTGCTCGCACAGACACTCGAACGCCGACACCACAATCCATTACTAAAACCACGAGCCATCGAAATATTTACCTGTACCTGAATATATTTCAACATAAAACATTGTTAATCTAGTTTTAAATGTAGGTAATACTTATATATCAAATATGTATACCTGCGCCATCAACATTTCAAAAACCAACATTAAAATAACTCGACAATTTTCACACCGAGATCTAACTCCACAGATAACATTTTCCCGCCTCCCACTTTTCCACAGACTACGACATACAAGCGCATAGAGCCTTAGCCTTTTTAAAGCGCGGCAGTGACAAAACTGCGTCGTCTCACTCGGCCACGCCCGTTGGCGACATCTCGCGGCACGCCCATTGCGACAACTTCCACCAATCGGGGTGCACCTAGTTTTTTATAGACGACGACGCGTTGTACAGTGGACGGAAAATTTAAAGTGCCTCTTGGAGGGCGATAATAGCGTTCTGAGGAACTCACTGTACTTCTTATAAGAAAACAAATGACCCTATTTAAGAGTACATTATTCAAAACTTACTAAATAACATATATTAAAAGAATCTAATTAGTCTTAACAAAATTTATAATCTAACTACTCTTAGAGCCTATTTCTTCTTGATTCACATTGGTCATAAAAAAAGATCCTTTAAAGTTTGTTACCATTATTGTTCCTCAATTTACACCATAACCTCAACGACATAAGGATCAAAGTCTTTGTCAACAAATTATTTCAATACAGACCCTTCAAATGCTTTCTAAAATTACAGTTACAAACAATAGGCACTCATCAAAATATTGTATGTCTTTGATTCAATACCACTTTTATAACAGTTTAATTTGCACCTCTTATAAACTAACAACGGACTTTAAACCCTATTCGTCTACTAAGCTAGCACCATTTTTCCTCGCTCACCTACCTTCTTTTTACCTTCCACTAATCCCAAACTAACAACACCAAAACGCCTAAAGTTACCAAATCCCTTTCATCTGCTTAAAACATAATCAGCTCCGAATAAAATTGGTATAAACATAAAAATGGAACGTAACATCGGCGGGTGGGTCGGGCCGGTGGGGTCGCGGTGAGGGGGGGTTGGGGGGGCAAAAAGCTCAAGTGCAGAGGCTGTATCGATCCGAGCGACCGGCGACATGGCCGGGTCACATTACTAGGGTCATTGCCTTGTGATGAGCGGGAGCGGGAGCGATTGTCTTATTTACCCTACTATTATAACAGAGCGAAAGTTTGTAAGTATGTATGGATAGGTGTCTGTATGGCTGAATATATGTTTCTTACTCTTTCACGCAAAATATGCTGGAAAGAGAGTTGAGATACTAAATGAACACATGGGACAATGTTTACTCCGAAATAACGCGGGCGAAGTCGCGGGAAAAAGCTACTATTTAGACGTTCTCACCTATTCATGCGGTAAGCACTATTAAAATTTCAAAAATCTATTAGTATCGATATAGCGCCCCCCATACTGACGCTCGGACATACACGTTATATAACAATCACTTCTGTGTTGTTGTGTTCCTGCGTGTGAGTAAGGTTTCCAGAGCTCCTGGGGGGTGCTACATTAGTAGTAGGGGTCAAGCCTTCAAGGTAAGGGCGACAAATCCAGTAATAGTTTATTATCCTGTACTTGTCGCTCTTAAGCTAGGACCTCATTACCACTTATCATCAGGTGGGAAGTTGTCAATCTTGAAGGTTAATATAAAAAAAACGTTCAGTTGTTTTCAAAATTTTCCTCCAACGCGATCGGTTCGCGATCGCTCGCGGTTTAAAATCCTACCTATGACGTTCCTCTTTTTCGGGGGGAAAACCGTCATCCGAGGGAGGTGACGGCGTGTATCGGACTCCTTGCCCTTATCTGGGTAGGACTACCCAGTAAAACCCCCCGGTGGACGGTGTCTTGATGGTGACGCCATTGGAACAGAAGACCTACCACAGCATTCCTACCTATGACATGCCTGGAACTCATTTTTGCCCTTGAGATTACACCGGTGAGATCTCCTTAGGAGTACCTATCACAATAAACAATTATGAATGCCAGACTCATAAAGATAATTTAGTCTCGAAAAAAGCACTAAGACATTTTTGTCTCAGATCATGGAATATTTCTGTGGGCTGTTTAGATCCGAGTGACCAATAACATGGTCGGGTCATATAATTAGGTTCGGTACCCATTGGTGAACGGAAGCGGGAGCGATTTTCTTATTCATATTCTTTAATTTCGACAAGCCCGTTGGAATAATGGTTAATATTCATGGCCGTGAATCCGAGAGTAGTGTACTCGGTCCCAGTCATGTGACCAATTGTGTTTGTTCTATGTCTGTGTATAAATGTACTGACTTATTCGTTCTGTGGTGCCACCGTTGTTTCTGGTTTTCGTAACACAAGTGCTTACGATACTCACATTGGCAACACTTTGGTAAATGTATGTAATGTTGAAATTTAAATTAATAAATCAGATTCAAGGCTGTTCGTTACATTAACTGGTTTTCACTAAATACATATAGGATATACACACGCTGCATATACCTACGTATATTTTTTATTACATTTTTATCTGTCTTGTCTGTTAGTTACGGCTAATCTCTGAAATGACTGGACCAATTTTACTGGACTTTCAATGGTAGATATAAGGTGTAACTTCCGCTACTCTCATTTTTATTGCACTTATTTTTATGACTGTATGTATATATTTAAAAAAATAACAATTCTACGTGGATAAAATAACTTTTTAATTTTTTGTCATCCGTCCCGGCCCGTCCACTGATAAGGAGCAACTCCGCAACCCTTTAGGTATATAGTTAGAGGCTTTTAGTCAAAGCGCAGTAGATACATAACGTTGTAGACACGTACATATGCTATAGCTGTATATATGTGGTGGCTATGTATGAGACTGCATCGATCCAGACGTGGACAAGCCCGCTAATTCTGCAGGCGACACAGTACTGAGAGTAGCGATTTTATAAACCCTATTTTTAAGGCTAATATTATAAATGCGAAAGTTATTCTCTCTATATATCTGATCTGTCTGTCTGTTCGGCTTCCACGCCTTAACCACTAAATTTTGATGAAATTTGGTAAAAGTATACGTTAAACCTCTAGAACTGACATAGGCTAAAATAAGGGGGGATGGAGTTAATACCGCCCTTGAAAGTTTATATGGGAAAATGTTAATTTTTAAACTTAGAGATATGAAATTTGGCACAAATATAGCTCGAAACATGGATTACAATATGAACTACTTTTTATTAGGGGGTATTAGGGGAGATTGGAATAAAACCGACCATAATAGTATGTAGTATGTAGGCTCAGCTAGTAGAATAATATAGTTGTAACAGAAGGCTCATTTACAATGTTTTCAAGTCTTCACAAATAAAAAAATATTAGATAACATCACATACATAACTCTGATCCTGTTGTAAGTAGCTTTAGCACTTGTGTTACGGAAATTAGAAACAACGACGGTACCACAACACCCACACCCGAGACAATATAGAAATGTTCGTTTCCCATATTGACCCGACCGGGGATCAAACCCCGGATTTCAGAGATGGCCCTACGCCAAAGTCCGGCACGCTTCCTCTCGGCGACAGAGGTTGTCAATTGCATCAGTCACCTGTCAAACTGCTCAAAAGTAAAAATGAGGTTAGAATCCCGGTCGGGTCAATATGGGATACGAACTTTTCCATATTATCTCGGGTGTGGGTGTTGTGGTACCGTCGTTGTTTCTAATTTCCGTAACACAAGTACTAAAGCTACCTACTTACAACAGGATCAGAGCTATGTATGTGATGTTATCCAATATTTAATTTAATTTAACCTAAACCATAATAGATACCTATGTGATTTTTTAATTACTAATTACAAAGAATATTTTTAATTTATTTTATTTTTCACAAATTGCTCACTAACATAAAACACAATCTTCCCCTCTCTTATCTTTGCCGCGCCCACCAGGGTCCATAACTTGTACTTTTAATTTTTAACAAACTACATGTAAATCATTACTTACTTATGGAGTGCAATAAATAATATAAAATAAATAAAGAAATATTGGACAACATCACATACATTGCTCTGATCCTGTGGTAAGTAGCTAAAGCACTTGTGTTAGAGAAATCAGAAACACAACACCCAGAACCGAGACAATACAGAAAAGTTCGTTTCCCATATTAACCCGACCGGGGATCGAACCCGGAACCTCAGAGATGGCGCGACGCCAAAGTCCGGCACGCTTGCCTCTCGGCTACGGAGGTCGTCACTATTAATATTAATAGTAAAATTTCGACGTAAAGCAGCTAGTCAAATCTTTTGAGTGTCTCAAACAAATCAACCTGACCTTTTAACAGAGCTCCTGTCCCCAGCCTACTCCCCAAAGATTAGACAAGGAAATATTAAGTAGAGGCGCAACTTAATACAAAGACAAACAAACGATTCGCGTAAATGATTCAACGCGGAGGCGCTAAGGAATTAATATCACTTTTCTGCGTCTCTTCGGCAATTACAGCGTTGGCCGTATCACTGCCGGGCAGAGAATACACGTGCTCAGATTTGCAGAAGGGACAGATGATACTTTTTGAATGAAGGTTAAGTATTTTGTGATTCTAGTGGACGTGTTTCACGGAGTGTTTGAAAAGTGGTCTTTTTATTTTACTTTACAAATTCGTTTTGGATTTCTTTTTTAAATTTAGGAGTACCTACCTAGTTTTAATCAGTTAGTTAGCTTGAATCAGTTAGTTGGTTTGAATTTCCCTGAGCGTTAGATTAAAGAAACAAGCTTGTTCTCTATATATACATTTATACATATAAAGCACTTTGTTTGAAAAATTATCAAATATCCTTTCATTTTTAACGATTATATTTTTTACAGGTCTCTCTTTTTTTCTCTATCCTAATATTTACGGTGGGCGCTACAGTCATATGAGTATACCTACCTTATTTAAGGTTTTTAATTTCTACCTACTAAGCACCAGATCAAAATCAAATGCAGTTATCCTGTTATGATCTTCGTGGGTTCCAATTCATAATCTGGATGGCACAAGGTTGTTACTCAAGGTTTTCTATATTTAATAATAACCTAATAGATATTGCCCCAATCTCTTACCTATTTTCATAGTACTAATAAGTAGTTCAATGTACTCTTGGGAATTATTATTTTTTTTCTTCCTGATTTTTTTATATTAAAATATAGATTCTCAACAAACCAACCAATTGACTTAAGACTGTAATACCTTCTGCATTCGGACTACTGATAGTTAAATTAACGCCTGGGAAAGATTTGTTTTTTTCACTTACTGAAATGTCCCTAATGTTAAAATATTGATTCTCAACAAACCAACCAATTGATTTAAGACGGTAATACCTTCTGCACAAACGTCACAGAATCTTTGTCCATCTCTCAAGAGGGCCTAATTTGACTCGCGACAACCCAGCGATTAAATTTTAATATTTGAAAAGCGAATTCGTTCGAGACGGCGCGCGATTGCGATGGGGCGAGGTGTCGCTGTTTTTGCATTTGAATTTTTCCCGTTCCAAATTCGAATAAAAGTGTTCTAAATTCGAATTGTTTTATTTCTATGGCCGGTGTTGTGTTTTGTGCCAGGCAGTGCGTGTATTTACTCTTTTTTTCTCTCTGCTTTGTTTTTTGTTGGCAAATGCAACAGCAAATGATACGTTAGATGTTTTTGCTATTCTATTTTTTTAACAATGCGAACAACAAACGAATGCGATTTTTGTTACCTAGAATTAATAAAAAGAGGAAAAGGTAAATTTGGATTTTTAATTTGTCTATTGTGGTTTTATTTTTCTTTTTATCAATACCGCTAAGAGTTTTATTTTCAATATGAAACTACTAAAGTGGCACCAATAGCACGCTTACTTAATAAAGTCTTTATATTGATTAATGCCTGGTTTCAATATTTGAAAAACGATCCAATCTAGTTACTGATAGTAGGTAATAAATTATACGAGACGTAAATTAAAAACGACCACAGCTGACTTGTGGAACGGTATTAACGACTCGTAGTCGGAAGGAGAAAAACGGATAATCATTTTTGACACATTACGAATCGTAAAATATTGAAATCGGCCATAAATAATGTACCTACCGATTTAGATTTGGTGCTGTGAGAAACAACAAAAAACCCAACTCAAACACCCAGACCCAGAAATTCCCTCGCCTATTGTTTTTTTATTTAAGCATCGAACCCGCAACCCTTACGCGGAACGTAATTGAAAAAGCAGTAGGTATGCTCCTTGTCCCGATCACCCCTTTAGCGGAGGTCAGGCGGCCCGTGGGAACGCCGTAAGCGCCGAAGTAGGTAGGTACTACGCCGCTGGTACACAGGAATTTATTGCCTTTTGTCTCCTTCTAGGAAGCTCATTAGCACATTGAATTTTAATTTTACAACGGGAAAATAACACTTTACCTACTGGATTTGATTTTTAGTACCACATTGTACAGTTTAGGTAAATACTTGCAATTCCATATTAGTTTTTATGCCAACGACATAAGGGCGAATCTGACGTGCTTTTTCAACTTTCAACTGTTGACCGATATTTAAATAATTAAGAGAGTCAGGGCAAAGCGATTTATCACTCGAACTGGAGCAGCCCGACTGGTGAAAAGTCTCCACCTTACAGAAGACCGCAGCCAAATAACAATCACTTCTGTGTTGTTGTGTTCCTGCGTGCGAGTAAGGGTTCCAGAGCTCTTGGGGGGTGCTATATTAGTAGCAGGGGTCAAGCCTTCAAGGTAAGGGCGACAAGTCCAGTAACAGTTTTACTATGTTATACTTTTCGCCCTTAAGCTAGGAACTCATTACAACTTAACATCTGGTGGGATGAGGTCAATCTTGAGTTGCGTTATAAAAAAAATAACATGATGTAACTGGTTTCTTAAAGTTTCTGGGCCATTAAAAGGTTTCTAATACTTAATGAGGGCGTTCTACAGCTAATAAGATCGTCTGATTCCAATCAATCGATAATTTCTTCTAAAAGTTTATACAGCCGCAACTTGAAGCAAAACAATTGCAGTTCGATTTTAATTCTTAAGCCGACGTTATAAGAGCGGTATAAAGTCCCAAGTGTATAGTCTGACGTTCTTTAGACCGTACCTACAAAATCTTATCCTATTTATCACTGCATAGTATAAAACAAACCTTTTCTGTATACCCCTATGTATACTTAGTCTAAGAAATTGAAATGTAAGCTTGTGAAAACTTGAGGTATAATAATAAATATATTTTAGAGATAGCAGAGCGTAGTACAGAGCTTTTGGAAAGTCAAAGACAGAGTGTAAAGAAACAGAAAAGACAATATAAAAGTTCAAACTTAAATTTAGAACAAACAATTATCTTGCCAGTGTTGTGAGTATTAAAATAGGTTTTATTTACACTTAGATCTTTAAAGCTACGCAAGGATTTTAATGCAGAAAGTCAAAGACAGAGTGTAAAGAAACAGCTAAGACAATATAAAAGTTCAAACTTAAATTCAGAACACACAATTATCTTGCCAGTGTTGTGAGTAGCAAAATAGGTTTTATATACACTTAGATCTTTAAAGCTACGCAACGGAATTTAATGTGGTTTTGTTATTATATAGTGTGATTCAAGGGGAAGTTTTTATTTGCAATATTTAGAAGCCAACATTTCTAAGTATTTACATTGCCTCCGTGCGAAGCCGGGGCGGGCCGCTTGTAATATTATAAATGCGAATGTTTGTAAGAATGTGGGGGTGTTTGTTACTCTTTCATGCTAAAACTACTAGATGAAGAATTTGGTAGAAAGATTGATGAGATAATCTAGTTACCATAAGTAACGGAAATGTACTTTTTATCCCGATGTAACGCAAAGGAAGTCGCGGGAAACTACCTGTACTAAATAGCTATAGGCACCTGCCTATAGCTGATAGATAGCTGTGATACGTAGGTACGTATGACATTTGAAAGAAAGAAAGAAAAAACATTTATTGGCTCACAAAAAACTTTTTACATACAGTAGATTCAAAATTATTGAGATGATAATGTGCCAATAAGGTCTCAGCCTCAGCATGAGCTGCTGCAGCACAGTGCCACATCAGCGCTGGTTTTCAGGCCTTGTGGTGAGTGGCGTAGGTATATAAAAGTTACAAAAAAGTTACGTTAAGTTAGTTTTATTACATAACCATATAAAGAAAAACAGCAAATACAAGTAAAATATATAAAAACAATGCAAACAGTAAATATAATTTGTTGAATTGGCCACTGAATTTTTACACCAGGTTTGTTATTTGGTGCATTAAGTTAATTATTTATTTAAATTTCGAATCCTTGCAACCACGTAAAATCACAAAACAGTAATGACGACGTGTCATTATTACTTACGCAATCAAACGAATAAGCTTTAATGAACATCTTTTTCCCTTTCCATCTGCTTACCTTGTACAAGAGAAAGCGGGATAAAAATATAATGTCCTCTAAAAGCATGGGTTGCTTAGTGAAATTTTACATGCACTCTGCGTCCAGACAAAATAAAACATATCCGCGGGCGTAAAACAGGTAGCCACTGCAATCATTTAATTTGGACATGCTAGTGCGGCGAGCCAGTCTTGATACGTGCTCTATGTCTTCAAAAAGGATTAAGATTTTTTAGTGAATTGCAAGTCACATTTCGTCGGGAATAGTAAGTATTTTTTATTCGCAAGTTCTAATTTGGATAAAAATAATATGAAATAACAGATAAAATTAATATTTATGGCGAATGCTATGGGGTATTGCAGTATCAACAACGATTTGGCAAGTCGAGCCAGCTTTTCCCCTTTTTCTCGTGGGTTATACCTATGCGGTGCCCGTCACTCTATGCGGTGAACAGAAAGAGGTGTCAGGCTCGCATAGGGTTGCCAACCGTACTCTAAAATAGAGTATTGTTCTCTATATCATGTAGGCGTACTCTATAATCTATAACACAAAAAAAGTACGCTAAAATACTCTTTTTTAACAATTCCTTTTAAAACAATGAAAAATTGCTATGTGCCGCAAAATGTATACCTTTTTAAAAGTAAAAAAATAAATTATACTCTTTTTTGTAAGTCCGTACTCTTCATTTACCTCCTTTAAAATCAGATATACTTTATTTCTGCTAAAAAAATTGGCAACCCTAGGCTCGCACCAAAACTCCCTCGGCGGTCAACGCTGCTCAGTTATGGGGAACTCACCTGTATAACATTCATGAAATGCAATAAATGATTTGACTTTGACTTTGACTCGGGATCCCTGCAAAAGCCAGATGGGAGTACCGGGACTTACCGGCCAGGAAGAACAGGAAGGCCGGCCAACGCAATACCGCATCTACTCTTCTTCCGCGATCCACCTCTGACCTTGCGGGCTTGAGGCAAAGAGTCACCTGCTAGCTAAAATGTCACTTAAAATACTAATGAAGTACTTTAAAAATACTGATGAAGTAGGTATAATTTTACAACCAATTTTTATATAAATAAAAAAGTAGCATTCTTATGTGTTACTTACTTTATTTTATGAAGTGCAAAACTTGAAGTTCAGATATATTTAATTAAATTAGACTTAAAATTTGAAGATAAATCTTAAAATCAATTAGATACCTTTTGGCAAATTTCTGTTGCTTAATTGAAATTAAATATCTGTCTCTTGACCAGCCATCAAAGTGTCTTATGTGGAACCCTTAAGTTAACGTAGGAGTAGGTAATATCTGTGGGGGAGTCTGTGTACTGTGGGGGAGCCTGTGTAGAATCCGTAAGGAATCCCGACTTCCCCACAACTGCGCAGCGTTGGACACCGAGGGGGTTTTAGTCGGTGCGAACCTGACACACCACTCTCTGTTCCCCGCAGTGACGGTGCGGTAAGCATATCCACCTCGACAAAAAAAAAGGAGTAGGTAACATATTACCGAAGCAAAGTATCAACACCAGTTGGTCGTGCAACACTGCCAAAATATAACCGGCACAATATAATGGTTGTTTATTGAAATACGGCGATTATTTTAATAGGACATCCGGCGCATCGGATGTGGCTGCTGTTTAGATCAAACCTTAATGGCACTCGATGGGAGACACGCACCAGTATCCTAAAGGAACAGACATATTGGGCGCTCTCTGTTGCTTTTCCTCCTCCTCCTTGACGACCTCCGTAGCCTAGAGGCAAGGGTGCCGGGCGTTAACGTCGCGCCATCTCTAAGGTTCCGGGTTCGATCCCCGGTCGGGTCAATATGGGAAACTAACTTTTCTATATTGTCTCGGGTCTGGGTGTTGTGGTACCGTCGTTGTTTCTGATTTCTGTAACACAAGTGATTTAGCTACTTACCACAGAATCAGAGCAATGTATGTGATGTTGTCCAATATTTATTTATTTTATTATTTATTTATTTCCGACGGAAAAACGACGGTTTTAAAAGATTGGCGTTATTTTCCACGTATTGAAGCACATTTTTGGGGTACCACCGTCAGTTCTAGAGCCTAAATCACTAGTGATACATATTTATGTATTAAGTACATGAACTTAACAATAAGGTAATAATGATAAATGTCGAACAATATTTGTAGCATTTTTCTTTCAATTATTGAAAGTGAAGTAAACGCTAATACCAGCGAACTTTAAATATAACGTATGTGATGACCGTGGGTTTGAATCCCACCATAGAAGGACAGATTTTTCAGTTTCTTAAAAGTATGTGTCATATACGTCGTTTTTCGATAGGTATCTATTATTTCCTCTACCTAAAGGTTGTCTGGAAGAGATTGCTTTCTAGCAATAAGACCGCCTAAATTGTACTTGATTATATCTGTAAAACAAATTTCTGTATTTTTTTCTGTGCAATTAAGTGTCTATCTATCTATTATATATTTTATACTAATGTCCAGTAGCACATGGGTGCCATGTAGATACTAATGAAGTTATCGGCTTTTCCGTAGTAAAATATGTATGATTATACCTATATTAAAACACTTTTCGTAGTTATAAAGTTCACGAATAGTAACCTAGCGTCAGCCAGAACGCAGGAAGCTTACTTGTTTTATGCAACAAAACACTACTTAGTAGTGTAGAAATGAAGTGTTTTGTCTTTAAAAATTCGTAGATGCATTAATCCTTTAGCTAAATGAATTGCTCAGCCGCACTCGCCCTTACCGCATTTAGCAAGTGAGCATTAGAATAATGATACTGCACTTGGGTGCTCTAATTGAGCCGTTATATGCAGATGCACTGCGAGCGCATTATGTAGGACTTCTGCGGTTCTTTTTGTTATGAGCCTTATGTATAGAGGACTCGATCTCGTCATGTTTTAGTCTCGGAATTTGAGGGATTAATTTTAATGAATCCCGGGTTTCCTGGGTCTGGTATAGTCACTGTCAGATATATCGGAGCAGACAGTGACCAAATACTTCTGAACAGTTAAAATGTCAATAAGTTCCATACACTACAAGTTAACATTAATATCTGAACATTCACTACTTCAGTAATATCTGAGCAGATGCTAGTCAATAACTTCTATACACACAACTAACCAATCATATCTAAACACTCATATACACAGGTAGCTAAATGAGACACATAACGTGCGTGACACATATTGACGTTATGAGTGTTCAGATATTATTGGCATCTGCTCAGGTATTACTGAAGTAATGAATGTTCAGATATTAATGGTAACTTGTGGCGTATGCAACTTATTGACATTGGTCACTTTGTCTGCTCCAATATATCTGACGGTGGCTGTACATGTAATAAATCTGTACTAATATTAAAAACTAACGGGATGCCGCGAATTCGTGCCCGTACTACCCCCGTTTTTACACATTTCCTACTGATTCTTTGCACCTATTGGTTGTAGCATGGTGTTGTGTAGCCTTAAGTTTCTTTCTCTCTAGGTATAATTAAAATGCCAGCTTACAAAAATATGAGTAACCTAATAAACATTTAGCGCACAAAATAACTACTTGATCCGTAAGATTTCTTGATTGATCAGAAGAGGAAACTAATTGAATCCAATTAGATTGTAACGCAATTGCGTTGTTAAAAATAAGCAATGTACGGTCGAAAGCACGTCAAGTCTACCGGCCTTATATCGTGTACATAAGCAATAATAAGATAGTTTTAAGAGAGGTAGGGCATAGCGATTTATCGCTCGAACTGGAGCAGCCCGACTGGTGAAATACCTCCACCTTACAGAAGACCGAAGCCAAATAACAATCACTTCTGTGTTGTTGTGTTCCTACGTGAGTAAGGTTTCCAGAGCTCCTGGGGGGTGCTACATTAGTAGCAGGGATCAAGCCTTCAAGGTAAGACCGACAAGTCCACCAGATTTATTATGCTGTACTTGTCGCTCTTAAACTAGGACCTTATTACCACTTAACATCAGGTGGGATGAGGTCAATTTTGAAGTGCAATATAAAAAAAAAATTTGAACTGCAAGTGTTTTCCTTAACATGCTATTAACATTGCCTATAGTAGTCACAAAACATATTATATTATATTTTATCACCTACCACTATTTGTACGAGCCCATAATATATTTGTCTCGCGTCTAGACGTTCAGTGGGCACGTATCCATACTTATAGTTGACTAAACTGTTTCAGCTAAATAAACCCCATGGGTAGACAAACCCCACCCTGACGTGTGAGCACGCTCGGCTACCCGCATCCTGCGCTCACGCCGCCGGAAGCGGAAATGACACGCGTCGCGACACTAGCGCCGCGCACTCGGCTGAAACAATAAACTACACTGTGTTGAAACAGCTGATATTCATTTGCCTAAAAATCTTTTATACGAGTCGTTAATTCTAATTTCACTTTCCATATCATAGTTCAGACCTTAACGATTATTGTAACCATGATAATAAGTTGGGTGTTGTTATTCTTTTTCAATAAACAATCAGCTGTCATCAGTCGTCCGTCAGTCGTTTTTAGCTTACGACTCGTATAATTTATTACTATACGTAGCTAGAACGGATCGTTTTTTAAATATTGGCACCAGGCATTAATCATCAAGACAATTCAACGAAATCGGATGTATTGAAATAAAAATAAATGCTTGTAGGTCTGCCCTCTGTCTACTCCTAATTACTTAAATACGACTCTCAATGAATGCTTGATACAGTTTCAAACCAAAAAGAAGGTAATGCAAGCAAAACCTCCTCCTCCTTTGACGACCTCCGTAGCCGAGAGGCGAGCGTGCCGGACTTTGGCGTCGCGCCATCTCTGAGGTTCCGGGTTCGATCCCCTGGTCAATATGGGAAACGAACTTTTCTATGTTGTCTCGGGTCTGGGTGTTGTGGTACCGTCGTTATTTCTGATTTCTGTAACACAAGTGCTTTAGCTACTTACCAAAGAATCAGAGCAATGTATGTGATACTGTCCAATATTGAAAACCGTTGACAAAAGCTAGCATTTGAATAAGAATATTTGTATAACTTTAAAAATGTTCTTAATTAAAAAACCGCAATTTGAAAGACGAGGAAGAATCCGAGGAACGCAGCAATCAAGTCGCGAATCAAAAGTTGACAAACATTCCGCCCAAGAACAAAACAAAAACAAAACAACGCGACGATGAAATTAATTTATTCCACGCCACAAAGGCTCGCGAGAATTCGTAAACAAAGACGGACGAAGTCGGGCGAATCGCTGTGTATATTTCATAAGGGAGAGCGCACAATGACAGAATAACTGTGATCATATTTCAAATACAATGTTTAGAACTGTTAAAAATATTTAAATTCGTTGCCTTTTTTTATATTTACACTTCAAGATTGACCTTCACCCACCTGATGGTAAGTGGTAATGAGGTCCTAACTTAAGGGCGACAAGTACAGCATATTAAATCTGTTACTGTATTTGTCACCCTTACCTTGAAGGCTTGACCCCTGCTACTAATGTAGCACCCACCTTACTCACACGCAGGAACGCAACAACACAAAACTGATTGTTACCTATTTGGTGGAGGTATTTCACCAGTCGGGCTGCTTCAGTTGAAACGATGAAACGCTATGCCCTACCTCTCTTAATTCTTACCTCTCTTATCTACCTTAAGTCAAAAGTTAAGTAAAGATCAGTATTTCAATTGGATAACTAATTAAATTGAGCTGAAGCTACGAAGTCAAGCGTATCATATATATTTTTAAGATTATCTTTTACTTAGTGTTGTCAACGACTTCGTTTGCATTATAATTATTCTCTTAAAATATTCATAGTGTTAAGTTTATTCATATGTATTATTATTTATTTTATTTTAATCCATACACACATTCTAATTGTTGCCGCACCCATAAACTAACTATTTGCATTATCCAAGACTTGACTGGTAGTAATCCTTTTAGCACTAAGTCCACCTTTTGTACTTTTTTTGTGCAATAAACTTTACAAATTAATAAATAAATGATTGCAAGATACTTTATCTATGTATAACGAATTTTTATTTTTATTTAAATTTGACACAAATTCATTCGGTAGGTAGTTTTTTTGTGGAAATAAAACAGCACATCTTTTCGTACAAAAAGTCGAGTTTATAAAATTGACGGTGCCCACGCGACTAAGTTGATTTTTTTACAATTATGTCAATATATGCATACATACATACATATTGTGTTTAAAATATTAGTTCATTTAGTACAAACCTAAATAATACAGCGTTCCTCATGGACACGGGCTTACCGCATAAGAAATTTGATCCGCGCAAAGTTTCGGCGCGGATTCCGCGACATTTGCGGGAAACCTCTGCCGGGAGTATCCTATCTCTATGATGTTATACGTCACTCCTG
This sequence comes from Glyphodes pyloalis, assembly GCA_037074685.1. Taxonomy (NCBI): domain Eukaryota; kingdom Metazoa; phylum Arthropoda; class Insecta; order Lepidoptera; family Crambidae; genus Glyphodes; species Glyphodes pyloalis. The sequence goes on from JAYKKO010000007.1 coordinate 13,280,109, forward strand.
GTATTCTTTGAAAGACAAATGGATTCGGTGCTTTCAAATCTAAAAATTGCTACGACAGTAAAAAACCCAAAATAAGTGTAGATACCTCGTCTCATTGATTAAATTGGTCCACGTGAATGATTTGCTTTGATTCCGATTGTGCTTTGAAATAAGTTTAAACTGGATCATTAGCCTCCACAAAGAGCTACAAAACATCGAACACCCGTGTTCTACCGTAAAATATATTCAATTTTAACTCGGCATGGCAAAAAATATTTAGCAGGAGATTTCACTTAATAAATGTACTACTTTTTTATTACTTACGAAATTTTTTACTGTTTCTCCATAAATAAACTCTCAGCATTACCCCAGGATTAACTGATAGAGAATGCTCCTAGTCTAGCATTAAGTCAATCTGTAGTACTTTTTTTCACAAGTTTTAAATAAGGAATAAAAAACTGTGCAATATTTAGGAATCATTAAATATAACAATACATAAAATACTTACTAAGGGAAACAATATTGCTACAAACACAGAAAACGCATTAAGTACACGATAAACAGTAAAGACAACAACGGGAGGAAGTCACAAAGTGAGGCGGGAAATATCGGATATTAGGTGAATACACCGTAGGGTAGCCGCAGGAAGCGCCCTCCTGTCGCGATGATGAATCCGTAGAAGAAACACCGTGATCCACAACTGGGTATCTTACCCTACTCATTGCAAACTCACATTTACACTTCAGAAAACCCAATCACAGAAAATTCAACTCTACAGTAACGCCAGAAGGTTTCAAAACAAGGGCAGCGCGCCTTAACTCACGCAAATGCAAGTTTGCAAAACTGTGTTTTAGTATTTTAATATTGCGGACACAAAGTCGGGCTTTTTCGCAATTTGCTCTTTTGGTGTATCGCGTTGTCATGCCGTTAATAAATTTATGATCAATTTTTGAGTCGGTGCAAATTAATGTTGTGTTTTATGACTTTTAATTTCGTTTTTGTTTTCGTCGAAAATGTGTCAAATGGTACCTACCTTCTTATTAAGGGACATCCTTGGTTGCTTTGCTGCACACCTCGGTACCTTGTCATTACCTACCTATTTGGCTTAACTGGTCGCGCGGAATTTTAATGTGACAAAGTACTGAAGTGTGTATGTATGTAATGATGTTGACCATATCTACGGAACCTAATATCGGTACCCTAAATGCGCCAGACAATCATACCAATCAACTGGTCTTAAACTTAGTTTTTCTTTTGTTCTATAATTACCAAACGACGGATTTTAAATGGGAGACGCCCTCCGAGGCTAGAACCGGGTGGGCTCTAGTCAATATTCCAAATTATCGAACCAGGGACCTCTCGCAAAATTCAGATGGCCGTTGTAAAATAAAGTCTTTTTTAAGGTATCGGTACCTTTAAAGAATAATATCATCATCAAATCTTATGGTACGTGTAAGACATTGTATAACAGACTAGTTTTAAAATTGCAGTCAAAAATGTTCCTACGAAAAATGTTCGATCTTTACAATAGTAAATAAATAAAAAGCCAAATGAAAGATTTATACCCAATTCTAACCAGTGACGTATCTTTCCACACGGTTTGCGAATGACGTCACACCGGACCGGACCTAATGTACCGTGTGTGTGACGTGAGTTCCGGCGCGGAATTAAATTGAAAACATCCGTTCGAGGGCCCTCGACGGATGTCTTGCGAGTTTCCGTTTTTCCGAGAGATTAGTCGCGGTCGCCCGGCTCAGTGGTGATTTGATGGCAAATTGAATGCGATTTTACAATCTTTTTGTTTAGCATCGCGCCATCTTTGAGGTCCCGGGTTCGAACACCGGTCGGGACAATATGGGAAACGAACTTTTTTTGTTGTCTCTGGTCTGGGTGTTGTGGTAATGTCATTGTTTCTGTAAAACAAGTGATTATGCTACTTACCACAGAATCAGAGTAATGTCAGTGAAGTTTTCTAATATTTATTTATTACCCTTTTTTAATTCTTTTTACCTGAAAATTTTATCCAGTTGCCCATATATAGATTTAATACTCATGTTAAAACTTGGCTACTACAAAATTGATGATTATTTAAATGACAAAAATAGGTCTAGAATAACTTTAATTCTCGGAAATGTTTTATATAAGCTTTGTATATTTTATTTAAGTACCTAGCGTAAGGGAACATTGTTACATTGAAAAGAGTAAGTGTCGAGTTTCTTGCCGGTTCTTCTCGACATGATCATCATTCCGAACACGGCGGTAGAATACTTAATTTGTACTGACGATTCATAGGTGCTTTTGTAAAGTTTACATGAATAAAGATGTTTTCTATTCTATTCTAATAAAATTATAATGTTTAACTCTTGTTTCTATTTTCTCGCATAACTTCATATAAAGTAATTGTTAGATGTTTATTTTGTTGAATAACGTGCTTTGCTATAGCTGCAACAAAAACCAGTTGTTCTGTTACTTAAATAAAAAAAAAGGATAGGTTTAGGTTTTTCTTAGACATATATATTATTAAACAAGCGTGTAAAAAACTTATTAAAATTCGAGGCCTGTAATCCTGGCCCTGAAAACGAAAAAAATTAAAAAGTACCTAGTACCTACTTTTTAATTTTATTTTTTAAATTTAACAAACAAAATTTTTGTTACTACAAGCAAAAATTCAGGCTAGCATCTCCCCTAAATCTTTTAAATAAACATTCTAAATTGCCAGCATCAATACCACTCCACTTTAAACACTTGACTGGCTCATGACAAATGTCAAAGGGTCGCTCCTTGTACCCAGCCAATGAAACTATTAGGATGTGTGGCACGGAGCTTTGGGACCACGGAAGTATTCGGGCCAGCGTTATAAGGGATTACGATACAGCATATCGGATCCAGTAATCCGGCAGAGGCATTTATATATGTCTTTTTTTTATAACAGCATAGTATACATATAGGCTCCTCCCAGCCTGATGGTAAGCAAAGGAGGAACCCACATCGCGATGATAACGGATTTGATACAGTCCTATCCGTTTTCATCGCCATACTGGCCCGCAAGATGTTTCTTTACGCTCCTTTTGAATGTATCCATGTCAAAGAAACGATGTCTACTAGGTGCAAAAAGTTGATCTTCTTTTGTAGGGATTTGTACCAAGAACCAACCTTCTTTTTATTTAATAACTCTTGCGTATGAGTTTAAAACTACATAAATCGATAAATGTTTTATGCTATAGTAAGCCCATACTGCAAGGGAAGATGACAATTTTTTGTTTCTTAAAAAAAACACAAATGCTCATTATCCGAATTTCTGCTCACGGTAGAAATTGAACGGAAATGCTATTGTTCCATTGGGCCAGTCGCTTAAACAATTAAAAGTACGCGATCGATATCAAATCCCAAAGAAATACGTCAAAAGGTCGGGTGCCCCCGCCCAATGAAACTATTAGGATGTGTGTCACGAAGGTCTGGGGCCACATATCACCGCGGGGCCCCAGGGAATGTACTTTAAACTTCGCTCTCCTCCTTTTATTGGTTTTAGAGGGCTAATCCAAGTGTAAGTGGAGTTGATAGGCTGTAAAATATTGACGAGCTTTGTAGTGGGACGTGAAGCGACGGAAACGGGGACTGTTAATAAAGTTGGGATAAAAAAACCTACACGATTCAAATTTATTTCAATAGCTATAAGTTCTAGCAGAGTTTTTCTTAATAATTTTTCTTAAAAGTTTTGAATCGTAACTTTACTTTTAAATACTGGCTTTTAAGAATTAAAAAAAAACCGTTTTGATAGCAGTTTTATAACTAAACATCAATGATTGGTCTATCTATACCTATGCTTTGTAAGTACGTAGAATGAAACTGAAAAAAAATGAATATCCAGTAGACAAAGTGTTGGGATTATTTCGAATAGGCTTTCTGTGTTTAACCCAATTCCTAAAATAAATTATAATGATTGTAATGTTACCACCGTACCTCATAATTTTTACAATACCTAACCGAACGGATACCTATAAAGGTCAGGTATCCAGATTGTAAATAAAACACGTGTTACCGTGGTGGCTTACGGTACGATAGCCAGAGACAGTGAGGAACGACAGGAGGGCAATTTCGATTTCGTAAAAAGGCAAAAACATTGCCCTCTCCAATTTCACAGAGAGCCCCTACAAAAGATCACTCACGTTAACTATGAATGGCCGAAAACAAGCCCGCCATAGTCGCGAATGGAAATTAAAAAGAAAAACCGGCGGCCATACGGAAACAGGAATTGAATTTAAGTACATTTTAAATTCCGAACCCCACGGCTTTGACTGGACGAAATAATAGAAACCGAATGTTCGAAATGCGAATGCTTTTTGATCTCGCGTGTTCCATCCCTTTAACGGCCGGAATTTGCGCGCCACGCGACGCTGCTAAATGGATTATTTTCTTCGTGTGTTCTTTTTTTGAAAAACAATTTTGCGGGTCTTTATCGGTTGACGTTCCTTCTCTATGTCCAATATAAAAAGAGCTACCGCGTCCCGCGAAGTTTTAACTTTAAAACAACTGAAAGGCGGTTTTTATAAAAGAGTGAGGGGTCTTTCGTTATTGGTGGTTTTAGCAAAAGAGGAAACAAAACGTTGACAAGGACGGGTGTGATTGGATTAAGGAGGGTTGACTTTATAGTCGCGGTGCAATTTGGAAATTGACTTTCAGAATCTGTTTATGCGAGTCTGCGGTTTGGCTCGTTTTGTTTGTAGCATTGAGTGTCAATTTTTTTTCTTGTATCGAATTTGAATGCGGTGGTACATTTGTGTATTAGACGGGTTCGGTTGGCGCGATGTTTATGTTATGCTCGGCAAACCCCGCTTTATAAGGGAGAGTGGGTTGTAATCGTTTGTTATTTAAATTAGATGAATCCCGATGTCTTTAAAAATAATTAGTGAATTTTAAATACACATTTAAGTAGACATATTTAAGCAAAGATAGCTTTTATAAAAAGCACCTGTTTTGAAAAGGGTTTTTTGAGGGAAAGGCTGGGCTCGATGTTTATTTCGTTTAATTTGGTATGTCTGTAGGTACATATAATGTAGTTTTTATTTAGTTTCTTACATTTGTTTTTTAATACAAGAAGGTATCTTAATTTCACTAAATTGATAAAATGTTAACAATACAGGTATGTATTTTTGTTTGCTGGAAAAAAAAATAAAGTGTCACAAATATTTATAAAAACATTTTATTTTGGCTGAAAAGCATAAATGCCCGGGCAGAATCATGTTCATATGTAACTACAGGTAAAGTTCATTGACACAATTCTAACCTTTCATTACCACACCATTGATTTCGGTCGTCATGTCGTCACGAATGTGCGAATGATGGATGACGGACGGGGGACGACGGCTAAACGATTCGTTTCACGGAATCTCGCAAATGGATGCGAGCACGGACGAGTCGTCGTTAGCGCGACAGCTGCGGGAATAAGAAACAATAATTACTGCGACGGTAATTATTTGGCAGTGTTTGGTAGCATGTTGCGGTGCGCCGATCAAAAATCGATCATGCTGAGATCCTTCGGTCTCATATACCGAATCTTTTTCGACCGACCTTCGTTTCACCGAACATCGTTTCGCCGAATCATAGAAGTTTGTATGGTTCGGCGAAACGATTTTTCTGGTAAACATATTCCAAACGTTTTTGAAAGATGACAAGATCCCCGATCTTTTTTGACAAATCACATCGAATGTGTCTTATTGCAAACTTAACGTTTCAAGTTCAGCTTTCTTTGTAATGAAAACTACAATCTCTTGCCGGTATCTTCTCTTTAAGTTATTTGTTTCGAACCTGATGTGGCTTTGTTTAGTTTAAATAGACGATTTATAAATATTACTGACTAGATGTGCCCGCGACTTCGTTCGCGTGGACAGAAGACATCCTTTCGTGGTCGGTTTTACCCCTGTCTCCCCTAATATTCGAAACAAAAAGTAGTCTATATTTTAATAGAGCTATATTTGTGCCAACTTTTATATCTCTAACTTAAAAAATAAACATTTTCCCATATAAACTTTTTACCCCCCCCCCCTTACTTTCTAACAAAAAAAATGTAAGCCTATGTCCGTTCTTGAGATTTAACGTATACCTATGCCAAATTTCATCAAAAATTAGTTGAGGTTTAAACGGGAAAGCGTAAGAGACAGACAGACAGACAGAGTTACTCTCGCATTTATAATATTAGTAGGGACGTACTTAACTTACATTATCATAAAGTTTTCTAATTATTAAATTTGATATTTGAGGTGCTGAGTTCGATTCTCAGTCAGAACTATTTAGAAAACCAACTTTTCTACATCTTCTTAGATCTGGATGCGGTAAACTGACTTAGATACGTGTGCTAGATAGAAGACCATAGCGGGTATCCGTCACCTGATACTCATACCTAATACCAAGCTATTTTCTGTGACATTATTTCTTGCTCATAGAATCCATCCCATTTTTCTTACCTAACTATTATAAAATACAAATAAAAGCACATTGTTCCAAGTTTGTTCATCATCCCGGCCCCAGGGTCCCGGGCAAGATGGCGGCGTTGACTGGCATCGGCAACACATTAGCACAACAAAGCAATGCGCCGATCCGTCATAACATGACTACTGATATATTTTAATGGAGATGTTTTGACCGGTAACAGTCCCGGTAGAAACGGGAGATTGGATACTGATCTATGGAGTGTTATTATTTTTATTAGTTGTGAAAATAGCTGTGCATTCGCTCCGTAATATGGTAGCATACAACCAAATTGAAGGTGGAATGAGACTTACTTATCCTATCCTACTCATTATAAACGGAGAGGCCCGTATGGTGGTGGCTTACTACTAAATTGGAGGTGGAATGAGATTTACTGATCCTAACTACTCATTATAAACGCAAATGCTTGTAAGAGTATGTGTCTGGATGCCCTGATGTATGATAATAATGATGTTAAAAATGTAAGTAAAGTCTAAAGAATTAAATGCCTATTTTTATCCTACTGATATTATAAACGGGACATTTTATTAAGATTTTGTGCTGTGTAAACACTGGTTAATGGATTTGGATAAGATTTGGTAGCTAGACAGACTTGCTAAGTAATATATAAAATAATTTATTTTATTCCAAATTTACGCGAACGAAGGCGACTTACACATATGCATATGACATATACGAATATGTACCTATCTAACAGCTAGTAATAATTTAACCTAAAGGTTTGTACCTACAGTTGAATTTGTTTAGAAATACTTGATAGACATTGGATATAAATTGGTATCGTAAATAAAATAGCAGGCCACAGCAAGTTGTTCCGTAATTTCAGACACCCATGCTTTTCAATATCAAAAGCATTTCTGAATTTGGGCTTGTTTTTTCAACGATGTAAATTGCCATTTTCAAAGCCTTTTGATTTATTTTGATGAGTAAAACCACTTATGCCCGGTTCCAATGTTTGAAAAATGAATCGTTCTAATTACGGATAGTACCTAATAAATTATATGAAGCGTAAGCTAACGACTGACGACAGCTGATATGGAAAGTAAATTTGAAATTAGAATTAACGACTCGTAGAAAAACGGTCAATAGTCATTTTTAACATATTACGAATCGTAAAATATTGGAACCAGGCATTAGGTAATGCACCAAATAGGATTTATCAGAATATCATCCATTCAGTGTCTGACAACACCCAATTAATAGCTTAACAGTGTGACGGATACCAGCTGATCAGGCCCATTTTTCGTAGTCAAACATTCGGTATCAATTTAACCACCGAAATTTTGCAGCATCATCACCGAATCCACTTACGTTAACGGGAAGAGCCAGGCCGCGGCCTCTATCAATCACTTACGAAAACCTATCAGGGCACATCCATTATGCAAGAGATAAGTTTGTACAATAACTTGTGGAAAACTTACCGCTGCCCCCTTGAGCACGAACATTGTACGACGACATGCTATCTGAGTACCAAGTACATTATAGGTGAAAGAATGATAATAGGTACGTATAGGTAGATGTTTGTTATCACTATGGAATGGTTTGCTGATTATTATACAACCGAAGTGGGTGTATGGATGGGCGGGGGTTTGTTATCATGACGTCACCGCCAGATGAAACGCGATGGTATTGGTGAGAGTAACTGAGCGCGGTGATCGATTTGACGGCATCGTTCCACCTGGCGCAGAGCTAGTCTCCAAATCTTAGATATTTTTTTCATAGTAGCGCAGTATATTGGCTCCTCCCAGGCTGATGGTAAGCAAGAGAGGAACCCACAACGCGATGACAACGGATTTGATACCGAAATATCCTATCAGTTAGCATCGCCATACTGGCCCGCAAGATGTTTCTTCACGCTCCCTTTGAAGGAATCCATGTCATAGGATCCTTCCTAATCCTTCCGGAAACACATGAGCCGGCAACGAGTTCCACTTATATGGTCCGGCAAAGATAGAATAAGGAAAGTATAGAAACCGCATAGAAACAGCATGGCTAGATGTTAATAAGACAGCTACCTCATCATTACATCTAGGGATATAATATATCTATGCTCCAAGTAATGCATTTAAAATAATCTACATGACAGCGTTGTATCTGTCAAAAATAACATATCCCATATCGAATGGTGTCGCGTTTTGACCCGTTAAATTATTTTAAATGTTTAAAATGGAACGCGAAAGTCTTAAAATTTATATATCCCATATCGGTTGGACCCTAAGCCCACGTATTTCATCCGCAATCGTCCTCTCTGTTACGAAAAACAAAAAGACTAACGGCAATATTTTCCTCCGATTAAATCGGCACTTAACACAACACAGCACACATTCGGCTATTTCTATTCAAAACAAGTGCCGAATCGTAATCTGAGGCCGAAGTGACTGCCAAACGCGACGGAGCGATAACATCTGTCGTACAAGAGTTCCCCTAACCCCATCCTGGCATTACCATAACCTTTATGGGAAGGAAAAAATAATGGCACTTGCAGCGAAATGCCTCACCGGGGTCAATGCGGATGAATGGGCAAGGAGTGATGAAATGCGGCAGTCCAAACGATGTGTGACACGGACGTGACCCCGGTATATGTGGACGTACGGACGACACGTACAGCGAATTCTACGATGGAAAACTTGCACGGTAAATGTGGTTAAGTAGGAAAGTCTTTCAACCTTTTTAATAAGGAGGAGAAAATAAAATAGATGAAGTTAGTAGTTAATATGGAATAGGTTCCAAGTTTTATTTTATTTTATTTATTTAAATAGGTACACCAACAGCATAATATATAAAACATTTATACAAATTAGGTATGGTAGTAAAATTCTTATATATATGCCTATTACAGGCGTACACAACATTGAGCAAAATAAAAACACATACTAAAAACTAGAATTAGATATTAAAATGACTAAAAATAAAAAATAAAATACTAGAAACGGGTAGTTTAAATTCGAAAAATCTTAGTTTTTTTATTTGCTTTTTTTTTCTTTTTTATAATTTAGCTGATTCCCTAAATGATATTAAACTTTTTATTTATATAAATGTGGGATAGCGGATGTATCCGGACGTAGTGCATGTGCGATGCCTGTATGTATGAATATCCGAATGAAGAGAATGACAGAGTTTAGATTTGAACGACGAACGACGACAACGTGGAAAACGTGTGGATGGTATATTTAATTTATTTGGCAAGAATATATTTCGATTATTTACAATTTGCTTCTTTCATTTTCCATCCACTAAGTACATAAATTACATCAGTTATATTTTTGAATCGTTTGTATAATCCAAATGAAGCTACAAGGATCCTATCACTCGCATGAAGTACATTCTTACCAATATTATCTTTCTAACAACTTTTTTTTTCAGATATAGACAGTGCATCTTAAACTTAAAAAAAACCAATCACATAATACAAACTTAGCTGAGGAAATTTCTGATTGAAACTAATTTAAATCAAAATTCTGTAGAATTATCATGTTTATTCAGTCAAATTCAGCTTAAACATCAAATCATGTTGATACAGTCAAAATGACACGTCAAAGGCCGAGCCAATTATAATTTATATTCAAATCATTTGAACACCGCGAAAATTTAATTAAAAACACTGGCTGCTGCTGGTCAATGAAGGACTGCAAGCAGCATGCAGCCATACAAAACGCAAAGAGTATGTACCTATAATTATAAAAACTATTACTATTAGCAAAACTGATCTAAAATGTTGTCCGAAGTTTAATACCATGTGTCTCTTGACTAAGCAAGGGTCGGCTACGAAGGGAGTCACGTCTGGGACCCGGGGAATTCTCGGGATGCTCTAGGTGAGCTAGTTTAGCTCCTGCAAGATTGGAATTGTGGGAAAATCTTTGGGCGGCTACTTGAGGTAATGTAATCTTGGCGAACAAGGAGTTACATTTTGGGACGAACGGTAATTAACTTCTGGTTATTTGAGCTTGTCTTAACTACAAGAGCTGACGTAATCTTATGAAAAATATTTATAATTGTTACTTTATAATGTAAGTTCGCTTAATATCGAAAATGATACATTATAGTGCCATGATTTACCGCTAGTTTAAAACAACTTGATCGGCTACTTGTAAATTTGGTCAAATTATTAGAATTAATTATTTGATCATTTCTTCTTTAGCATTTATTTTTGTACGAACTCTAAAAGGTATGAACAGCTGGTACCGCAAAAAATACTTAGTATCTATGAAAACATGTTGTTTTTAAGTTTAGTGACTATGCCGTATATAATACTAGTTATTAACAACAATATCTATCATCTGCATTTAACTATGAAATGTACTAATTCATGGAAGTGACTCTTTGTAGAATCGAGAAATAATTATTTAAAAAGCAACAAAAAATACGTCGATGACGTTCTGGCCAGCTGCTTAGCTTGAGAAGTCTTGAAGTAGTCATACTCAGGACTTCTGTAAATATTCGTGTTTTTCCAAAGTACATAAGTTATCTGAAACTACTGTCCCTCCTTCGTCTGGGTAACCTCCAACTTTACGAGCTTTTGTGCGCCCAACTATATCTTATATAGTCTGTCACGACACTGTTCTCTATTTTTGCAGTAAACTGTAGTAAGTCACTACTCATATACTGTAAAAATATAAGCCAACTGAATTACTATTAACAATAATAATTAAATTACTGTTTCAGGGCTTCTCAAGTAGATTTAGTTAATCGCCCCGCGCAGATAAGTAGCCGCAGTAGATGTTACTGTTGGTAAAGATACAAGAGAAAAGATACAAATAGTTTAAGACAAATCCTTAGTAAAGAAAAAAGCTTGTGTGAAGAACTTAATTGAGCAAACATAGGTCAAAAATGCCTTACATTATTTTGGAAAGGGCTTCTTCTTGCTTCAAACTGCTGGGATCAATATTAACCAAACATCCTAAGGAAACCAAAAGCCTCAAATGAAAAAATAAATAAAATCGGTCCATTCGTCTGAGACTTACGCTGCCACAGACAGAGGGACAGGCAGACTCTGAGGTCAAACTTAAACCATCCCACTTTTAGCGGGGTTTAAAAAACAATGTGTTTAGGTAGTCTCCAAGCTTGTCTTATTCATTGATGCTTCATTTAGTTAGATTTCTTCTCTGACCAAATTGTTCAACTATTCCAGTTAGATTACAAAAGGGAAATGCATTATTTCCTCAACGGCTCGGTTGACATTACGCAGTTTGGGTCCCGACGCATTCCGCTTAATTTGCTTTCCACCCCAAGTCGTAACCTCTCGGTGCGTGTGAACTCATTTCCTTCGGACACTCAGTAGCTCATCAGTGGGATGAGAAACGACCTTTGTAGTGTTGTGAGTGTACGTGTCTCTTGAGAGACTACTGGGATTGCATCCATCCATCCATTGCAAAAAATTCCAAGAAATAATGGATGGATGTCTTATGGGCCCTGCTCTGAGAGACCAGTGGGATTGCATCCATTCATCCATTGCAAACGTTTGCAAAAATGAATGGAACAACTACTGACTGGATTTGAATAAAATTTGACGAAAGATGAGACGAGATGAGAAACTAGAATTATAAAGAGGAAAGATTTGTACCTATTTTTGTATGTTTGTAATGAATAGGCTCAAAAAGTACTGGGCCGATTTAAAAAATTCTGTCTACAAAATTAGGGATCCTTGGTAAAATTATCTAAGGCGAAACGAAGTTCGCTGGGACCGCTAGTTAATAATATAAACGTGCGTGTTTGTTAGTATGAATGGATAACTCCAAAATGGGTCGTTTTTATAAATATTTAATAGTGCTTTACGCGACACTAGCGAACTATCCTAAAGCACATTTCATCTCTCCTTGCGGTGTGGAACTCTAACCCACGACCTTCACGTATCGCGCGTGCTGCTCTTCCTTTGTGCTGACGTTTCCATCAGGATTCTCAAAAAATCTGTATCGAAACAATATCTTCAAAACAGTTTCTGAGCTAATTTTCCCTTTGGTTTCTTGTTCATATTAATTCTCACATGGTGTTACGGACTCCTTTGTAGGAGCCTTTTTATAGTTTTTATATTACTTTGAATCTATTATTTCTATTGTTTTTGCTGTCCTGTCAAAATTTATCTCTTCTTCAGTTTGTAATTTGATTATTTTCTCTTATTATATTTTCAAAACTACTTTGAGTTCCTTTCTTACCTTGCACTTGGACCATTTCGTAATACATGGAAACTAACAAACCTCATTTAGTCTCAAGTAAAGAACAATCATTTTCTCATCTGTCCCGACCCGTGGTCCCGATAATTGTCCGTGAGCATGAATTGGTGGCGTTTGTGCGCAGGCGCGGACTAGCTCGTTACTGGCCGAGCTAATGAAGCGAGCATATTGGCACCAAGGAAGACGGATATTGTCCAAGAATTACTGGAACAGACAGTGGGCATCTGAAATGTGGTGATCCGAGCAGAACCAATGTTATCGGTGCAGCTCAAAGTAGCCCAGGATCCATGTGGGGTCCAAAATTAGGCGACCGCCAAATAATAGCTTGGTAACCGAATCTACCAATCAACCTATAGTTAGCTAGGTACTGTCATCGTACTATGAAACATGCTGATCACGGACACTTAAGGTAGGCGGTTCGTCTTGGGATTTATTCTCCTTCTAATTGTTTAAAAAAAAAACAAATGGCGCTAGACCGTAGTTTAGCACTCCCGGAATGACCGTATCTATCAAAAGTTGTCTGGTGGTTATAATGCTGATGGTAAAAAGCTCTAATACGAACAGTAATAGTAAGAAGGGGGTGTAATTTCGGTTTTTATACCACTTCGAAAAAATCAAACTCAAAATCATAATCAAAACTTATGACGGCTTGGGCAGACGTGGGCGTAAATAAGTTAGCAGCAGTTAAAATAATGATCTAAAGACCAATCTCAATGCAGCTCTTGGAGAAGTTCAGGAGATGACGATAAAGAATTGGCAGTGGTAGTCTAATTTCTACGATCAGTTTCATCTGTGGCTTACGTCTATACCTATACATCGTAGGTATACTTACATCGTGTATATACCTACATCATAGGTTTCCCGATCGGCATCCCATCACCATCGCAACCACTCCCGATAAGTCTAAAAACGCACGCTAAGTTTTAGATTTGTAAAACGTATTAAGTAAAAAAAATGTACAAGGGTGTGTGAATACCTGTACCTGTATGTGCGTAGAAATAAGCATACTATTTACATTTGCCTTCTGAATTATATGATTTTTTAACACAATAAGGTTCATATGTTTAGTAGCTCCTTGGTAATCAGCTTTGGGCAAGTGGTATAAATGTTATGATATTGGAAATTTGCCATATCCTGGGCCTAGCCTTGGACGACTGAGCCGTGATAGTGATGGTAATACCTATGTTTGCGTATTTGACTTAAAAGTCCCGAAAACTAAGTCACTTCTAGTTATTTTAGGCGGTGTTATTGGGGACCGACGGACATTGGTTAATTACGCGATAGTCGGGAGCTCGCGAGAATGATTGCTGCCGTAACGACGCCCTTCGCTGGACTTGGGACTAATGAGGCCACTAGAACAGCGGGAAAGTGTAATTGGAGAAAGCTAAGTTATTTAGTTTACTTAGTGTGTAGGCTTACTACCAAAAACGACAGGCTTACTGGTCTTAATAACCAAACTAAATAAATATTCAACTTTGTAGTTCATGTTATACCTACCATTAAAATGTACTTAACAAAATCTTAATAAATAATATGAATAACTGTTCGAGTTAGTCTCGCTAAAACTCGAGAATGGAAGAATTAATTCTATTAATTAAAGATAATAATGACTTGGTAAGAAAAACAATTATTATACTGGGTCCTTCAGTGAGTTTCTCAAAATACAATGAAAACCTACCTAATAAATAAATTATTATGAATGATACAGTGCATCAATGTGAAGGGTGTGTGTTTTCGTCAATATTACGTAAACACTGCACGAAGATGTGACTTCGCGCTAAGTTTTTACGCAATGTATTTAAGTAAGTTTTTATTTATTATTGATACAAATTATATATTATGGTAATCTAACTGTTGGGCCAAAATTCATTTTAGTCATCTACTTTAAAGGTCAAGGGAAGGTTTGATAATTTTTTAATCCTCTCAGGCGATACGATGATTACCGGGACCGACTAGGGAATATATAAATATTGAAGAACATCACATACATTGTTCTGATTCTGAGGTAAGTAACTTAAGCTCGTGTGTTACAGAAATCAGAAAAAACGACGGTACCACAACACCCAGACCCGAGACAATATAGAAAAGTTTGTTTCCCATATTGCCCGACCGGGGATCGAACTCAGAACCTCAGAGATAGCGCGACACCAAAGTCCGGCACGCTCGGCTACGTCGTCTAGTTGTTTATAACAAAGGAGCTAGCGTTCACCCACTCTTCTCGTGGCCCGACCGAAGGAGCACGTCCCCAGTAATGTCATTCGGCAGTCGGCACAACTAGTTTATGGACGCATTTCGACGTCCAACACAAACACAATACACAAGACGTACAACATACGTGAGAGATAATGAAGTAGGTACAGAGGAACCTTCGACATAGTCACTATAGTTAGAAGAGATTGCACGCAGACATAGATATGCGTTAGTTTCTGGGGCCATGCAAAAGCTTTTTCATGTTTCGTGACTGTTATGCAAAAATTACTTCGATTTTGATTTCGGATTTTATGGACTGTATTACTTAATTCCATCCATCCATCCATCCATCAGCCTCTTTTTGTCCACTGCTGGACATAGGCCTCCCCTATAGAACGCCACAACGCGCGGTCCTGCGCTATCTGCACCCAGCGGCTCCCCGCACATCTGACGATGTCGTCAGTCCATCGTGTTGGGGGCCGCCCCACGCTGCGTCGTCCGGTACGCGGTCGCCACTCGAGGACCCTCTTTACCCAACGGTCGTCGGTCCTACGAGCGATGTGGCCTGCCCATTGCCACTTCAGCATGCTAACTCTTCGTGCTATGTCGGATACACCGGTCCTTCTACGGATCTCCGTATTACGGGTCCGATCACGATTACCTATGTATATTTACATAGGTAATTAAAAGAGGTAGAGCATAGCAATTTATCACTCGAACTGGAACAGCCCGACTGGTGAAATACCTACCTTACAGAAGACCGCAGCCAAATAACAATCACTTCTGTGTTGTACACAACAACACTCTGCTCTGTTGTACTCCTGCGTGTAAGATTTCCAGAGCTCGTGGGGGGTGCTACATTAGTTGCAGGAGTCAAGGCTTCAAGTTAAGGGCGAAAAGTCCAGTAATTAGATTCATTATGCTGTACTTGTCGCCTTTAACACGTCCGCTCACCGCATCGGTTGGTCACTGACTGACACTCGGCTACTTGGTTTTCCCCCACTATTCCAGTGGTGGTGGTATAGTGGGGGCAAACCGAGACTCGAGATGACATGTTTAGAAAACACATGCACTACAATCATTATAATTATCAATCAAATGAGGTAATTATGTAGATCCTAAGTATGTATCACCACAGGAGGACATCCTTCTAGTATTAAAAACGTGAAAGTTTTTGTATGGATCTCTTTCGATGACTACCGTAGCCGAGAAGGGGGCCTTTGGTGTCGTGCTATTTCTGAGGCCCCGGGTTCGATTCCCGGTTGGGTCGATATGAGAAACGCTCTTTTGCAGTTGTTGTTATTCTGTCGTTGTTTTTGATCGCGGTATCACAAGTGTGTTAGCTATTTCCCATATAATCAGAGCAATGTATGTTGTCCAACATTTGTTTATTTCACGTAAGTTTACGTACTTTTTATACCAAAATAAATAAATATAAACAAAGTTGCAGGCAACTGCTAATGCAAAACAACATAGTAGGGGATTCAAAAGAATTTAAACTCGCACATTTTGTTCAAACAAGAATCTACCCAACTATGATACTTGTTTAATTGTGCTACATTATTGTTAAAATAAAATTATTTAATTTTTTTTTTATGATATCTTAAATGTACCCTCTGTAGTCGTTAGTCTAGTAGGTGATCATTTTGCGAGCGTGTCGTGTTGATGGGTGACCGCTGACGGCTGCGCAGTTAGCGCCGGTCGCGTGATTACGTGCACACTAAACTCGCTCGTTCGCGCACCAACTTATTAGTTGTATTGTCTTCGAGTGGGGAAGACTTAATTAGGTAAAGACAATCTTTGAGGTATTATGACGTAGTAACATCTTAAATATGTGTGTGCTTACTAGAATAGAAATAGAAAACACTTTGTGATTGCTAGACTACGAATACTAACTGGAGGCATCAAAACAGCAGACACAGCAAACATTCATTTTCTTAAATTGACCTAATGGAGTAACAAACCGGAACCTTTAGCGCTTTGGCGTTTACCTTAGCTATTGTCCCATCGACGTTATACAGTTTAATTGTGTTCTTTTTTTTTATAGTACACTTCAAGATTGACCTCATCCCACCTGATGTTAAGTGGTAATGAGGTCCTAGTTTAAGGGCGACAAGTACAGTATAATAAAGCTGTTACTGTTGTCGCCCTTACCTTGAAAGCTTGACCCCTGCTACTAATGTAGCACCCCCCAAGAGCTCTGGAAACCTTACTCACACGCAGGAACACAACAACACAGGAGTGATTGTTATTTGGCTGCGGTCTTCTGTAAGGTGGAGGCATGTGACCAGTCGGGCTGCTCCAGTTCGAGCAATAAATCGCTATGCCCTACCTCACTTAAATCTCTGATTAATATAACAATAGCAATACAAAGATACTTCGATTTTATTATTTTTATAGTACTAAACGCCGTACTAGCGAACTTTAAATATTAGAAACAGAAAATGGGTTCGATTCCCGCACCGCAAGGGGAGATAATTTTTTTTAAATTTCATCGACCTTCAGTTATTGCACGTGCTGCTCTTTCAACTGAGCTAACCGTGAGTTATTGTAAGTAATTTAAAAATATATTGTGGCGTGATGCATTACATACAAACAATTTTGACGACCTCCGTAGCCGAGAGGCGAGCGGGCTGGACTTAGGCGTCGCGCCAACTCTGAGGGTCCGGGTTCGATCCCCGGCCGGATCAATACGGGAAACGATCTTTTCTACATTGTGTCGGGTCTGGGTGTTGTAGTACCTGATTTCTGTAACACAAGTGCTTAAGCTACTTACCACAGAATCAAAGCAATGTATGTGATGTTGTCCAATGTTCATTATTTATATTTTTTTATTTATATTTTATTGAAATAATCTGTATTAAACAAAGGCCTATAATAAGTACTTTTAATTTATTTACACACTGACGTGACTTACTCACCACAAGATTACAATCAACCGAACTCCAATCTCCAAATGCACTTCGGCTTAATTTAAAAACCTCACAAAAAGGACAACCCGACACAGTCACAAAACACAATCCACAAAAGATTATCAAATCGATTTCTCCGCAATTAACATCTCCTGCCCATCGATCTTACCTGGTCATTAAACTCACGAAACTCGTTCCGCGAACTCCCCTGGGCAGAGGAAACAAAAGCCGTGTTATATTATATCCCCTCCGATGCGTCCGAGTGACAAACACATAAACATTTGTCACTGACCGTCCAAGTAATTGCAATCCGCCATTACTGAACAACCAACTTGCTTAGACCTCTGCAACGCACTACAACTCCACCGGAATCTTTCTCAAAACCTCTTCATCAGCGGAGAGAGGGAGGTCTCGAGAAACTGGTTGGGTATTACTTATTGAAGCCCTGAAACGTTTAACCGATCCCGTTCTAAATTTGAACAAATAATTTACGAACGGTCACTCTTGACACTGGATGCTTAATGATAGGGCTGTCACTTAATTACTTTCGTTGGGTGTCACTATATTAAATGCCTCTCTGGGCATGTAAAACAAATGACCGTAAAATTTTGTTTTGCCGTTGGCAAAGCGATTCTTTTACGTAAAAGCCTAACCAATAGCTTTTTGTCGCTTTATACAATAATAGCTATATAGTGATGATGCCTCGGTAAAAACAACGATTCTATATCGTCAGTTAAGTTTTTAAAGTACTCGTATAAGGAAACATATATTTTATTTAAAGAAAATTAATAAAAATATACGATGCCACAGCGTATCAAAGTTATTAAAGGGCTTTTGGAGGGACCTTTTTACAACACTATTAAGTAAAACTGAACGAAGAAGTGACGTCGCAGTTAGAAATGAAAAAAATCTTGGTTAAAAAAAATTTGAACTAGATTCAATTTTATGAATCGACCAAACGATTTTTTTAATCTACGATGATTTTTTGAGCAATATATGTTCTAAAATGAAGACGCAATATACATATATTATCCAACAACACTAGACGACCAGGAAAATATAAAGAATCAAGTTAGCTACATAAGCGGTAACCCTATGACACCGATGAATAATTATGGCGTTGTCCTGCGACCGGCCCAAACTTCGCAAGCAAGTTATTAATGAGCGGCCCACCTACTAGCGGGACGGGACATCTTAACTCATCACAGTTTGCTTCTTAGTTAGTCATGATAATGCTTACAACAAATAAACAAATCCAGCTGCTAGCCAGCATACAAGAAAAAAAATCACAAAAGTACCAAAAGAACGCTTAAACGCGTAAAAGTAAAAATAACTAAATTTATTTAATCAAATATGCTGTTAATTTCATGAAAATTGTATGGGGTCTTATTAATAGAGAATCAAAATAATACTACCCTAACCTAACCTAAATAATAGATTGGCAAACAATTTAATAAGTGAGCCAAGTGGCTTGGCCGAGGGCTCTGTCAGTATTTCTGTCGCCCAAAAGGTGCCTGTGAAATCGTTTCTCTTTTTATTTAATGTTTACCAGTGGCGGCGTAGTATAGGTTGGTACACGGGGCGGCCTTCATTGAGCACCCGCTTTTTATAGGGCAGGAATACCCGTTAAAGATCCACCGGTTGGACCTCATCATCTTGAGTGGTGGTGTTATTTGTGTGATGGCTGATCCAATGGCATCATCCCCACCTTCGTTGTGTGTGGCGGACCCGAAATAGTTTTGAATAGTACCATGGCATTAACCATTGCTATTTCTTTCGATTTCTTGAGGACTTATCTACTCTAATTGCTCTATTTCATGTCAAGAAATCCATTTAATTTCACACCTGTATGTACCTAAACGCTGAGAAAATTACCAGATCTCGAAATCAATACTCCTGTATTGATTTCATATAGAGGTAATACAATATATTTATCTCCACGCATGAATCAGGCGATGCGATCGTAATAAGTTTGTCGGTTTGTCGCGCCCATAAACACGGCTCATTCGCCGAAGAGACAAAGCGTGTATCTCGTAATTACTCACAAAGACCCGGGGGACCCACAAGATGGACAATTGGGCATCCCACACGAAATGTTTTACCAAGCCAATACTTTAGCAAAGTTGCAGGGAATTGTCTCAGCCTCTCTCTCTCTGATATAAAATATTAAACAATATCAAGAACATTGCTCTGCTTCTGTGTAGTAAACAGTTAAGCACTTCTGTTAAAGAAATTGTAAGGAACGTAGGTACGTTCCTTTACTAAAAGTGGATGTTCTTCCACCGAGCTAGGTGTTAAATACTCGGGGACCAAGGTCCAACTACCAATCTTGGTTTGTAGTATAGGTAGTTAGCGGCGACGAAAACTCTGACATCGCGATACGGGATCGATGTATTGATTGGCTAATCGTGCGTTACGTATGGAGCGTTGTTTACTATGCCAATTCTGCTGACGCTGTTTGTGTCGACTTGTAGGTAATTTCGTAGGTCGGCACAAAATCATAAAGAACGGAACTCCTCGCGTATTGACAGGTATTTAAAGACGAAAACCAAGTGAACCCGTTTGGTTATATTAGTATAAGTGAACATTTTTCTTTTACTTTAACAGCGTCCTAAAAATTGTTACGAACCACTCAATTAACTCAAGTTTACGTAGTACAGCCAGTGTTACCAACTCTAAAAAATATTTATCCCTAAAGTTTGTGTCAAAAACCCCTAAAATCGTCTTAATTATTGAGTTGTCTCCCTAAAAATTTATTACAGTATACGCTTTATAAACTTACGCTTTCGATGGTAGCGTAACTTTAAAAAAAGGGAATTCAGAGGCGTTATTAAGATATTTGTCGCCAGTCACCACAGATTTGTAGTAGAATTACGAACTAGATGTCGTTATACGTCGGTAGGTCAAGAAATAAATATTAGTGTCTTTCTTGGCTACATCGGTTTACGCGAATTTATCTTAAAAAAATAAATAATAATATTATCAATATAAAAATATAAAGAGTCAAAAAATCCATTAAAATACCGCTAACAATTTTAGACCCCTAAAAAATACCCTCCCACTTATTTACCCCCTGAATCTGGGGGGAAAACTCCTAAGTTGGGAACACAGTACAGCCCGTCTAACATTCTCAACGCTTTATAACGTCTACTTTGTTCTCGGACAACGAAGTGTCGTAATTAGTCAATAGGGGACAGGTCCTAACAAGTTATTCGGCGCCATTCCTCCCAGTTTATTATCCGGTGTCCCTGTGCTAATTTATCGCGCCCCCGCCCTTAAACTAGGGGTTGGCAACCTTTTTAGTACGAAGAGCTTTTAGTTTTAATTAACGGAACTGACGAACTTAGTAATATTAGTCAAAACCAGTCACGTTATGATTAATTGCAATCAAACACATTTACGTACCCGTTTGTGCAAGTAAACATACTCGTACATAATAAATGCATGCAAACTTGTATTTGTTTATTTTATGTATGTACATAGTTCTAATCTTTACTAAGCAATGTGTCTCTCAAGCTAGCGCAGTGTCACTGTTTCATTGTAATTGTAAAGCTCAAGTTTTTGACAAATAAACGCATTATATTTATTTATTTCTTTGACATATGCAACGTTAGATGCCATCACAGTTAATGGAGGCTCGATGTGAAAGGAGAAAGTATATTTTTGCAAGCCTCCAAATGGCCCCTTATTAACGACTAACATCGAGATATCAACCCAAAATAAACTCTTGACCTGACGAACTAACTATAAATCCTTAAACTGATGAACTAAAACATGTTGGAATAATGGTATGCCCTCCTGGCTGTTGAATCAAAGACCGTGAGTTCGATCCTCACACACGACAAACATTCGTGTTGTTAGTAGTAACTACTACTACTAGTAGTACTAGTAGTAACTACTACTACTAGTAGTACTAGTAGTAGTTAGTAGGTAGATAGTTTTATGACTGAGTGTTTATAAATGTACTTCAATACACATTTAGGTTGGTACCTAAGCTAGAGCCGTTTTCTATATATATTTTTATAGTGCTTCACGACCTACTAACTTCAAATATTTTAATGAAACAGAAACAAAAATTACAACGAAAAAAGAGATGAAACTATTCCGTAACATAAGTTCATAAGCTACTTTTTAATATGACTTTTGACCAGTCCTTAAAATGACTTTCTGTAGAGCTGTAAATTTATATCGCAAGAGCTGTAGGTTGGCGACATCTGCCTTATATGGATCGCCTAATTTAACATTAACGTGCTTAGTTCCTTGTTTAGTGGACAGCAGTGTTTCTTTTGCCTTGAGACGGCTTTATAGGACAAGAGCCACCAAGACTAAGGCGATAGTATCAAGAAGACAAAAAATATATGAAATAAGCTTGTGGATGTAGAAATAACATAACTGTTAAAATCATCGTTGGCTCTTAATGAAGAACTTCAACAAATACCAATACTCATTACCTGTATAAATGTTGTCCCAGCTGGGAATTGAACCCAAGATTCCTGGCGTCAAGTGCAATGCGACTATAGGTACCGTTAAGTATAAATTTTAAAAACAAAGTATGTTTGTGATTACAACGTAAGTTTGTGCTGCAAAGTTTACAACGGTATAGTCGCATACTATATTTGTAAGTTTTGACAAACCAAGTTCGATAATGTTTGGTCATTATCTGATTTTGAAAGGAAATGGTTAATTTGACGACCTCGGTGGCGCAGTGGCTAAGGTAGGCGGCCAAAGCGCGAAAGGTCCCGGGTTCGATTCCCGGTCGGGTCAATTTGGAAAACGAACTTTTCTAAATTGACTTGAGTCTGGGTGTGCTGGGATGACGCCCCCAGTTAGTATCCGTCGTCTGGTACTCATAGTACAAGGGTAAACCTTAGTTTGAGACCAGGTGATAGGTGTGATTGTCTGGCGCATTTATTTATTTATTTAATTTAGTGTAGGAATGTGGAGGACATGTGGTCAAACGTTGCCAATATTTGCACATTCACCCTGTATAAGGCTTTTAGTAAATAACTTATTGTAGCCCAGTACATAATTGAATTCGTTTCATGGCTATATTTTTATAGCCGAAAGCAAACAGATGTCTCTCCTTTGACCTCAACCCAATAATAACTTAATCGAACCCCTTACCCAATAACAATAAACACCAGAGTTACCATCTCCCGGTGGAACACAATCATGTTATAAATATTAGTTCAGTCCGGAACATACGAACAAACAGACCTAAGCGCTCAGATACGCTACACATTGTTTTAAATAACCCGTCGCAGAGTTGTAACTTACAAGGTAGGTACAGGTATTTAACTTAATAAGAATCACTAGTAATTAAGATTTGAGCGAAGTTTTTTACGAGCTAACTACGAGCGTACGATTATTCGCTAGTTCTATGTAGCATTGCACTGCAACCGTCTTCAGCGGCTGATGATTTCGTATGACGGTACACGCCACCGACATCGGTCACCGGCTTCAGCTTAAGAGGAAATCAATCCTTAGTAGGAACTTAAATTGTACCCGTACTTTGGTGAAATAACTGGAATACGTTTAGTATCCGAGACAGTCTATTACTGGTCACGGCAACATAATTTGTATCCAAAAACAAGCTTAAACTACTGAAATATTTTGTAGTGACACGCTTCGCATTTGAGTACATCACTTTGACGATCTCCTGCTTCCGGACTGTACCAATATTTAGATTGTGAAAATAGCAGAGCAGTCGCTTCTAATCTAATTTGGTCCCCATACAGTTGGGAAAATATGAAAATCGTGGAAATGAAAAACATTTATTGCGTAACACGTGCTCTTTCACACCACTGATGCACTTATTTATATGGATGTGCACCATAAACCGTGACAACTCATTGATATTATTTTTTTGTTATTTCTATTTAGAAATTTAACCTTCCACTAATTTGCACTTAATGCAGGCTTAACACAAATATGGTTTATAAAAATGTGAACTGATAAATAAATAAAAGATATGTTTTTTATTGCACAGAATATTTACAGTAACTGATAGCACTGTTACGTCGATGCAAAATTCGTAAATGTTGAGATTGGTTATTTTATTCTAACTATACATACGTACCTGTAAGATCTATTTCTTTAAATGTTATACAAAAAAAATACAATTTGACAAGCGTCAATTACCTTATATCTCCAGTTACCTCCGTTAACGAATCGTTAACGCTAACTAGTAGGTATTACGGTGGTGGGTATACCCATATTAATTACCAGTCTCCGAAACAGTGGCGTACCTAGGCAACTAAGGGTCTTGGGGCTAAATAAAATCTGAGGCCTTAAACTGTTAGGTTTTATTAATGTTTCAGTCAAAAAGATTTACCTGTCAAAGCAGAAATAAGTCAAAAGTAAATTTACCTACTCGATTTTTTTTATATTACACTTCATCTTCATCCCACCTGATGTTAAGTGGTGATGAGGTCTTCGCTTCAGGTTGACAAGCATAGCATAATAAATGTCTTACTGGACTTGTCGCCTTTACCTTGAAGGCTTGACCCCTGCAACTAATGTAGCACCCCCCCCCCCCCCCCCAGGAGCTCTGGAAACTTTACTCACACGCAGGAACACAACAACACCGAACTGTAATTATTTGGCTGCGGTCTTCTGTAAGGTGGTGGTATTTCACCAGTCGGGCTGCTCCAGTTCGAGCGATAAATCGCCAACATAGAACAACAAAACAACAAAAAACCATTAACCATATTCGCAGACAAGAGACTTGATGGAAATATCTACATAGACACGACTATAACCGTACAATGTAAGTTTAAATTCCCTATGTAAGCCGTTTAACAAATAACTGGTAACGGATTCGAATTTATATTCTGTTTTATTTTCTTCTATACTTAAACGATGACAAATCAAAGGCTTGCCAAATCGGCTTATATGCGTACGGCCCAGTAACATGATACACACCATAAACGGACGTTAGTATACTCAAATATTTCTAGTAGACATGGTAGGTGCAAGATTCTTATATCCCAATAGATAATAAATAGAGAACTAAGCTCACTACCAGAGCCTACAATTTCGGCCCCACTAAAGTCCGCTCCCACCGCATCGGCGGCTTCTTTCGCGATAACGCTACACGGTCGCGTCTATCAGACTAATCTACTGGGCCGGTTGCGCATAAATCGGTGCGCGGGCGCTGCGTAAAGTACGCCGCGTGTCCGACAAGGATGCACACTCAGCACCAGATAGCGCGGCTATCGCGCGGTGACAAATACCGGCAGGAGGCGAGGTAGGCCGCGCGCTAAATATGCCTGCGTTCTTCCGACGGTCTCTTAGATATGGTGGAGTGAAGCAATGTTTAGCACATACATTATGATTGTTAACGGGTGCCATCTTTGGCGATTGGTCTGCTCTAGATTCCCTCAACTTAATATAACTATGGCTGGCACATACATACATTGTAATTGTTAACAGATGCCCTTTGGCGATTGATCTGGTCTAGCGTTCCTCATAACATAACTACGTAAATGTGCTTGATTGTCACTTCACTCATCAAAAGAACATCTGCTTACTAAGACTTGGTACTAAGTTGGTAATTGACGGGTATTAATATGTTAGATGCTGCTGCTGTACATATTTTATACCTTTCATGCCAGTTTCTTTTCGTAGAAATAAAAGTCGAATTGTAAGTAGGTACGGTTGACTTGTAATATAGTTGAGTAAATTTCGCTGTGTAAGGTAAAATACGTCGCGTGGTTACTACTGTAATAAAGCGAAGTGTAGAAGTAAGTCTGAGTGCACTATCTACGCACTAATTAGATTGCGTCTTAGCATAAAGTTTTAATTATTATGGTAAAAACTGTTATAGGGAAGAGCTCTCTGCTTTGCCAAATATTTAAACGAAGTATTCCCCCAAAGTTCGTCGCGCGAATTATACAATAGGCATCATGAGCAAGTGAAATACGATCGTCCCCGTTTACCGCCCACAGTATCTTTGGAGAAACCTCGCATCGCTGCATTTGCTCACTCCCTTTTTACCTCAATGGTACAAAGCCAGCAATCTACAAGATTGCATCGATACACCAGCGTAGGTGACAATGATGCCTCCGACGCCTGGTAGGGGTCTTGTTATCGAATTACGATTTACAGTGCAGAAAATATCTGTTGAAGCTCATGTCGGGTTAGTATTTTTTCTTTTGGTCAAAGTATTGTTTCTCTGCTTTATGCGTTGTCTTCGTAGGAGGATGTCTGCAGTATCGTGGGGTGAATTTCTTTGATTTAGGATCACTTTGAAGCAGGTTTATGTGCATTGGGAGACAATGACACAGCTGGACAGATCTTGGGATGATATATGCTGTTTGGGATCCTATTTTCATTCTACTTTACTTTGCTTATTCATTTTAGGACGTAACCTAGTTATGAGCTAATATGAACCTTCAAATTTAAGTCTGTTTCCTTAAATTTTCTAAACTATCTTTTTCTTTTTTGTAGGCAAAATAATTTCGAAGCACATTACGCATTAGGACTTTTGTTTGTTTTTTAAGTCATTTATTATTTTTATTCTCATAGTGCATTTAGATTAATTTATTTTTACAAATGACAAACAACAGTGTTCCTACTTTAGGTTGATGCAAAATGAGCTAAAAATGCAGCCTTCTTGGTAATGGAAACTAAGTACAGTATATCTCACAGGTATCTTCTCTGGAGTTATAGGTTCCGAACCAGAGGTAGCTTCTTTTGGTTTATAAAGACTCATCAATATTACTGATGTAATAATTCTAAGGTATAAAAAAAAACTCATTTCTAAAAAATATTGGGTGCTTAGCAAGTGAAACCATCAACATGTAAGGTCTACCACTAAAAGTTATTTTAATTTTAAATATAACATACTACGAAAGATAAAATTATCTCTCTTGTTATAATAAACAAAGATCAAGTATACCGAGCTATTTCAAGTTCTCAAAATAAAAATTGTATGAGAAATTACATTTGTATAAAATCCAAATATAGAAGAAATATTCGTTGAAAAACATAATCTTCTATAAAACAAGAGTAATATAATATTTGTACGCTACCTGTTTTATTGAAGAAGGTGTATAAAAGTGGTTCGATAAATCGTCAATAAAGCGGGTCGTAATGCTGGCCCAATCATAACCGTGTTTTAGCGGAGCGGTAGTGTCGTTACACTGAATGTTTCAGTAGCAAGCCTCTATCGCTGATGTGTCCCGTACGAGACGACAGAGACCGATTCAGGTAAAAAGATGGATTTTTTAAAAAGAAAAATGCATTTGAATACCCGTTTAACCGTTTGGAAAATATATGTATAGGTGACTTCACAAATCGATCCTCCAAAACGTCGTTTTTGTCCATTTAAAAAAAAGGCCCACATAATAATAGGTTCAAAAAATACTTAGTATTTTGTCTGTTTTTCGTTTCAAATGATTTTGTTTAAATACCTACTGTTATCTATAAATATTTTTGTTTCTTCTTGTTTCAGAAAGTGACTTTGTGGTTTAATTTTAGTAATTCAGGTTACAATTAAGATTAATACCTACCTGGTTGTACTGTTATTTGTCCACTTTCACACGTAGGGTGAATTGATTAAAGAGATGAAGTTTCAAAGTATTTTAAAGATAGGATATAAGGATACACGCATTGAACTTTGTATGAACCACAGCACGTCAAAGTAAACTCTTTCACTTTTTATTTTCGAGTATATCTTATGTCCATGTCACAAAAGCAGTTTAAAATCCAACGTGCTTTTGACTGTACCGCTAATTAGGCCTAGCATGCGCAATACGTCAATTTCCTCCCATGCGACAAGAAAACTTTTGATACTGTTGATGTTCAATCGCTTTTGACGTTTTTTAAGAGACCGATAAAATTTAGTCGCGTGGCGCTTGCTAAGCCTGAATATGTCGTAAACACATCACGATAAACGCTTCAATTCAATTCTTATGTGTGTCACATGGGGTGAAAGCTGACATTCTTAAGGCTAAGTACATGTAATTTGATATTAGTTTTAATGTCAATGATAAGAGAGCGGTTCGATTTCAAGATAGAATCTTCTTTATTTTTTTTTATTTCGCATATTTATTTTTCTCCAAGTACGTCACCTGATCTGGTCATCAATACTAACGGTCGCCGGAGGGTCGTGCGGCCTCGAAATCATTCCGCCGCTAAAATATCAATAAAACACAAACTCGCGCGCCGCCCCGCGGGACCGGCGAGCGCGAGAGAATTACAAATGGGATCTAAGCTGTGTTGCCACACTCTAAAAATAGTTTAGCTAACACATAAACACTAAAAAATCTGCGTAGTTTGATGATCTCAGTGCGACATCGATAAGAAGGACTAAGATTACCAACTCTTCCAAAACCTATACATATCCTTTACTATACCTGCTGCTGTAGACCAATACATTTTTTTTCAGATCTACAGTACATATATAATTTTTACTCAATTTTGTTAGCATTAGAAATTGCTTTATACTAAATTTTTTTAGTATTAAAACTTTTGTAAACTAAGAATTGGAGGCAATAAACCTTTTCATTTTACACAATCCCAACGAATTACAATAAAAAAATGATTTTCAGTTGAAATCAACTTGAAATCATGGATCATGGGTGAAATCACCTCTCTCAATTTTAGATTTATTTCTATTATATGCAATTTTTCACTTGAACGATGATGTGTGAGTCAACTAATAAATATTATTTCTTCTTTGGAAATTTTGTTTCTTTAGGTATTTTATGGTGCAATATTTTCATAATGATTATTTATTTCTACTACTTTATTACTTTTGTCGTACCTATATTAACTTGTGTATATAAAAAAACTCAACTTGTGTTTTCTCTTATGCTAAAAAAAATATTATAGTAGTCAAATTGAATAATTTCGCAAAACCCTCGGTCCTGGCAACACCATACCCTAACATTGGTGCCCTTTGATGGGACACTTTATTTTTCTAAGTACGCAGTAACCGCGGCCGCGGCTCCGCCTACGAGATTTACATTTACTCGTGTCTTTTTATTGGCCCCTGATGTGAGACGTGTCCTCCGCAAAAAAACACTTTGGTAACGTGAAAAATTCAGTGGGAGCTTTACGGTTGTTTTCCTATCTGAAGGTGAGTAAGTGAATGTACGTGTATGTAGGGGGAAAGGAGATTTGACGTTAACGAAACTGGTATTTGTAGCTTTTTGAAAGCTTGTTACTCCTTTAATGACACATTTAGGGATTTAAGTCTTGGATCAAAGATTTTGCAACAGAACAGTTGCGACCTAAAAAATACCAACGGCAAAATAAGGCATCAAACAGTATTAAGCCTTATATCAGTCCCACGACCTCTGTGGCCGAGAGGCAAGCGTGCCGGACTTTGGCGTCGCGCCATCTCTGAGGTTCCGGGTTCGATCCCGGGTCGGGTCAATATGGGAAACGCACTTTTCTGTATTGTCTCGGGTGTGGGTGTTGTGGTACCGTCGTTGTTTCTGATTTCTGTAACACAAGTGCTTTAGAAACTTATGTGATGTTGTCCAATATTTATTTATTTTATTTATTTATCTATTCGCTTAGAGCCGCGCGCATGACTTTACGTCAACTGATTTATTTTCTTACTTAACTCAGACACGTAAGGTTTAAATTAGATTAGATTGAGAGACACCGCAGGTCCTTTTTTAAATGCTTGTGTGGATATTCAGACACCTACATAGGTCATGACGCAGAGGACAATAATATGTTTGTAATTTCGCATTGAACTGGAGATCTACAAAATCTTGATTCAAAGAAGAAAAGTAGGTAAACAAACGTTAATTGTGAAATTCCTTAATCTTTATTGCATTTAAAGGGCCTTATTTGGTGCCTAGTGGCATTCTCTACTAGTCAACCACAACGGTTTGAACAGAGAATAGATTAGCGGTTCATATTGTAAGTAGATACCGTCCTACGTACATAGATATCACCAAAAATTAAATGCCTACTTATATACCAACTAAGCTTAAAAGAACCTATATTATATGCTCTAATCTTAAGAGCTACGCAATCGATTTTAATGCGGTTGTTTTAGTGTATTTGTTAAATAGAACGCTTGAAGAGAAAGGTTTATATAAATAAATAAAATTAAAATAATAAGTAAATATTGGAAAACATCACATACATTTCTCTGATTCTGTGGTAAGTAGCTAAAGCACTTGTGTTACAGAAACCACAAATAATGACGGTACCACAACACCCAGACCCGAGACAATGCAGAAAAGTTCGTTTCCCATATTGACCCGACCGGGAATCGAACCCGGAACCTCAAGATGGCGCGACGCCAAAGTCCGGCACACTCGCCTCTCGGCTACGGAGGTCGTCAATATGTAAAAGATACACATAATTATTGTACAGAAAAGCGGAAAATTGCATTACCATCTACACTGCACTCTTGCGAACACGGTACCCAGGCCGCTAATTTATTGATAAATATAAAATGTAAAAAAAGAATATTGACAGTAATCAAAGAAAGTTTACCCACATTCTTTCAAAGCGCCTAGCGAATGTATCACCCTAAGCATTAGTGTGCTAAGCACATTCAGATCGCCGTGGCGTTTGTCTGTTTTCTTTTTAATTATAGCCAATAAATACTCTGTCCCTCTCCTCTCAAGTGGGGGATGTCTCTGAACGTATTATCAGCTCATTAACTGAACAAGCTGAAGAATACCCAAGTAGTATTCGATTGCTTAACTTACCAGAAACAGTGTGGTATATACCTACCTACGGTGTAATCGAATTTTCAAACACCCCGGACTCTACAAAACAAGATTAGCAATGAAAGTATTTTTTTTCATTATTGATATTTAAACCTCGGGAAACAGTTTGAACAGAAAATTAATCACGCGTGAACGGTCGCATCAAATTCACTTTTTTTTAGTTGTGTTTGTTATTTTAAAGAAAAAATTTAAAAATTGTGCGGGAAAGAGGTCACTTTATTTATTTTTATTTCCATAAGTTGAGCTATAAAATTTTGATCGGTGGCGCCACCATACTGTCCTAATGAAAAGCATCTATGTTGTGGATCGGCAATAAATACGTAGATCAAAGGCTGCAATCACCCGCGGCAGTGACGACGTTTTCAGAATACCGAGTAGCTGCGCCCCCTAAGTTTTGGTCTCTTGATCGGAACGCTATTCTGGTGTTCGGTGCTCCATGGCTTTCAAAGGAGTCCGTGGACGCTTATGTATGTTTAAATTCACAATTCATTCAGATTCATATTCATAATGCAGGGCATAATCAGAAGCGAAGTAAGTTGATCGGACATAGGTATAGCAATTTTTAGTTTTTATAATCGAAACTAATTTACCTACTTCGAATTATATTTATGCACGGTTCCAATATTTTACAACACGGTAATGTGTCAAAAATTACTACCCGTTTCTTTCAACCGACTGCAAGTCATTAATATCGTTCCATAATTTACCTACTATCCATACCAGCTGTCACCACTCGTTTTTAGCTTACGTCTCGTATAATTTATTACTATTCGTAACGAGAACGGATCGTTTTTCAAATATTGGAACCGGGCATTAAGCGTCTTCAAAATACAACACATTATACATACTATGCAAATCAAAAATCACGTTTTAACCCTCAAACTATTGATTAATCCTCAAGAACGAAACCTTTCGTTTGTTCGTTTTTGGGAGTAGAACTCCAGCCCCAAAGGTGGTAAAAACTAAGTTACTAATTTTTAATTCGAACAGACTCCAAGGCTAACCTTGGAGTCTGTTCACATTACATTAAATTTCCTGTAAGAGTCTGTCTAACTTATAATAAGATATCGTTATTGTGACAGTGAATGCATTCTAAAGCGGCCTGGGCTTATCGTCCGCCATCTTAGATAGAAGCCGAGTTGCTTGCGAACCAGACATTAATGCTTACACGGCCTAGACAAGCGATGGAATAAATATTGAATGTCTTTGTTCAACATAATAACTTGTAAAGAATTAATGGGTTAAATAATGTTATAATATAAATATTAATGTCATTACCGTTGTACCAAAAATAAGAAAAAAGTAGTCAGGTTATTCAGAGGAAATTAAAAAAAATGCTATTGGCCATTCTGCCATAATTCAGGGAACAATACATAGTAATGTCAAACTGAAGCAATCTATAGAAAAATGCAGTACAGTACGCAATAAAAATAATTCTGTAATAAATTCTGAAATAACCCGAGAAAATGCTGTAACTTTGTTCTGAGTGGGTAAGTATACCAAAGGACAGGATCTGATTTTAAGTCGTAATGAGGTCTAGTCCTAGCCGATGGGCGACATGTACAGCATAATAATAGCTGTTACTGGACTGGTCGCCCTTACATTGAAGGCTTGACCCCTGAATGTAGCACCCCCCAGGAGCTCTGGAAATATCACTCACACGCAGAAACACAACCACACCGAAATGATTGTTATTTGGCTGCGAAATGCGAAATATATGAGAAAAGGTGTTGTCTGACAAACAAAGAGATCTCATGAGGGTTCCGTTTCTTCCTTTTAAGGTAAACCTCAAAAATTGTTAAAATGAAGTCGGTGCAACTTCTACTTAGTGTCGCCTGTTCGCCCATTTCCCAGTTCAGCGATCTGATAGCACTCCGTCGTGTATCTGTCGCGCGACACCGCGGCAGGAGCGACAAAGCCCGCGCCATTAACCGATATGACACGACTATAAAGTACCCACGCGGACGATGACGTGCTAACACTGGCGATAGATGCTCTAACTGAGCCTGCATTAATATTTTATACAGTAGCCAGATGCCAGAATCTTACGTACTGCTTAACTATACTTAGAGGCCTAGAATAAATAAATAAATATTGGACAACATCACATACATTGCTCTGATTCTGCGGTAAGTAGCTGAAGCACTTGTGTTACAGAAATCAGAAACAACGACGGTACCACAACACCCAGACCCGAGACAATATAGAATAGTTCGTTTCCCATATTGACCCGACCGGGGATCGAACCCAGAACCTCAGAGATGGCGCGAAGTCAAAGTCCGGCTCGCTCGCCTCTCGGCTACGGAGGTCGTCAATCGTCAACATTAATGACTACACATTATGGGCGTACCACCCTTCGTCGAAATTAATTTAAATTAATCCACTATGTAAAATTATTACGTAGTTAAGAATTAAACAAGATATCCTCAAGAAGCACAAAAAAAGTTTATCAATTTGTTTTAAAATAACCTTACTTGACAGTCTAACTGTGTTACTCAGGTTTAAATACCTTCATAATAAACGACAGCAAACATTCTGCGGTTGACTAGACGTAGGAAATATTCATTTTAAGAATAATAAATAATCA
Source organism: Glyphodes pyloalis (assembly GCA_037074685.1). Classification (NCBI taxonomy): domain Eukaryota; kingdom Metazoa; phylum Arthropoda; class Insecta; order Lepidoptera; family Crambidae; genus Glyphodes; species Glyphodes pyloalis. The sequence goes on from JAYKKO010000007.1 coordinate 13,313,137, forward strand.
ATACTCAAAAATATATAAAATCAACAACATCGCGTTCCGATTTGTCAAATCGAAAACATCCATACGTTCATTATTAATCTGTGGTACGGAGTGGCCTCCCCTAAAATTTGACGAATCGTTCACGTTACTTGATGCCTATTTTATTGGATTTTCTATTCTAAAAATATTAATAATCTTGTTCTTGAAATTCGTATTTCCTTATCTAAATATCTTAATCTATAATTAGAAACTATAATCCTTTCGATTTGTTCTTAATCGAAACTAGCCTATTACGCTTGTTATAAAAACATGATTGTTGTTGTTTCCATACTAGCACAAATTACTAATTATTACTATTTTTCATTAAATTCACTGGGCAGTTTATGAGCCCAATATATAACTAGATGACGGCGGAGTAGAGCACCTTGCCACACGCGGCGCCTGCGCTGCAATATTTCGCGGCGTACACACATTACGCGCGATCATTCCGCATTATATTACGGCGGTTCTGTTCGGTTTTTGTAAACGGCTATCGAACCCGGGCTCGAGCGCCCGTGTCGTCGGCCCCACTAACCATAAATCCCACCAAAAATGTTAAGGTAAAAAATAGGCCAAGTTCCCGAATTGCATCATAGTAAATCAGAGAAGGTGCCAAGTTTGGCCTATAACAGTACAGCTATACTCTTACTTTATATGGCACAATCTATTTGACGTATGACGTATACATTGTCTAAAAAATTAAAAGTGCAGCTGCTGTTACTATAAATTATTTAAAGGTTTGCTTCGTTTGGCAAAATTTATCATTTTTTACCTGATATTCCTGTTGGTAAAGAATGTAATTCATTTATTTATTTAAAAAGAGATACCAAAGGGTATGATATGGCTTCCTTTTAAGTGATCTTCCGTCTGACTTTCCCTCAGATTTATCCTAGTGTCCTTAAACTTAAAGGATTTTATATATATTTGTTCTAAAAAGAAGAGCCTTCCTAATATTTTTTGTTATCATAATATCTCCCAGATAACATTGAGATTGTGAAGTCCCAAGTTAAATACCTGGGACTTATTTTGGACTCGCGTTGGCAGTTTGGCCCCCACTTCAGCCAGCTATCATCACGGCTCATAAAAGCGGCGGGGGCATTATCGTGGTTGCTCCCAAACCTTAAGGGACCCCGAAGCAAATGTCGGCGCCTCTATGCCGGCATCTTGCGGAGCATGGCTCTTTATGGGGCCCCAATTTGGGCTGACTCACTCCACAGGCGGGTGAATATAAGATTTATACGCCGTCCACAGAGGGCCATTGCTCAAAGAGTGGCTCGTGCCTATCGCACAGTTAGCTTTGACGCCTCCTGTGCAATAGCAGGTACTCCTCCGTGGGAGTTTGAGGCCCGGGCCCAGGCCAAAGTATACGCCTGGCAGGCCGAAAAGAAGTTATCCGGGGAAAGGTTCTACCCAGAGGACCTTGGTCGGGTGCGACAATCGGCCAGAGAGGAAATGACGGCTTCCTGGTCGCTAAGTTTGCTCGAGTCGCTGGTGGGTCGTTATACCCTGGATGCGCTCGGGCCAGTTATCTTACGCTGGCTTGAGCGCAAACGTGGTTATCTCAGTTTTTGTTTGGTGCAGGTACTGTCCGGACACGGCTGTTTCCGGAAGTACCTGCACCGGATTGGACGTGAAGACTCTCCGTCGTGCCTGGAGTGTGGAGCGGCGGAGGATACGGCCCAACATACCAGAATATCCGCCAGGGTGCGCTGTTATAGTAATACGTGTGAAATATCTCTCGTCAAGTTTTAATTCCAAAGTTGTGAAATTTTCAAGATAATTACATTGAAAGTTATACCAGCGGATAGGCCTAATTGCAAGCGACAAAACTATCTGAAAATCCAAGAAAAAATATTTGTGTAATGTGAATAAAACTGTGCAATAAAGTGATAATCCGTCGTTACAGTGCGTCGCCGTGACCTTAGAATTTGAAATTCTATTGTTCTTAACTGCTTTGTTGACACTCATCATTAAGATATAGACAGCTGACTAGGATAAGGTGTACAAATTCAGCGAATGACGTCACAGTCAATTGGCTAAGCGCGCCATACAGCGCTGAACTATTCAAGAGGTCGTCAGATCGAATCTCGCTCGACCCGTTCCTCTATCTTTTTTTTTTTTTTAGTAATATATATTTTTATGGTTGTATTTGTATTTGTTTTTTTTTTTTTCATTAATTTTGACATTATATAATTTGAATAACAAAATATAAAATAATTGACTTAGTTTACATAACAAAGTACTATTTCGGGCTGCAAAGATTACAATATGGAAAATATCACAGTACGCAATAGATTACCTAGATCTAAATCCCACCTAGATCTTTCTGCAACCACTCAGGATGTACTACATTCTACCATATTGGACTCTACGATGCTAAGCATACAGAGTGAAACGCATAATCACGAAGAGGATTCGTCTTACTCTGAAGGATACCTACGCGAAATAGTATCTTTACGATTTTCGTTGGAGCAAGCAAACCAAGAAATTGACAACTTAAACTTAGAAAATAAGGGACTTATGACTACGATAAACGAAAAACAAAAACAAATAGAAACCTTGAAAAAAATTGCTTGTGACTTTGGACAACGGAAAGGAAATACTACTACACCACTGAGACGGAAAATTAATATTAATATTATGAACAAATTATCATCGAAAACATCGCCACTTCATTTAGACAAATCTGTTCTAGTTAATACATCCACACATCATGTAGACAAAAAAATGGAAAAACCAGAATTGAATTGCATTTACAAAAAGTCAATCAGCTCACCGACCGATGGTTTTGGATGTATATTAAATCCAGATTCATTGTGTCAAAGCTCCACGAATCGGATGCCATCAAGAAAAAAAGTTTACATTATTGGTGATGAACAGATAAAAGGATTATCAAAGAAAGTACACATTAGCCGAAGCCGTATATTGAATGATCCATATGAAATAACAACTATTGTAAAGCCGGGAGCTATTTGTTCACAAGTATTAAGTACCTGCACAGAGCTCGAGAATACGCTACAACAAGACGACATTGTAGTTATGGCTATAGGATCTAATGACAAAAACCCTTTCTTACTGTTTTCGGAACTTGGAGCTGCTTTATATAAACTAAAGAATTTTCAAGTATATATTGTTAATGTATTATTTAACCGTCATCTTAATTTAAACTTATTGAATTATAATATTAGAATGCTGACAAATAATTATGACAATTGTAAATTTATACAAACTAACAAAAATGACATGAATTATTTACAAGAATTATGTTATAAAATAAATATTGAAATTGACTTTTTACAATACGAACATGAATATCTGGCAACACAAAGAAAATCAACATTATTATCAGATAAATTACTTAAATTTAATGCAAAAAATACCAAGTCACTACCAAAAAATATAAATAAGCGATTAATACAAAAAACCATACCTTATTATTTTAATATGTCGACATCAAAAAACAACAGTGATGATAATGTTCTTTTTCGCTCCTACAACTAAATTGGTATTATTTCACCAGAATATTGCTGGTGTTTTAAATAAACAGGACCTACTTGAGATCTCACTGAATGAATTGAAAAAAGAAACAGGTGACATTAATATTATTTGCTTAACAGAAACGTTTTTAAAAAAGGGCTCCGAAAGAAATCTGAACTTACATGGCTATAAATTAGGAGCATTTTTCTGTAGGAATGAACGTAGGGGTGGATCATGCATCTTAATTAAAAATAATTTGGATTTTAAAACAATTGAAATTATACAAGCTAAGCTTTTCTCATTTGAATGTTGCGCTATAGAAGTGACACAATATAAACTCATTGTAATTTGTATATATAGGACTCCCAGCTCTAAGAAAGAAATATTTTTTCAACAATTGGAGCTCTTATTTAGCAAAATAAACCGTAAAAAAAATAAAAAAATTATAGTATGTGGTGACTGGAATATTAATTTGATGCAAGATGACAAATACAAGATACAATTAAATAGCTTATTAAAAAATTACAACTTGACTAATTATATCAATCAACCGACACGAAAAAATGCATGTTTAGATCTAATTTGTACCAATTTTGACAATAATATAAAGTCAAACATTCACTGTTTGTGTCTTTCTGATCATGAAACCGGCCAAATGATCACCTTTGAAATAGAAACAGACTCAACTTACAATAAGAAACGTGATTACTGGTTTGAGAAGAGGCGTGATATGTCCAAAGATAATACATATAAACAAGTTTCTGGACTGCATCTCAGCATTATCTTTTAACGAGGTACTCCAAGAGAATGATACCAATGAAGCTTTCCGCCAATTCTACGACATCATAACCCTATTTTACCAACTATGTTTTCCTATAATCACAGTGAAAATAAATAATAAACCTATAAAAAATCGGTGGTTCACAAAAGGTCTAAAGAAATGCTGCATCCGTAAAAGACAGCTATATCTCAAGTATCGTCTATCTTCGGCTAATAAAAAGGCTATGAAGAGGCGATATGAACGCTACTCCACAATTTTAAAAAAGTGCTTAGTACAAGCACAAAAAGACACAAACACAAACTATATTACAAAATCAAAAAATATATGTAAGTCATCATGGAATATAATAAACAAATATATCAATAATTTAGATACTAAAATGGACATTAAAAAAATTAAATTGACTGACGGTACCATAACTACTAATCCAACAAAAATATCTGAAGCATTCAATAAATACTACATAAATTTGACAAACACTTCTATTGAACATAATAATAACAGCTCAAAAAATATTTTGCAAAATATACAGTTTCATCACAAAAGCATATATTTGACACCTATAAATGAATTTGACACACTTAAAATCATAAATAATTTGAAAACCACTAACTCCACAGGTTATGATAACATTAGAACTGACATGATTAAAAAAAGTGGGAAGTTCTTGACAATTCCCTTAACACATATTATCAATCTTTCATTGACCCAGGGTCAGTTTCCGACTGATCTAAAAAAGTCTATTGTCAAGCCTTTGTATAAGAACGACTCACACGAGGAACTATGTAACTACAGGCCAATAACTTTGATTCCTATTTTATCAAAAATTTTTGAAAAAGTTATGCATGATAAATTATATTCCTTTATTTCTGCAGAAGGATTACTTAAAAATGAACAATATGGATTCCGTAAAAACAGTTCTACGGAGCTTGCGTGTTTTGACCTCGTAAAGGAAGTAACCCAAAATGTAGATCGTGGGATGCATACACTAGCCGTGTTCCTTGACATGAGTAAAGCATTTGATTTCGTATCTCATAAATTACTTCTTGACAAATTGGAAAGATACGGAATTAGAGGTACAGCTTTGGCATGGTTTCAGAGTTACCTAAGCGACCGCCAACAATGCGTAGAAATTTCCAATTTCTGTGGACATGCAAGAAAAACATATAGGTCACCATATTTGCCAAACCGATCTGGTGTCCCCCAGGGAAGTGTTTTAGGCCCATTATTATTTCTATTGTATATTAATGACCTTCCAAACATCACAAATCAAAAATGTGTTCTTTTTGCAGACGACACCACTTTAATAGTTGCTTCTAAAAACGCTTGTGAATTAGAAACACTTACAAATAAAAATTTGGAAGCAATTTTTAACTGGTTAAAAGATAATAATTTAAGACTTAATGTAAAAAAAACTAAATACATAATATTTGAGACAAAAAAAAACACATCCATAAAAGTTGACATAAAGTATAAGAATAATAAAATAGATAATATTATGACTACGAAATTTTTAGGTGTAATAATAGACAAATTCTGCAATTGGAAAGCTCACATTGACTTAGTTGTAAATAAAATTGATAGATTTGTGTATGCACTGAACAGAATTAGGCAAGTTGCATCTAAGACGGCAGCGATTATGGCCTACCACGGATATGTTTCATCTGTCCTACGATATGGTCTCATACTGTGGGGAAATTCCGTTGAGATCTCAAGGGTTTTTAAAGCTCAAAAAAAGTGTATTAGGAGTATATATGGTGCAAGGTACATCCAAAGCTGTAAGCCTATGTTTAAAGCATTAAACATATTACCGATACCATGCCTATACATACATGCAATTGGAATATTTGTACACAAACATCTTCATTTATTTGTTAAAAAATGTCAATTCGAATACAGAGGCAGAAGAGGAAATGACTTATGTATTCCGAAACAACGGCTTGTAATGTATTCAAGAAACGTTAATTGTATGGCTATCAAAGTGTACAACAAAATCCCTGACGCTTTTAAAAATTTGACCCACAATGAATTTAAAAATAATCTTTTTAAATTTCTGATAGAAAAAATGTATTATACCATTAACGAATTCTTGAATGACAAATTTTGACATTATTCTATTTGTTTACATTTGACTTTTATTTATTATTGTAATTCGACATTGAAAAAGTAAAATCTTATTAGAATATTGACTTATCCCAGCTAATTTTAAGTTTTCATAGATCATAATATATATTTTTCTGTTTAAAATTTAATTTTAAAAATATAATTTAGTAAATGTATAATTTAATATTTGCACATCGACTAATCGGTCGAATATGTTGGACATATTTACCTTTTAAGACCAATCTTGTAACCATGTTCTTGCAAATAAATGATATTATTATTATTATTATACTCTGTCGGCTTGCCCGGCATGGGCAATTCAGCGGGCCGCTTTGACATCAGCGGTAGGGCCGGATCTTTCCCTCCCGAGTATGGTCGTTGCCATGCTCGGGAGCGACGAAGCTTGGAGAGCAGCTGCTTCCTTCTGCGAAGACGTTATATCGCAGAAAGAGGCAGCAGAGCGCTTACGAGAGGATGACCCTTCGGCTCCTGCGCTACGACGACGCAGAAGACAACGCGCACGGCGTAACTACGCACGCGCCGATCTTCCGCATGGGGACCAGCTGGCTGTGCGTGTGAGGGCACCACAGTCAGCATTGCACCCACGGTCCTCAATGCGAGGTGGGGATGGCCTAGGGGATCGGCCGTCTCCACGTTCCCCCTAAACCCTTCCGGGGGGAAGAGTCGGGGCTGCTTAAACAGCAGCCATTCCGCCGGTGATGTTGTGGTGGTTCTTTAAATTTCCCACAGCATTACCATTAAGGCGATGAGGTCCCCCGGGGGGTTTTAGTGGGTAGGCCTGTCCTTTTTAGGGCAGGAAAGTCCCACACACGCCGTCACCTCCCTCAGGTGACGGTACGGTGCGCCAAGCATTTCCCCCCGCAAAAAAAAAAAAAAAAAGATAACATTGAGATGAGTAATTTTGTTTTTCCTTGCATCGTTGAATTGAAAAAGATGTTCTGAAACTGAAAAAAATATTATTAAAATAAAGATGTTTTGAAATTAACTGGTAAAATACTTTTTTTACTTATATGGCCGGGCAAGCTTAAGCACAATACCACTTAAACTTGGCTGGGCACACTACTACGAGTCTTGATTCTCGTCCGGACACGGCCGGCCACTCATAACGTATCAATTGTCTTTATGGAGGATATTTTTATTATTTACGACCGACATTACCGTGTCAAGCGATTTTATCGATACGTTCAACTATTTTTTGTTCAGCTGTGGGAAGGGTAAAAGGTGCTACTTTAGTACTGACAATGTTACATCTCAGTCAGGCGGGCGAGTAAGACGGCTGTTTAAAACAAGATATGCTGCGATAGATTTAAAAAAAAGAAAGAAAAAACATTTATTGGCACACATAGACTTCCACTAACTTTTATACATACTGGTAAATAGACAGGGTTTTTATGTATTTATGTGCTAAGGGCCCAGCCTCAGTATGAGCTATAATAATCACTTCTGTGTTGTGTTCCTGCGTGTGAGTAAGGATTCCAGAGCTCCTGGGGGGGTACTTTATTAGTAGCAGAGGTCAAGCCTTCAAGGAAATATAAGCAGATACATCGAGAATACAAAAAATATTATGTAAAGTAAGAAAAAAAATGCTAACATATACGCTTAAATTACAACTTTAGATAAAGAAATATTTGTTCAAAAATTTCAAAAACTATTAAACCTTTATGCAGTTCTATATTCAAGATTTTTTTCATACTTTTTGAACTTATAGTTCAAAAGTTAGAGGGGGGGGGACACAATTTATTTTCTTTTGGAGCGATTATTTCCCAAAATATTAATATTATCAAACAATGATCTTAGTAAACCCCTGTTCATTTTTAAATACCTATCCAACGATATATCACATGTTGGAATTTAAATTAAAAAAAAAATCACTCCCCAACTTACGTGCAGAGGGGTTTTTAGTTCGGGTAGTCCCCGCCCCTTCCAGGCGGGGGAGTGTCACACACGCCGCTGCCCTCCCCAAGGTAGCGGTACGGTGCGAAAACGCAACACAATTATAAAATGTTCAACAACTAAAAGGTACATTTTAAAACGAGGTTAGAGTATCGTTGATTCTAATATACTCTAAAGATCGTTTACATGATTTCAGTAGGAGAACGCTTACTCCTTGGTCATCTCGTAAGCCCCATCAGGGAGAGAGGGGTCCAAATAAAATTCACCAAGTATCACAAGGACGGTTTAAAGATATATGAAAAACCCAAAATAAATCAAACAAAATTGCAAATTGATCCAATACCAACCAACAGTAAGTTAAGTCGTCATCTTAACCCTGGGTCCAGTCTGAGGTTAAGAGCAGCCCCATCTAACAATAAAAATAAAGTTCAGCTAAAAACGTTTTAAAGTAAAATGTACAAGTTAAACCATACATTTACGCAGTATTAGTATGAGTATTCTACCGCAGCGCATACCGGATATGACCTAGTTACCTTTTCTTTTATAACGCACTTCAAGATTGACCTCATCCCACCTGATGTTAAGTGGTAATGAGTTCCTAGCTTAAGGGCGAAAAGTATAGCATAGTAAAACTGTTACTAGACTTGTCCCCCTTACCTTGAAGGCTTGACCCTGCTACCACTGTAGCACCCCCCAATAGCTCTGGAAACCTTACTCACATGCAGTATGTTACCTATAATCGTTTAGAATTAACCTTAAAATTATAGTGTTGAATAAAGAAAAGTGACATATCTTATTATTTTCGACATATGATAGTCTCCTACACACAGCTTCATATCAAACCTTCAGTGTGTAGAACAGACACTACACATTAAAAAGTGGTCCTTCGAGCCGGCTATAATTTTGTAAGTGTTTTATAGAGTACGTTGTTTGGTATATTACTCTAAATTACACGTTAATATACTGAGGTCATTATTGAAACAAACACTATAGATACGGATCCATAGCGGTATGATGATGATGAGTGTCGTTGAATAAATCCAATCGTTAGTTAAGCTAGAAGTGGAATGCATCAACCCAATTTTGAAGGTTACTGACAATTTGACGGAAGTTAATTTCTCAAAGGAGATTATGTTTTGATAGACCTACCATAGTGTAACTCACACTTGAAAATTATGCAATGATTAAAAGATTTGTAAAGAACGTAAATGTTCTATACTAATAATGGAAGTACTTTCGTCGATCTAGGTGTTATCTACTCGGGGACCAAGGTCTAACTACCAATCTACACTAATATTATAAAGAGGAAATATTTGTACCTATTTTTGTATGTTTGTAATGAATAGGCTCCAAAAGTAGGTACTGGGCCGATTTAAAAAAATCTTTCACAAATAGAATGCTACATTCTTCCAATTTGACATAGTCTACAAAATTAGGGATCCTTGGTAAAATTTGAAAAATTTCAACAGAAAAGCGGGAAAAATTCTCTAAGGCGAAACGAAGTTCGCCGGGACCGCTATTCTAAGTATATATAGTTTGTGGCGACGATAACTTTGACCGCGATGTAGGATAGATGTATTGATTGGCTAATCGTGCGTTACGCATGAAGCGTTGTTTACTATGCCAGTTCTGCTGAAGCTGCTTTGTCTCGACTTTTAGGTAATCTCGTAAGTCGGCACCGATTATTACAAAAAATAATCTTAAAATATGGTAGCAACGCAATGTTTATTCATAATACTTCGATGGCCAAACAAACTGACACCATGACCAATAACAATTTACTGACACTAACTCAAAAACCATTCTTCGGAATTATTATTGAACATTTTATCGTCCGCAAATCTTTCTGTGTCATTTTAACCTGCAATAAATTGTCATAAGCAACATAGTATGCAAATTATTTTTTAATACCGCACCGATGACAGATTCTTCTTGGAAACTAAATAAATTCTTTGTCCCCAGGATGCCTGGGGAATTCTAATAAAGTGTCACATAAAATATATCCTGGCCACGTGCGAATCGGATTAATAGTACGAGGGTCCGAGAGAAAATAGTTCACACTAGTCGTTGCCCGCGAGTTTGTTCGCATTATTCTGGGATAAAAAGTACCTTATATGCCATTCTAGTACGTATCTAATCTGTCCAGGTACAGCCAACAGCACGTCAGGGTAAACACTTGCAATTCGATATTAGCTCTTATGCCGACGTAATGCAAAGTCCAAAATGAGTATGTACGGCGGTAGAATATTTAATTTGTACTGACTATTCATAAGTGCTTTTGTAAAGTTTACATGAATAAAGATGATTTCTATTCTATTATCTATTCTATTCTATTCTATTCTGTAGGTCTGGTGTGGTTTTGTCTGTACCACATCCAAAATTTAAAATTGTGTAGTGCTCCATAGAAGATGGAACTTGATCTTTGTATAAATTAAAGGTAAAAAATAATTGATCAAAGGAATCGTACCTAAACAAAAAATGTGTTATATTATGTCGTTGGAAACCAAATAGCCAAAGTTTTAATCAAACGATATAATGTGTTTTCAACATTTCGAATATAGGTACCTAGATTATTTGTGGGGATAACAAACAGATCTGTGTGTGTAGGTATCTGTCACAGCAGACATCGATTTCAAACTTATAACACCCCTCTTTTTGCGTTGGGGGTTAAAAATTGGAAATTATTAAAATATATTCGTTTCCACGAAACACGACTATGATTATTCGTTTCTCGTCGTTCTCTTTCCAAAAGGTCTGCGAGATACCGTACCCTAGTGAGTATACCAGGTCTGTCGTCAGTTCTGCGAACATAGACAATGTTGTTATAATGTGACATATTCGGTTAAGGTTTCTTTATACCTTTTTTATTCAAAACACGATGTTTACGACACAAAAGGATCGGTGATATTTCATTTTAATAAATTACGATGATTGGGAATGCGGTGTTGTAACAATGAAAACTTTTAATACAATATCTATTAATACAAATTCATTTTATATAACAATGTAAAACGCAAAAATAATCCAAAGTAGGTAAATTGCCATTTTTTTTTAAATGAATTCAGCTATCATTAGCCCATTTAGCTAACATCTCCAAAATATCTAAAGTCGTAATTCTCAATTACTTAACAGGCAGTTCAAATAAACCCTTCATAGGGCGACGCGTGTTTGTAAACATTCGGGCGGGTCATTATGACCCCAGCAAATGACACATGATGGCAAGTATGGGCCGCGACAGCGAATTCTAGCGACATCTACGCTATTAACATGCCAATAACAATTTGCTGAATTGCTTTTATGTTGTTTTGGATATGAGGCCCGAAGGGGAAAGGGTTTGAATAGGGTTGACTCCTGACAAAAATGACACTTCCATATCACTATTACCTACATAATTAGTGAATAGAAATGAAAAACTCTTAATACCGTAATATATATTTATTAATAATACGGTCGGCCGTGATACCAATTTCCCCAAAAGACATAAGAAACTTTATAGAAATGATAATATGTAAATAGATTGCAAGGGAAAGGAAACTTAGTGTTTCAAATAAATTCTAAATGGGCTGATTTTTTGATACTTTTATTTTCAATATTTGTACCTTATTTATTACGGTTCGAACTATAAAATCGCACATATTTCTGAAAATGAAATATATTGCAAGGGGAAATAAACCTAGTTAGTAAAAAACGTGCAAATACATTTTGATATATAATACAGTGCCAATCATAAATTGGCACATATTTCTTATCCAACCAAGCAGTGTCGGCCAGCCCTGATTAGTCAAACAGTTGCGAAGTCAAGGGTCGACCTGTCCCGGCCGAGCGGGCTCTATCCGAGAAATTGATAATTTTCACTCGGCCTCCGCCGCGTTACATCAGTTATTCATTAAACTAGATATGATCCAGGTCCGTCGTATTAATATTTACGCGCGCTGTCCCTCTGTCCCGTCGCGAGAATTAATTTGGGAATTGTTCGGATTGTACCCGAGCGCCGTGGAGGGTTAAAATAGTAAATTTTGATAACAATCTCCTATTTGATAATTAGTTTTCGTGTGGATTAAGATTAGTTTAAATTAGGCGGAGCCAATTTGTATTAGAGTTAATCGCAATTTAGATGGATACGCAATATTATATTTCGTGCCGAACCTACTTAATATAAGTAATGTATCCTTACAAGTGACCAGTATTGAAATAGGTACGTTTCAAATTAAATCTAGGTTATTCTCTCCTTGTCCTCCTTATACCAATATTATTTTTTCTAGCTACGGGATAGCAGCTTTAGTCAGTTAGCGAAACGCCACAAAATGTATTTTAGACTTAGTTAGTACATCAAATATTTTGCGGCGACCTAAAAATGCCACTGGCAAACAAGGATTCAAATAGTATTAAGCTTTCTTTCACTCTCATTGTCTTCTAATGCCCAATTACAATATTTTACGATTCGTAACGTGTCAAAAATGACTATCCATTTCTCGCCATCTACTATTTCCTCTACCTTAAAGTTGTCTGGAAGATATCGCTTTCTAGCGATAAGACCTCCTAAATTGTACTATCAATCAATCTTCAAAACCTATTTCTGAAAAGATTTTGTGCTATAAAGTATATCTATCTATCCGTTTTTCTAGTAAGCGTTCATTCTAATTTCAGATTTACTTGTCATCAGTCATCTGTCGGCCGTTTTAGCTTACACCCCGGAAAATTTATTAGAATCCATAACGAGAACGGATAGTTTTTCAAATACGAGCTATGAACCAGGCATGAGCTGAACTCCTCACTTAGAAAATCAACACGCGCGATACTTTAAGTTTGTGGTAAAATCCCACACCGCAAGGGGAGATGACATACCTATTAAACCTGTTTGTTTAAACTTCGTTTTATGTTTAAACAAAACTGGTTTTTTCAGCCGGCTTAATAAGAACAGATTTTCATCCAACCTGTGTTCAACTTATTAATTTTTAATAATCATCCTATTTCTTTTTCGGAAATTGTAAAGATGTTGCTGTGTTTTGAGAGGCGTTGGTAGATATACGTTAATAAGCAAACAATGGGTTTACTCTGTTACCTCAACAAGGGCCCAATTAGCGAAACCGAGATTAGATTCGAGTGAATCCTCTGCGATGCCGCCAATTTGGAGTAACACAGGCACCCAACTAGGGGATAGCAAGTCTATCTACATTAACAAATTGTTGAAGAATAGAAGACTCATTTTTAACAGTAGCAAAAGTCCTACTGCAAGAAATACAATTCAAAGTGTAGCATTAAGTACAGTCTACAGCACGTCAAGATAAACACAGTTTGATGTTAGATCTTATGCGGACGACATAAGGATGGTGCAGTGTCCAAAGTAAGTGTTCTGACGTACTTTTGTCTGTGCCTTAAAGATCAGAAATAACTATTGATAACTTTTGTTTTTATTTTGGTAAACTACTTAATAAAGACAATCGATAATGTATTCGATTACAAAATTTAATGTATCGAACCTATTGAAAATATAAGGTAATATTAGTTGTGTAGCCATGGACGTGATAATAATTTTCCCTAAGTGCGGGCCTGTCTGTGCGTAATGAATTCCGCCCGAAGACAGATCTTTTGTTTGGCGAGTTGCGTAAGCGACCCGCAAGCGCGTCTGTCGCAACCCTTCCCACTAGGGTGAACATCAGCCCTCTAAGAAAATAATCTATAATATGAACAAGCTGACCCGGAAAACACCGTGCCGCTTATTTTTTTTTGGCAAATTTTCTTACCTTTAAAGCTTTCCTTCGACCTCCACGATTATATCAAAATTAGCTGAATTGGTCTGGCTGTTCTCGAGTTTTAACGAGACTAACGAACCACCATTTTTTTTTATAAATCTGGTTAAATAGACTAGCTCGTTTGGTGAACGTTATGCCGCCTATTTTTTCCAAATTTTCTTATCTTTTAACCCTTCCTTGGACCTCCATTATATCAAAACCATAACAGCTCAATTGGTCCGGCCGTTCTCGAATTTTAGCAAGACTAAAGAACAGCGATTCATTTTTATTTATAAGATTAGCTGTCCGAACGTCGAGCCGCCTATTCTTTTTTCTAAATTTTCTGACCTTTTAAACCTTCCCTGGACCTCTAAAATTATTTCAAAACTATTAGCCAAATCGGTCTAGCCGTTGTCGTGTTGTAGCGAGACTAATGAACAGCAATTAATTTTTATATGTAAGTAGATGAGAATATTATATAGCTAAACCAGTAAATTTCCATACTTATGCTAATTAATTTTTGAATTGCATATTTTTGAAGAAATAAATAAAGACCTTATTTTTACCCAAATTAATCATATTTTAATTAATTTGGACACTAATTAACAACCATGGGTCCTTGCATTAAGTACATCTGATGTACTTTTTTGAGCAATTAATTAAAAAAAAGCAATAAACTTAAAAAATCTGTCCTTTTCCAATCGAAGCAAATGGTTCCCCTATCGAGGCGACTCCATAAATAATTCACCTCATCAGCCGATTGTGCCAATGGCTCCTTGGTCACTGTTTACTCCCACAAATTGATACCGACCTCAATCAATATTAGCTTCTTTTGAAAAACACACCTTGAACAAATAAACAGAATTACCTACCTCGCTATTTTTATTTTTGACGACCTCAGCCGAGAGGTGAACGGGCCGGATTTAGGCGTCGCCTATTCGCCTATTTCGATTCCCAGTCGACTCAATGAAGAAAATGTCATTTTCTGATTTCTAAGATACCTACATAAGATAAGAAACATATTTTTTCCCGAATGGATAGAATCTTGGAGTGTACTCCCTAAAACGAAACAAACGAAAGGTTTTGTTTTTGAAGATTAATAATTAAAAGTTTGCGAATTAAAACGTGATTTTTGATTTGTATAAATAATATTTTGTTTTTTCATGGCGCTTTATTTGAAGAGAGTTGGTTGCGATTTTGAGAACTAAATATTGCTGTCCATCGTCGGATCCGACATGGGTATTTCGTTTTTGGTAGTAAATCTACTTATAAGGAGTTTACTTTTCAGAATTTAGTTAAAGACTACCATTATTAAATGGTGCCGAAAATGAAAAAAAATTGTTTTCCTTGAGGGTTTAAAACTACCATGAAAAGTGTAACTATCGAGTTTCTTGCCGGCTCTTTTCATCAGAATCAACATTCCGAACACGGCGGTAGTTTGCTTTTTTTTTTATAACGCACTTCAAGATTGACCTCATCCCACCTGATGTTAAGTGGTAATGAGTTCCTAGCTTAAGGACCAAAAGTATAGTATAGTAAAACTGTTACTAGACTGGTCGACCTTACCTTGAAGGCTTGACTCTTGCTACTAATATGGCACCCCCCAAGAGATCTGGAAACCTTACTCACACACAGGAACACAACAACACCGGAGTGGTTGTTATTTGGCTGCGGTCTTCTGTAAGGTGGAGGTATTTCACCAGTCGGGCTGCTCCAGTTCGAGCGATAAATCGCTTTGCCCTGCCTCTCTTAATTAATAAAAATACTCAATTTGACAATTCATAAATTCTTTAGTGTAAGTTTACATGACTACAGACAGACATTTTCTATTTTTCTGTTCTCTTCCATGACTTGCTTACTAACGTGACTTTTGAATAGATCTAACTATACTAATTCAAATAATTTGTCCCATCCTCTTTAACAGAGTATATAATGCATAACATTGAGTAACATGTCCATTTAAAGTCATAGGTATTCTGAATTATTGACGTTATTAGAGCAAATCAGATTCGCTATTGACAATAAGTTTAATGAGGCAAAAATAAATAATGATCGCGAGCGCTATATGACTAATGTGGTCTGAATGTTATTCAATGCTGTAGTAGATATGGACTAAAATTATGACATGAAAGTAGTAGGCTAATATTTCGTAGGATCATTTTTAGAAAAAAATGTTAGTGGAAAGTCCAAGTCGTGTGTTGTCTGATGTGCTTTTGTCGGTACCTCTACGGTTTCAGTTATACTGTAACTAATTGTATAATATGCAAATAAGAGTACCTATAGGTATAGGTATATATATAATGTGTAATATGAACCTATATTCATTCCATTAGTCTTGTATGGCCTCATTGGCTGGCTCGTCTTATTTGGGTCCAAAATTCCTGGGGATCCAGGGAAGAACATTAATGTGATTATTCTTGTTAGGTGCTAATCTATTTTAAAGATCGTTGGAGTACTTAGGCAAACATTAGAACTGTCATATTACAGTTCGCAAGCTAAATGTCCAATTAAAATTCGCAATTCGCTTATTTTTACCTACTGACATAGGAAACCCCAGTTTAAACGCAGTTGAGATTCACACTAATCGTTCCAACAAAACCGCAATACAAAATCGCCGAACAACTGCGCTCAACAACTCGGCAAGTTTAATTGCCGCCTAATTTATATCCCTCCTATTAATCGCCCGCCCCATACAACACCGAGAAGAAACAAAAAACCAAATCTATCCCCTTCATTACAAGCTGTCACGTCGCGGGATTTTTTCTAAGCCCTCAATTCTAATTAGTCAGGTCGGTCCGCAGGCCTCGAGTTGAGCATCCATTTTCTTAAATGCCTGTAATGACGCCCCACCTAGCCGTTTCCAGCCGCAAAATTTATTACTTAATTACCTCAAGAAAACGCGTCGCCGGCAGACATCTCCGACAGATGTTTTTTATTCGCACGGAAAAACAAAAACCGTTTAAGAATGACATTAATTAATTCTTAATGAAATTCATCTTCACCCTCCCGTGTTTTAATTTAAACGCTCGATTTATTGCTTGAACAATTTGTCGCGACTCGCCGCCCTTCGAATAATTAAAACGAAAGCTGACGTAATTACATTTATTAGCGACTTACACAAATAGTTTGTTTAATCTGCAGTTTATGTTTACCGGTGTCTACAAATAAATACTAAACAATAAGGAGAGATTATAGGTCTTTTGACGGACGGCAGCATTTGTGGCTGGTTTTCATGTGTTTTAAAAAACGAGCCAAAAATGACGCCCTGTGAAAGCAAATCAGTATTTCCTTTGATACGGGTCTTCAACTGTCCCTTGAAACAAAGGCTCGTCGAATCTCAGGTATCCATCGTCAGGCCGGAGCACATCTTGGAAGTTCTTGTGGGTCAGCTGATCGTTATTGTAGCTGTCCAAACCGTCATGGTACTGATGGCTATTGATGAAGTTCTTGTTGACATTCCTGTGGTTGTTAACAGAGTTAGCTTTGAACTTTTCATCTTTTTGGGGCAAAACCGGCGTCGGCGTGACTTTCTCGTCCACCTTCTTGTCTTTGACCACCGTGCCAGCGCCAGCCAGATCCCTGTAATTCCTTTCTTCCTTCCTCAAAGGAGCGTAAGGATATCTATTCCGGAATCTGTAGTCATACCTACCGTTTCGTGCATAGTAGTCGTCATCGAACCGCCTGTAAGGGTCGCCGAACCTGGTTCTCAAGTCGACATTAGGCGGAGTCCTCATCACCTCTGGCAAATGCGCGTAGTAAATGATTCGTTTCGGTTTCCTCGGTACATAATTATCGTACGTATCGTCGTATCTGTCGATGCGCGGCCCGTAACCAGGGAACCGCCTGCGGTCGTATAAATCAAAGTACGGATCGCGTCTGTATAAATCGTCGGCGGGGTAGAATCTATCATCGTAGTAATGTCGCCGCGACTCTTCCGGGTAGTACACGGCTTGTCGAGGGTAGACCGGCTTGTACAGCTTGCGGTCGTCTTCGCCTGGTCGTACAAACTCGGTGCGAATGTCGTCTGTTCGCGTCGCGCGTTGGATGGATTCCTTATCGTTGCGCGATTCGGAGGCTTCGAGTTGCTTGTTTTGGGTCACGAAGTTGACGCGTGGCATTCTGGAGTTGATTAGGTCTCCGGAAGGGTGGGGCGGGGTGAGTATGTCGTCTCGCTGGTCCTCGCGGTCGGGCAAGGGCAGTTTGATCCAGTTTTCGTTGGAGGCTCGGGCGCCTCTGCCTGTTGGCTTGTCGGTAGCTCTTTCGGTGGTTTGATATAGAGGTAAGACCTCTTTTACCTCGGTGTTGGTGAGGGATATCTTCGTGGTTGGGTCCTCGTCTGGGGGCAGCGGCCCCGGCATCCAAGGTGTCGGATGGCTGTTTTCGTTCCTTATTTCAGAGTTGATGTTGAAGAATTTTTCCTCTTCGATGACATCACGACGTCCTCTGGCGTCGGAGGCGATGCTCACCTGAAAAAAAATAAACAAGGTAATGAACGTTTAATTTATTAACCCACTTCAAAACAGGAGGTGACGACGATTTCATACAAATTTAACTTTATAGTATATTGGATTTAAATTTGGTACTTTTTCTCTTTTTTAGAACCTTTTTTTCTTTTCTTTTTTTTTTAAAGTTGTTTTAATTTTTGTATAAAAAGTTTCCGTAGACTACGAAAACCATATGTTGCATAACATAAAAAACTTACTTCTGCATGTTTTTCGAAGTCATGTTGTATTTCTAAAGACGCTATGCCTCTCATAGCAATGCAGCACCAAAAAATTATCAGGTGCGCTTTCTTCATGATCTTCATGGCTGCACAAACCTTAAACCGAAAAAAATAAGCATGTTTTAAAAAAAATATCTTTTGGTCTGTCATCAACTTAAAATACAGTGTTACCAACAATTTTTTTTACTAAACTTAAACCACAGACCCGTACATCTAATCCTAAACCTTAAATCACAGAAATTTCATAGTCAAGCAACTGGAGGA
Organism: Glyphodes pyloalis; assembly: GCA_037074685.1. Lineage (NCBI taxonomy): Eukaryota > Metazoa > Arthropoda > Insecta > Lepidoptera > Crambidae > Glyphodes > Glyphodes pyloalis. The sequence continues at coordinate 13,332,149 of JAYKKO010000007.1, forward strand.
GTAGTCCAGTGATTTTGGCATAAAATAAGATCGGTAATGTTTTTTAGGTAATAAATCCATAAAAAACTGCCTTAAAACAAAAACATTCCATGCCCCTATTTTTACCATCCCCTCAATTTAGGGGACTTAAATTCAATTCATCAATATTCGTTAATATAAATCTTTAAAACTGAACAGATCGATTAGTATAGAATACAAAATTAATTTTGACTACAATTTAGAATAGAATAGAATAGAAAAGTGTTTATTGACACACAAAAATAAAAAATAAAAATACAGAAATACACACACACACACAGAACATAATGTGGTCAATTAGGTTCCACCTCAGCAAATGCTGCTACGGCATTATTTCTAACACCGCAACAGCGCTGGTATTCTGGTGGAACCTACCTGCTTGGAAAAATAACTAAAGCCGGAGCTCTTGCTATTTCTCCACGCAAGCGAGTGGCTACAGTAGTAAAGTGATTACAGTGAAGGAAATACCCAATGAAAAAAAGAAAAAGAAACAGTGAAATCAAATAATATTACATACATTTTTCATTCCATGCATGTGAACAAACAGGATAGATAAAAAAAAAAAGAAAGTAAAAAGAAAAAGAAGAACTTGTCTATGAAAAATAAAAAACAGAATTAAAAATATGTCTGTGGTACACTGCATCTTGGAAATACTAATGAAATCATCTACCTACTTAAAAAGTGCTAAACGAATAATCACATTTGTTCAAAATCACAATAATTTAGCAAATTCACCCAATTGGCTACTTGACAGTGTAAACAATAAAATATGAAAAGTGTTAGATATGTTAGCTTATTAGTAAAGTAATAATTTTACATTTTTATTTTTTAATTAAAAGCATAGTTAGTATTTTATTTTTGCAAAATAAATTTTACTTTTTTTATCTGTGGAACAAAAGAACCGAAACGGAAACCACCATTGCAATTCGGAAATGACAGCTGTCGGCGAAAATTATTTATTTTAATGTGGCGAAACAATGATTATTTTACCGATTAATTGAATTATTGTCTCTCTAATCGTATTAAGAATTTATTGAAACATTTTCCGTTTATCTAAATTAAGTTGTTCCTATGCGTATCGGTTCGTTGTCTAGGACGTTGACGTCATAATTGCAACAGTGACGTGACTTGGCGTTTGCGCGCGCTTTTTAAATGTGTTACACAACATTTTATTTTTCTCTGGTTATTTAGATTATTTCCAGATAAATCGAATTGCTTGGGATATAAAATGAACGGGCGCACATTTTACAATACTTCTTCAAAAACTGTCAAGTAGCCAATTACCAAAAAATACTGTGCAACTGTGATGCGTCACTCAAACAACAAACACAAAACCACTTCTATCTGCGATTTGATGACGTGGCAAAGGTTCAACTGAATATTACCGCTAAAGAAAAGATCATTTGCCGACCTCTTCGGTTTCTGGAGACAGATGCTGACTAATCTAATTTCCGAAAAAGGACTAAAGTTTTACTATTAATTTAATCGTAAAACTGGGCAACTAGATTATTGGCCTCCATGGAATCCTTGGGAAGTTAGAGAAGATATGTTTCGTGCATATATATATATATATATATATATATATACATATATATATATATATATATGTATGTATATGTTTTATGACATTTCCATGCGACATTGTAACATAGAAGTCCTACTGACATTCAAAATTAATAAAAACAAAAATTAAAAAACTAGGCTTTTTAAACGATTCCCAGACCAGACAATGGTGTCTGGCAGGCATTTATTATTTGTTAGTGTTATTTAAATTTCGAAGGCAACAGGTACAGTGACCGCCAGGCGGAAGTGATGAAATCAAACGGAAGCGTCACTAAGTTCGCCCAACCGTGAACTTTATCTGGTTATACACGAAAAAAATAAACGAATTCGGACCTTCTCACTTCGACATACGAGCAAAATTCTTTTTTTTACATAGGTTATTCGCGCAAGAGTGGCCTCTAGTTTTCCAACATTCGATGGTACTAACACGGCAATTATCTGTGTTTAAAATGTATATTCGCATTTGTGTTTCGAGACCGGGCATTAAAAACACTCTCTGATACTTTCAGTTGTTATTAAATAAGTTAATGTACCGTAACTGTGATCAACTTGTGCTCGTTTCCAAAACTATATTTCGGTAACAAATGATTTGACAGCTGTCAAAACAGTATTAATATCCCATACATTTTGTTAATGTAAAAAATGTTTCTCTTGAGATGCGAGATTGAGATATACATACAAAATAATAATAATAATAACTCGCTGGTGCAACGAAGCCTAAAATAATCCTACCTAAATACTCACTCAATCAAGGTCTTTTATAAAAGATGTAGGTGTCTACTTCTTTAAGTTGGTAGGTAGGTAGGTGTAGAAAATTATTATACAGGTTGGTCCAAAAGGTGACTCCCAAAAATTTTTTTTGGATTATTGACATCTGTGGGTACCTGGAAATAACCCATGTATGTTCCGCGATTTTTTGTAGTTTTCGAGTAATGATTTATTTTTTATTTTTTTAAGAATTTTCGACCGAACCGATTTAAAAATTTTTTTTTGCAAATTCTGCAACTTTTTTTATTTATTTTTTTGTAGCATAATCCTCATGAATTGTACTTTCATACATAAAATACTCAGCTTCTAACTATTAATATAACTTATAAAAATGTTGATCGAAAATAAATAATTTAGGTTAGAGTGAGTCAAGAGTTTAATTTAAATCTTTAAATTAAAAATAAAAAAAAAATCATGACTTCTTAGTCAATTTAAAATCTTCGCAAGACCCTAAGCTTTAATTACTTTAAGAGAAAAGTGGTCCTTAATCGGCCTTTATTAGCCGAAATCTGCCTTCAAATGTACAAAGGTGAAAATGACCTTAAATTTATTATTGGTAATAGCGGTATTATTGACATCTAATTTATTTTGATTAATTCAAGGATAATAAATAAAACAATTACAAATTTTATAAGTAAATTTATTTCACAGTAAGTTTTCAAAATGTCTTCCTCCCGCTTCAATACATAGCCTACAACGTCTTAAAATCTTCTGAAGGCGCTTGTATTTTCTCTGATTTTCATGTCGGCTTGTCTTAATTTTAGTCGTAACCTTGCTTCGGTGGTCGTTTCTTGTGCATAAACCAACTCTTTGTAATAACCCCAGAGAAAAAAATCTATGGGGTTTAAATCAGGGGAACATGCAGGCCAATGAATCGGTCCGCCACGCCCAATCCACCTTCTTGGGAATGTTCGATTAAGGTGCTCCCTTACCACTCTTGAATAGTGGCAAGGAGCACCATCATTTTGAAAAATCATGTATCTTCTTGTTAGTAAGTTCACATCCTCCAATAAGTCATTTAAGTTATTTTCTAAATAAATAAATTTACTTATAAAATTTGTAATTGTTTTATTTATTATCCTTGAAATAATCAAAATAAATTAGATATCGATAATACCGCTATTACCAATAATAAATTTAAGGACATTTTCACCTTTGTACATTTGAAGGCAGATTTCGGCTAATAAAGGCCTATTAAGCACCACTTTTCTCGTATAGTAATTAAAGCTTAGGGTCTTGCGAGGATTTTAAAATGACTAAGAAGTCATGATTTTTTTTTTTAATTTTTTTAATTTAAAGATTTAAATTAAACTCTTGACTCACTCTAACCTAAATTATTTATTTTCGATCAACATTTTTATAAGTTATATTAATAGTTAGAAGCTGAGTATTTTATGTATGAAAGTACAACTCATGAGGATTATGCTACAAAAAAATAAATAAAAAAAGTTGCAGAATTTGCAAAAAAAAATGTTTAAATCGGTTTGGTCGAAAATTCTTAAAAAAATAAAAAATAAATCATTACTCGAAAACTACAAAAAATCGCGGAACATACATGGGGTATTTCCGGGTACCCACAGATGTCAGGAATCCAAAAAAAATTTTTGGACGTCACCTTTTGGACCAACCTGTATATATTATCAGTAAAATAAATAAATAGTACATACATTGCTCTGATTGTGTGGTAAGTAGCTTGAGCACTTGCGTTACAGAAATCAGAAACAACGACGATACCACATTCCCTTATTGACCCGACCGTGGATCGAGCCCCGGACCAACTCCATTTTTGACAATCTCACAATTTAACAAAGTCCTTAAAACCGGTTCAAACTAGATTAAAAAATAACTAGAACTAACAAAGAGACTTATTCATCTTTAAACCTAGTAACGATGACAATTACGCTCAAATTCGTAGATCTTTTTGTTGGCCTATCCACAAAACTCAATGCGCCTAAAGTTCCCACCAAAACCTACAATACTGCTAGGAGTGACAGACAGACGGACGGCCGCGGCGGTTCTGCTCCATATGCTGGGCCATTGTCGATAAGTAAGTACCGACGCGTCTGAATGGCATCGATCACCGTTATTTGGTACATTAGTCACCTGTACAATGAAAGGGTCAAAAGTTAGGGCTGACCTAGTTTCGAACTTGTCATAAAAGTAGATACTATTGATGGCCCTTTTGTCACAGAATTGCGTTGAAGGACACGTATTTTAAACATTTTATTGGCAGTGATCCGCATGAAATGTATAAAATGATGCAACATTATTGCACATTAAGTCCTACAGTTAATTTAATTTACAATGTTTGCCAAACTAACTGTATATCTTGATGCAAAATAAATGCAGCTTATTTTGTAAAAAAATCTACTTACTGGGTTTCTTGCCGGTATCTATGTTGCCGGTAGTTATAATAGGTTCCGAACCGGAAGTAGCATCACTAATATAGAGACTATTCATAAATATTACTGATGTTATCTATATGAATAAAGTAAGATTTTACTATTCACATGTTGTTAGTTAATTTTCTGAAAAAGTAAATGTTTTTAATCTGTAATAGCAAGATTATCTAAAGTTGTATGATCATTTCGATTGTTTTTTTTTTCAAATTTGATTTGATGAAAATAATCTATGCACAGAGTGCGTAGGTAGGTACTAAAACATAAGTATGTTAAAAAGTTAGTTTCTTAATGAACCCAAAACCAATCCCGTAGGTACTCTGAATACAACCTAGAAGGTGTAAATAAAGTTTAGTCAAAGTAACGTTTTGCTCATAACTACATAAAGGTAACAACGTGCAAAACTTAATTTGACAAATAATTAAAAATTAAAGGTCCTTTTTGCGGTAAACTTAACAAGGACTGTAAATATGACGTCAATCTTTGGACTTTGAACCGCCCTTATATCGTGGTCCTAAGAAATAATTTCAAACTTTAAGTTTTTACCGAGATTTGTACTGAACTGTAGCTGGTGTGCTTATTTAAAGTTAGATACCTTCATCAAAGTTAGGCTAGTTTTGTTGCTTACCGTATCACACAACTTTGCAGCAGTGCTAATATTTTGCAAAGTTTTGGTAATTGGTAATATGATCGTTTTACTTCTTCAAACTTACCCGTTCCGGTGAACAAACAGCTTAGCACTACAGACTGTTTTCACCCCATTAAATTTAAATTATTAAATATTATTGCAACTTGACATGGACGTTAATTTATTTTGTGATTATAGTTTGAAGTATATTTCAGTTATTAATTTTGTATTAATGGGGCTATCTTTAGCCAATCGACTGATATCGACAAATCTTAAAACAGATATGCATTATGATCATTACGGGTTTGGTTTTATCGTCTGCGCGAATGTTAAAAAGAGGCAAGTGCATAAAAACAAGTTGACCTTGATATCTTAATGTAGGTAGTTTTCTTGGGCACGTTGCTATTGAATAAGACGATGATCACATCGCTTCTTTGCCGTCTAGACATAAACAGTTTAATCCACGAAGACGCGTCCAGCCCATCCTCTATCTACTTGTATTATTAATTTACAATGGTGCACACGCACATTAGATAAACTGATACATCACGGGGTAACTGAGATTTAGTAAAAACTTTCCGCGCCTCCCGCTTACCCCTCATGCACTGCCATTGCCCAAGATCAAAAATAGTGGGGCTAGTATTCATAGATTGATATAGCACTACCTACACATAATAATTGCAGGTACCTATATAATAACACGCGAATAATATTTGTCGATATTTGCATGGATTTTTTTATATATTCGATATATGCGAAACTCTGTACGTAGCGTGGGTGGGTATCACTCAGTAGGATTTACTAAAAACCAACGCCTTGGTCTCCTCCGAGTCATGGCTCATGCTGAGTGAGGCAGTTTACTATGGACGTCACCACACTTGAGTCTTCAGTAGGCAGGTAAGTACTGAACGGTTATCGTAAAAACAATTCTGATCTTAGTATCTTATTTTGATCTATGATACTTACCTACTTTTTGTATCTTCGTTCTCATAATTTGTTTTATTCGTTTTTATTTATAATCGCCTGAATAGGTATGGTGTAACTTTTTCAATGTTAAATTGTTGTGATGTCTGAATCCAGTAATTTTTACTTTCTTTTATTAATTTAGAATCAGTTGATTAGTCTTATTTTATCATTGCCTGAAATACTCTGGATTGAATAGCAAATGTTAAAAAAAATGTTACAAATAAATATATATAAATAAATATTGAACAACATCACATACATTGCTCTAATTCTGTGGTAAGTAGCAAAAGCCCAGACCCGAGACAATAGAGAAATGTTCATTTCCCATATTGACCCGACCGGGATCGAACCCGGAACCTTAGAGACGGCGCGATGCCAAAGTCCACCCGCTTGCCTCTCGGCTACGGAGGTCGTCAAAGCAGAGCGTAATTAAAAAAATGTTTTACACTACCATTAATTTGTTTCAGAAAATCATCTATAAAATTTTGTTATCTCCTAGTACTAAACCTTAAAAACTATGTTAGTAACAAAATTTTAGATTTTGGAGGAATAAATAAACTAAAGAAAGGGTAAGTCACTGAACGCGGATGTAAATTCAATGCCGAAATAATATGGCATAAGGGCTTATCTTTAATAGCCATCCATTACATTTGTTTTTGGCAGTAGGCGTAAGCCTACTGCCAAACTGTAAAGTACCTAACTGTAAGCCTACTGCCAAAAACGAAACGAACAAACGATAGGTTTAAAGTTTTAATAATAATGTGGAATTTATTTGCATTAGTAATATTTTGTTCTTTAAACGCTTTAATCCTATTCGAAATGTGTTTGGGTTACAAACTTGAGAATTAAAAATTGCTACCCGTCATCGGTTCCGACATAATATTATTTAGATTTTGGTAGTAGGCCGCCTGATTCTACAGAGGACAGTTCTTAATCAAATTTTATAATATATATTTTTTTATTGTACCTACTTTACGCGAACTTTAAATATTTTCAAAGAAACAGAAAAAAGACAGAGGGCACTTACCAGAAGACTAACGGGTTGATACAGCAGAAAAATTCGTTGCCTACGATAACTTGCGGTTAGCTCAGTTGGTAAGAGCAGCACGCGCGATACGTAAAGGTCGTGGGTTCGAGTCCCGCACCGCAAGGGGAGATGAAATATTTCTGTTTCTTTAAAAAGACAGTTCTTGTTCTTCGATTGTGCTGTGCATACAACAGATTAGTGCAAATACTAGTGGTGAATAAATCTCGACTCACTCCACCAGGTGACCAGGAGCGTCCAGTCGGCAGTCCGGCGGCACAATGAGGCAGGCCCGTCACGCGGCCCGGGCCCGCACAAACGGCGCGGCTCCATTGTGCCCTATCGCCCATCTCGGAATGACAACCTCTGCCCGATTGTTTTGCGGTGATAGATATGACCGGGTGGAGGAATTATGGCAGAGGGCTTGAACCCCGAAGTAAAAAAAACAGTTCAGCAATACAATAGTTAAGAGTAAATCTGGTAGAAAATTATGTCCTCAAAGGACTTTTATTATCACAAAACGAGAAATATGACGTAACTAAAGATAGTGACGCGTGTAAAAATATATTCTGATTTATTGGTTCCAGGTTCAGTTCCCGTTCATTAATTTTTTTAAAACACATGTCTATAGATATTGGTCTGAGTGTTTTATACAATACTAGCTGTGCCCGCGTTTCGTTCGCGTGGACTACATCCTTTCATGGTCGGTTTTACCCCTTTCTCCCCTAATATTCGAAACAAAAAGTAGTCTATATTTTAATCCAAGTTTCGAGCTATATTTGTGCCAAATTTCATATCTCTATCTTCAAAAATAAACATTTTTCCATATAAACTTTCAAAGGTGGTATTACGCCCATCCCCCCCTTATTTTCTAATAAAAAGTAGCCTATGTCCGTTCTTGAGATTCAACGTATACCTATACCAAATTTTATCAAAATCCGTTCTGCCGTTTAGGCGTGAAAGAGTAACAGACGGACAGACGGACAGACAGACAGACAGACAGTTACTTTCGCATTTATAATATTAGTAGGTATGGATAACTGCTGCCAGCGACCTCGCTCGCGATATTTCGGGATAACAAGTGTTTTATTATTCTATCTTTATACCATCATCCAAATCCATTCATTCGTTTTTGCGTGAGAGATGCAAACATGCATCTAGACATTTAGAGATCAATACATAATATAATAATAATATACATCATTACACTACATTAATATTATTACATTCATCCAAAAGTTCACGTTTATAATATAACAGTAGGAAATATAAAAAATATAATTTAAGTTTCGGGCTAGATTACAATGTGGAAGGCGAAGTAAATGTCATAAGGATGTCTATATTTTATGAATTTCACGTCTTCACTATTAACTCTTCTGACAAAAATTGTTACCTAATGGTATCCATTTATCATGGTCAAACTGAAAATCTTAAATACGAGTGTAACGTAACTTCATAGACAAGAAGATGTAAAGAATGGGTACTAATCCAATTCGCCACAGGTAGTAACTCTATTAGCCCGCTAAGGCGCAATGGAAACGCGCACAATATAACGGTGCGCATTTTAAATGTCGTTTGTCAACAATGCGGGGTGTATCCCAGTTGTCCCCTCTGGCGTTGTCCCCTTGAGGGACAACTGGGATTTTTTTATAAATGTCTCCCAGTTGTCCCCTCTACCCTGCGACAAGGGGGACAACTGGGACTTTAATTTTTAGACGTCCCAATCTCCCTCACTTGAGATGTCGCCGTATAATTTTGCTAGAAGTGACAAATAATATAGCACTTTTTAGATTTCATATACCACTGGCTCGGATTATGACGAAGAGTGTCTAATGAGGAACAGGAATAGTTAATTAAGGGAAAAATCATGATGTTAGGTATAGTTTATTATTTTATGTAAAATATAACGAGTACAACAATGTTTTCATTTAACTATACTCGGGTAAAATAAACTTTTAAGTATAGGTAAAATTAAGAACTACCTTACCTTTAAACTGGGCTCTTTATATTAAAGAACTATATTTTACACCCCCGACTTCACTCAGAAGTTAAAAACAAATATTTCGGTAAATAAAATAGAAACATAAAGTAGCTTAGTTCAAGATGACGCCTCCCGCCATTATAAAAGTATTGTTTCTATCCCTTTCGCACATGTAAACTTAAAAGTAAACAACTCAGTTTGTCGGTGCAACGTGATTTTACCACGATCGCTCATAATGCCATGGAACGTAAATGCCATTTTTCCATGGCGGATTTCTTGAGGGAATTTCTGGAGGGGGTGTTTTTGCTTGGAATAGTACATGCAAAAATGAACTTTATTTGTATATAGCTAGGTACTATGATTGATCGGCATGGTCGTTGCACGACAGCAAAGCATTAAGGAATTTTCCATTTCTTATCAGTGTATTCCTAACAATGTCAATAGCAAGTGCTTCATGTAGTTCGGGTTCAGATTCATTAGAGTTTATCAAAAGGCAACATGGAACTGTTTTACTTCGAGCAGGTCACCAATACTCAAGGGGACAAACGCCAGAGGGGACAACTGGGATACACCCGATATTTAAAAAATCAAGTCCCAATTGTCCCCTCCATCGGTGAGACGGGGGACAACTGGGAGATCTTTATAAAAAAATCCCAGTTGTCCCTCAAGGGGACAAACGCCAGAGGGGACAACTGGGATACACCCACAATGCGGGAGTGAATGCGTATCGCCTGTCGCGGAATCGGCCGCGCGCCATCACCCTGCACTGGTAACCTTAATGACCAATGCTGTCCGAATTGTTTGGTGACCATATGATTAGGTGTTACTGATCGCTTCACCGCAGTCGTCTGTCGCTCAGGTATTATTGACGTTGGAGGATTGTCGATGCCATACTTGGGAGAGACGAGGCCTGCCTATGGGGAATTAACATCCGAACCGAAAAAACTCCTATTATAGCAATTTTTCCCGACCATCTTGGGGGGAGTCCCAGACACACTTGTCTTTCCCGAGGCAGCAACACAGTGCGTCAAGGCATTTTCTCCCTTATAAAATTATAGTGAGAACAATACATTCAAATCTCCCACTTTCCCACTTGCTCTATGGTGACACCTCCAGTAGTGAGGAACTTGTCTTTTGAATGAATTGTTATAAAACCTAAACTATCTAGTATACTACTCTAAAGACAACATAATTATTATGTTGGCGTGCCACATAACAAAACTTCGAAATAACAATATAACTCATATATTTGAACAAATTACTAATTTCCGACTGACAGTTTCATTATGCTCGTTGTTATTTTTATGCTTTTTAAGCAGACACAATGAATGAAATGTTTAGCGCCTATACCTAGGGTCATGTTGAATATGATTTATGTTTCTTGCACCCAATAAGTCTGAATGTGAAGTCACCAGGGTGGTAACCCCTGGTGACTTCACATTCAACTCATGAAAGTGTTACTTTCATTTAATTTATCATAAAGAAATATTACAATTAATATCTGTCATCATCAACATAATTAGGTTAAGATTCCTGTAATGTTAGTATTAAAATTATGAAATAAATAAAATTATATTAATAATAATACATGTGAAATGCGCTATGCATGCATGCAGGTGTAAAATTAAATGAAACAACAATTTAGTAGACATATATAAAACTTTAATACTATTATTGTTTCATTTCAAATTAGCGATCGACAACTTAAATGCACAAACTTGTGAGGATTAGACGAGACAGTGTGACCGTATAAATAACAGAGTACATAAATAAAACTAAACCTTATTACATTGAAATAAAGACGTTCCATTGGAACCAATGACGTATCACGAGATAAGTAAGGCAACGTTAGCACTAAAGTTATTCAAAGCCTAATAATTCGAGCCGAAGAAAATCGGTAACTTATTTACGATATTTGTTTGTAATACTCTGAAAAAATAAATAAAAATACATTTTTAGTTTTTCCTAACATTCATACATGATGATTATTCCAATCACTTCATATGGGATATTTTATAAAAAACACTTAAATCAGAATAGTACTATTTATTCAGTCATATTAAGTGTTTCACCGTAAATATCTAACGATTTTCATTATAAGGCTCTGTTTAATTAATACAAACAATGTTCACGGACAAAATTATATGTTTTGGTTAGTTTCATCACAAGTTACATGCCGGCATAATTTTGTTTTCAAATTAAAATTTGTAAACGAAGCTTTTACATAATAGCCATATTCAACAAATTAAAAAAATATCCATTTTGGTTTTGTCCGATAAGTTTGACATTCAAAATGTAAAAATGTGAAAGGCTAAAAGAGTTTTACCCAGAATCTAACCATTTTTCAAACGTTTTAACAAGATAAAATACCTCCCGTTAATTACGTTATCAACATACTTATTAATGTTATATTACTGACCATGCCATTACTGACCAAATTCAGCGCATTAACGCATTACAAAGTGCACATGAACCTATTAAAAATATTTTATTTAAAGACATGTAATTTCAGAAACAATACAATCCTAAAATATTATCTCATGTACATTGATGATCTTACGGCAGGCGCAAGCGTAAACGAAAAAAAATCCGCCGTATTTTGGAAATAATATTTGTAAGTCGACATTACCGAAACTGCTATATCATATTAGTGGAGCGAAACATTCGCATACAAAAAATCATGACAGAGTACGATCTAGCTCCGAGCTTGCGACTGGTTTATAATTATAAGGCGCGCTCCTTATTTGCCAGTCCTGTGGAAAATCTGTGCTTTGTTCGCTCCGCGAATACGGTTTAACACTTCACACTGTCAACCAACAACGTAAAAATAGGCTTCCAAATCTTGTCCGGCAAGTGACGAGTGTGTAATTCTGCCCGTGAGAAGCTAGCCCGATATTGTATCTAACGGTGTGTACGCAAGTTTTATTCCTGCATCATGGCGGCCTGCGACGGCGCCGCGGGCTCGTTGCCGGCCTTCTTCTTGGAGCCTGACACGATGTCATCGATCCGAAGCAGCAGGATCGCGGTCTCCACCGCTGTCTTGTATACCTGCAATTAAACATACTTAAGTCAGAACCTCCTAGATAAAATCCATCTTTGTTCAAGCGTCACATGTATATTTATTAGATTTAGGAAACAACATCATTGTATTTTAGAGGTGTAACTTAATCTTACTAAAAATTGTATTGTAAAATGATTGTATTATCAGAAATTCTTAAATACAATAAAGATTATTTTTATATTGAGTGCTTAAAAGAAATAACATGCTGTTACAATAACATGTCTGCTTTACTTAAGTGTAACTAAACTGACATTAGAAATGAAAAATGATTTGATATTTGCGTATTAAACGAATTCTTTAATACAATTTTGGTGAACCTTGAAGACACGATTATTCAATTTAATCGGTAAAATCATTCGCGTCACAACACTTTGCTCTGTAGTAAATTAAAAAAAATAAAATGCGCCGATAGCTGTCGGTTTAGTACACCTAATTAAAAATCAAAGTATACCTGATGATGTAACTAATGTATGGAGTTAAAAAAGTGGAAGTTATTGTAGTGACTAAATGTACCTAATGTAACGTATCAACGGTGCGTAAGTATCGGCTCGGTGTTCTCACTTGTCCATGTCCTCACCGTGCGACGGTCGGCACCAGATTCCTTACATTAGCTGTCACACCGCCCCCGCTCCCTGCGTGGGGTGTAGATCCGAGACGACAGATGTCATGTTTGTGTGTGTGAACGTGTGATAGTATGTTTGTATAGTTATATGTTTTATTATTAACCCAGATAAACCTACGGACCCATACATGGGTACGTAAAAATAAAAAAATCTACCATCATTATTTGAATTATTTAAACTAAATTATACATCTTTTTAGAAACTTAGTCATTGATTATTAAATGTAGTGACAAATAACGCAATGAATCGATTACTTTCTTGGTGTTTCATCAGATCAAAAATAATTTTATTCATGATTGTAAAACATGTTACCAAAAAGGTAAGTTTATAATTTAATATACTTGTTTTATTAAAAGTATTATAGTAAAATTAGATAATACGTAACATTTTGGTATTTATGTTGAAAACAAAATAAGAAAAACTTAATTGTTTCTCATTTTTATATGGCCGCAAGTTCTATGAACCCATGGATGGGTCATGTGTAGGCACAACCATTTATACCTTGAAAGTTATGACATAAATATTATATTTTCGTCAATATTTAGATATTTACGTCAAAATCTTTATCGGTGTACGCAATTTTAAACGAGTTATAAAAAGCGATGTTCTGATTCCAGAATTCATAATATTTGAACCCCCAGATAATGCTGATACTACTGTTACTGGCGCAGATTCGGGGGAAGATAATAATATTGTCACATTATTCAACAGCATTCAACTGCTGACGTTTCTTATGGCAATCAGACTGATTATAATTTTCATAGTTACCACATGTTACCAACCCACCTTTTACGCAAACTTGAATCCGACCGGTACCATTCGTGAAAATTGTCTACAAAATAGGACGATGACAATGTTGTTACCTATCGTTGCCTCTAATGTGGGGTTTGTAGAGACTTTACGTTTTTTTCAACTTATAAAATATAGGAGAAGTTGATGGTTCCCATCAGACTATATGCCTGTTTAGGACTAATATCGGGTGAATATATGTGTAAAATAATACATATCATACAGTCATAATGCCATTGATATGTTACGCGCCACGATCGATGGTGTCCTAGTAAACAGCGCCATCTAGTTTGGAAAGGCGGGACTTCAAGAGAGTCGAGACGCGTACGCCAGAACTTACTAGAACTATGACCTTGACCGAGCGTACGGCCGGTCAAGGCCGGACTGCGCGCGAATGTTCCGGATGTTTCTGCGTTGGAAGGTTCGGGAACGGCCGCGGCAATATAAAAGGCCGGGATTCACCGCGACCGGGACAGTATTGAATTAGCGATACAAGTGATTACTTCGAAAGCGATTTTGAAGTGCGACTTGGGAGCGATTGTTGTTTTAACTAGTGCGTTTTAAGGTTGTAATTAGTGGCGTTTAGTTAAAGTGTGACTTTTGGTAATTTTTATCGGCTGTTTTTATTGTCACGAACCCGAAGCTCGTAACAGTATGTTATGACAAATGACTCGTTTTGATGGTGGAGAACTTTATCGTCTTAGTTTTCGCAAATCTGTTACTGGCGGTTTATAAAAAGGAAATAGGAGCAATTATAACATAAACCTTTTCCGTTATATAGAAGCCACCTTGAAAATATATGATATGTCCGGAAGATAAAATCATCATTCAAAATTGCATGTATATCAAAGAAACTGCATCATATTATTCGCATGAAATGTAATATTTGTATATTTACGTCATAAATAGTGTTTTCTTATTTACTATTAGTATAGATTGTTAACGAAAACTTAATTTATTACTAAAAAACAAAATAATACTTGTTTTGCTACATAAAGTCTTATATTTCTGTCTTCATAAATTGCTAAAAACTTCTTAGTTAAGAGTACATGTTGTGCCGACCGACCCATACATGGGATGTCATTTTCCGGCTTTTCCAAGAGTGTAATTTTTTTTTATTATTTTTCCTGGTATACTGAGCCCATTATTAAGAATATATAAAAAATTCACAACTTTCTAGAACAATAGTTTCAGGTTTATCTGGGTTAAACTAGCGGCCTGACGCGGCTTTGCACGCGTACCTATTATCCCCGTTTTTTCCTCATTTCCTCGGCGAAGGCTAGCGACTCACCTGCAGCTTGACGGCGAGCGGCTCCCAGATGCCGGCGGCGGCCATGTCGCGGATGTCGCCGGTGTCGCCGTCGATGCCGTACGTGCTGAGGCCGGCCGCGTGCTTGGCGCGGAGGGCGGTCAGCGTGCGGATCGTGTTGGCGCCGCAGTTCTGCGCGAGCGTGCGCGGGATTATCTCTGTCGATGCACGAACATTCGGTTAGAGTTTGATGTCTACATCTAGTCCAAGCAATTCTAGAACAAAATTAATAAACGGCCAGCGCCTGCGACCGGACATATTCGGCTGCATCAGTTGTACGTCGTATGTACTAGGTGACGTGTGTGCTCACCGAGCGCCTGCGCGACGGCGCGGTAGGGCGTGTTGTGCGCGGCGTGCGCGGCCAGCGCCTGCGACCGGACATATTCGGCTGCATCAGTTGTACGTCGTATGTACTAGGTGACGTGTGTGCTCACCGAGCGCCTGCGCGACGGCGCGGTAGGGCGTGTTGTGCGCGGCGTGCGCGGCCAGCGCCTGCGACCGGACATATTCGGCTGCATCAGTTGTACGTCGTATGTACTAGGTGACGTGTGTGCTCACCGAGCGCCTGCGCGACGGCGCGGTAGGGCGTGTTGTGCGCGGCGTGCGCGGCCAGCGCCTGCGACCGGACATATTCGGCTGCATCAGTTGTACGTCGTATGTACTAGGTGACGTGTGTGCTCACCGAGCGCCTGCGCGACGGCGCGGTAGGGCGTGTTGTGCGCGGCGTGCGCGGCCAGCGCCTGCGACCGGACATATTCGGCTGCATCAGTTGTACGTCGTATGTACTAGGTGACGTGTGTGCTCACCGAGCGCCTGCGCGACGGCGCGGTAGGGCGTGTTGTGCGCGGCGTGCGCGGCCAGCGCCTGCGACCGGACATATTCGGCTGCATCAGTTGTACGTCGTATGTACTAGGTGACGTGTGTGCTCACCGAGCGCCTGCGCGACGGCGCGGTAGGGCGTGTTGTGCGCGGCGTGCGCGGCCAGCGCCTGCGACCGGACATATTCGGCTGCATCAGTTGTACGTCGTATGTACTAGGTGACGTGTGTGCTCACCGAGCGCCTGCGCGACGGCGCGGTAGGGCGTGTTGTGCGCGGCGTGCGCGGCCAGCGCCTGCGACACGGACATCTCGACGGCGCCGCCGCCGGCCACCAGCCGCGGGCTCACCACCTAACGATCGTACATTACAATTAATCCACATCTTCGCCCTTATTCACAATTCACAAACATCAAAATCGAATCCTATGCAGAGAGTATATTTTGTATCTTATTAGGTGAAAACAAAAGGAGCGGGAGCGGATGGCGTGCCTCCGATATCTGTTAAGAATTGTGCGTCTAACTTGGTTGAGCCATTAAGTAGAATTTTTAACAGATCCTTGGAGAAGGGCGTTTTCCCTAGGGCCTGGAAGTTGGCAAAAGTTATTCCAGTCTTTAAATCTGATAGTAACAATTTTGTTCAAAACTATAGACCTATATCCATCCTTCCAACACTGGAAAATACTTGACGAGATTTGTATCTGGCAATCAGTATGGTTTCTTGAAGGGTAGGTCAACTTGTACCAACTTAGTGAGCTTTACTGAGGATCTTATGGAGTCCATAAATGCCAAAAAACAAATAGATGTGGTGTACACGGACTTTAGTAAGGCTTTTGATCGTGTACCACACAAACTGCTGACCACAAAGCTCTATGAATGTGGCTGGACCTGTATTGAGTTGGTTGGATTCGTACCTTAAAGGAAGACAGTTTTACGTTGTTGTCAATGGTTTCGCGTCTGGGATCCACCTCATCACGTCCGGTGTCCCACAGGATTCGCATTTGGGTCCCGTTTTATTTAATATATTTGTCAACGATCTGCATCCCTGCATTCGTTACTCTATCCCATACTTATTCGCAGACGATCTTAAACTTTCCAAAGTTATTGATTCAGTGGATGATGCAGATGAGCTTCAAAAAGACCTTAACTCTCTTAAAAATTGGTGTGACAATAATGGTATGGACCTTAACGTAAAAAAATGTTCATTCATTACATTTACGCGGAAAAACAATACCATTCCAAGTAAATATTGTATCAATGGGATCGATTTGTGCAAGCTGCAGGTAACGAGAGACCTAGGTGTTCTTATGGATAGTAAGTTGACTTTTATCCCTCACATAAATCATATAATTAAAAGAGCATCAAAAGCCCTAGGTTTTCTCATAAGAAACACTAAAGAGTTTAAAATCTCAACTAAAATGCTAATCTATAACTCGCTCGTTCGATCCGCTTTGGAGTACGTAAGTACTGTTTGGAGACCACATTACGCTAATCATTCATTAAGGATTGAAAGGGTACAAAAAAAATTTACTAGACACCTTGCCTATGTTAGTGGCGGTACTAAGAGGACTCTAACCTATGAGAATAGACTATTACTTTTTAATATGAATAGCCTAGATAAGCGTAGGGACCTCTTTGATTTAGCATTATTGTACAAGATTTTAAATAACAAGTTGTGTTGCTCGAAACTTGTGGAAAGAATTTCACTTCGTATTCCCTTGCGCTTGCCACGTCGCCCAATAGACACATTTGTTATTCCGTTTCGTAGAACTGTTTTGGGTGCAAACTCACTGATTCCAAGAGTACTAAGGCTATACAATAAATACAATCGATCCACAGATATTGATCTCTTTTCCATCATTGCGTAAAATTCGTAAATCCGTGTTGGATGGTAAATAAATTTCAAAATTATTGCTCTTTAACAAATACGCTTACTGAATTTTTATCCTACATTCTATTTTCAATTTAAAAGATAAACTGTATAATTTTTAAAATATTATTTTTTAAGTCTTCCTAATTCTGTACTAGTTGTAAGTGCATGATGTGTTCGCCTTTAAGTGGCTACACATTTAGTTAATCTTTCAAACCATATTATTATCAAACATGTATTAGTGTGTAAGCTGTTGGTGGACCTTTTTTTATAAAATAAAAAATAAAAATAAACGAAGCTAATTTTCCGAATTTATATTTATTCGTCGACTGACGAGTGTGAATCAGGCGAGTACGCGCAAGGTGACACATCACAGTTTTGGTATCGACAACCCGCGGAACTACAAAAAATATATCACCGAAATGTACATATGTACACGCGTACATACATTTCGACTAGATTTAACCTAATTGAATCATAATTTGTGGTATTATCTCGAATTCACTGTTTAGCTACTAATAAATCAAACTGAGCAAACTTCAAAATAATAAAAAAAGATTATTAAGTGTAGAAACAGTTGTACAAACGTACCAGGTTTTTCGCAACATGCAGAGCATCCTGCAGATTTCTCTCGATCTCATTGAGCACATCCTTTGAAGCACCTCGGAGCAGGATTGTACACGCCTGCAAATAACAAAATTAAAGTACATATGTAACAACACTTGTCATTGAGAACAAAGGAATATGAATCTTCCTCCGCTATAAAACCATATTTCTACTACTGGCTAGTTAATGATATAGATGATGAGATATAGATTTTTTGCAAAGGCAACATGATGTGTCATACTTATAACAAACTGACTTTCAAAATTGTTTCTGAGTATTTTACGATATTTCGTTAAAGAAATTTTGAAAAAAAAAATATGGCCTATGACACTGGAAGTTCTCTTTCACGGCATGAGTATGGTGAAAGGGTTGATGAAAAAAATGTTTTAATCCAACAGTTACATTACTAAAAAATATAACCCAACACTTTATTTTTAATCTTGTAAACATAAATTTACTAAGATACATTACAATCAAATTTAGCGCAACATCACTATGTTGGTTATCTTAGTACGGACTAGCGAGTCCGCACAGTTTTTACAATAAACTAAAATACAATGTATCGTCATAAATATTTATTTAATTGTCGTATTTTTGAAATCTATCAGATGGACTGAATAGAATTATTACTATTTTATCCAGTCATAATTCCCAACACGGTAAATGTGTCACAGCAGAAGTACATATCTACGTATATAGGGGCATGTATTGTGCCCATGCTATAGATCCACGCGCTCACCTTAGGGTTCTTGCACTCGGTGACGAAGGTGAAGTACTCATCGCCGATCTTCTTGATCTCGAAGCGGCCCGCGGCCGTGCCCACGTCAGACTCCTTCAGCTCCTCGGTTCGGTTCACGATGGTCGCACCGCACGCGCGCGCAAGACGATTGTTGTCCGTTTTGCGTAATCTGATAAAAATAAGTAAGTTATTATTAATCAATCAATCAATTCGTTTATACATGTACAAGCACTTATGCATCGTCAAAATTAATATAAACCAAAATTGAAGCTACATCCGTAGCTTCAAACAGATGTATCATCTGCAAACAACACAATCTTACATAAACTTTCGGTATCGTGAGGAAGATTATTTATGTATATCAAAAAGAGAAGGTCCTAATGTAGAGCCCTGGGGAACTCCCATGATTAGTGGTGCGCCAGAAGAATTAATTCCGTAAGCATTCGCTTTTTGTTTTCTCGCAGTTAAATAAGATTAGATTAAAGAAATTGTATGAGTTGAGGCACCATAATGTTGAAATTTTAAAAGCAAGGTTTCATAATCGATACACTCAAACGCTTTTCACAAATCGGAAAAAATACCAATGACATCCTGCTTTATCTCCCACGCATCCAATATAATATGTTTGATGATTGCCACACCGGCACCATTGGTTGATCATTCTTTTGAGAAGGCAAATTCTTTGTGACGACCTCCATAGCCTAGCGGTGATCACGCCGGACTTTGGCGTCGCGCTATCACTGAGCTCCCGGATTCGATGCCCAATCGGATCCATTCAGAAAACATACTTTTCGTAACAGAAACAATGACACTACCAATCACAACTGCTTTAGCTACTACTTACCATAGAATCAGAGCAATGTATGTGGTGTTGTCAAATATTTATTTACTCCAACTTTTGGCTTTATGCCATTTGTCATCCATCGGCTCACATCCCGACAGCGACAAAGTCGATCTACTGTTGGTTCTACAAATTATGATGCTTCAATGATGACCCATGATAATAATGGGCTTGTCCATTGCCACTTTAGTTTTTAAATTCTTAGACCTATGTTCGTGACTTTACCTTTTTGGTATTTCTGTATCCATCACACGCACGCTAGGTGACTTTGGATCGGATGCAGCCTTAATTAGACATCTCATTTCTGTCTCATACGTGACCAGTTTCGGTCATTGTCTTTAAACACTATATATTTTGTACATGCATGTTAATAATTTCATCGCTTAAGGACAACTTTCTGAAAAGGTCTACTCCCACAAGGTCACTAGTCCAAAAAAAGATTTCTAAATCTTATTTAATATTTTTAAAGGAAAAATATTACAAAAAAAATCATTTCTGTACCCTTATTTTCAACAAGGGAATAAAAAAAATATCATGCACAACAGTCAAGTACTTTTTTTATCTTGTGTTTTTTAATTAATATAATCCCTTTTTTTTTTTATATAATCTTGAAATCTTAACCTATATGTACTAATAAACTCAAATGCATTCTAGGTACTATCCATCTACTAGAATGCATTAGATACAGAGTTAATATCTTATCAAGTCAATAAATTGGCTGTTAAGGGCAGCACTAGAACTGGATTCTTTAATTTTTTTCTTTGCAATCCAGTAATGAATCTTACCTGCGGATGGCTGTGATGCCGGCCTTGACGAGGTAGTGCTGAGCGAGGTCCGACACTCCCTTCTCCGTGAACACGATGTCGGGCTTGAGAGCGATGATCTCCTCGCACTGCCGCAGCACATGCTCTTCCTCAAGTTGTAGCAGCTTTGTGAAATCCTAGATGCAAAAATATTTAAATAGTTACAATATTTTTTTTTACTGTGTATAATCATGCCATCTAAGACAATCCTTTATTACACAGAACAGGTGTTTATTTTGTTACAGTAGAGTCAACCATAGCACAAAGATACAACTAATATCTGATATGCTCAAATATTCCATACACTTAATATGTATATAGCTGTATGTTTTTGTGAAAAATTGATGAATAATATTCTCATAGGATATAGGTAGAATAGTTGCGACAGTATGTTATGGAGGTATCCACATAAAATTGAATGCAGCATTTACCTGTTTGGCACCATAGATTGATGACCACACACCCCTCTACTGAACTTAGATATGCTGTCTCATCATTAATTTTTATTTATTTGTTAAAGCAAAATATAAGTATTCATAAATATAGTTTTTACCATATCATCATCTCCAATCAAGCTAATTACCAATGTGAAATGCTATTTTTTAACTACGGTATGCACTTGCAGTTTCTAATAGTGTAGGCTAATACGCATGTATTTAGACTTATAACAATTAATATGCAAAATAAAATGGTTATGTAGCGGTCGTACCTGCTCGCCCAATATCTCGATGTTGGTCTGGCTCTCGCCCTTCTTGTACTCGAGCGGGCAGTCGAGCAGCACGATGCGCGGGTTGTCGATGTAGCGGCGCATCTTGGGGTGCGTGACGTCCTTGTTGATCATGACGCCGCTCAGCACGCGCGACTCCTCCACCGCGCCGCCGGGGATCTTCTCGATCTTTGCGTAGCTGCCATTTGTACACTCATTTAGTGCAAGTCAATTTGGAACCTAGTTGTCTCAGTAAGGTACAAACTGTACTTGGAAAGAATCTAGTGGGATAAGCTTATGAAAAGTGTCCCTATGTATCTGGGATTATCCTGCCAGAATGACCAATTTTCCAGCCTAGCTCAGGTATTATTAGGAATTATTACCCTTACCTTAATCAGTGACACAAAAATATCTTTTAAAGATATCTTAATGTAATTTAAACTGAACATATAAATACTACGTATAAAATTATTAAATAGTAGATTTTTGGAAATGGTTATTAATATATGAACCCCAAAAATTAATTTAAATGTTTATTAGTAAGTTACCTACTTTAAACAAATATTAAATTTATAAAACAGTAAAATTGGTGAAATATATTAAAATGTATTAGGAATTAGTATGTTTATAAATTATTTTGAATAATGACTGTTAAACTATTGAAGAAAAATATTGACAACACAATGTCTGCATAATAAAGTTCCTCATAAATGTTAATATTTTTTATAATTGAATTTATTAGTCATTACTTCATCTTTAAATTTTGATGTATTTTTATTTTTTAAAACTATATAATCTGCTTAATAGTAAACATAGTACAAGTTATAACTCACTTCTTGATGTCAACTTCTACTCTGCCATTTTCATTAATTGTGACTGTATTTACTGCATCTAAGGCAATATCTACAGCTAGATCTGCCCAACGACCAATGTACTTTGTTCCAACACATGAGCGGATCTGAAAATATAAACATGTTGTGGTTTAAACTTTCAAGCATTAAAAATATTTTCATACAAAATTGTTACATGCAAAGCATTAAGAACATTTAACTTTGATAATGACAATCAAATTGGTAAAACTGTTTGCAATTTGAATATGACATTCAATTACAGATTTACAAGTTACACTAATATGGTTCACTCTACACTTCTGCTGTTTACGGACTTCCAAAAGATATCCCGAAGTAGTAAATTTTTAGAAGAAATGTATATATGGTGAGTTAAGCAATACATTTTGAATTAAGAATTAGATATAGGCGCCATTCAAAGTATTTAATCGAACAGTGAATATAAGAAGCTAGTACCATAATATCTTCATAATTATGTATTAGCTTGTAGTAAACTTAACAATTCAATGATTATGTAGATAGATTTTAAGTAACAATGGGCTTCAATATTAGAATAACCACTAAGGAACAGCGTCCAATGTCAGGATGGCAAAGCAAAGGATTTTTGGGTGACAAACTGTAATAACTGTGATGACTCGGTAACAGTATTCGTTTTGGTTGAAATGTTAATGGTTTTAGCAAGCTGCAGCTTCTTCTGATAATGGGTGCAATCCTTATATGTACCCTAAAGTAAATATAAATAAAATTAACATTTACCACGTCTTTGACCTTCTCTCTGTCATTCAAATCAATTGGAGTCGATATCTTTTCTTCAAGCAGCTTAACGGCATCCTCTAGTGCTTGCCGGTACTCTCTGATGATGACTGTAGGGTGGATATTTTGTTGAAGGAACTGCTCAGCCACTGCCAACATCTCACCAGCAAGAACTATTACTGATGTTGTGCCATCACCAACCTGAGGAACAGTAAATTATGATTCATGAATATATTGAATTTATTATCCAATGCTGTACATGCAAATATTGTGGAGTGATCTAAATAACAATGACTTACTTACAATGATACATTAATTAGACCAATTCTTAACATTTAACTACTCAAACTACTAAAATGTGTTAGGTTTCTCACTTATTTGGATATAGTATATAGTATTTAAGTAGTATTTAGGAATCACTGGAGTTTAGCAAAGGGTGTGCAAAGCATTTAAGAAATAACATTACAACCGAACAATTCCTTTATAACTTTCGAGCTAGTCCCAATCCCCTTGCACACCCATTGGTACACTCTAACCACTTATTTTACTGTGAATCATTAAATTCAAATTATGTGAAACCTTTTAATTTTTAATCAAAATCAGTATTTGTACAACTTTTATTGCTAATCAATGTTGGTTATCAGATACTAACTCTAAACTTATGAGCGCCTAAAATGATCTAGGGTATGTATACCATACCTACCAAAGTTTAAATTCATAAAAAAACATTTTGGAAGCAAGATCACCTTTGTTAACATAATTTACATAATATTCGATAACTGGTGTGAAACATAATTAAAATATGTTTTTAGCCCAACAAAGACATAAATTCTAACCTCTTCATCTTGTGTTCTGGCGATTTCTATCATGGATTTAGCGGCAGGGTGCTGCACCGTGATCTCACGAAGTATGGCGTTTCCATCGTTGGTCATCACAATGCCTCCCATCGGGTCCATCAACATTTTCAACATAGCTTGCGGTCCGAGGCATGTTCGGATAACGTCCGCTATTGTCTAAAATAAAGAAAAAAACCTAATAAAAACCACTCAAAACGAAAGTACTTGACGAAAAGTTTATTTTCACGTAAATCATTAGATGGTTGTACCTTTCCTGCATTGATATTTTCCAGTTGAACTTTTCGGCCGGACTCACGTTTTGTGTTTTGGCCTGAAAAAGACAGTCCGGTGATGAATGAAATAACACACTACGTTATGATTCTGCAGTTAGTGCCTGTAGAATACTTACTCAGCACTAAAATAGGTTGTTGTCCACCAAACATTTTGGCAAATTATTTTGAATCACACGAGAAAAAATATTTCTTCTTCCAAAAAACTCGCAGTTCACAAAAATCGCGTGGTGTGACTAATCTTGCCAGATTAAAAAAGACCATAGACTATTTTTTGTTTTAAAATGGTGCATAAGATTTAATTTCTAGAAAAAAAAGGTTCAGATCTCCTGTATCTAGAAACAATGAGTTCAAATGCATCAACAAAAATATTTATTCATATAGCTGCTATTTTTCTGGTAAATAGATTCGAATGAATGGAATAAATTCCATTCCAGCCATTACCACAAGCCATTATTTTGTAAAAATTTTGTTGGTTGCAACATTTTTCGAGAAATGACAGCCTTATTTTTCTGTTGATATCTACAGTCCGAATTGACCTAATGGAAAAAAAAATATTCTTATTCCTATAAAAAAGTATTTTTTCTAAATCAAAGTGTTAATTTGTCTGTTCTTTTTGCTACAGTTTTTTTTGTCTTTTCATTTGACTACTTAAACAACAAAGCAGAAAAAAGTCTTCGTGTTGCTGTTGTTAAAAAATAAACAAAAGCGGAATATTTAAAATGTTTAAAAGATATTAATGCTGTAGTGTATTGTAAAATGAATATATGCCCTGGCTAGCTCTCGATTTAATAGAGGCATTGGTTGCACTCACAATCAATAATTGATTTACATGGAGTGTTTCTGGCTATAATTTTTGTTTTAGATAAATATATTGTTGATAGAAAAAAAAATACCTTGTGGTCTGTAGAGATTGAAAAATGCGTAGAAACAAGTAAACAGTCCTTTTATCATGTGATCTAATTCACCTTTCCCAGCTTTTTAAGAAGAAAATAGTGCAAACAATATTATGTTTACGTTGCACGTAGGGGAATGTTTGTTATGAAATAGTTGAATCTTTTGTTCCACTTATTATTACTCAACAAATTTCTAGAAGCAGCAGTTCAGACGAAGAAGGTACTATCGTCAACACGTCAAGAAGAAGTTGATCGTACGCAAAACAAGGGAAGGAATCGTTCAAGGGATGTATAATAAAGCTGATTAGTATCTGAAAATAACCCGCTATACATTTTTGTACAGCTCATCTCTGTAACGTTTTTTGCTACACATCTTCACATCAATCGTCTTTTAGTTACCTATGTAGTTAGTTTGTTAGATTTATAATACTACTATTTAGTTACTGTCTGTATATTCTCTAGTTAAGTACCATTTATATTGAAAATCTAGACACCTGTCTTTCACCATTACCTACCTGTGTTAGTAGGTACAAAGCCACCTAACATTTACTTGCATATACTTACCAATTTCAGTAGGTAGGTACCTAAAAGTAGGTAACTTGAGTTAACTGACTATCAAACTTCGGGATGTAGTTACGCGAATATCCATTAAGACAAAGTTCTTTATGTGTAAAGTACGCAAGGTAAAGGCCCGGGTTGCCGATTTGACTGGAAACCGAAATTGATATTACGAAAATCCGAAGTACCTACCTACTTAACTGAAGATTTTAAATAATGGTAACAGAGGACTTTTTTACAGCCTTATCTACTCTACTACTAGATACCTACTCATTGCCCCCTAGCAGTATTTTCACACGCTATACCTACTACGCTATATCCCTAAGGTGGGTACCTTCCGGGTGGAAGGTTGAGATATGAAGCAAGCAAAGAAGGTTGCTGACCGTCTCGGAATTCTTTTTTACAATAATTTTAAGTAGATACGTATCTGCCGACCAGAGTAAGTGGTATTTACCATAAATTAGGTTGTGTGTGCTACTAAAAAAATACGCAAGCATTGCTATTCCACTGAGCATAATTCATAGTAGGTAGGTAGGTACCCTTTTAGTACGAACAAAACGGTAATCGATTTTTACGTATGACAGTTTTGTATGGCAATTTCAGTAGTTCTGTATGTGTGTGTTTGTATGCAGCGAAACTTACTTAAATTTTCATACTGTTTTCCTACAACTAACGTAGGTAATGTTATTCGATTACCATGTTTGTTCGTCCTAAGAGTCCAAAAACTAAAAATTAAGAATAATTTTCAACATGTAGGTGAAACTTTATTTAAAGCTTAAAACTTTTTATAATGTACGTATACAATACATACAGGTATAATTTCAATGATTAAATACTTATATCTAATACATTTCCGTATCCTTGAAACGAACAAAAACGGATATTTGATAGTATTACATAGTTTCTCATCGCTACATTTTCCATACTATTTTGTAAGGTCTACGTAATACTATTTCAAGACCGGTTTTTTCGTACTAAAGGTCTTTATATATACAGACTAGAAATGACTAGATTATTTTGACTATTTCTAAGTAGGTATGCACGGGTATAATAAAGTAGATAGTTGAAAATATAAATATTTGCAAAGTGTATACACATAACTTCGACAAGAAGTATACATACAAATATCTAGGTTAAAATTTACTGATACAATTATATTGCGAGATTCTTTAAATAGGTTCAGTTCTCATTTCCTTTTATCTACTAATCTATAATATCTTCATCGACATCAGAGGACTCTTCTTTAGTGTCTTCGTCTTTGCCCATCTTGACATCATCTCTTCCTACGTTAAGATTCTCGTAAACCCTTTTCAGATTCCTCATAATGTACGACGTCCCATTGACCTTGCCAGAATTCGACTGTTCGAAGTATTTTTCCGATCCATCCACATTCAAATTACCAGAACGAATTGGTACTGAAAATGCCGACAGATGGCGAGGTCTTTGCCCAAAATCCCTGCCCAGCCGCTTATCCAAGCCCGGTTCCTCAGGGCGCACCTCCTGGCTTATATTGGTGTCGATACCTTCAGCCAACGCTCTCTTTCTGTCATAAATGTGCCCAGACACGCGTAGGTCTATGAAAAAATTAAGGGGATCCACTCCAAAT
Organism: Glyphodes pyloalis; assembly: GCA_037074685.1. Lineage (NCBI taxonomy): Eukaryota > Metazoa > Arthropoda > Insecta > Lepidoptera > Crambidae > Glyphodes > Glyphodes pyloalis. The sequence continues at coordinate 13,359,445 of JAYKKO010000007.1, forward strand.
TGCGGATTGTAAAGGGGAGGGTACCACATTGGGGGCGGAGGCGGAAGGATCAAATTGGAAGGTGGCACTGTGGCGGATTCGGCAGGATTCCTGCCAATGCAAGGTGAGGGCTTGGGCAACTCCTCAGTTCCAACGTCTACAAACGAGGACTGTCGACCAGGAGGGCCGGGACTTCCACTCGGCTTAGTCTGTTCGGCTTTTGGAGACAGTCTTCTCGGTGATGGCTCACGCATCCTGGGATGCTTGTCCACGGTCAGCTCTAGCGGTACTTCTGGGCGTGTTTCTGGCTCTTTCTTCTCCTCTTCTTGCTTCGGCCACTCCCGTCTCCACTCGTTCTTGTTTTCTGCGAAGTATTTGTGTGAGCGGCGTTTGAAACGGCGATGGTAGTGGGGAGGCCGGCAGCCGTGGCGCGCGTTTACGAAGGAGCGGAGCATTTCGCTGAAGAAGAAAGCGTGAGGCTGTAGAGGTAACGCACTGTAGAGGTATGGAGGTGTAGCTGCTAGAAGACGGGAGACCAGCTCGGTGTTCCGTATGTCTCGGACATGGGTCTTCGTCGAGCCTTCCGTCGGAGGCTTCTCCTCTTGCACGGAACTCATCTGTAACAAAACGTTTTACGCTTAGAGTTGGATTCAATCTGCAAATGGTGGGGAGATCTACGGAGATTTGAAAGGATGCGGCGAGACGAGTGCACTAGAGTGAATGTGACGCTTCGACTTCAGTGGGTTTTACACGGACGGACTAAAAAATCGGATAAAGCACACATTTTTGTTTCTTAAGTTTTGTTTTGTAGCTTACTATTCATTTGTACTTACCCTACTTACCCACAGGCTACAAAAGGTTATTATTTTTTTGAGCTACCAATTTATTATTGGGAGTGATTGACTTAATTCTTCATCAGAAACTATTTCCAGCCTTAACACAAGTTTCAACGGCCTCGATAGCGCAGTTGCTATGCTAGTCATCCGGTTCCTGAGGCACGGAAGGTCCCGGATTCGATTCTTGACCAGGTAAGTTTGTGTAACGGACTTTTCTAAATTGGCTAGGTTTATCGTCGTATGTGTACCTATATGTAGTGTCCGTCGTTACTTATACTACAAAGGAAAACCTCGGATTGGCAAATTTACTATTATTATTAAATTTCAATGCCCTTGTTATTATTATGTGGTGGTCCCTGTTCCTACCTACTGAAATCATTTCCATTTAGAAAATGCTACTGATGTCAAACAACAGAAATTATATTTTGTCATATGATGTGGTTATTAGTAGTATAACATTTTAATACATAAAGTTTTATAACATCACTAACAATGTTTTTACATATTAATTTTTTTTACAACATTATGGTATGGTAAGACGCAACAACCACTCACATAGAAACTCATTTGTATTTGACTTTTAAAAGGACATTTAATAATAAAAATAATATTATAATAATAATAATAATTCTTTATTGACGTAATCGTAAGTACAAATTCCTCTGAAACTCTGACACTCGAACTAGGCTTAAGTGCCTGTATCTCAAGAGCCAGTGGCTTCTCCCAATTTTTGCAACAAGTGTGTCAAAAAAGCATAATCTATCATATTTTTACATTTTTAACAACATTTCGCACCACTAGATGAAAATTCCAGGAACTCAAAACATATACATTTCGACATTAGTACCTACTCTCGTTTTCCAATTCCTCTCACGAATACCAACACTTAGAATAACTCTCGTGAGTAAGCTTATTTAACAAGCTGAAGAAATCATTACTCTTGAGAATGCCTCGCTGGACTTTTAATATCTGTGGTATATATTTTTAAAATAGTTTTTCATCTGTTATAAAAAAAATGATATTTTGAATTCCTTTAGTTTTCATCTACAGGTGCGATTTATGCAAGGAGCGCCGTAGGCTCCAACAGCAGGTCAGTCGAATAGCGTCGCAATCGGGTTGCGTCATGTAAACACCCGAGACACTCGGCCGGTGATTACCGCAGCCAGCGAACAATGCGCCGCCCATTACCGCGGGCGCGCACCCATCCCATCGCGGCACCCTAGGACGCCGGACTGACTTACTTTTTAAATTTACTTTGGTGGTTAAAAACCTTTTTAATGGATTTTACGGAACGTTTAACTAAAACCCTTAAAGAGCATACATGACCTACACAATATTTCGGCATTTCATTATGTCTACGGTATGCGTGCAAAGGTCAACCCCAAAAAAGCACCAAGTAGGTTAGGTTAGGTACATACATGTCAGCTTTCAATCATAACACTTAAGTAAATAACAAAAGTAAATAAAAAGATTTCCTTCTTCGCAATAAGCTACTTGCTAATCAGTCAATATCGAATCATAGTTTATTTTAGCAGCAATATACAAGTCGCTAACTAACTTCTAGGACCAAGACGTCTAATCATGATACTTATTCTAATAGTTTCGAAGAGTTACAGAATTTTGTGTTAAAAATAATCTAATTGTAGAAAACAAATTTATAACAATAGTTTTTTTATTAAAAAAGTTGATGGCCCAAAATAGTAGAACATGCACATTTACTGCTAGGAGCATTCTCTGCCGGTCTCTTCCATCGGGCCATGCAGGTTGTCTGTATGTGCGATAAGATCAAAAATGTATTATATTGTAGGTTAGTATAATGATCGTAGCTTTTGTCTGTGCTTCCGATTTAAACTGGGTAACCTTTGTTACCTGCTTGTTCTATCTATTAATAGCAATATTGCCAGTACATATGCAGTTCCTATCGTAAATGTTTTGAAAGAGCTAAGCACGGAGTTGTTATATTGCATCCAACATGTACCAGGCAATAATAAGACCAGGATAGTTAGCGCTGTACGGCTATGTGACTTTTTGGCTCTCTCCCACAAATAACATGTTATCAATCTACAGATTTGTGTGTCGGCACAGACGTACGAATGTGGTTCGTCTGTCGACATCGATTTTTCAGCTCACCGCTGTTTTATTGGCAATATTCGAGTGACGGGATCCGTCGCGTTCCGATACGCCTATCCGTTCCAATTTGCTATTCATATTCGTACTGCCTTGTCGGCTGGCAGATAAAAAAGGAATATTTTCGCATGTGCACGGATTAAAGTATATTCTGGTAAAGAGGAAATCTGGACTCGTTGTCATTCGAGTTTCATTTAGAGATGGTTGTAGCTCGTCATTGCAGAAGAAGTTGATGATAATTTTAGGGATATTTCGAGGATGCGGAGAATCAAAAGGGAAACTACTCAGCCACTCTCCCGAATCTTAATCTTAGTCTGGAGTCAAAAGGAACAACTATACTAATATTATAAAGAGGAAAGATTTGTACCTATTATTGTATGTTTGTAATGAATAGGTTCAAAAAGTACTGGGCCGATTTCAAAAATTCTTTCACCAATAGAATGCTACATTTTTCCAATTTGACATAGGCTACATAATTAGGGATTCCTCCTCCGGGAAAAATTATCTAAGGTGTGCAATAAAAAAATTACCGATAGGTAGGTATGTGTTAAACGTTTGTCTGTTTTCTATGTATGAGTATTTTTATTAGGAACGCTAGATTGAGATGCCACCATGATCTGTTTTTTCTGCAGTTGACCTCTGCCAGTTTTTTAAAAAGGAATGAAGAGAGAGTGCACTTAAATGTGCTCAAGCATTTAAATATCATAATCTTAATTATTAGAAGTTCATAAGTTCTGCGTGGTTGGCTAACTGCGAAAAGGGAATCTCATTGGCCAATATCGGCCGCCTTCGATGAAATCGGCAAAACGACATTAATACCTTCAACTAAGCACTGAATCATTCCTAAAGTTTACCAAGTTTGGTTTTTACTCGCAATTGGTCCATACTAATTGTGCTAGCACCGTACAGTTCCATTGAAGACATTCGATAAACAGTCTACGGATCGTTGATAACCGCCGCAAACTAGTTTAATCTCCAATAATCTCTAACAAAGGGCCCCGTACACCCGCCGTACAGCACTAATAAGAGATCCCTCAAACTCGAATTAAACGTCACATTACCATACGAACAAGAAGTGAAAGCGATACATCGGATTTGTATGTCAATGGTGACAATACGCGGGAGGGAGTGGGTGGTGGATAGGGTTGGCACTGAAATTATAGATATTAATTTATGCTTCTCTATTAATTCTATTCAATATTATTTTAGTCATGTAAATAGTAATATTTATGAAACGTCTATATAATTCAAATGACGGTACCTCTGGTTCGGAACCTTATTCCATGGCAGACTGACTATTTTGATTGAAATAAATTAATAAAAACGGAACCTTGAAACGTATCTCATACAAATAGCCCTTCTGTATTCACGGTTTCCATATTCGCGGCATAATTGTGGAACGAAACCTCCGCGAATAAGGAGCTTTTACTGTAAACAGTTATTGTAGTATCAACGTGCTTTCGTAGTAGAAAATCATGACATTATACAGCGATAAATAATGTCATTCTTTACTACTACTCGCATATTGTGTGGTGTATCTTCAAAATACAAAATGTTACCCATGTAACCGTTGATTATGATAACTGTCGTGATGCTAAAAAGTACCTAAATATGTACTCTCTACCTAATATATAGGCCTTTAGAGTCCACTAGGTAGGTCGAATACATATTCTATTCCTCTCGCTCTTTAGCAAGCTCAAGAATGTCTTCACGCAAAAACCATATGAAGAAGTCACGCTGAATTTTAACACAATATATCTTAGTAAATATTGTTTACATGATAAGAAAAATTAAATCTTTTATATTTTGGTATCTAAGTACCTATCTGTTGAACCAAACATACATTTTTAGTCATCTTCCCTATAGGGTATTTTAATTAAATTTAAATATGTACTATAAATTCTTGAACTATGTACGTGTTTAAGTTGTCAACCATTTCTTTTTTGTCCTTCTTCATCAACGTTTGCTGAAAAGTTTAAATTGGCAGCCCTGTTTGATAGGGTGGTGCACAATAAATTCGGAGCGTATCTCTATTCAAACAGTTGATACGAGCGAGGGAATCTTACGGCGACGCGCAAACATGATGTACACCCCCTCACACCCCACCCCCGACCACTCGGCTGTGAAAAACCGCAACGTTTTTTAATCGGCTGCTGTCACATATCGCTGTATTTTCATCAATTTAAATTTTAGCGCGAGATTTGACTACCAATAACATAATATCACAATTTTTCTTAATTCCAATTAAAAAAGTAAAATTCAAATGCATCATGAAGGTCTAACTTCATAAAATAGACTTTCTTTAATCTGTAACTATGCAAGTACCTAAGTTTCTCACTCGAATGACTTTCTATACTAGCGGCCTGCCGCGGGTTCGCGCGTTTACGATCCCTGTATTATTTTCTGCATATTTTGTCTTGACAACTTAAACAACGTAAAAACAATATCCTACTTGGTTTAATATTTCTGACGTTAGGTATTTTCAACGATAAATTTATATTAAACAAAATTTAAATAAATATCGAACTACATACATTGCTCTCATTCTGTGGTAGGTGAGTAGCTAATGCACTAACGTTACAGACATCAGAAACGACGGTACCGAAACGGTAGAAAAGTACGTGTACCCTTTGTGTTGTGACCGGATCGGAAACCAAACCCGAAACCTCAAAGAGTGTCCGGCCCCGGTGGGCCAACTACAGAGGTCGTCATATAGATTTCAAATATCCATATAGATTTAAAAATAAACCGCCAAAAGCCGCATGAAGGTGATTTGTTAAATCCAACAGCCGTAGAAAGCCGAGCCGGGTACTACGCAAACACGCCGCAGTCGTAGATGGGAAAAAATCTGACGCAAAACGGAAATGTATTTTACGGGCGAATGCAACGATGCGGCCGCGCGTTTTAATTTGCGCTGCACATTTGTTTTTTACGTCAATTTGCTTTTGCGGGAAACGGGGATCGAAAAAAATAGGTGACAGATACTTTCCTTGTAAAGTAAAGAAGTACCTACTTGTTATAAAATTTTAGTGTTATATTTTTTTTCGCGGTTTTGAACGGACTTTTAAGGGTTTTATTGATTATAAAAAGGGTTCTCACTGCGATTTGAACGCCCGAACAAAATTTTATTAGCCGTTTCAAAAGATCTAAGTAACAAACACGTACAAAAAAAAAGTTAGTTATACGTTGTCAGCCATAAATAAATACATTTCAAAAACAGCTTTTGTACACTAGTGATAAGTTATTCTTATAAGGAATATGTACTTGTATTGTTTCTTATTAGTGAATTGTATTATTTCCCTAATATAAGAAGAGTAAGAGGGACCCCACACTAGCGTCTTTCGAGCGTCAGCGTCTTGCCGCGCCGACGTTGTTTGGGCGTTGCGTCGACGCGGCGCCTACTCAGCGTCGACGCGGCGCCCGCTCAGCGTCGACGCGGCGCCCGCCCAGCGTCGGCGCGGCGTTTGAGCAGCGCTTGCGCTGGGCGTCCTCTGCACATCGCGTTCGAGCGTCGCGCCGCGCTGACGTCATGTACAGTTATTTCGAAAATGGAAATGTAAGATTTGAATAACGCACAATATAATGTTTTATATTGCAGTGATAAATTAATGCTTTCAACTTGTAAAGGAAAAAATATATTTTACCTATTTGACACATGGCACGAAAAGGCAACTTTAGCATTTATTTTCTCGAAAACTAAAAGTACTTAATTGAAAATGGGTTTCTTCGGCAATATGAGCTAGTATTTTAAACTACATCCATATTTGCTATCAGCTAAAAAGTCTTCTACCTACTGATTCTAAAACACGGGCGGGCCGAAACAATCGAGTTGATCATTGTACTGTTGTCAAAATAAACGCTGCGGCAGGCGTCGGGCCGGCGCGGCGCCTGTGGAGCGCAGTCCTGGCGTTCGTCATTTCGACCGCGCCGCTGCGCAAGCGTTGCGTCGGCGCCGCGTCGACGTTGCGTCGACGTCGCGTCGGCGTTGAGTCGACGCCGCGTCGGCGTTGCGTGGGCGTCGACGCTCAAAGAACGCTAGTGTGGGGTTACGCTAACGATAAGCATTTTTATATAATATAATGAATAAACTTAAAAACTAAACTACTAGACCATATTCTAAATTATGTTTCTGTTAATGCACTAAATTTAAAAATATAGGTATCCTTTCTAAATCCTACTAATATTATAAATGTAAAAGTTTGTAAGTATGGATGTTTGTTACTTTTTCACGCAAAAACGACTGAACATATTTGCATAAAATTTGGTTGCAAGAGAGATGACATATTAGATTTACATATAGGATACTCTTAATCCCGAAATAACGCGGGCAAAATCATAGACAACAGCTATATAATACAACAATCCAAGATGTTTCACCCAAAATCGTAAAAACACGCGGCGGATCACAAGTGTACAAAAATTTTGGAAATCTGTCATTTTCTGGCGGATCGTGGATTTGAAATTTGTCATTATGAATATATTCTGCTAGTCAAGCCCTTTTATATGATACCAATATTGTGGGAGTTGTGTTAAAACATGCATTCCATAGTTTTGTGACGGCGGCCATCTTGTATCGATTTTTATCAAACATAGCTAAGAACACTCCCGACTTATTCATCTTTCAAACAAAAAAATAAAAATCGGTTCATTTGTTCGGGAGCCACGATGCCATAGACAGAGAGGTACACACACACAGACACGTCAAACTTATAACAACCCGTATCGGTTTGTAATATAAATTTTAAGGCTTTCGCGTTCCATTTTAAACATTTAAAATAATTTAACGGGTCAAAACGAGACACCATTTTTATTCGGTCGGGCAGTAAGTTTGTAATAACTACTAAATAAAATATGGTGTAGCGTTTTGACCCGTTAAATTATTTTAAATGTTATAACAACCCGTCGTTTTTGCGTCGGGGGTTAAAAATAAATATACTAAACCTTATACATAGAGAGTATTTGGTGAATAGAATGATGATTTTGTAGGGTAGAGAAGAGATGTGTAGGTGAAGAATAAATTATGTCACAATTACTGTACAAGAGTTTATTTACACACACTCCACCAATAGAAAGAATAATTACAAAAGAAGGAGAGAAAGAGAAAACGAGGAAATATATAACTGTACACACAAAATAAATCAAAATAAACTTATACGTAAAATATGCAACAGAATATTTTTTACACAGTGACATATGTACAAAGAATGACAGCAAAAATATTTATTTTTAAAAGTTAAAGAAATAAACATTTATATGTACAATGAGGTTGGTATCCAAAAAACTATTTACACAAATTTTGGTGGTGAGACGCCACAATTTGTTACAAAACTGAAAACTACATTTGCCAATACGCCGCGGCCGTAGATAAAAAAAATGGAAGCAAAACGGAAATGTGTTTTACAGTCAAGTGCATCGATGCGGTAGTCCGGCCGTTTTAATTTGCGCCGAGCATTTTTTTTTTTTGTATTTTTGCGTACCTCTGTGAACGGGTAAGGATTCCATATCTCGTAAAACGTAACGATGAATAAATTATTTTATAGGGGAACATCACTTTTGCTCTGATTCCGAACATGCGTATATAAGCACTATTAAGCTATTAAGCATGCACTATTAAGCTATTTATCTATTCAGAACCGGCTGTAGCTTCAATTTTGTTTTGTATCCATTTTGATATATGAATAAGTGTTACTTGTAACCAATATGAATAAATGAATTGATTATGACTATGATTACTTGTTGTTGTGTCTCGTCGTCGTTTTAATAAAGTACGAGTTTTAAAACTGACATAAATATATTTATAACTAAAAAACACACAAATTATCTTACTATTTTCAACTACACACTTTGTCCCGTCGCTGTCATGTACGTTCTGTTTATATTCAAAAACTCACGTTCTAGTCATGTCATCGTCTAGTCGCCTTGGCTTCCAGCACCAGGCCGGCAAGGAGGTCAGTCGCGCCGCAACACTTGTGTTTCAGTAATGAGAAACTACGACGGCACATTCAGCGTCAAATGGTTAGTGATTCTCAAATTATTCAAATAATAATAAGCAACCAAAATGTCAATAATATCAATGCAACCAAAGTTTCCGCATTGTTGTTAACAAAAATAGTCGCCCAATAGGTCAAAGCATTTAAAGAGTCACTAATTATTTAACGCTGGCTGTACCACAACACCCAGACCCGAAGCAATATGAAAAGTTCATTTTCCATATTGACGGACCGGGAGTCGAACCCGAAATCTCGAACATGCCACAACGCCAGAGTTAGGCCTGCTCGCCTCTCGGGTACAAAGGTCGTCCTAAAACGAATTAAATTCGAGACATAATTATGCCTTGAGTTTCAACTGGAAGTCTATTAAAAAATGCAAGTGCAGTAGTTTATAGTTATACTAAACTGAATATTAATTGCTATCGAAATCCTAAAACAACTTGGCATTGATTTGAAACATAGTAAAAAAACAATTAGGCAGCGCAATCCCGGCGGGCTTGTTGAATTTTAGCGACAAAGTCGTACGCTCTACGTATTCCAGCTACAAAACAATGGAGTTGGCGGATTTTCATCTCTAATTCTTCGCTATAAAGTTCAGAAGGGATAGAATAGCGTAGTATCTGACTGCAGATAATACTATTGTCGAGGTGTGAGCCGTCACACGGCAGCGAACGTTAATTTCCATATTAAAACCGTCACAAAGGAAGCAGATTTCAAAAACCGCACGAGATGGGCGTTGTGCGCGCCTAGGAGGTGGGAAAGCGCCGCGGTAATTGGATGCGCTATTCGTTCTTGGAACTTACTTTGGTAGATAGAAAGATACACTTTATTGCACAGAAAAATTTACAGAAATTGGTTTTACAGACATATTCAAGGACAATTTAGGCGGTCTTATTGCTAGAAAGCTATTTAATTCAGACAACTTTTAAGTACTTATTTTTAAAATAGAATACAAAACAACAATTTTACTTCTTTGTCGTTTTGTTTAGATCGTTCTGACGTGTTATTCAATGGATTTACTTCCTACAAGTGAGTCGGTATTTTAAGAACCTTAACCCCTTCTACGAGGCTTTTTATAAATTTATGTTAAAAAAAAATCTATAGCCCGATGCTGGCTGCTGAAGTGCAATTCTAGTCTCTAAGACCATCTAATTTTTTTTTAGAATCACGTTCATTTTATCTGGCATTTCATATTCATTCGCGTCGCCAAACCCGATTACAGCTCCCATTATCCGCGATCACTCCGCTCGAATCAAGTCCCGTATCCAAAACTCAATGCTTCTCTCGGATCTCGAGTGCGGACAATATTGCGCTCAGATACGGCGGGTATGATAATCGCGTCAAAACGCACGTGAAGTGCCGGGGGAGGGGGAATGGGGGACTAAGCCGGCGACGGCTTTAAAACGTACCCGATTATCCGACTGAGTGTACTCCGCTTCAAGAGGAGGTATGATTTATTACGGTCTGCCGGTTTGAGGCTTAATTTTTTGTGAGTGACAGTTTAAATTAAATCGCCGATTAATTATACAGAACTGGTTATGAATAGATCCCCGAACAATAATGGTTAGGTATTCTCAAATTAATTAATAGACGTCTTTCTGACGGTGTTTGTTATAGCGCCATCCATAGGCAGATTTTTTAGTTTTGTTATGTTCTACCAAATTACTAACCAAAAGCAAATCAGTATTAAGATGTCAGCAAAAACAGAAACAATGCCATAATGTCCACCATAAGAATTATACCTAATATCGTTTAACTGCAACGGGGCATATGTGTATTAGACACTATTCTACTCATAAGTTATTATTACAAAGTGATATATTCCAATCAACTAATTTCAGAAATCTATAAACAAGACTCCTATAACAAATAAATACTATACCGATTAATCGCATTTTGTTGTATCACGCACTAGTTATCCAAACTAACTTTGTTAGTAAGTTTTGGCTGCAATTTAAAAAAATGCAACGTGCTAGCTATTTTGTAAAGTGATTAAGAACATTAAGAAAAATACGAAGCCAAAACCGTCGCTCGTTTATAGAGCCTTTGCGTTATAAAGTAAAAAACTGTAAATCACATAAATTGCTGTAAATCACAAAATTCGTTCGACTCATCCCGGTCACATGATTCATTTGAGCACAAGAGCTAGCTCCACAATGCCATCCGATCGTTCATTCAAGCGTCATTACGTTCGTCCTATTCGTTCGGTACCGATGCCGTATCAGAGAGATCTCTTTAGGAAATTGGCTATGCTCAGCTTTCTAATCGAATGGCCATGTTGATTAGTGGGCTGAGTCAAGTTCCGTGAAAGAATTATTTCCCTTGCAGATACCAACCACAAACACAGCGCACTTAATCATGTAAAGCGGCTGTAATAAGCATCTAGTTAAAAAAAATGGATAGGTACAACACAAACACAATCAATGGTTATTGACATAAAATAAAAAATGTGCACGTTTTATGAAATTTAATAAATATATTTTTTGTTATAATTGTAATTTACATTAAACTGTGGACCCTTATCTACTGTCTTATTGATTTATCTTGTCAATTTTGCCTTCGCTGCCTTTTTAATAAATAAGTCGATTCAGCTTTTACTAGCATTGTTACTAAATTCCTATTATTTTTACTCATTTATTACTCTACTAGCTGTGCCGGCGACTTCGTTCGCGTGGACTACATAAGGTTGGATTTATTTTTTCTTAAATAAAAGTAGCCTTAATTATTCCGTATTACATCAGCTACCTGCTAATAAAAGCATTTTAGAAAGCCGAAACAAACAGACAGACATACAGACAAAAATAAAAAAATATATATTTTGGTGTATACATGTGTTATTGTGAGTCCATGCCATAAAAGATTATAATTATGATGTCGTGGGATACGTTATTACTCTATTAAAACACCAACGTTAGATAATGAGTCTTTTACACGACTGCAACAAACAATAGTAGGTAATTGCTGATTGATTCCAAATCATAAGCCTATTTAATTGTGACATTACATTAAAATAAAGCGATGAAAAAAAAGGTTTTGATAGTAAAAACGCTCAAAATTCTAAAATAATTTTAACCAGTTCTTGATGTAGGTACAGCTAAACGTCTGGAAACGTTAGTACATTTGGAGTGGTTAATTGATGAGCGTGTATTAATTATCACACACTCCCCTCGCGACAAAATATCTTAATTGTGTGTGCTTTGCTCCTCAGAAGCGAGGAAGTTTTAATCAAAGACGCGTTAACGTAATGTACCACTAATTAATAAAGGTAGACGCAATTACTACACACACAAGCAAAACAAAACTCATGATCAGTTCCACCGGTTTCGCGAAAATTGTTAGTGGTGATTGAATATTTTCAAAACTGTATTTAATTTATGCTTACTACGTAGGTTTTTTTTAAATTGAGCAGGTGGCACGTGTACTTAATTTTATTTAATGGTTTATATTGGTTTTAAACATATTCGAAAAAGTTTGAGAGATTTTAAAATATATTCCTTAATGGTGTTTCAAAATTATCGTTACTTCAATTCGATTTTGACTATACATATTTTGAACTGCTCTTATATTTATTAATGTCGCCTGTATTACGAACTTATAATTATGTACCACAAGTCAAAACTTAGTTCTTGGGCCTGTTTATTTTATTTTGAACTGGCAGCTTTTCGCAAAAAATATCCTATGTTATTCTAGTACTTATTAAAGTCTTTCTACCGTACTTATTTAGTGTTTTTTGCGTAAAAAATATTAACATACAAACATACACCCATACGTCCAAAAAATAAAACATTGCACCAAACATTTATAATAGTTGACATTGACATTTATAATAGTAGGATCAGTAAAAGGAGTCCACAGTGCAAGGTTTTTTGATGGTAAATAATACAATAAGCAAATTTGAAACATAAAATATTTCAGTATTTAAATAAAATAAAAAATATAGTAGTCTAGTATTCACTTTCATATCTACAACTCAAATCAAACACCGATCGACAACAAAAGGGGCGAAATAAAATGACAAAATCTCCCCAAAAAGCCTTCATTAAATATAATACGTAGTACGCCGAGCGGCGTGTTATTCAGCGTACTCAGACGCGGGCTCTTTTTATTTTATTTTCTCCCTCTGGGCCTAATAATAATAAAAGCGTTATCGTATCGCTACACAATGCAGCTCTGTCGTTTACATTCCGTCAAAGCACGCGCCAGAGGTATACGAAGGAACTGATATTTGGATACTCCATTTAATAATTATTATTATTTTCTTTATTTTCTGACAGTAAAACGTTGTCTACCTAATGAATCTAACTTTTAATTCTACTTAATGCTTTTCGTAGATTATGGCTCTCAGTTTAGCTGTAAGATGAGAAAGAATTGATTGGTTTGTACTATTTACAAAAATTATGTACATCATTAGATATTAAATTGATTATAAAAATTTGAACCAAAAAAACTTTACAGAATTTAATTATCTAAATAAATTAGATATTATTATTTATTTTCTCCTATGAATTATTTTATCTTGTTGACTCAATATCATATATCAGTATGTAGTTATATATACATTGATTACATGCAAAAGCCTGGAGTGTATCTATTTAGGATCAACTATTACTGAAATGTATGGCATACCGCATCCAATTGTATTTTATTCGCAACTCTTAGATTCCGTATTCACCGTAGAGACGCGGTTTCTTTGTCGTTGGCAATAAAGGTGCTACAACGCTACGAGCGGTAGGCGCCTCCTGTCTTCGTAGAAAAGTCACTTTTAAATTTTTTCTTGGATATTATCATCCTGTAAAGTTGTCATTCTAAAGGCAATTACTTACTTCATACGTGTATTTTTAGATACTTGTCATGTCAACTATTGTAAGTGTGGAGCAAGACTTATAAGAGACGGAACATTTGTCATATAAATCATGAAAAATTTAAGAGCGAGATTACATTATATATAGTAGTACTACAATACTCACTTACAAATTATAGATTAGGATACAGGTCATGATTTACTCAACACAATGACGCGACTATAGCGACATAAATATTAAAAAAGGTCACTTCAAAATATCTTCCCGCTTATTTCATTTTCAAATGTGGTGGGTAAAAGTATGTACCACCGCTTAAAAGTTCTTACTACTCAAAGCTAGTATTGGTAAGTTCAATACGCCTTGCCTCATATGAAGTGGGACTTTGTACAGTTTGTAAACAAGTACCGTCATGATAAGTTAAATGTCCAGCTGATGTACTTAGTTACGCGGGTGTTTAATAAGACAACGTACCTACTGAGCTGTATACAAACGAATGATATTAATGAATCATTACAAAAAGGTTAGCCGTGGCTTCTCGACACTACCACATCCGATATTTTTGATTTGTTGCTCTCGGATTTCGCATTCACCGTACGGTTTCTTTGTCGTAGTCGTAGCAATACAGGTGCTACGGTGGTGTGCTACAAGCATCGTAGACGACGCTACAGACGACGTTCACGTCCTTTAAGAACTATTTTTGCGTAATACTTAATGTTATCTTTTGATTCTACAGGATCAATCGCAAGACGGTGTCATCCTTTCAAATACGATTCTTCAATCCCTTGAACAACATTATATTATTCATGGATTGTGTGCTCTAAAATCCATGAATGTCCATGTTATCCATGTGTTTTTATACAGCACATTTCAATACCGATCGCTCATACCGCTTTTCTACAACACTAAAATATTTGTTTCTCAACAAACTCATTCTCATTGTCCCACAATCGGATACAAAACCATTCGTTTGAAAGCGCGGTTCTATTCTACGCCAGCGAACGACACTCGAGACACGAATATGCGTATTTTTCACAGCAGGCACCGTAATACATGCCTTTTTACTTTTTGCCGCTCGCGGGAATATCACGTTACAATATTCCGTGATGGACCGGTACACGCAAACTCACTCACCGTGAATTTAAATACGACGGGATTCGGCGTGATGGCAACACCGTATCAACGTGCATCAGTGCGTAAGGTTTGAAGAGATTTTCTTTGTGAAATGCGTTTAAGCGACTTACACAAATTACATTTTTGTTTTAATATGTTAACGGGACAAAATGTGGCAATTTTTTTTGTAGTTTGTATGAACTACTTACCTATTGCCCGACGTTTCGGTTAGGTCGCATCAACCCACGACTTTTTCAGCTCGTTGGTGAAACCTAACCGAAATCCCGGGCAGTAAGTAGTTCCTATAAACTACAACAAAATATCAACTTATTTTAAAGGTGTAAAATGGAACGCGAAAATAATAAAAAAAAATGTTAATCATTATAAATCATTGACAAAATTTCAATATTGACATTTCCTGTAATATCAACCTATGTAAAAAGATTACACTTATGGTAGCTTTCTAAAGAGTGAGTGGCACCAACAATACTTTATCGGTAACAAACGATTTAAAGGTTGTCAAATGGCACAAAATGAATGAGTTATGACAGTTTTGACAGCAGTCAAATGTGTAGTTCCCGTTAAAATTAAATTGGGACAACTAAGTCCAAGAATTTTACAACTAGCAAAAAGATACTACACTTGTATAAATAGCATAACATAAATATGAAAGTATAAGCGTTTCTTTAGCTCTTAGTATCTAATTAATATTAAAATAATCATGGGTTTAATTTAATATTTTTTACAACATTTAAATTTCGACTTCGAATAACGCCAGAAAATTCATTAAGTAACCACGTTCGGGTAAACCGTATCAGACTAGGGTAACCGTAGGGTAAGTCTAATCCTCTTTATCCGAAGAGCAAACGGCGGTCTCATGTTTGCTCAGGGGATCACCTGTCCGTCTGCGCCCGCTGTGCGCATAGATTACGTGTAGACCCGCAAAAAATGTACCCTTTTGAAACAACGTCTATTCTTAATAATGTGGAAGTAAAAGCGTTAAATCAGCAAAATTTTACTGTTGGTCTACACGCCTCCTCACGAAAACACTGGCCGCGTGCACACGGCGTTTAAAAAAAAAGTTGTTTATGGTATTTTGTTCTTTTCGGCAGTTTGAAAAATTACCACAATACCTGTCTAAAATTTTCTTAGAGGATTCATTTCCATTCACCGTCTGTATTTTTTTCTACGGGTTGAATGATAAATTGATAATTTTGATAGATGACAGGTAGTCTTAAACCTACTAAAAAAAGTTTTATTTTTAACGGTTTTTAATCAAACGATTAGATCGCTGCGATTAATGTATTACATAGAATCATATCATTGAGATCATTGCTAATAAGAGACGGACGATTATTATTAACGTGCGACAAAATTTACGTTAGAAGTGACATCATGTATCCTAATGTTTCGAAACCGTCGAGCAACAAATATATCACATAAGCCTATGTATGGGCTTTTGAAGTTTTGTATCGCTAAATTTGTTTTTAACGGCTGTATTATATTATTTTTTTTTTTGCAATCACCATCTATTTTTATGCATTTTAAAAATACACTAAATATTTTTCATATCTTGGTATGTAGGTAGATATTTATTTATTATATAGAGGAAGCTGAATATTCTTTCATTGGTGTTTATTTAAGGAGTGTAGTCGCCAAATTTTTACTACTTATTACTTTGCCAATGTCTGCACTGTAATTGGTTAACTAAGATTGTAATAGCAAACCAAATTCAGCTTAGACCGGTAGCTAAGCCTAATCCTCGTTGCGTAATGAACAAGCGGCGGAGTCCTGTGTTTACTTTGGGGATCACCTGTCGGCGCGGACCAATCTTCCAGCTCCATTAGTACCCAAAATGTCATTCATTTAGATACATAATTTTAAAAACTAGCTAATAATAAAGGTAAAATACCTCCACCTTACAGACACGCAGCCAAATAACAATCACTTGTTGTCTTGTGCGTCTGAGTAAGGTACCTATATTTCAGGTGACATTGATTATTTATAATTAAAATTAACAATTATCGTGTGAGTAAGGTTTCCAGGGCTCCTGGGAGGTGCTTCATTAGTACCAGGGATCAAGCCTTCAAGGTAAGGGTGACAAGTCCAGTTATAGCTTTATTGTGCTGTACTTGTCGCCCTTAAGCTAGGACTTCATTACTACTTAACATCAGGTAGGATGAGGTCAATCTTTAAGTGCAATATAAAAAATATGAGTCCATAACTATACTAAGTGTACCTTGTTAACTACGCGATTGGTGACTTTAAAAATAGGAGGTTTCTCAATGCAACCTTTTTTTGGCAAAAATTAAAATATAAATAAAACATACATAGAACTTCCTGTTTTGATGACTTTGAAACGGTCCAAGTAATGTCGTATTTAAAGTAACAAAGAAGTGAGTAAATTATACCAATTTAAATAAATAATTGACAACATCACATTTATTGCTCATGCATAGCATGAATTAGTTCTGACAAATCAGAAACACCGACGGCAACACTACACCCTAACCCAAGACAATTTAGAAAAGTTTATTTTTAATATCAACCCAACATATTAGCAAATGAATATGCGTAAAATGAACCTAATATTAAACGTGTAGAGTAGTATCTCGTATATCAACTATTCACAGTCGTTTAAAAACGAATTACTGAGTAGTAACTCGTTTTTAGAGAGTGGTAGAGTTACCAGCTACGCGCGATTTTCCATCGGATGGTGACAAAGGCGTCTGCGGCGCGCGGACAATGCCGTATTGTTTGCCGGACTGGCCGGACGCGGCCTGACGTGTGGATATGCCTTAACACCTACATCTAGTGAAATAGTGTTTTTAAATACGATACAAGCAAAGAAGACATTTAGGTAGCTTTTGCTTGCGATAATCATGATCATTTTATTTATTTATTTTGGTTACAAGTGACACTTATGCATCAAACTCATAACTCTGTTTCGGAACCTAATTCTACCTTAACAATAATCAGGGCTAGAAAACTTAAAAATATGGTTTGCGAGCGAGCAGATAAGCACGTCCATGTTAAAATGTTATCAAATTTGTAGAGTACCCTTTTTTCATTGATTCAATATGGGCCTTACATCTATGCATAACTTGTTGAATGTTTTTTAACCAAATTAAAAAAAAGGAGGTGATTCTCAATTCGACCGTATATATTTTATACTTAATCCAACGAAGGTTTTACTGTGTAAGGAAATATTATTATGCTCTTTTACTAAAAGTGACAGTACTTCCGCCGAGCTAGGTGTTATCTGCTCGGAGACCAAAGCCCAACTACCAATCTTGGTTTGTTGTATACAAAAATAAAACGTCGAAATGTATATAACTTCAGAAACGCTCGACCAAATTGAATAATTCTTATTTTATTATGTCCGCAATTGTCAAGACAATGTTTGTAAAACTGTAGTTTAAAATTTACCGAGATCGCACGCGAGCGAAGCCGCGGTCCTCTGGCGTATCATAAAAAAGAATGAAAGTGAAATTATTGTCAAATTAACCCTTTATCAGGCTGGAGCATCGAAATTTTTCATTGATTATCTGCGGTAAGTCAAGGTCACAAGTTAAATTTGAGGTGAGAATTAATTTCCCATTACCTGTTAAAGGATAACTTCTTTAATGGTATTAGGTTTCAGCGGGCGCGGCGCTACGGTACCACGACAGCTACAACGCTACGATTCGTAGATGCGCCTGCTACGTATGCGAAGGAACGATGTGGACGCTTCTGTGTTTAAGCGGCTCATTGTTTTAAGTGGGGTGACATCTTATGCGGAGACTCGCGTCGTCACTCGTCACACTTGGAACTTGTGATGTATGATGATTCAACAAGATGAGGGGCACGTTGTATATTGTAGATGTTGCAGGGCTGACAGGTACAGGCCTCGATCAGTACGATTGCCAAATGCGGTTAAGGGATGACAAATCCTAACTTTTAGGAATCGAACTCAAGAGACCGAAATCGCAACCTTATCTAACCACTATACATTCGAGATGCTTAGAGTATGATTGATCAATGATTTTAAAGTACCTTAGCTGCACATATAATCGAATGTATTTCATCAGTTTGTTTTAAAGCATTATGTGAAAACCAACCGGGGCACTCAACTTCGTGCGCGTTATTTCGGGAAAAAAAGTATCCTATTATGTGAATTAAAATTGTGAAGAGAAACATACCAGTACTACCTTTCTACTAAATTTCATTCCAATGCATTCTGTACTTTTTGCTTAAAAGAGTTACAATCATACATCCAGAAATGTAGTTTTTAGGGTTCCGTACCTCAAAAAGAAAAAACGGAACCCTTATAGGATCACTTTGTTGTCCGTCTGTCCGTCCGTCTGTCAAGACCCTTTTTCTCAGGAACGCGTGGAGGTATGAAGCTGAAATTTATATCAATTACTCAGGTTTACTATCAATTGAAGGTGTGAAAAAATCAAACTTCTAAGCCAACGCAATCAAAAGATACAGCCGTTTATGCCGGAAATTTTCGACACTTGCAAGGGAATCAAAACCTACAGGGTGCTTCCCGTGAACTCAGAATCTTGAAATTTGGTACGAAGCAACGTCTTATAGCATAGATAAAGGAAAAATTACGAGAACCGTAAATTTTTAGTTACATCACATAATATATATTTTTTTAATAATTTTAAACTTAATACCCATTTCCTCATAAACGCGTAGAGGTATTAAATTGAAATTCATACCAAATACTCAGGTCTATAATACCTTTAAGCTGTAACAAAATCAAACTTCTATGTCAACGCAATCAAAAGAAACAGCAATTTAAGCTGCATATTTTGAAACTCGCAAGTACTCGCAAGGGAATCAAAACCTAAAGGGTACTTCCAGTCGACTTAGAATCTTGAAATTTGGCATGAAGCAACGTTTTATAGCACACATAAAGGAAAAATTCCGAAAACCTTAAATTTTTAGTTCTTCTCAATCTTTCCCCATTGTAATGTTATGAATTTCATTTTGCAATAAAAATACCATAGTTATGACTCGATTGTCGTAATGAACGACCTTTGTAAACCTTGCAGGTTTGTACGGAACCCTCGGTGCGCGAGTCCGACTCGCACTTGGCCGGTTTTTTTGCTTTATATATTAGTGGGACGTAAGCTTCGGTGGCACTGGAAAACAAGTCTTAAAAGAGTATTCAGTCGCTAAGTCACTATTTCGATACCTACCTCAGTCACATAAGGTTAAAATTAGATTAGACTATATGACTCTTAAGGCCTTTTATGCAATGCTTATCTTGCTATACAGACACAAATGTACATTGACGTGGGGTACAATCATTGGTTTGTATTTTACAAAGAACTGTGGATCGACCAAATCTTTGATTAAAGCATATAATTGATAGGTAAACAGCGACCAATTCTTCTAAAACCAATATCACTGAAGTCGTCTTGCACTTATACAAGTAAATTCAGCACCTCACTCCCATCCCATTACGGTGTCCCACTTGTGTCACCGCGCGATAAATCATGGCTGCTGACGCGCCGAGTTGTGCCAGTGCTGTCACTAAGCAAGATGCAAGGAGTTTCGGTGCGAACAAGTATCGATATTTTAAAACTTGAGTTTAATTTGGTCTCTGATGAGTATTTTTAGCTTAGTTTAGTGTTTGATAGCAGAGCTTGTGGTTTGTCATACTTTTGAACACAAATTTAATTTGTCAATTTCGAAAAAAACTAACTAAACTTTCGAAGACAATAGGTGGACCATTTCGTAACCTGAACCATACTCTGGTGCTCATAGTACCAGTTAATTTTTGTGATATTTTATTGTTTAGATTGTAAGGATATATTATTATTAATCGAATAAGTTTTTACGGCAACATTGCCGGAATTCCACAGAAATGGTCTTCCTAACTCTATC
Source organism: Glyphodes pyloalis (assembly GCA_037074685.1). Lineage (NCBI taxonomy): Eukaryota > Metazoa > Arthropoda > Insecta > Lepidoptera > Crambidae > Glyphodes > Glyphodes pyloalis. Next base: position 13,380,172 of record JAYKKO010000007.1, read on the forward strand.
TTCAATGTAGCCATGTATTTGAATTCAATATACCCAAATGAGTTCTTGTTCAATTCGGATATTTTTATCGATATATACAATAACGTATGCACCATGCTTATTGATATGTCAGTGTTCTGGTAAATAAGATATCGATGTTATTATTTCGATAAGGTTACATCCCTACGCGACGCATTACATTAATTTGCGAACGTCTGCCGGCGACTTAGAATCGCGTTATAATCACAAAGGGACGGATTAAGATTTACCCGAGGTATTTAGAGATGGGATCTGAGGATCCCAGAATGTGGACTCATTGTTCTATCACAGCTAATTTTGAGACCGATGTTGAGTGGCTGGCTTAGATTGCTTGGTCGCTTTTGCACGAGCTGATGCCATTGAGACCGGTCGAAGACAATAAATGGGTTATTTAGTAGCTAAGAGTTGACCGTCACTTTTGCAGAAAGGACACTTCTGATCAAAGAATGAGAGCTTTCGAATTAGGCCAAGTTTATGGATTGACTACGTACTTAATCAGGTTCTTCTAAACTGCTTAAAAGGTATAAAATTATTCTAGATATAATATAATTTTAATCAACTTAAGGGTAAGGTATCTAGTGGTATTAAGAGTCTCAATAATTATTTTTAGCAAAAAAATATGTATTAATATACCTACGGGTGAATTGAAAAACCAGGAAAAACAGGATTTCTGACAATTTTGACAAGAAAGACAGTCTGTTGAATGATTTCAGTAAGTAATTTAGATCTAAATAATAGGTAGGCATCTTCTTAAGCCAATACAACGTAATATCCAAAATTATTAATTGCGACCACAGAACGCAACCGGAATCTCAAATGAACAAAATAAGTACCTACCAACTCACAACAACCAAAAGTAGTAAGCCGAATTTAATTACTACCATTCAAAATTCCACAATGCTAGCGAAACGCAGGACGAATGAAAAAGCAATAATCCGTACTTGTTGATACCCTCCCCCACAAGAAAATAATCAACCCTTCCCAAACTCGTCGCCAAGAATTTATTGCGGGACCATAAATATTAAAAAGTTGTAACATAAATCTCTGGTTTTATTAATAATGCCTGCAAAGAGGTAAGTTGTAAGACGTCATGTGCGAAGGCAATATTGCGGCTTCTTTAGCTTTGATAAATCAAACGGAATTTATGGATGGAAAAGTGTGTTCATGTTATTAAATACTGGGTGGTTTTATTGTATTTTATATGCAAAGGTAAGTACTTCATCTTAGTGAAAACAATATGAATAAGTAAATTTTATCTGCCATTATCATTCCACTTTAAAAAAGAAAAAAGATGATAGAATAGGTTCCTGCCTACTTTGTTATTTTAAATAAAGAGTAAAATCTTCACTTGTTTTCACATTTTAGTCACAGCCTTAATCCACATTACCTTTGATCAAAAAATGACTGGCTGTTTTAAAAAGGACTGATCACCGTTTAATTGTTGGTAAAAGTTAAAAATGAAATTGCACTAAAGCGCGTTCTAAGTTTCTAACAGATAGAACAGGAAAATGCATCGCCTACAATATCTTGTAGTTAGCTCTGTTGGAAGAACAGCACATACAATAAGTACGTGAAGATCGTAGGTTCGAATCCCACTCGATTCCACATCGCGAAGCGTAATGTTTTTTTTCTGTTTCTTTAAAATATTCATAACCATACCATAGGTATTGTAAAATATGAAGCGAACCAAGACAAAGCAATTCAAAATAAAAATAGGCGCCAAACTTATTCCCAAGATTATTTAACGGGAAGGGATGAAAACCAAACCAGGGAGGCCGCTAATAAACGAAACGCGAGCCGCAAACAAAAACCAATCCCTGAATGATTGTTGCCACAAAAGGAGCCATTAGCGGACAGCTTCGCGGGCGGTCCGGCTTGGCACAGTACAGCGGTAGTGAGAAACACATTTTGGAACAAACGTGTAGCACGAATCATATTTCTTAAGAGAGGGCATAGCGATTTATCGCTCGAACTGGAACAACCCGACTGGTGAAATACCTCCACCTTACAGAAGACCGCAGCCAAATAACAATCACTTCTGTGTTGTTGTGTTTCTGCATGTGAGTAAGGTTTCTAGCGCTCCTGGGGGTTGCTACATTAGTAGCAGGGGTCAAGCCTTCAAGGTAAGGACGACATGTCCAGTAACAGATTTATAATGCTGTACTTGTCGCCCTTGACCTAGGACCTCATCACCACTTAACATCAGATGGGGTGAGGTCAATCTTGAAGTGCAATAAAATAAACTTCAACGCCCATCAGGCCTAGCATGCGTCACTCGAGTAAATTTTATCGCGCTCTTAATAAATGTCAAAATCAATGCATCAACTGCTGATTGGCTAAAAATATGAGTACGATGTACTATCTCCCAATCAACGATATAGAAACTTTAGTCGTCTTATGCCAGAAAGTTGACGTATTGCGCATGCTAGGCATACATGAAAGAAAATTCTAAATTAAATGTAAAAAGCCATCCAAATTTTCAGATTATAATATAAAAACGAACGCTACCTTATAGTCTTCAAATTTCATAAAATAAAATTTGGATTTTCATTGCAAATGTACCTAAAAGTCTTAAGTTAATTATTGATTATTATTTATTAATCATTTATGGTAAACTCATACCCCATTGCAGGGAAACGCTTTAGTAATTCTTACAATAAAAGGTCAGTAGGTACATACTATTGTAAATAGTCTACATTATTGTACGTAAATAGTATTGGCTTAATTTTTATGCTTGTCAAGTATGTATCAAAAACCCGAGATATTCTTGAAAAAAATCGTAAAATACTTTGCACGATCAGAGAAACCAAGACCCGAGATCATAATTCAGTACTTAAATCACTAGGCACCGAGGCATATTTATCAGTAATTATTTACCATCAGAACGTTAGGCATCAGGTTTTCTTTAGTGAATTCACCAGCAATCTCAAACATTAAATTAAACTCATGATGACTCACTGTTTTTACTGGCTGCACTGTGAAATCTCCATGGAAATCAGCAGAAGGCACTTTTGATTAATTAGCGCCATTCTTTTCTCGAGACGACAGGAAACGTCCCCATTAATTCACAGAAAACAATATGGCGGACACCGCTATTTTATATTAGGACATATCCGGTTGCTTCGGTAAGGAAGGGTAAGTTTTTGTTGTTAAGATAATATTTTAGGATTTTTTACTATATCATGTAATTACCTATCCCCTCGGCAGACTTAATATTTTGGTCTTAGTTGTTTTTAATTCATTTCCATTCCACTAACGTATTCTATAAGCAAATTGTTTCTCAAAGTCAATTCAATAATTTACTTTAATTATTGGTTGTGGAGCTCTGCAAACACCAAAATATCAGTACCCTTAGCAGGAACTAAAACGGTAATCGAATACGTATACGATATTATTACGTAGTGTGACATGATTGAAGGGCAATTATAATACATAGTTCCGCTGCTTACCGATGCGACATATCTACAATTTCCTTAATATTTCATCACTACATAAAACAAAATTGTATGGTTTAGCGTAATGCAATTCGAGTACCTACCATTTTTGTTCATGCTAAGTGAATAGTCTCGATAATGTTGCAAAATGTTAAAGTGATTTAGAGACACCTTCCATAGCTAGAAACATATTATGATTAAAATTAAATAATGGCCAACATCACATACATTGCTCCGATTTTGCGGTAAGTATCCAAACCGGTTGTGTTACAGAAATCAGAAACAACGAAGGCTCTAAAACCGAACCGAGACATAAACAAATTCGTTTTCTGAACTGTCCCGACCGGGAATCATACCCAGGACAACGCCTAAGTCCGGCCAGCTCGCTTGTCGGCTACGGAGGTTATCACTCAAAACAATAACTAACTAAAACCATTTAGTTTAGTTATTTCTGTTCATTTGTAAACACTGTTTAACGAAACCAGTATTCAGAAGTCAGAAGATAAGTTAATAAATTCTTCGGTATCAATTATTTAAAACTCGACAGCTCTCAGTATGACGTAGATTAAAGCCCGTCGACAAGTTTTATTTGTTTAAAAAGACATTCTAGGGGCTGCCAATACGGGGGAGAGCAGCCCGCACTCCGCCACCCCTAATTAATACCTACCCCCTCGCCACCGAATCCGATTCGTTATTGCCTAATTGTTTTTAAACAGGCTCTTGTTAATTCTTCATCTGTTCACCGGTTTCATAATGAGAATAAATGTAAAAGTGCAGGTAGGGACACGAATCGTTTTACTATGTGAAATTATGTCTGGAGACATATGGCACGCTTGTGGACAACACTTTGGAATTGTTCTGCTCCAGGTTATTTCAGAACTACATACCTAAATAATTAAATAAATCTATGATTTGTTTAATGAGTATGGATTCAAAGATTCTCCGTTAGTCCAGTCTGACTTGGTGTGCGATTTTGATTTTCAAATTTATTTAACTTACAGGGAACACTTTATGCTTTGTATATTATACATCGGACTTGTTAATACCTATGAATATTTGCAAAACTAGACACAGTTACAGACAGGATGCTTAGAAAATACCTACATTTATCCTATAAAACATATCCGAGTGATTGCAGATATTTTTAGCATTACTACAGCATCTTTTCAGTACATGGGACTAATTACGTGTTGTCCCGAGGGCCGACTATTTCTCTAACCAAAGAACCAGAAGCATTTAAATATCATAAATTACTTAAAATTATATATTAAATGTATAATTAGCTTTTTTACTTCCAAAAGGGCCCGAAATTCTTATGTACCTAAGGGCGCCAAGTTAGTTTAAGACGGGCTTGGTCCTAGAACTAATGAGTATTAGTGCGATAGTGCAAAAAACCACCTATATTTTTTTCCTGCATGAAATATAATACAACGTAGCAATTATCCTGTCAGCACAATTGGCGCTTGCATCGTAGGTAGCGTATTGAATCAAACGCGAGACAATACTGCAAACGGGGGAGCGGACCCTCGCGATAATGATATTAACACATAACCTCGTATTAACTGACTGCCGTCGCCGTAATATGGACAAGCTCACATCTATCTTTATAATAAAAAAAATAAGATGCAAGAATCTTGCGAATGTGGAATCTTGCAACTTATTTTTTTCCATAGCAAGGTACAAAAAGCTCGTAAATTACGAGTAGTTAATTGCCGAAATGTATGTACGCGCATAACTGGACCAAAACGGATATTTTTTTTATTATGTTTGTAACTTTCAGTATGTTATTGTCTGTAAAATACAAAGCGTGACAACAAGAAGCTAAGTGTGAAAACGACGTCCAACTTCGACAATTACTGTCACTTGGCAAGGCCTTCTGTTGAAAAATTATACCAAAATTATATTAAGAGAGTCTTATCCTCGCTAAGACCATTACCAGTACATGCTGTCACCACAGGGGACAACTACGTGACCGCTAAATGTCACAGACGCCGCCATTCCCACAAAACGAGCCGATTCGTCGCGCCCGTGGTACGCCCGCGACAAATGTTAACAAATGTCAAGCGATAAAGACACAAATGTTACCTACTCCTGAGATAGATCACAACACAGCGTTAGGTATAAGAAGGAAGGTATCTCTACACAGCACAAAACGGATATTTTGTGAGAACTGAAACGCACTGGACCCAAACTGTCTTTACCATAAGGGGCTTGTACCTAGGGTTAGAGTTAGTATAGTTCGCTTTTATTACTTTACAAAAGGGCTCCAAAATCATGTGTGCCCAACGGCCCCTGAATCTTGTAGGCATAAGGGCCTCAGCCTAGTTACTTTAAATTTTCAGTGTGATTGACAAATTCACATGTCTTCGGCGTTTTTAATCCGTGTTTGGCCATTGGGCATAGAACCTTAAAAAAGTCTATTATTTCTGTTTAATTAGGGATGCAATCGGCTTTAAACATATTCTTATTATAATGTTCATATTGGATGTGATATTGTATTAATAAAGATTCGCAGTAAAGTTAATTTTAAATGAGAACTTTCATATTTGTATGCCTACATACAACAAAGCGTGTTATAAGTAGATAAATTCGCATCAATATAGCAAATGTGTAGACTTGTTATGCTCAAAGTTTGGTTGCGATCGACACTATGATTAAATCCACATAGAATGGAATAATACGCTTATGTATTGCGTAGGCGATATTAAATTAATAATTCCAGTCAAGCGAAACCATGTCCACACGGTAGTTATAAAGCCACTATTACTATCGGCAACAATAGTATGCGAACAAAGCTTGTCACAGGCATCTGCATGCGGTATACAGTTACACATTCAAGTGCAAACTTTAAAATACGCCTCTACCATACCTTATTGGTTACATTTTAAAGTTCAATATCGTGTTTGGTAGTTGAAACATGTGTTTGCACATCACACGCAATGATTGACGCATCAACAATGACAGGGTCGCGGGAGGGGGGAGGGGGCCGAAACCCAGGGTGCATTCATTACAGTTCACTCGAGAGGGCAAATAGGATTATGCGGTTTTTTGTAATGCGGTTAACAGGTATATTGGGCTGGCGGAGATAAAATCGATGACGATTTTTGTAAATCTCGTCGTTGTAATGGTATAAACCTGAGAGTAAGATGGTCGTTTGCAGGTTTGTATAGCAGAATATGGCGTATGTTCTCTTGCGGCCTTGTCTTTAATGAAACAATAAAAGTACTTATATCCAAGCTACGAAATATATATTTTTAGTGCATTCGCAGGAGCAGTCAGTAAAGCCACTCCTGGCATGGCTAATGATGATAAAAACTAATTATAGAAATATAGACAATTCAAATGAAATACGAAAGGAAACTAAAACGTCTTTTCTTTCCATCAATTGATTTTAAATCAAAATACAACATTTTTCGAATACAAAATTAAAACCCCTTATTTTGGTTCTAACTCGTATTTTTCGTATTTTTGTACCCTTACAAATCTCACAATATGGCGTCTACGTAAACCCACCAGTTTTTTGTATACCCATATTTCTTGCACAATCATGCCAAAAATAATTCTATATCTTTAAAACTTTCGACAGAAAACGTATGTACATTCGAAAAAATAAAACTCTTTTTGAAGCAGTCAGTCATCACGGTACCTATTTGAAAAGATAAGTCGAAAGGTCCGGAATACGATTACTATTTTTTTGATGTTTTTAGTTTGGATGCTTAACGGACTCTGCATTAAAAGAGACATTGTCTGAACGTCTTCATTCTTTTTTTGAAAAGGCGTTAAAAAGAAAAAACTTGCGAAGCTAATGAACGCGACAAAAAATAAACTTGGACGCGACCACTCGGGAAAATGGGAAAAATTAAAAAGTAATAAAAACACAAATGAGGAGCCTTCAATCATCCCCTGACAACGGGCGGGGAGGCGGGTGACGTCACATGAGATTAAAAAGTTGGACGGTGTCTCCCACGGAAATTAGCATTTCGCGGGGGCTTCATTTGCATGCCGTCCGATATAATTTTTATCTTTGTTATTAAAGCTTATGAGAACGTTTTGTGAAATCGATGGTGTAAAGGTGTATACTGGCATTGCAGGCCTGGCTCGTCTATAGTGTGCGAGTCGGGGTGCGAACACACATTTGCCTTGCGATCCAATTAAGGCTGATTGCTCAAACAAGTATCCTCGCGGTATGGACCTACATCATGATTTAAAAAAATGCAATAATAGGGGTTAGAGTGCTTTGATTCCCCGAAAGCTCAGGGAATGTCTTCACTAGAGAGCCAGCCTTCCAAGCCATGGTCGAAATTTTATCGAAGCACTATTTTCAGGTATGAATAAAAAAGAACAGAAACAAAATCATCTGTCTGCTCTTGCAGAATGATTCTTTTAAATATTAAATTTGTATAGGTAGATATTACATTTTATAAACACCATATGACTTATCCGTACTAAATATCATCCATGTTACAGCGTAATTTAATCACATTGATTCGAACTTTCGTATGTAGGTAATACTCGTAGTAGGTAGAAAAAACAAGACGCTATTTTTATCAATCACATTTCAGTCAGACTTCTAATTTGTTAAACTAAATATAGACATTTAGTTTGACAAATTGATTGAACACCACCACTTATACCTAATGGTTTTATTCTTCAACTTAAAAAGCTAAAACTATTTACTAAAATCAATTTAATCAGTTTATAACTAACTTATTTACTTTGCAGTAAATTTGAAAAAGTAATTTGTACCAATTTTGAGGATGGAAAATGCTGCCTACCAAAAAATAAGTAAATTCCACTTATTGTGTAAAAAATCTTTCTGAAAAAGTCCCCAAGCTATTAGAGAGTTATAAAAAATTCAAAAGCTGGGGAGCCTCTAAGACTGCAGACGGTTAAAAAGTTATCAAGTTACAAAACTTTTTTACTTGAATTGTCAACGAAATAAAATGGTAGAAAAAGAATAGTTGGTAACTATTTAAAATGAAAAAGCAAATTTTCCGTCTCAAACCATGATATTGTATAGAATGCTATTAGGTAGTCATTAAGTTCGGCAATTGTAACTCTTTTAGTCAACAGGTATAGTTAATGTAAACAAATTCAATGTATAGATGGTTTAGTGGAGTGTAAAATCAATCTTATGATACGTATGCCTAGCTAACATGTCATACAAAACCGATTTGAATCTGAAAAATATATGATGTACATGTTGGTTCGAATGATAACCAGAAAGTAGTTTTTTAATCCTACGTCATAAATCGTAAACCGCAATTTACCTTTAATTCAATCAACTCAAATATAAACTTTTATATTATGTTACTTGCTGCTACGGAACCCTTCATGGGCGAGTCCGACTCGCTCTTGGCCGGTTTTCAAATATTGGAACCGAGCATAACAAGCATTTCTTTTTCATACATACTTAGGCAGGTTCATTCATCCATCTGCTTTCACACTAACAAACTGATCTCCTATCTAGTACCAGTTATGTGTGTCAAGTGCATAGCCTAACTTTCGATATCGTTTTCAAACATATCGCGCCAAGAGCCTAAAATAAAATGTAAAACAATCGCAGACAGCTGTCGCGCGGTAATTCAATTGTGTTCCCCCCCTTTCACAAGCTTCAACACTTTTATTGTACACTCGTATTATATATATCTACCTATCCTAGGCAGGTACAGGAAAGCTCAGTTTCATTCCTACTCGTATATACCTACATAATACCTACATGAGTAAGTTTAGTTTTTTATCATTCGTCATTATTATCATCCTTGGGGACGATAGGCCTAAGACTTCCACAACCCTCTTTTTTCACTTGCATGCATCCCCGGTACGTAGCTCCGCGTAACAGAGTCACCTGACATTTAATCAGATAGGCATAAACTCGTTTAAATCGAAGCAAATAAACTAATTAAACCAATACATAATTATTGAAACACTAGGTGACCCGGCGAACTTTGTTCCGCCTTAGAGGCAATAAATGACTATCCTATGTCCTTCTCCTGGTTCTAAACTACCTCCCCACCAATTTTCAGCCAAATCTGTTTCGCCGTTCTTGAGTTATAAATAGTGTAACTAACACGACTTTCTTTTATATATATAGATAATAACGTTAACTTAATGGCTTCCTGTGGAATAGCCCCTGACCAAAACTAACCATATGTCTAATCAATATCGTCAATCAATAAAGTCAAGTGTCTCTCTCTTTTCGGTCGTGTCTGTCTGTCTTTCCATCTGTTTATGAGAGTGAAGGAAGATAATGGACTTAGGTATGTATTGCGCAAACATTCTGGCTCTGGGTAGCAAGTCCTGTACAATCGGTTGATCAATATATTGAACACTTCAGCCGAAATCGGTCGGGACAACATTACATTTAGCCCAAAATACGCTGTCACTTGTTCGAATCTTATGGTCATTTTAAATATCGTAGGTACCTTAATCAACTATATTTACTTCGACCGTGGATTGAAATACAATTATCCTTAGAAAAAAAATTCTAAGCACTATGAAACCATTGTCGAGCTTGTCGATTTCTTTCGCTTCTTTTTTATGTTAAATGACTATTAAGGTTATTTAGCGAAGTAAATTTATGCCAGTGTAAGCTGATATTGATACTTGAATTTCAAGATCTTTCCGAGGATCCAGTTTAAGCTAGTTTTTAGGCAGCACAATGTGGTCTAAAGCAAGTTATCCACTTGGACAAGTGGTTTGATACACAATGCGCGTTTAAATACGTCCACTTAAGATACGATAAATAGTGAGTGATACATACACTCACTATTTACCGTTACTGCCAAAATTAATACCAAATTTTTACAATAAATCTTATGAAACCAAAGGTTGAAAATCACATCGACCACGCTGTTCCTTCCATTACCCTCCATCGAATCCGTTTTATAAGCTACAGAATTGACATTTGATTACCTACTATACCGTCAGTTATACGAGTCAAGAAAGGTACCACTCACGCTCAGATAAAAATTAATTGACTAAACCATCTATTACTGATTCAATGTAATTAGTTAATATACTTTTTAAACTTTTACGGGAAAGTCTTTAGACATCACATCCACACCTCCAAATCTTAAATTTGCTCTAAAGCTGATTTAACCGACTCTAAATCTTGATTATACAATCGTCAGATCATCTGATAAATAGTTACAAGTCAATAAAGTACCTATAGCTGTTTGAATTTGAAACATCAATAAGTAATTTGTGACGGAATATTATGAAAACATTTGAAAGAAGTTATGTTGTACTTTATTCGAAAGCAATTTCTTATCTAACAATTGAATAATCGGGCCTTAATTACATAGCTATCCAATTGTATATTTTTATATGTTTTTCTATAAAAAATTGCTTTACGCAGCACTAGCGAACTTTAAATATTTTAAAGAAACAGAAAGCCACGCACCGAAAGGGGATATGAAATTTTTCTGTTTCTTTAAAATATTCTTGAACTTACCTTACTTTTAAAAAAGTTACGACAAGTAATACGCACCCTGGCTTCCCAATCGGCTAACATATAAACTTCGAGGTCCTCGCTGAATGCACACTGTTCCTCTACCGGCGGCACATTGTTCCTCTTTCGAGGTCGGCTGTGGACTGCCGCTGCCAGGCTTGCAGTTGGTAGCCTGGCGCGGTAGGCGGAGCCTCCGCTGGGCGGGGCCCTGCTCCGCAAATCAGCACTTCAAGCTTCTTTTCTTGAGGAGTGGAATGGCTAGTAAAGTGGGCAAAACTGGCTAAGCCCACTACAATAAAACCAAACCCTGCTTATCTGTACTACGTGTAGTCGCGGAGATGCTAGCCGACGGGACTACATAAACGAATGTAACTACCTAAGTAAGTTATTTTAACAAGTACATATAGACGTTTAACCTAACAAAGGCGACATTGTTTGCTGGGCATAAACACGTCAAAATACCTAAAACTGTGTGAAGAGACCTCCATACTGAAAGATTTCAAAGTAATCTTGTTTTGGATGCATTGTTAGGGTTCCGAACCTCAAAAGGTAAAAACAGAATAGGTACTTTTTCTATCACTCTGTTCGTCAAACCATTTTTAAAGGAACTTATTATATTTATTATTCTTTATTCTAAATGACGAACCGTCGGCGTAACATCCATCCACCTAGCTGTCAAATATTTTCATTCCTCCATATTTTAAATATAGGTAGATAATAGATATTATAACTGATTATAGAGTTTTATAGCAGTTGGCATATTTTGACTGACTTAAGTTTTTTTTTATATTCAAGATTGACCTCATCTCACTTGATGTTAAGAGGTAATGAGGTCCAAGCTTAAAGGCGACAAGTGCAGCATAATAAATCCCCCCCCCCCCCGGGGAACTCTGGAAACCTTACTCACACGCAGGAACACAACAATGTGATTGTTATTTGGCTGCGGTCTTCTGTTGTAAGGTGGAGGTATTTCACCAGTCGGGCTGCTCCAGTTCAAGCAATAAATCGCTATACCCTACCTCTCATAAATAAGTTCAGTACAGTAGTGTTTCCTAGATGCTTCTGGTGGAAATTGATATGATATTTCTCAGTAGTAGGTATTAAATAAAAAAAGTTATCTACATATAAAGTGGACCCCATTCAAACGCGTGTAGAGCGTCAAGCGACTTGTCCACGTAGGCAATTTACTATAGACCCGATTATGCCTTGAAACCAGTTTAGGTAAGCTGGATAATTAATCTCCAAGCAACACCTACTTGGTAAGCTATAGAATATCTAACACCCGTATTCTAACGTGGTTGATATAAGTAGGTAGTTATTATCATTAGGGATGATGACTTGGTAAGAATTAATATTTATTTTTCTTCTAGTCCTCCAGATAGATTTTCGAAATACAATGAAACAGTTCTTTTGCTTCAACAACTATAAATAAAAATTGATGATGGATGATACAGTGCTTTATCGGTAATCAACGAGTCAACTTACCCTTCAGTAAATTATTGTTTGCATGCCTTCATTTTTTTGTTAATCTAATGTAATGTTTATTCATTGACTCTATTCTCACGCGACATTGCATTGGTAGAATTAGACTTCGTAAAATAAATCAAGGTGCCATTAAACTTAAGAAAATAGTTGGCAAGAAGACAAAATCACATTCTGTGTTGTTGTGTTCCTGCGTGTGAGTAAGGTTTCCAGAGCTCCTGGGGGATGCTACATTAGTAGCATGGGTCAAGCCTTCAAGGTAAGGGCGACAAGTCCAGTAACATATTTATTATGCTGTACTTGTCACCCTTAAGCTAGGACCTCATTACCACTTAACATCAGGTGGGATGAGGTCAATCTTGAAGTGCAATATAAAAAAATAAAAAAAATCTTCTGTACATACAGCGATATTTTTTTATAATGATGAATTTCTAACAATAAGTATCTCATACATCGAAATCCTTCTCACCATTGAGGCTGTAGCAGGAAACATAGAAATATTCTTCCATAGGTATTCACACCTAACCAACTAAGTATGCCTATTATAGATATATGTAGATGGTTTATTTTCAGAGTTTAAGTTTTAAATAAAAGTTAGATTTCTGCAAAAATATTCTATTACCTATTGTAGATATGACACAGACTGTTTTGCCCCGCGAATGGATACAGGGCTTTTCTAAAGGGAAATTTCTCTGACATGATCAGAGATAAGACTAACAAGAAATTTAAGACACAAGTATTACAAAACAGAAAATTACGAAAAACACAACAGACTTTACAATTCTACAAAGCCATTTTAGGATAACCAATCATTAGGACTAAGGATGTTGACTCCGCTAATGGATACGGAAGATATAGGTGATGGTTAGGTGGATACCGTAAGTAGGCCCGCCAGACTATAGGTACTATAAATCATTCACTGGACCCATAGTACCAGTCTTAAAGCGTACGCATAAGACCTAATATCAACTGCAATATTCTAGCTTGTTGACTGAGGCATTAATTACCCACTTACAATGGGAAGTAAGCATTAGATAGAGTCATACAACTAGAGATGACAGAACTCGAGTCGTTTAAGTTAGGACTACACTCGATTTTCAAGACTCGACTCCAATAATCCGGTAATTCTCAAATTATCATATAAATAATTGTTGAACGTGTACCCACAGCGTTAAAATAGTATAATAAATCCACATTAATCTAATGTCATTACAACAATCACGACTTACCTACGACACCAACGAGTCGAGTCGTTTAAAAATGTTTGAGTCGTTTCACCACGACTGAGTAATTAAAAATCTCGAGTCTTTTAATTTGACTCAGTCAATTAATAAAACTTGAGTCATAACTCAAGACTCCAAAAAGGCTCAGGACTCAAGGTTTAAAAAATTGATCGAGTTGTGAGCCGTCATAATGAGTCGAGTTCTTTTTAAAGACCTGTAAGACTCGAGTTCTTTCATCTCTACATACGACCCGCCTAAATCTAAGTAAATAATATCCTATCACGCAAGGATGCTAAGGATAGCACGAACAAAAACGGCATACAAACATGGCTAAGTCATCATCCCGGAGCAGGACATCTGCACTTAGGTGTTTATAAAATGTTGTCCAGCAGCGGGACATCCGGCACATGACCGAAAAAAAAAGGCGTCTGCCACTTCAAAAGTAGGTAATTCTACTACATATCCGTTTTGTATCCATATTATGAGTAGGTATTCATAAATTGAACTATGTACCTATATGCCAATTTCAGGTTTATTTTTTCTGACCCTATTACTAAGACTTTCTCTTTCCGTCCGTCTGTCACCAGGCTGTATCTCAAGAACCCTGAGAGCTACAGAGTTGAAATTTTCAGAGATTATGTAATTCTATTGCCTATAACAAATATCTACTAAAAAGATTATAAAATAATTACAACAAACGTGATTTTTTTGCTGTTTTTTGCTCGATGTTAAATAACAGCAACAGTTAGGTAGACGCTTGAAATATTCGCAGAATATTTAGTTGTATATTTACTTCAACAATAAATAATTGTGTCTAATGTTGAATAGATAATGGTTCTGAAACTTCTTGCGCGAGTCCATCAACTTATTGTACTTACCTACGCAATTTCAATAGTTTCTTTACTCACCGCTGCACGCTGCGGCGCTACTGCAATTTCCATAAAATATACAATTTACTTTAGTTCTGTCTATAATGCTATACCTACCTACTGTTTTTACATGTTAGGGTACTGACGCTAAGATTTCTTGATATTTTAACATTAAAGTTAATATTAGAATACACAGTTTTTATTCGTCAAACTTGTTGACACTTTTTAATATGATAAACATGCTACGTAATAATCAAACATACACAGGTATTTAATTTATCATTCAAAACTAATATGAAAACAGTGCCATCTGCTGACCCTTATTAGATAATTTGTAATAATAGACGGCGAAAATAGGTACCGTTCATGCGATGCGTCACTGTTGCCCTCCTCAGTTGCGAGCAAAATCGAAACCATCCGAAACCTAGAAGTAGAACGCAACGCAACGCACCTCGCCTCCAATCAATATTCTAACTTGTTTGAAGTAGATGTCAGCACTACTGCATTGGATGGTGCTTTGTGCAAATATTTTTAATGATAAAGTATTTTTGTACCTCGCGAAAAAACATATTACTTACGCCCCTTTTTACAAATAATACAATAAGTTGTTTTCTGTGTCTTACCTAATTTTTAGTGACATTTTCGATATTACTACTAATAATAGTTGCTGATTTGGATGGACAGGTTACGCCAGCCATCGACCTTAGCAAGCTAAAGCGTCGTTCCAAAATGGAGCAAGCAACACCGCCATCTTGCGACTAATCACAACTACAGATTTTCATTGAAATTTGATGCAGTTATTTGTGTCTTGTTGAGAGCAAGAATAAAATAATAGAGGTTGTACTTACAACGGTAAGTTTATGAAAATAAACACTATGTGTGTGGCGGAAAATTCAACAATTTTACCCGTGCTCGAAACGAAAAGAAACTATTCACGACTGGTAACGACTAGTAACATTTTTGTCATGAGTGTTTTACGGTTATCGTGCATCGATCGTTTACAGTTCAGTCCGAATACATTTAACTGCAAAATGCTGTGTAAATACATTAAATACGTATTGTTTCAGGACGAGAAATGTGTCGGAAATAAAGTGTGGTTATTGTGACCTAAGCCGCAATTACAATGTCTGACGTGAAGCAAGTGAAAGTTGATAACTGGGGGATTTATTTCCTTCAGAGGTTGAAGCATTTCTTCAACCGCACGGACTACTGCGACCTCACGCTGCAGTTCCAAGACAATGCCCAGCTCAAGGTGCACAGACTGGTGCTAAACGCCTGCACGGAGTACTTCGAGCTGCTTGAGCGAACCTGTGAGATGTACGAGGACTGTTTGGTGATGCCGGAGGATCTGCAAGCGGATGTCGTCGTCCCTATTGTTAATTTCATGTACACAGGTCAGTTGGAATTCAGGATGGAGGCATTAGAAAGGTTATATCAAACATCGCAAGTAATGAACATGCCAGTGCTTAGTAAACTACTGGAAGCTCACAGAGTAAACCATAGTAAAGGTTCCCTTCGGAGATTTCCTAAAAAAGATGCATCTAAATTTACTAAATTTTCAACATCAACTCCATCAAGCTCTGGGAAGAGATCTTTTTCTAAAGCATTCGAAATGAGCAGCAATGCTTTTAACAACAAAAATGGTGATCAAAGACGAATTCATACTGTTAAAGCTGCTGAAAATAAAATTCCCAAAACAAATAAAAATGAAATAACAATTTACAGAGATAAAAAACTATATTTGCCTACAAATAAACAAAATTCAAAATCAAATGAACGAGTACCATCCCCAATTCCGTTGGATTCATCATTGTATAATAAAAATCTAGTATTGGGAGAGCCGCGACCTACAAGATATGAATTACCAGAAGAATTGGACACAGATAATGTGTTTGATAACTCATTTACTAACATTTCCTATGCTTCCAAACCATTGATGGTACATCCAGACACAACCAAACAATATTCAGCAAAAAAATCAAATGCATTTCTTGAACCTACAAGCAGCAAAAAGTCATTGAGAAATACAGTTGACATTGTTGAGTGCAAAAAAGTCTCCAACAATGAAAGCATTTTTGAAGATGATCTTAGTCAAACTGCTCCCGATGATGATTTATTTCAATCAGCATTTTTAAGTATGAAAGATACATCTCCTAAAGATCCTGGTCAACTTTTTGACCAGATTCTTGACAATAATGATGGTCCTAAAGTTACAATAGAATCTAAAGATAAACAAGCAAGCAACCTAGATCATGCCAAAATTATCAGTGAAGTTCTTAAAAGATATCCACATTTAGTGAACACTAATAAAAATATCAAACTTAAAATTCTTAATACACCACCGAAAGGAAAAAAGGTTCGTCCACCGAGTGTCCATGTGGAAGAAGTGAAAGAAGTTAAATCTGAAGATACTTATACATATGAAACAGATGTGTTGGACTCTAAAGAGGCTGCTAAATTAATCTCGCTTGGAGCAGAAAATATAAAAGGACCCTGGATTTGTCTTATATGTGGTACTCCAGGAAGAGCATTAAACTTTACCTCATATTATAATTTCCGTCGTCATCTGGTAGAAGTTCATAAAGAGAAACAAGTGTTAACCATTTGTGAATACTGTGGTCTAAAATCTTTCAAAAGAAAATATCTGTTACATCACTTATATACAAAGCATGGAGTGCCCCCACCACCCGCATATCACTTCCCTAAATGTCCCTCATGTGATTACATAGCTCTTACTGAAGGTTTTCTTGTTAAACATAAACTTACACATTGTGACACTAAAATAACAGCACGTTGTTTTGGCTGTTCTCAAGGTTTTACTTCCACCAATCAGTTGCTATTACACGTTCAAAAGTCTGGACATAAACAACAAATTCTTGAATCTGATAAAAAACCAAGCATTCAATGCACTTATTGTATGAAAGTATTTCTACGAGACAATAATTTCTATTGCCACCTAAAAACTTCTCATAAATACCAAGCAACAAGAGATGGTCTCATTGACGAATCTGATGATGAGAAACAAGTTGATGAAAAACCAAGATTAAATGACTTGAAGCCTAACATAAAACATGAGCAAACAGGTTTCGAACACGAAATAGTGGAAGAGGTTCCAATTCAATTCGAACTTCCAAAACAGCATGAAACAAATATACAAATTAGTAAAAAGTCGCGCATATCTATAAACACAAACCAGAAGATTCTGAATACTGGTTATAGCACTAAACCCATAAAACAAAGTCAAAAAGTAAACTCAGTTTCAAATTTGAATACTGAATTCATTCAGGAAGTTAGTTGTCCTTCCCAGGGTAGTGAGGAAAATATTGTTGTCATAAATGATGTTGAATATATTATGAAAAATAATCAACTTTTGCCTAGAAAAACTAAATCTACAAATGATGAATACATTATTTCGGACTATATACCTGATGATGATGCCAGCAGCCAAAGGTTACAAAACTTAGATAATGTAACACCTACAACATCCATGGATATCACTAATAGTATGCAATCAAACGAGATTGTACAACAACCTAAAATGATAATAAAGAAATCTGCAAGCTTAAATCAACCAATTCAAATAGTAGTTTCGAATGAAGAAGAATATAAAGCACTAATGGCTTCTAACCATTCTATTATATTCGATGATGGGGATCCTAATAAAACGCTAACAGTCTTAACGGCTCCCCAAAACACTTCTATAGATACCACAGGAATCGATTTAGATAATACTCAGTCAAATGACATGATGATCATTCAAGAAAACTATCCGTTAAATGTATCTGAAGCTGTTCCTGGCGACAATTCCAAATATGTTGTTGTGTATAGTCATGCAATGGATCATGATGATCCTAATAAACAATTCCAAATTATAACGTCGCAAGACATTGGAGCTCAATATGTTCAAAATTCTGCAGTCCTTACACAAAATTTCAATACCATCACCACATCCACTTCAGTCACTAACGTTATTGGTACACCAATACAACAAACATGGCCTCAAAGTGATGAACATAATGTTAATCAAACTGCTATTCTAGTCACGCCGGAAGCGGAGCTCCAGACTATAACAGAAGAACAAACCAATGTGAAAGAAATGGAAAATCATTTAGAAGGGCTCCCTGAAGCAGAAATCCTACGCATTCCATCTAAATCGGCATTAGTTCACCTAGAACAATGCAATGTAGACCAATCAAATACAGTTACATTGGAAACAATTGCAAATATTAATCCAGAACATATGGTAGTTGAAGACAATCAGTCAAGTAATGTAAACGAGTCTATGGATATAGAAATCACACCAGTAGCCGTGGCGAATAACGAAGACACTGTATTGGAAAACACCACTCAAATGAATGATGTTACTGAAATAGGAGCTGAATATCCAGTTGAAATGACCATTGAAAATATAACTGAAGAGCCATCTCAAGTGTGTTTATCAGAGCAAGAACAGCACCAAAATATGACTGTTTCAGAACAAACTCAAGGATCTTTAATAGTTTCAGAACAACATGATACATGTCAAACAATTACGGAACAATGTGAGGTGCCAATACAAGATGAACAAAGTGGTAAAAATATTGAAGATTCAAATTGTGTAGATGAAAATGTAAATACCGAAAACCTTGAACAAGATCCTACTGCTACTAACGTTATTGAAGAAATTCCTCAGGTACAAGAAGAATCAGGTGATGTAATTGAAGAAGTCCAACAGCAAATAGATAACGCAAAACAACCATTTGTAGAAACAGCTCATGAAATTCGAAATCTTACTTCCGAATGGTCGGAAGATGAGTATGACAATATTTTAGAAGATCCAGGTACTTGTGAAAATACTGTTATTTCTCAGAATAAAAACCCAATCACTGAAGAGCCAGTTGAATTAGAAGAATCCATCGAAAACATTCAACAAGAAGTGCAAAGGCAAATAAATTATGTAGATTTGGATGTAACAACAGAAGTTGAAAGATTGCAAAATGATACATCTAATGATCAGGAACAAAAACCACTTCACCCAAATACTGCTGTAGTTAATATTGAAGAGACACAAGAAAAAATATCATCTCTTTTGAATGACTGGGAAGATAACGATTCTCAAGAAGACAACACTTCAATAAATGAAAATGGTGATGATAACCCGGCCAAAATTGAGAATCTAGCATCTAACGAAAACGATTCAAGTGGGGCCATCAATATTGATCAGGTTGATAAAATACAGGCTCCTAAAGATGAAACAAAAAAAGATGATAATATTAAGAGTTTAGTAAGCGATTGGGACGATGACGAAGATGAAAATAAAGAATAAAAAATAGTAAGGGACCATTTCAACCTCATAAAGTCATGTTTAAAATACTAACATTATTTAATGTTAGTTTTATGTACAATCATGTGTAAAGCAGGCATTTGGCACAAGTTATACCTCCTCCACCGCTGCACTTGATGTTATTCCACAAAGAATAAATCTGAAAATGTTATGTACTATTGGCTAATTTTATATGGTGTATCTAGTTTAAGGTAACTTTAGAATATGTAATATAATATGTAACATTATGACATAATTTAGTAAGCATTAATTATGGTCGTAAGTAATGAAGTTATAACATATTTTATCATTGTACCACTGTGTGGTACTAACTGGTTAATCAGGTATAGACATATATTAATTAAGTAAACAATTAACATTTCGTTATTGTTTTTAACTTTCATTTTGTCATGACAGTTATTATTTGCATTAAGTCAAACAAGTAAAGATGTTGCCTTTATCCAATAACAAGAATGTTTATAGAACAGTTGTTTTATTTGCAGTTTTTGTGATTTATAGACATGTTACAACGATTATGAAATTGTAATAGGAAATATATGAATAGTCTGTAAATTAAATAAATTGCTACATAATGTCATGAGGTTTGTTTTATTTATTTTTTTCTAAAATTAGATTTACTCAAAACATTTGTTTAACCGTGGCACTATGACACAGTATAAAATTAAACTAGCTGTGCCGGCGACTTCGTCTGCAGTATCATTTTTTAATTTTTAGGCTTGTTACTGTACGGCCTACAGCGCGTCATAGTAAACACTTGCTATTCGATATTAGCTCTTATGCGCACGACGTAATGGCGGTACAAAGTCCAAAGAGTGTAGTCTGACGTGCTCACAAAACAAGTCTAAATACCTTTATAAGCTAATTGTTGTATTGCGCTGCAAACAGCTTTAGTATAAGGTATAAAGAACGGCGCACCCAACGGTCACGCTACACACGGTACACACTTCGTCTGCACCATGCAACGCCACGCTCCTTTTACACACGGTCCCCCTTGCGACACGCCGCGTCGCCTCGACTCCGTAAATCCGTAAAAACCTTACATATTTTTTCATGCGTGTTTGAATCAATTCGAAAGCCATAAAATATTCATCCTTCTAACTTCAAGAATGACGAAATTTCATACAGACGACATAAGGGTAAACATACCTAACAAGCAGCCAAAAATATTAACAAAACTTCCATACAAACTTTCACCCGTCCCTTGCAACTCTCTTCTTAGGTAAAAGAAGTAGTATGTCCTTTCTCAGGTTCACGACTATCTGTTTACCAAATTTCTTTTAAATCGGTTCAGTAGTTTTGCGTGAAAGCAAGACAAGGCAGACAGAGTTAATTTCGAATTTATATACATAATAGTAAGCATAACCACCCAGAAACGAGCAGACGTATTTTTTTCCTGGATGGGGATCGAACCCAGGACCTATGAGCGCTAACCTTCGTTTCACCAGGTAGTCAAAGTAAGATGAATTTTGAAAGCTCTAAAATACCTATCAAGTACCTATTTATATTTTCTTGTCTGCATTAGTCTGCAGGTATGTCTAATACGTACCAAATATTTTTGAAAATTTGTTTTAATACCTGGTAATTATTTAGGTTTGTTACTGTTAACTTTATAAATTTGAGTTCAATAGGGCAAAATGTCAATGTGATGCAATTATTTTTTAAATGTACAAGTATTAATTATGTTAGCTTCGTTTTAAGATTATGGTTGACACAACAAGTAAATCTTGTGGTGTTGTTGCTTTTTTGGTGCGCCACTGCTGTTGTTCAGGGATTGTTTCCTATTTTTCATAAAGAGTTATGAGTTCTCCAGATAATGAAAGGACGCCGACGCAGTTGTCTGTCACTCTATTGAATGTCCCAAAAATTCCTAACAGTGGGCGCGGGCGCACACCCCCTGAGACATGCGTAGCGGGTGGCAGGTTTGACTGAGTAATTGGAACGTCAAGAAACAACTCTTTTTAAATTGTGTATGCAATCCCAGTATAGAGAAGAAGAGAGTTTAGCCCTCTAGATCTGTTAAAAGTTAAAAGATTCGTCATTACATTACTGACAATCTTCTTAGCTCTTATATTTTTTTTTGCGACATTTACTACTATTGAGCTTAATTCCAATTGGACGTTTTTTGAATCAAAAGCTGGGCTCTGGGAGATTTATATAAAGCGGAAGAGATCTCTGTAACACTCAAATCCTTAAATATTAAGCAAAATCAATATTTTTAAGAAGGAAAACAAGAATGTGTTTTATAAAAATAACAGTTTACTGTTCTTAATGATTTTTCTGCAGATAAATGAAGTACAGTGATTGCTGTTAGCATAACATACAAATTCGTTTACATATTAAGATACCATTAAAATATAAAATTAGGTGCTCCTACATTGAATATCTTAATAATACATCATCATGTAGTGAAGGCTCGCACTCTATCATCAATATTATGATCTATAACAATAGCCAATAAGTCTAGAAGTGGAAAACATTACCCTTCCTGTACAAAACAATTTTAGGTACTTAAATGCAGCTTAAAATAAATTTTAACCTTTATCAGGAAAGATACTAGGAATGAAAATTTTATTTAAAACTAAGTGAATTGTTCACCCTATAAAAAAATACCTAGTAAAGCAAAAGGATATATTATTATGATTTAAATTTTTATGTATGTAGTTAATGGTTATACAATTTGTCTGCTTTAGTTAGGTAATTAAATATTATTAATTCAGAAGTAACTAAATACATATGTAGCAAATTTTTTTTTATTTGTATTGTACTGATGCGGGGTAACATAATATAAAGATTCCAATTTAAAATTCGAGATGTTTTCAAGAGAAATAAAAACTATTTCCCAAAACCACTGTCATTATGTTAGTCTAATATAACATGTGTTATGACATAGAAATTGTACTGTAACCAATAACCATGTAACAAACGGAATATAACCAGTTGGTTATAACATCCATCACATTCAGTTCCTAACTATTTTGATGTTTACGATACAAATGATGATTTCATTGAAAGTTGGACAAACAAGGCAGGTAATAACAACATTGGAATAAATAGAAATCTATTAATTACAGCTATTACTTATCATGCAATTGCCATTATGTGCACAATATTGAAGCACATAAGCATATATCACAATCATAAATTCCTAGTGGCAATATTGAAACAGTAGTATTCAGATTAATAAACCATTTTTTTACAAAGAAAATATATCTTGTTGTGCAAAATCCTTAAAAACAAAGTTTACAAAAACATAAATTAAGAAAATGTATGGTTAAGGTAAACACTTGCAGTTCAAATTAGTTCTTAATTGCCCAGCATAAGGACAGTACAAAGTCCAAAATGTAGTAGTCTGACATGCTTTTGTCTGTACACCACACACACACAAATAAATTTTATACATGCCACTTTGTACTGCAACAAGGAACTAGACTATGTCTAGCAAATACTACTATGGTCACGTCTTTTAAATTGTATTAGATAATCATGAAATTTACAAAGATTAAACAGTACGCTAACTAAGCCAAGTGATACAAGGATAATACAGTTGTAAGACAAACTAAAGTTAAATTGATGTATGCATAAAATGTCATTTACATTTTTTTTAAATTAGAGCTCTTTCTTTGTATCTGTCAACATTAAATTAGTTTGAACCATAAAAAAATACAAGAAAAATAATCTTTACAGAGAAATATCCATTCTTAGTTACCACTTAACTCAAGCATGTTTATATCAATCAAATTATATTATTTGCCTCTAATGGAATACATATTTACAAAATAAATTACATTATTTACAAATAAAATACAGCATATAACTTCTAGTCATTGGATATGGAAACTAGGACATATTTCACCATGTATGCAAGAAATGCAAATCCTACAAGCACAAACAAATTAGTCAAAATGTAATACATATGGGACTGGTGTTCGGAGGTCACTTCACTCTCACTGAGCGGGCTTGTATTGTCGGCCTGCAGCATCGCTTCCTGGCGCTCTTTCAGCTGTTGCTCAATTTCCTCCACATATTCAGGAAACAATTCGCAAAACATCTTGTTCTTCAAATTAATCTCTAAGGATTCGAGCGCCAAACAACGCTTCTGGTACTCCGAAGTCTCGATAGAACCCAACGTAGGTGTCTTCTCCAGCATGAAGCTAAGTAGACCAGTAAGGATTGTCGATATCGACCAAGCCGGATTCCACGTATCCGGGTGGAAGTCCGTAATGCTAAGGCACAGTCTCGTATTTGTCTTGAACCTGCCATTCGGTGTGATCATATAAATCGAAGGCGGTTTGAACGGGAACTCTCGGGGGAATATAATTTTGCCATGGTAGTAGCCGCCCTCATACGGACTCTTCTCTGGACCTTTTACCACGTAATGCCATTCGAGGATGTTAGAAGGCACGGGTTCGGCGGTAACATATGGCACAGGATCATTTTTGAGCCTTAGATAGTCTTGCTTTAGCCTGCTGGTTGCTCCCGTCACTTTAGTTTTAGCCATTGTTTAGCATGTACTAAAAAAAAATCATGAAATACTTCAACAATATCCGGTAACGTGCGAATAAATATAACGTACTATAACATTAAATAATTACAGGAAGTTTCAGCTAGGCTACAATTAATAATTTTTCGGTATAAGTACGCCATAAAATGAATAAATAATACGTCAAGTGACATGACAAGCCAATCAAAATCTCAGAAACGTCAATAATGACGTAAGTCTTGTCATCTGCACAACGTATGCGTTCTCTAAAACCGAAACTTACAAAGACATTCTAGATAAAATTAGTTGTTGCATGCCCTGTGATCACACTGTTACCAGAGCGGTAACCAGCTCATACATTATACGCCATATATATTTAGCTTCCTTATTCTAAGGTCAACTGTCCGTGTTGTGTCCAGTGTCTTCGTAACACACAGTGTGATATGCTGTCTACAAGGATGAAGCCTCAGTTCGCATTAATAGTAACGAGAAAAATAAAGAGGACCAACCTACGGTACTTTATTGTCTGCGAAGTTATCATACTACATGTACGGAATAGCACGGGAGCTTTGAAAAGCGAGGTATGTACTTGCAAACTTTTGACCTTTTGACCTTAAATACTTTACGTGACACGTGATTTTGAGATTCAGACAACATTAATAACGCTTTAAAATAGTAAATAAAGACGTAAGTCTATTTTCTTCCATTCCGTGGTAGACCCCCTACGTTGACTAGATTACAAAATAAATGTTTTATTATTTTCTATTCGGCAACCTTCACACGATTCTGATAGGAATCCAATTTTTTTACCTGATTGTATGGAAAGGTTAATAATTATATCCCTCAATTAACTGAATAAGGTTAAACGACAAAAAAATTGTTTAAATAAATACAATTTATTTTATTACATTTTCCTTTTGCCTATTCTTCGTACAAAACAAGATGACTTGGTAACATACTTTATGGTACATAACAATTTAACAACAGACAATTAAACCAAATTTATCACAGCATGATTTTTTCAATACTTTAAAATCGTAATAAACTAAGGAATCACACATTGTTAGCCAATTTATTATTCTAGGGCCTACTCAATTTTTTTAAGTAATAGATTCATCATCTTACTTTAAAAAAATGACTAGGCTGACTGTAGCGCATTAAGTTTATTTTCTTAAAAACCTGGTCCTGACATTAACAACATAAAAAAAAAAATAATCGAATTTGGTGCAGTCCTTCAATAGTTAAGCTCTTTCATAATATTTCCTTAATTGTTTCTATTAGTTTTTCAGATAGTGGTAATCTTTGGATTTTTTTTATATTTATTAGTTATAGTTCTGCAATCATGCCCGTATATTGCATCATGCTTGCACTTCAAGTACAATGAATAAATTAAATATATTAAAAACTATCTAAAAATACGTATTGAGCATGGCGTTATGCGAGTTGATCTCATCTCCGAGGTTACGTATCACTTTACCGAATTATTTTTGACCGATGCTACGCTTGACCGACCAGCATTTCGCTGAATGGGGGTTATCGCGTTTGAAAAATCCGCCAGTTGGCAATACGTACAGTCAGCGTCATATAGTTCGTGATATTCAGGATACTCTTATAAATAGACGCAACCAAAAAGTCTATAATATCGGTACAAACAAAGTTTTCTTATTGTTGTCAACAGTTTTGTCGCTCAAAAGGTCGACACCCTCAAAATGTCATATAAATCGGCTCAGTCAAACTGCCATAAATATGGTTACAGTCTTCCCGCCAATGGTATCCAAACATTCTAAGTGTTCAAAAATATGAAACACATTAGAAAATAAACCTTACTGCTATACTTTTTAAATATTATTTTCCTCATCAATTAGTTTCAAAAAATGTAAACACAAAGTGAAAGCGATAGAAACTACTGCTGTCCTTTTCATTTTAAGCCCGTCTTCATAGACTTCTCTTTTGTTTTGTATAGAATTTCAGAATTTCTTGCATAGCCATTTACGATATCTGTGAGCACGGCAGTGGGGAGGACCAAGTCAAGCTAAAAAAAGCTGGCACGACCGTACCATCCTTTTCAGGCCATTTTCGATCCCCTATAGCTTCCTTGTAGACAAAACTAGAAACTTGAATTTTCAGTACGGACGATATGTCTCAAGGTATGTTAAATAGTAAGCTAAATAGATGTTAACCTCAATGATAATGAATATGAGTTATTAGGTATATTTGGTATTTAATTTTACTTGTGTACCTAACTGAAATGAACACATTCCGTATTAACGATAAACTGAGCAGTTCTGATAAAGCTACTTTCGAACGTAACAAAAGACGTAAAAAATCCAAATAAAATAAAATAAAATAAATAAATGCGCCAGACAATCACACCAATCACCTGGTCTCAAACTAAGGTTTTCCCTTGTAATATGAGTACCAGACGACGGATACTAACTGGGGGCATCATCCCAGCACACCCAGACCCAAATCAATTTAGAAAAGTTCGTTTTCCAAATTGACCCGACCGGGAATCGAACCCGGGACCTTTCGCGCTTTGACCGGCTACCTTAGCCACTGCGCCATCGAGGTCGTCAAAATCGCATAATATAAACCTATTTTGGCTATATTTATCTAATGTGTTTCATATTTTTGAACACTTAGAACGTTTGGATACGTTTGGCGGGAAAACTGTAACCATATTTATGGCAGTTTGACTGAGCCGATTTATATGACATTTTAGGTGTGTCGACCTTTTGAGCGACAAAACTGTTGACAACAATAAGAAAACTTTGTGTGTACCGATATTATCGACTTTTTAGTTGCGTCTATTTATTAGAGTACCCTGCGTATCACGAACTAGGTATATGACGCTGACTGTACGCAAGGTTTATCTATTACGTCGTTATTTTCGGCATAACATTGACAGATATGTCACCATGACATCTAAACAACCAATCACGTAGCTGTGGTACCTCACGCCAACTTATTGCCATCTGGCGGATTTTTTTGGGCACCGTATCGCTCGCTGTAGAACTTTCTTTGATTCGGCGAATCGTTTTTCGGTCAAGCGTAGAGTCAGTCAAACAAATTCGGTAAAACCAAGTGATGGTTGCCTATCTTTTCGGTTTGTCGATTCCTATCTGTATGTATGTAGAGTATGTTTGGTCGGTGGTCAGGTGGCGCAGTTGAGCAGCATGGAGCGGATCTCGTGGTTGAGATGATGCAGCGCGGCCTCGTCGGGGCTGTCCTGGCGCACGAGCTGGTCGCGCGCCTCTATCAGCGAGCTGATCTTGTCGTTTAGGCTGTTCTTGGGCCCGCTGCTGAATGAATAATACATCGAGCTGTTATTAGTAAAGAGTCCACACTCCCTAGACGAATGATTATGATATCTGACGTTAGAACAGATGAATTACGTCATACGACTATGTTTAATATGCAAGCAAGTGTTTACCTTAATTTGTTGTATTGTAATATTCGGACATTTGTAAATATGTATATTTTATTAAGTGCCTGTTTAATTTTTGTCATTTTCACATCGTGAATGTTCACACTATTCATATCTAATTGTAGAGTTACCGATGCCTTTTAAAAGAGGATTTTAAGTTACATTGGCCACCAATAAGCATTATAGTGCCGAAGCCGAAAATATAAAGGTAGATAAACAATACTAACTTTTTATCCTCAAACATATCCATCCCTTCGGGTACAGAAGCACCTGAAAAAAAAGGTTTACTTTTTATATTTATTTAAAATATAGATAAGTATTTCATTTATCGTCCCGCCTTGATCTCAAGATCCGGCCATAAACATGAAAATCACTTACTGATGATAGACTGTGCGTCGAGCGCAGGCGTATTGGCGAGTATATCCACGTAGAAGTCGTCCTTTAGTTTGTTGATGTTTACGCTCTGGCAGGCAGAACCCTCCTCTTGGTCCTCTATTGTGTCCAAACTGCAATTAATAAATTTAGTTATAAGCAAACAAAATGCTAAAACTAGGTGTTCCGGCACTTTGTCTTGCTTAAGAAAAGTTTCATATTTTGTAATCATGAAGTGCAGCTCGACCCTACTGCTCCTCGCAGACGGCTCCGACTCACCCCAGGTCGCCGAGCTGCCGCCGCTCTCGCTGCAGCTGCGCCAGCACGCGGCGGCGCGCCTGCAGCTTGCTGAGGTGCAGCTCGACCCTACTGCTCCTCGCAGACGGCTCCGACTCACCCCAGGTCGCCGAGCTGCCGCCGCTCTCGCTGCAGCTGCGCCAGCACGCGGCGGCGCGCCTGCAGCTTGCTGAGGTGCAGCTCGACCCTACTGCTCCTCGCAGACGGCTCCGACTCACCCCAGGTCGCCGAGCTGCCGCCGCTCTCGCTGCAGCTGCGCCAGCACGCGGCGGCGCGCCTGCAGCTTGCTGAGGTGCAGCTCGACCCTACTGCTCCTCGCAGACGGCTCCGACTCACCCCAGGTCGCCGAGCTGCCGCCGCTCTCGCTGCAGCTGCGCCAGCACGCGGCGGCGCGCCTGCAGCTTGCTGAGGTGCAGCTCGACCCTACTGCTCCTCGCAGACGGCTCCGACTCACCCCAGGTCGCCGAGCTGCCGCCGCTCTCGCTGCAGCTGCGCCAGCACGCGGCGGCGCGCCTGCAGCTTGCTGAGGTGCAGCTCGACCCTACTGCTCCTCGCAGACGGCTCCGACTCACCCCAGGTCGCCGAGCTGCCGCCGCTCTCGCTGCAGCTGCGCCAGCACGCGGCGGCGCGCCTGCAGCTTGCTGAGGTGCAGCTCGACCCTACTGCTCCTCGCAGACGGCTCCGACTCACCCCAGGTCGCCGAGCTGCCGCCGCTCTCGCTGCAGCTGCGCCAGCACGCGGCGGCGCGCCTGCAGCTTGCTGAGGTGCAGCTCGACCCTACTGCTCCTCGCAGACGGCTCCGACTCACCCCAGGTCGCCGAGCTGCCGCCGCTCTCGCTGCAGCTGCGCCAGCACGCGGCGGCGCGCCTGCAGCTTGCTGAGGTGCAGCTCGACCCTACTGCTCCTCGCAGACGGCTCCGACTCACCCCAGGTCGCCGAGCTGCCGCCGCTCTCGCTGCAGCTGCGCCAGCACGCGGCGGCGCGCCTGCAGCTTGCTGAGGTGCAGCTCGACCCTACTGCTCCTCGCAGACGGCTCCGACTCACCCCAGGTCGCCGAGCTGCCGCCGCTCTCGCTGCAGCTGCGCCAGCACGCGGCGGCGCGCCTGCAGCTTGCTGAGGTGCAGCTCGACCCTACTGCTCCTCGCAGACGGCTCCGACTCACCCCAGGTCGCCGAGCTGCCGCCGCTCTCGCTGCAGCTGCGCCAGCACGCGGCGGCGCGCCTGCAGCTTGCTGAGGTGCAGCTCGCGTACGGCGCGACCCCACTGCTCCTTGAAGAATGCCTTCGACTGCACAGCGCTGTCGAGCTTCTCTTCCAAGCAGCGCTGCGGGAGAATAGACAACGCGTACTTGCAATCTGAGGGGCTTCAATAATGGTCGATACTCTTACACGCAAAAACTACTGAATGGATTTGATGAAATTTGTTGATGATGGAGATTGGTGAAATGAAATACTATCATAGCATGAAAACAATTCTATCATAGAATTATTTTCAAATATCATAAGCTACTATACCTACTAAAATAACATATATTTTATACCGAAATAACGTGAAAGAAGTCGCAAGCAATAATACATGTACTGGAATTTCAAAATGAATTTCCGACGTGTTATCGGCATCCCGACTAAGAAATAAAGTCATAATTTAGTTAATTAGAAAAAACGAAGCTTACCAATTCTTGTATGAGGCTGGCAGTTTGGTCTTTGGTCAAGCCAGAATATCGATTATCAGCATCTTTTTTAGCATTCTTCAGGTTATTCTGTAAATAAATGCACTGTTTTTACAACTACATGCTTTGTTACTATCTTAATTCAAAAGCTTTTAAATCTATAATTAATACATTCTGTAAAATTACTTGTATAACCCTTTATAAATGTACGACATGGCATTACCAAAATCCACCAAAAACGTTGACATTACTATCATTAAAAAAAGAACGGCAAATACAATACAACCCCAAAAAATATGGCAATTTTATGAAATTTGTTGTCTATTGCCACTCAATACAGCATAATTTTTTTTTTCCTTTTCTATACATATTAAATCCTTTGCCATAAAGGAATGTCCAATCAACATACTACCCTCTACCAATGATTGTAGAGACCTGATAAGAAATGATTTTTTGAAATTCTATCCCTAAGGAGGTGAAAAACGAATAAAGTTTGGATAACAGGATTTCTTGGCCAAATCTATTTCAAATTTTGATAACTTTTTTTTAAATAATTGATGGGACACCTGCTTCTTATGTATAGAAAATAATAAATTGAAAATAATAAGACTTGCCTACATTAACATTCCAACTAATATGAATACTGTAGTTATTATTAGTCATGTGCCGGGTCGTTAAATACGGATACGGATCTGAATACGGATATTTGGGGTCAAGATCCGCAGATACGAATACGGATCTTAACTTTCTTGCACAATCGGTGTCGGTGCAAACGACCTCGATTTGAGACTTGTATTTGCCGACTTGCATTGAGTAGCGGGTCTTTCTTTTGTTTGGTTTTAGTTAAATGTGACACTGGGCAGCATAGATAACTATGGCAAAATTTGCAATAAAAAGGAGCCAAATTTAAATAATTGGCGTCGCTAGTGCGCCAAACCCTTCGCTTTAAAGAATTTAACCTATAAATTAAAAATTAATAAGGTTAATAGATTCGTAAAGGGATCCGCCATACAGTAACGGTATGGACACGTAAACGGATCTTTTTTCTGCCTCGGATATCCGCATATACGGTAACGAATATAAGGCACATCACTAGTTATTATTACCGTGACAAATCTACAAATGTACAGTCACCTGCACTAATATGTATACAAGCTCGTTCTAAAGCGAACCTTATGTAAACGTCATAAGAGCTCAAGTGTGTACATCTCATTGCTCGTGACTATTTACCTTGAGCACTTCCACCTGTTTTTCAAGGTGTTGCACTTTCGCCTCCAGCTCCTCGACCCTCATGTCCTTTAGCTTGATCTGGTGGTTCATGTCGTCTTCCATCTTTTGCGACGCCTCCCTCAGCTCTTGGTACTTCGCCGTGTAGTGCGCCTCCAGGGCCTTCTTAGCTTCTAGTAACTGAAATCATTGAAGTTCCAGTTCAGATATGCTCCCACTAGGTGAACGCTTAGACGCTTACATTTAGCAATCAACTAAATTGGGAACAATAGCTTAATATGTCTCTTTTATAAAGTAAATAAAACTTGACTCAGATACATTACGTTCCCCCCCGCTGGGTTCCGCATCTTGTCGCGATGGGGGGTGGGGGCTCAGTAACCCTGTCCTCCAATACCGCACAGGGTGAAGCCAAAAGGAGCACAGGATCCCGAGCGGAGAGCAAGTGGCTCTCTAAGTCCGCAAGGGCAAAGGTGGATCACAGAGGAAGAGGATGACCTCGGTGTTTCGTTGCCTCCGCAACCCGGCAGTGACGCGCCGCCGCGCGGGGCGCGAATCGCGTCGTGGTGGGGTCGCGGAGGAAGAGGAGGATACGGTATTACGTTTACCGGTCTCCTTATCCTCCGCGGCCGGTGGATCTCGGGACTCCATCTGGCTCTCGGAGGGAGAGCTGGATTGAGAGTTTCGGGTGTCTACTAGCTACTAATAAATTCACAGACCCATGCAGCTGTAACCATGGTGCTGATCCCTCTGATCAGCACCTGGTAGATGACAGTATTCAGCTTTTGTCTGACTCCATTAGTGAAATCCCAAAGTGTATTGAATCATCATCTAGTACAAAGAATAATGTCTTATTGATCTCAGACCAGGTAGGAGTTGGCTATGGACCTCTTTTAAATAATATATTACATTATAGTGTTACTAACATATGTATGCCAGATGCTTCACTTACTATTATGTGTCAGAAAGTGGCAAGCTATAATCATGATGAAAATTCAGTGGTAATTTTAATGCAGGGTAATGGTCTGAATACAAGTAAAAAATATATTTTAAAAAGTTTTTCTTTAGTTAAAGATCTAAATGTAAAAAAAAACATTTTGTGTGCCTTCCCATTTTCAAAGTTGTACAGTACTGAACAAAATAACTATATTCATGTATTGAATACATTGCTTTATAATTTGACATGTAGTCATAGTGACCACTTTGTGTTTTTTGACACAAATAAATTTATTAATAAAAATTTAATGTTGACTGGCAAAGCTTTTTATTTGCCTTATAAAATTAAATTTAAATTGGCTACTTTGTTAGCTTATAATATGAACATACTATTTAGTAAGACTTTGGAACATGTTCCAAATAATTTAAATTTAAACTTCAGACAATAGGAATAACTCTAGCAATAACACGACAAAAGGAAATCCCATTCATTTTAACATTGTACATCAAAATATACAGGTTGTTTCCGGAAAGGAGTTAGAACTGGAACTTTTTTTAAATTAACAAAATGTTCATGTATTATGTCTTACTGAACATTGGTTGAGAAAGTACGAATTATTGCTTAGTATCGATAATTTTAAAGTTATTAGTGCTTTTACAAGACGTTCTGCCATTAGAGGTGGATCTCCGATTTTGGTTAAAAATAACATTCAATTTAAGGAACGTAAAGATATAGTCAGGCTCTCAGTCGAACGAACTATTGAACTTTCATGTGCAGAGCTCGAGCAGTATGTTGTTATGTGCGTATATAGACCACCGTCTGCTAGCTATGCCTTATCTGAGAAAATCATGGAAGACGCCCTTAGAAAAGTGTGCAGTTCAGATAAAAAAGTAGTAGTGTGTGGAGATTTTAATGTAAACATACTAGATAAGTCTCAAACTAGTATTCAATTTCTGAATCTTTTTAAATCATATAACCTTTCATCATCTTTATAATGAACCCACACGAGTGACTGCCACTTCGACTACTTGTCTTGATAATATTTTATGTAATTGTATAAATTTAAGACATATGTTAAAAGTTGTCTCTTGAAAAAAGGCTATTACAAAGTAGAAGAGTATATTAATGATAAGAACGCGTGGATCACTAACTAGTCTGCTCGCCTGTACTTACGCGTTGTATATTATTTTAATAAGTTTTCTCAATCAATATCAGATTAACAGCACACAGAAGCATGTAGGTCAAAATGTATAAAAATGATGTATTTGAATATCACACATGGGCTTCATGCAGTTAAATTAATTTAAATGTTTTTATTTTATTTATTTCAATAATTATATACTTTTTTGGGTTTTTTTTCCATCTGACAAACTAACTGTATGTCTTGGTGCAAAATTAGTAATAAGTTTAGCTTTTTATTTGTAAAAAAAACTACTGAGTTTCTTGCCGGTATCTTCTCGGTAGTTATAGGTTCCGAACCGGAGGTAGCTTCATTTGCATAGTATAGAGACGATTCATAAGCATTACAAATGTAATCTAAATGAATAAAAAATATTGACTTTGACTTTGACTTTGTCCGCAGAGGCGGTAAGCAGCGGCGCCGCACAGCGGATCCGCTGCTGGGACCGGAGATGCCAGGCGTGGGGTAAGCCTGGCGTCCGTTGCCTCGGTCCCGAGGGGGTGGGGCGTGTCAGGTGGCCTGACACGCTCCAGCTGCATATTGCGCGGCGAGGTGGGCCGCTTGGCGGTAGGCGCTGTGGGGGAGCCTGTATAGAATCCGCAAGGAATCCCGACTCCCCCACAACTGCACAGCGTTGGCCACCGAGGGGGTTTTAGTTGGTGCAAGCCCGACACACCACTATCTGTTCCCGCAGAGAGTAACGGAGCGGTAGGCATTTCCACCTCGACAAAATTTTTTTTTTTGGTAGTTCAGTTTTTACAGCATAAAGTTTTCAATTACAAAATAGTGACGTAAAAACACATCACCACTTAACTTCGATGTTCCATATCATCATCATTATATAATTTATTAAAGCAAAATTAATTTTGTAATGATATTTTGAATATGTCGCCGCGGTACAGCTTGCTCCTCTTAGCCCACTCCTGGACTATGAGGTGCAGGCGGTGGTCCTGTCCGATCATACCTTCCTCTCCCGCTCAGTGTTGCGGTAGCCGCGCAGCCGGAAGTCGTCGGTGGCGCGGCTGAGGTCGGCGGCGAGCGCGCGGCACTGCTCGACGCCGCGGGTCAACTTGCTCTTCTTAGCCCACTCCTGGACTATGAGGTGCAGGCGGTGGTCCTGTCCGATCATACCTTCCTCTCCCGCTCAGTGTTGCGGTAGCCGCGCAGCCGGAAGTCGTCGGTGGCGCGGCTGAGGTCGGCGGCGAGCGCGCGGCACTGCTCGACGCCGCGGGTCAACTTGCTCTTCTTAGCCCACTCCTGGACTATGAGGTGCAGGCGGTGGTCCTGTCCGATCATACCTTCCTCTCCCGCTCAGTGTTGCGGTAGCCGCGCAGCCGGAAGTCGTCGGTGGCGCGGCTGAGGTCGGCGGCGAGCGCGCGGCACTGCTCGACGCCGCGGGTCAACTTGCTCTTCTTAGCCCACTCCTGGACTATGAGGTGCAGGCGGTGGTCCTGTCCGATCATACCTTCCTCTCCCGCTCAGTGTTGCGGTAGCCGCGCAGCCGGAAGTCGTCGGTGGCGCGGCTGAGGTCGGCGGCGAGCGCGCGGCACTGCTCGACGCCGCGGGTCAACTTGCTCTTCTTAGCCCACTCCTGGACTATGAGGTGCAGGCGGTGGTCCTGTCCGATCATACCTTCCTCTCCCGCTCAGTGTTGCGGTAGCCGCGCAGCCGGAAGTCGTCGGTGGCGCGGCTGAGGTCGGCGGCGAGCGCGCGGCACTGCTCGACGCCGCGGGTCAACTTGCTCTTCTTAGCCCACTCCTGGACTATGAGGTGCAGGCGGTGGTCCTGTCCGATCATACCTTCCTCTCCCGCTCAGTGTTGCGGTAGCCGCGCAGCCGGAAGTCGTCGGTGGCGCGGCTGAGGTCGGCGGCGAGCGCGCGGCACTGCTCGACGCCGCGGGTCAACTTGCTCTTCTTAGCCCACTCCTGGACTATGAGGTGCAGGCGGTGGTCCTGTCCGATCATACCTTCCTCTCCCGCTCAGTGTTGCGGTAGCCGCGCAGCCGGAAGTCGTCGGTGGCGCGGCTGAGGTCGGCGGCGAGCGCGCGGCACTGCTCGACGCCGCGGGTCAACTTGCTCTCCACCTCCACGCGCTTCTTAGCCCACTCTTGGGCCAGGAGCGTCAGGTGGTACTCCTCTTTACGCTTCAGCTGGAAATTAAATAACATGGAAAAGGTATGCTTGTGCTAGGTGAAGTTAAGCTCTAGAGCTCTACACCGTAGATAATCGTTACGGCATAAGAACGCAAAACTGTAACATACCTTAATTTCTAAAAGACAGAATATACGACTTGGAGTGGTGTTTTATGCCAACATACTTGCCGAATTGGAACGGAGGGCAAAAACCAGATAAGAGGTAGCGAAGGTGACTTAAATTTTGTAAAAATCTGCTACGTGATTCGTGATTTACAAGTCATGGTGGCATATCTGTCAATTTCAAGTCGTAAAAGCCAATCACGAACCATCTGGACCTCGCGTACACGTAACGCCACATATCGGATTTTCATACGCAATAGTTCCTACTGAGAACACAATCTTAAAAGTCTACCTGAATCTTGAACAACTCCTGCTGCTTTTCCTTCCAGTCCTCGAGCTCGTCGACGAACTTCTGCATGAGGGCGTCTCGTTCCACCGGAGAGATGGCTAGCTTCACCATGTCTAATTTAGCCTTCTCCTTGGCGTTGTGACTTATGCATGTGTCACTTCTGCTCGTCTCTAGCCTCACTGGTTCCCTGAAAATAACCAGCCGGGAGATGGATATGAAAGCAGTAGAACAGAAGATGTGAAAGCGCAGACGCTATGTGTGTTAGGTCTACGGTTTTCCTTACTCTGAAATGTTGATGATAATTATCATCATCAACCTATACTAATCCACCGCTTGATATAGGTTTTAGAGGGTGCCCTTTCCTCAGCTTAACATTTCCAGCACCCACCTAAAAGCCTATAGCAAATCGAGCGAGATATGGCTCGCCGACATTTCACCTTGATAATTCTTTGAGCCTAAAGGGAAACTCTGTTTCTGTCTTGGCTATGTTCGTTGCAAATCCTATTCATTCGTCGACAGGATCACCCTGCCCACTCAGTGTCCATGATGATATAAAAACAGGTCAAGACAAAGGCCATAGAACTTACCTACCTGCCGACTTTCTAGTTTCTATCATCAGATTAGACATTATCGCTGGCACCCTTCACACTCACCATTTCACTGGTAGGTTTTTAAACAACTATTTATGTTTTCCATGATCACAGCAGATATGTTCGAACTGCACTATCATAACAATAGTAGCGTGACGAGAGTCTAGCAGTCAAGTCAAGTCAAAATTCATGTAGGTTACATATTACACTTTTGAATCGTCAGTGAATACAATGCAAAATGATTCCACTGCCGGTTGGAAACTATATCGAACTAGAAGACACCAGCTAAGAATCTTAATTGATTAGCTTGTAGCAGTACCTAACCTAATGCTATGTGTAGCTGTGTAGGTCACTATGGACAAAGAATTATAGTTTAATAAAAAAAAAATGAGTCAGCTCGTGACCACTGTTGGTGCAACCTAACCGAAACGTCGGGCAGAAGTAGTTCGTATTAACTACTTAATAGAAATGGTGTCGCGTTCTGACCCGTTAACTTATTTTAAATGCTTAGTTTTTAATAAATGATGAGACAATTAAGTGCTTACATGTCGACTTTCTGCCTCCGGTCTTCAGGCTGGACATTATCGCCTGCACCCTTCACACTGGCCTCACTGGCGGGTCCTTGCACACCCAGATTCCCTAACGTCACTCCAAGCGTGTCACAAGCCTCGCACTGCACTTGCATATCGCTAGTGGAGGGACGGACACGCGACGCAAGCAGACGCTCTTGAGTCGACGTGAACGAATCGCACATTTTTTTTATGAGTTCAGCTATTTCATTTGTTTGGATGACCGACTCGCCGGCCGCATTTTTGTATCTAAAGAACGCAAAGGAATGAATTTATTAAATAGAAGATGCAAAATTAAAG
Source organism: Glyphodes pyloalis (assembly GCA_037074685.1). NCBI lineage: Eukaryota > Metazoa > Arthropoda > Insecta > Lepidoptera > Crambidae > Glyphodes > Glyphodes pyloalis. Next base: position 13,417,562 of record JAYKKO010000007.1, read on the forward strand.
ACAGTACTTTACTTTACTTTTGACGACCTCCGTAGCCGAGAGGCGAGCGGGCCTGACTTTGGCGAACGCCATCTCTGAGGTCCCAGGTTCGATCCCCGGTCGGGTCAATATGGGAAACGATCTTTTCTATATTGTCTCGGGTCTGGGTGTTGTGGTACCGTCATTGTTTCTGATTTCTGTAACAGAAGTGCTTAAGCTACTTACCACAGAATCAGAGCAATGTATGTGATGTTGTCCAATATTTATTTACTTATTATTAATTTATCCTCCACTCTAGTCCCTATGATAAGTGTACTTATTACTATTTTTTTTTTTATATTACACTTCAAGATTGACCTCATCCCACCTGATGTTAAGTGGTAATGAGGTCCTAGCTGAAGAGCGACAAGTACAGCATAATAAATCTGTTACTGAACTTGTCGCCCCTTGAAGGCTTGATCCCTGCTACTAATGTAGCACCCCCCAGGAGCTCTGGAAACCTTACTCACACACGGGAACACAACAATACAGAAGTAATTGTTATTTGGCTGCAGTCTTCTGTAAGGTAGAGGTATTTCACCAGTCGGGCTGCTCCAGTTCAAGCGATAAATCGCTATGCCCTAACTCTCTCAAAATTTGTATTTATTATTTTGGAAATCTTGTTTATTAATGTTGTTCGGCCGCCCGTCTCAAGATGGATACAGCTGCCACTACTGTAGTTCAGGGTCGCGATTTTGTCTTGCAGCTGCCGCTCTTGAAGTCCAGGGTCGAGCACTTCCTGCTCCTGCTCAGCTGTGAGCCACTACAGCACCTCACCTGGCCGTGTTCCGCGCGTCGATGTTGGTGTAGGCGACCCCGCCGACGTCTTGCTCGAGGTCCGTGCAGCTGCCGCTCTTGTAGTCCAGGGTCGAGCACTTCCTGCTCCTGCTCAGCTGTGAGCCACTACAGCACCTCACCTGGCCGTGTTCCGCGCGTCGATGTTGGTGTAGGCGACCCCGCCGACGTCTTGCTCGAGGTCCGTGCAGCTGCCGCTCTTGTAGTCCAGGGTCGAGCACTTCCTGCTCCTGCTCAGCTGTGAGCCACTACAGCACCTCACCTGGCCGTGTTCCGCGCGTCGATGTTGGTGTAGGCGACCCCGCCGACGTCTTGCTCGAGGTCCGTGCAGCTGCCGCTCTTGTAGTCCAGGGTCGAGCGCACTTCCTGCTCTGGTCCTGATTTCTTCCGGCCGCTTTCCAGCTGGGTTGCGCTGCGAGCGGTCAAGACTGTAGGTTTCTGAAAAAGTAAAAGAGCAACTGTAGACCAACAAAATATGTTCTCTATTCCTTCAGAAGTGGTCTGAAGCAAGGTTTGAGGTTGTAGTTTGTAACATCCTGTCAATTTCATTTTTTTTGTGAAAGTATTCCGATATGTCATTTTGGTTTATTTGAATAGAAAAAATTAAACGTAAACAGGGTAACTGAAAGTGGCAACCCAGACCGAAGTCAACTTAAAAAGTTAGTTTCCCAAATTGACCTGACAGACAAGTTTGAGCACCTGCCTTAGCCACTGTACAACTGAAGTCATATTTTATTGATACCTGCAGTTTCTTCTCTCCGGCGTACTTGAGGCTCATCTCTATGTCGACATAGGGCCGGCGGCGGTCGTCGGCCGCTCCGTCGCAGCGCAGTATGAAGCAGCGCTCGTGGATCGTCAGGGCAGCCTCCTCGTTGCAGAACTGGCCCAAGAACTGGCGGAGGTCCTCCGTCGGCACCAGCTTACGAAGGTCCATGCTGCATATGCCTGGAGAACGAAACCATTACCATGGATGAGTTTCAGAGATTTTTGTTGTTGTGTGTGTGTGTTGCTTTGTCGTCGTTTCTAAGAATTCGTTAGAAAGTGTTCTCGAACGAAAATAAATATTGGACAGAGATCAGAAACCACGACAGTACCAACCGGGGCATCAAACACGGCTGCTACGACGAAGTCCAGCTTGCTTGTCTTTTGGCCACGCCAGTCCTTTCCAAGTCATAGCAGAATAAAATATATTTTAATGGTTCCAAAATTTTGCAATAATACCTATTTGAAGAGGTCATCTTAACGAGATTTAATATTTTTATATCTAGCTGGTGCCCGTGTAATTTGGAAATAAAACGTATCCTATATATTCATCTTGTATTGTCATTTCGCCAATGACAGATCATCACACATGTGCCTATTATTTTGAACGTCTCTCGACTGGCCAATTCGCGAATTTACGGTTACTTATTTATACCTCACGCAACATTTTCCGACGTTTAACTAACCCACGTCCTTGTCAGCAGCTATGACCCTCGTGACGAGGTAGGGGCACTGCGCGAAGTACCGGCCCAGCGCCGCCAGCTGCGAGCGCAGGCGCAGCGAGGTGCGCTGGTTGAACTGCGCGCTTGAACCCGTCGCTGAGCTACTGGCGGCTACCCTGAGGAATTCATATTTTTTAATAATTGTTCAATGGCGGCAAAGGATGCCAAGCACTAAAGGGTGAAGCTGGAATGCAAGCCTAACTGCATTGATTGGTGTGGTAGCCGTTGGTGCATCTGCACGACAGGGGCGGCGCGGCGGTCGCGCGTGCTGCTGTTCCAACTGAGCTAGCCGCAACTTATCTTATGCGATTTTTACTGTTGTATTGACGTCTTAGTCTCCGGTAAGTGCCCTCTGCCGAATATGTTCAGAAGTAGGTACATACAGTTCGAAGAGCAGCACACGCAAATACGTGAAGGTCGTGGGGTCCGCCCTATACAGCAAGGGGAGATGAAATTATTCATCAGATATTAAATCTAGCAAGTAATATTATGTCTCCCTTTAGTTTGATAAATATTGTCAACTTAAAATGGTTCAATATTAACTTTATAATTCTGCTTAGACGAATACTACAATATTTTTATTTAAACTTACCTATCAGTCATTATGTTATGGGTAAAAACCGAATAACTGACGTAGCAATCGACAGCATCCTTACTTGTTTTACTTTTTTCAGGTAACAACTGAAAAAAGATTAAAATTAACCAAAAAACTTCTCCATTTTAATAAAATAAATATTTTCACAAATCATACCATGTCTAAATTTTCCACAGCGCCAATAACAAGGCTCAGAACAAACAAATGCTTTCCTTCTCCAATTTGTATAAGCCCCTCATCAACTATTAATCTTGGCTGAAGATCAGGAGACGTCACTGTTTTCTTACTTTCCGCAATATATTCCTCTGGTTTTAAAACAAATAAAACAATCGTAAAAATACTAGCTTAAAGATTTCATGTAATAACAAAATATATTCTAGTATGGTGAAAAGCACCTCAAGGTAAACCGAAACACAGGATTTTAGTTCTTATGCCTGCAATATAAGGGTGGTAAGTCCAATGTGTGTTAATCTGAGATGATTTCGACCCACTTACTTCGGGACACTGCTTATTATTAAAAACTTATTTATGTTATATAATAAATAAATAAATAAGTAGGTATCACTGGACATTTTCAATCCCAATGTACATACTTCCAGAAAAGGTTTAAACAGTTTGTAATATTGAAATAAAATTGACTATCCGAAATTTGCCAGGGCAGGTAGTATAAATTAACTCATGAACACCCAAGTGGCAACCGGCTGCCGTGTGACTCATCTGGACTCATGTTTATGCCATTATACCTTACCTAAAGTAAATAAAATAGTTCTTCCGCCTGCAGGATTTGAAGGGTTGTATACGGATGGATAAGCTATTTCATTGCTATGAAACATTCTGAGCTCATTCCTCTGAAATAGAAAATGAGCACAGGAGTAATGGTTTTGTTATATGAAACAAATTTCAAAAGAACTATAGGAGACATGCAATGCCGATAACCAATAAAATACTCACAGGAGTAGGTGTATTAACTCTGTCTTCTACAGAGAGACTCATCAGTAGCTGTGGATGGCAACACTTGCCTTCTGCCCTCACTCCGAGCAGACGATGCCATGTGTGCTTCACCTGGAATTTAATTTAAGTCAGTGCCTACACCACAACCTATTTAATGACCTCAGAAATGTATTCCATTCAGAAAGTCTATGCTCTGTCACTGTTTTTCTTTTTTGTATTTGAACTCTTACATTGATCTCCATAAACTTGCCTTATTATTATCAAGATTTGTTACCTTTATTATAAAATAATCAACTTAGTATTTTACTGCCCCAATACTAAGTATAAACAAACATAGTCAGAACTATTTTTTAGTTTTCTCTTAACAAAATATTCAAAAATTAATTAAAGACTAACTTTATTTATAGTTATTGTATAAGGCTGTCATTAATCCTGGTGTTTCCTAATATATGTATGCCATGTGGCACATCATATTAATTTGTTATACCCTAATATTAATTTGTATAAATCCCTCTTACCTATAGTGACTAATAAAGGTATTTGTATATGAAAATATTTCCCACTAAAAGTATTTTTTTTTAAAAAGACTAGCTGTCTCAACAAATGTTATACTACCATTTATATATAACTTTTCAAGCCTTCTCGGAACCTACAAAATTATTATAAAACCAACATTAGCCGAAATGGCTCAGCCGTTCTTGAGTTTTTGCAAAGCAAATAAATTGCAATTCATTTTTACATAAATAGATAGAAGATAATAATATAAATATTAATTAAAAGATGATGCCTGTTTATGCAATAAAAAACTTACATCATTAATTTTATTTGAAGGACATGGTTGAGCCCCGAGCAAACTGAGAAGTAAATATCCTATTTTATCCTTTCTACCCTGAGTCCCCATAGTGAACACCTCTACTTTTACTGGAACATTTTGAACTCGCAAACTGGAAAAGAAATGATTTTACAGCAAGAATTAATTTATACATAGACACTGATTTCTCTAATCCTTAGTGGAACTGCAAACCTAGAAATAAGTGTAGATGATACATAATAATTAAATGTAACAATAATTTAACAGACCTTCGGAATCGTCTTTTATCAGCTTCCCAAACGAGCTCGGCATCAAACACCGGCGCATGTATCGGCACCACGGGATCCGTTTCTAACATATAACCATTTAGGGAACCACTAACAATGAACGGAGTACGCATAAATCCAAATCCCAGGCCTTAAAAGGTGAAAAAAATACGAATTAACTTAAGCAGATATCTACTTGCAGTATTTTTTCTATTTTATGTTAAATCACAAGAACAAATTACCTTCCTTAACATGAAGAACTATTTGTATGTTAGGTCCTCTGAGTTCATCCATTTTCGCAATAAATATTTTTGTAAATTCAAACACACAACGTAAACCATGGACTTAGTTTAATAAACATTAGGTCCATGACGTAAACAAACAAGGTCTTCCAAAATCAAACACGAAAAAAGTGACATTGACATTCCAAAATCAATGTTACTAGGGTAAAACATAAATTCATAGTTGCCACAGTGGGGCTCATGTTTAAACCGAGCTTCGTATGTTTCCACGTTAAAACGTGTAAGAATACCTACATAGTTTTACATTTACATAAAGCCCCTTATTATGAACACTGTAAGAATGGCGACGTAAAAATAAAGTATGAAATATTTTATTTCATATTTTATTTTTACGTCGCCACGTAAGTGTGTGAACAATTTACCAAAATTACCATTTTAACTTCTTTTCGCTTTAAAACTATTTATTAGATCTATCATTCATAATAAGTAACAAAAAAGCATTTATAAAAATATGGTGCATTATAGGGTTCGATTCATTTGAGCTTACATAAGATACAAGCTTGTATTAAAATCTTTATTAAGGATGAATTCGTAAGTAAAATTTAATATTTTTATTAAATAATGTAGGTATAGCGCGGCTCTGTTAGTTAGACATAAAGGTATTCTATTAATTATTTTTTTGTCACATGTCCCGAGTGCCTGGGTTTTCGCATATATTGAAAAAATAGAATACATCGTAGCTGCAAGACAAAATGTACAAATAAAAGCACGCCAAACTATACACTTTGGACCTTGCACCGCCCTTATGTAGTTGGCGTAAGACCTAATATCGAACTGCAAATGATTACCTGAATGTGCTGGTGACCGAACATTTTTAAGAATATATATAGTATTTAAGTATAGTTTTCTCTTTAAATTCTTTATTTCACGCATCAATAATCACATTTTTTAGTTGTTTTTAATTATTGATACGGAACCCTAATTGAAATATTGACAGTAGGGATACTGTTTTGCTTGATTTGTTTTGTTCCGTCCGTACATTCTTACCCATGGACTTAATATAATAACTAAGTCCATGTTCTTACCTAAACTTATATTAAAAAAATAGGATTACATTATTTTTCTAAATAATGCCAGAAGCAATAAAACTAAGTACTTATTAACGATTGTTAATTTTTTGCAGGATTTTCTTTCAATTACTTGTTAATTTTACGAATAATAAAACATTTAATATTTTTTGTATGTAAATATTTTACAATAAAAGTCTCATTTCATAATGAAATATTTTAAGTATTGTTTCTGACTATTGTTTTGATTTCATAACATTCAAAGACGTCGATGGTTTTTGCGGTTTTATTGTGAAATTCAACTAGAAGTCATATTTTTACAGTTTATACTTACTTTGGATTATGAAAGTACATAAAGAAGACAATGAAAAAGTTTTTGTACGAGTATAAAGCACTGAAAAGTAAATCTGAGACAGTGACGACAAAAGGGTAAACAACCGTTGCAACTTTTTAATTGTAAAAATAGTCAAATCATTTCAAACTACCGTATTTAGTGTTGAAAATATTAGAAGAGTTTTTAAAGTGATTGTAGGTACCTATTCGTTTTGTGCGGTTGACGAGCTGTCTGTGACCGCGGCAGACAGACGAGCGAGCGAGGCCCGACCCGACCGGTGCGGATGAAGTGGATCACCGGAGCGCGACGAAAAGTAATTTGTACAAAAAACTAAATTCAGCTCATTGCGAATGGCGTGCTCTTCGTGATGTTTTGTCTGACCGCACAATATATCGGTGGTCATTGTTGCTAGTCGTTTTTGTAACGCTCGGACTTCTAATGCGCCGGTAATGTCCGCGTGCTCGCAGACCGCTTTCAGTTTTAGTTAGTTGGTTCAACCTAGTATTTGTACTTAATTCAAACTTTGTGTATGTAGTGTTAAAATAGAAAAAAAGGTGGATTCATTGCAGGATATGGGAGTCTTCAAGTGGCTGCGCCGGTAAGTTATCACATCAACCTTTTATACAATTTTAGTACCTACTCGTCTATTTTATTTTAACTTCGCGTTTCACTAGATTTATTCTGCCCTCCAGGCTTTTCAGAGCCGCCAAGTATTACCATGTAAATTTTTAACTACTGGTCTGTGTTCTGTGAAATAGGTCTATCAACACTGCTCAGGATTTTATTTACTTTTCCTTTTGATGTTTAGTTGTAAAACCAGATGGCGTTACTAATTCATGGGGTAAATGAACTCTTCCTTGACCTTTTCTGAAAAAAGTGTTCTCAGGCAAATCGGCAACCTTTTTGTTGAAAAAACCTAGTGTAATTATTTTACATCTGAGGCATTACTTTACAGATAAATTAGGTTAAACTAACTGATTATTACAAAATACTTGGGTACTTACTAATTTTTGTGAATACTTTTGATGTAATAAAAGTTCTAAAAGTTTAAGTAGGTATGTAAGGTACTTAAAAAATATGGCACAGTTCATATAAGCCTAGTTTATTTTGGTAGGAGTACACACACAATCAAATATAATGCTGGACTCATTGTGGTCAGGTATAGCTCTTAAAGTAGAAAAAGTTAGGGATGCACATTGGACTAGAATTTGCCTTCTAATTGCTTACCACATCTACAAACCTTGTTAGTGTTTAATATGTAGGTATTTAAAATAAAATTGCTACTGAAAATAAACAGATGTCTGGAAAAATTTAGAATAAGTGTCAAATTATTTTTAATTATTTACCTATATCAAGGTATTTTTAGTGACCGACCGATACATGTTTTTTTGCCGAAACCGAAACCGAAACCGAAGGTTCGGTTTCATTGTAGTTTCGGCCGAAACCGAAACCGAACCTTTTATAAAAAAAAAAGTCCTTATAAAGTCGAAAAAATGTTAGTGAGCCCGTTTTTTTTTTAAAATTAATATCTCGCCCACGTATAATTACAGGTTTCTACTTTCAAAGATTTAACACAATGAAATTTAAGCACAGTTACAAAGGTTCTGTTTGAAAATTTAACTCATTATCATCATCATCATTTCGTCCTATTACTGTCCACTGTTGAACATAGGCCTCTCCAACCGATTTCTAGGGTCTGCCACCAAAGTGACCGGCTCAGCAGACACCGAGGTGTACAACTGCCCATAGAACCTCTCTATCTCCCGTAACACCTCTGACTTATTCGACGTTATACGCCCATCTTCGGTCTTCAGCTTCATTAGCTGGCTTTGCCCAATAGACAAGTCTTTTGCGAACACATTGGAGCCTTGGTTCCGCTCAATCGTCTCCTTAATACGTTGGGTATGGGACCCTACCGTATGGGCAATTTCTACCAGCCTGCTATTTATATCGCCCACTGATGCGCAGCTGTCTAGCCATTCGAAGCGATTTACCAGTTCAAGTTGAAAGCTCTCGGGGTTTTGGATATGTGCATTCGACGGTCGGAGCGTGGACTTCATCAGACGCGCTCTTTCAAGTTTGACATTGATATTCAATATGCCTCTGACGATTCGGTGATCGCTGCCGGTTTTAACCTTGTTGATCACAGAGACATCATTGAATATCTGTCTTCTGAAGCTCATGATGAAGTCAATCTCATTCCTCGTTACACCGTCGGGACTCAGACCAGGTCCATTTCCTTTGAGGCGGCTTTCGGAAGAAAGAATTCATCATAAAGAGTCCTTCTTTCTCCATAAAGTCCGCCAGCATCTGTCCTCTGGGATTCCGCTGCTTTTCAGCTCATCATCGCTTCTACAGCCCAGCTTCGCATTGAAGTCACCCATTACAACAGTGAAATGTGTTTTGGAGCTATGTATGGCCCTACTAATGTCCTTATACGTAGCTTCCACTTCGTCATCTGGGTGTGTCGTAGATGGAGCCTGTATGTATATACCTGCTCTATATTAAGATTATATCTCTTGGATATTTTAAGTACGAGGCACGCATCTCTATTCGACACACTTCCGACGGACACAATGTTGTTGATGAGTGACTTGTGGACGATAAACCCAACACCACCTTGGGACTTCTGTTCTCCCTCCCGGTAGTAGAACAAGTGACCGGTCTGCAATGTTATCGTATCCTCTCCCTCTCTTTGAATTTCCGATAAACCAATGACGTCCCATCGCACCTTGCTCATCTCTTCTTCCAGCTCGATTAGCTTCTCATTCAAACTCAATGTGCGCACGTTGTGTATTACCTGGGACAATTGTCGGTGGGGGTGGTAGTCCGATCTCTGCCGGGGATTCTTAGCACCCCTGGCCCCGCCGCTATCGTGGCCGCTACCGTAGCCACGGACTGCGGGGCCGCCGGGGACTCGGGGCCTGGTTTTCAATTGTGCCGTCATTGAAGGTTAATAGCCTACTGGTACCACACTGGCCAGACGGGTTGGTACAGGGTTTTATCTCGAGTTTTCCTTCTCTCGCACTGTGTGTTATGTGCGTTTTTCCTTGAGTCGGCTTCTACGACTCCCTGGGACAGTGAAGGGGTGGTGACATATGTATTCTCATGCCGTCACCACACGGCAAAACTTAACTACCCTATAAATAAAGTGAAACAAATATATTATTTGTAAGTTTCGGCGCGGCCGAAAGGTTCGGCCGTTTTTGGCCGAAACCGAAACTCTGGCCGAAACTTGATTTTTTGGCCGAAACTGGCCGAAACCGAAACCGAAACCGAACACTAGGTATTTTTAACCAACTTCAACAAAAAGGATGAGGTTCTCAATTCGACAGTATACCTATATTAAATGTAAAAGTTTCGCTTATAGTTTATGCAAGTCCTATTAACACAGAAATTCTTTATTCCTGTAAATTATGTTCCCTGTAAATGGGGCTTATCGCCCTATACCGCATTATTTTTCATCGATGCTACTCTTCACCAAAAAAACCATAGTTATATATGTATATTGTATTGTATGATTTGACGAAACATTATTCGTCAACGGCGAAAAATAATTTGGTAAAGCGTGGTTCATAGGTATGTCCCTAAGGATATAACTTCCTAATCGGATCGAAGTCGTCGTAGCAGCCAGAAAATTCGTACGTGCGATGTTGAGAGGTTCATATCTTTTGATTTAGTTTCCAGAGGATGTTTTGGAAGGCGCTCTTGTCACACAATGTTCGCCTGCAGCTTCGAATGCGTTTGTGCATGAGCACATTTTGTTAGTCAAGTCTCGTACCAAAGGAACTTATGGCGGCTAAAACTGCTATAGTCGTAATCGTACGTGGTTAAATCACGCTCTTGATCATCGAACGCCAACAACAACAAATTCGGCAAACGAAACCTGTGGTCCCCAGGTTTCGTTCGCCGAATTTTCGTGGACATGGTAGCACAACCTACCTTAATGAATCAAAGTCTCCCTGTAAATTAGTAACTTAATTTAAAGCTATTGAAGTCTATAGCCATTGGTATTTTTTATAGATTCGCGTAGGCTATAAACGTATTATTCTTTGTTTTCTGGGATCCAAACTTTGATTCGTCACGAGCTTTAACAGGAGAAAATAACTTTGCAGTCCGGCTAATATTGTCGTCGTCTCAGTCGCTGAGACCGCATTCTACTTGCTCTTGATTCTGTTGTTATTCCCCGGCTTTATTTCGGCTGGGGCTGGTTATTATAAAGCAAAGCAAGCAAGCAAAATAAAGCAACTGAATGCTAGCCACTTGGATGCGCCGATACGCGAGTAAAGTTTATCGCGCTCTTATAAAATGGCAAAATTGAGACATTTCATTCAGTCACCTGCTGATTGGCTGAAAATACGAGGGCAGTGGGCTATCAGCCAGTCAGGCTGGCAGGAGCCAATATACTGTGCTTCTATAAAAAAACAGTATCGAATCTGATGTGAGAAATTTGACGTATTGCGCATGGACCATGCCTCGCATCAACCGGGTAACCAGATCGATTGGGACAACCTAATCAATCTGGCTTTTTAATTACAAAATTAAAAAGCCAGATTTGTCATAATCTCACGCAAGTAGCGCAAGTATCTATCTAGCCACCGTTTGTCTGTATTAGAAGATTAGGCGGACACTGAGCGGATAATTTCTAGTGGCCGACCGTATCTACCTGTTACAACCGCGTACTTAACGCACCATGAATACTCCATTGATAATCGTAGGAAAGGCAACAGTAAACAGCCGGAATAAGCAGAACTCATTTATTTAGGTTCCTTTGCAAAGTTCGAAGTCATCACAGGAATGTATGTATCTATATTTGTAATTCTACTTATTACCTCTAAACGATTTCAATAGGGTCTGCTAAAAGGGAAAGGCGCTCATTGCCGATAATTATGAATCAATAAGTCGAAAGTAGAAAGATACGGCTCTCAAAGTTAGGTAAACTTGAAGCTACAGGCTCGATCGTTGAAGTTTCGCGAGTGGTGACGTATGTTGCTGGCAATTTAAAAGCGTTATTATCAAACCAATGGATTTCACTCAATTTGATGGAGATAGATCGCAAAGTTCACGGCCTAAATATCACACTTGCGGTATTCGAGCATTTTAAAGACAAGGTACCTATCACCGCAGCTCAGAAGTCGCCGTAGACGCTCCGTGTTCAAAATGCTTGCCATTCGCTTGTCATAAGGCCGTTATCGTTAAGATTGGAATTCAGAAATTAGCAGACGCAGCGGTAACAGAATCCTTAGAACATTAATGTAGAAAGACATTATTTTATTTTTATAATAGGTACTGCACCGTTTTCTTATTTTTGCGGTTGAGCGGTATCTATTAGTATCGCATTGGAACGCTCTAGCCACCGTGAGTTTGAGAAAACGTGGTTTTGATCAAAAGTTACGATGAATTGAATCAAATAAATTATTATTGCCAGCAGTAACAAACCAATAATCTGATCTGGGTTTCTTTTGTACGCCTACTGAACAGCGCTTACTAGAAACCTGAATACCTATTCGGGAAAATACAATTCATTCATTTTCATCTTGTAGGAACAAGCTCTTAACCGCAGCTCTTACATTTCATATATTTTTTAGTAAAGGAGTTTAATGTGTATTTAGTAAAGTATTTCTCTCAATTTTTTTTTGCTTTGAAAATGTCGCTTTCCGGTTATTTTAGAAAATTTTATCCGTTTATGGATACTTAATTAGGAAACTTCATTCCAAAATAATAATAACCGGGACATTTCGAGCTGTATGGAATTATCAGTGAATAAAACAGTATGTGTCGTCCATTAGGCCTAGCATGATCAATACGTTAAATTTATTGCACGAGACTACAAAAGTTTCGCACACTGCACTTGTATTTTCAACCAAACAGCAGCTGACGCACTGGCTTCAATCAAGATTGACGTTTGTTAAGAGCGCGATAAAATTTAGTAACGTGGCGCAAGCTAGGCCTGCATATCAATCTGTCTGTAAAAATATTTTATTATTTAGATAATAATTTCCCAATACGAACCAAAATTCAACAAACTCCTAATAAAATGTCCAACAAAACATGCCAACACGCAACAATAGGCCTGTCTGGGCCATTGTGGCGCATGATGTAACTGTCTCCACCTAGATCGCCGAATCATCAGTTGTTCAACCCGTCCCTTTCATCAGGTCTGAATGCATGGAGGTCATCACATTGTGGCCCGCAGTTCGGCCGTGCCATTGTTGCATTTGATGCACTTAATTAAAACATTTGTTGTACTGGACTGGTAGAAGTTACTAAAGCATTTTAAAAGATTTTGAACAGCAAAAATCATCCCATCGTCAATATTTGATAACTAGGTAAAAAAACTGTGATTCAAGAGTATTTAGCCAGCTATTTATTTATTTATTGAGGACCCTTATATTTATAAAAAAACATGCTTAGTGCAGATTCAGTTACAGGCTGCCACGACTTGCGAGTGTGAGTTAATCAAAATACAATGAAAACATATTTTTTTTGTTTTCAACCAAAATTATGATTCAGCGCGTCAAAGTTCAGTAGAGGGATGCGTTTACGTCACTAATTCGTAAAGTAATTTATGATTGATTAATTAATTGAGTAAAGGAGCGTGCCACTAATTCGTAAAAACTGTGCGGTGTGTTGTGACGTCGCGCTTAATGTTAACCCAATGAAGTAATTTTTTGTTTACATATAAAATACAAAATATGTGTTGTAATTTTTTTCTAACCTAACCGTTGGAGTTAACCCTATTGGACAGTTATATAATAACGCCAATACTGCCATTATTTATTATTTTTTTAAAATGCCAAAGAGCAGACATAATAAAATCAGTAAGCCCATCTTAAACTTTGGCAGATTATAAGCCATACGAAATGTACAACTTACATAATATGATAGGATTCATCATCAAAGCTGATTGCTTATTTATCAAACTTAAAATGATTTGTACTTTTGCATTAAAGTAATTTAATTGTCCTTTTTTAGACAATACGCTTGTTAAATGCGAATTGATGATCACATCTTTGTTCGAAATATTTTACATTCTTTGCTTGACCCGGGAATCAAACGTCCAAATTATAATCTAGTATTTGAGGTGTTTCTTATTGCATTAAAAGATTTAAGCAAGTTTTGTTCTAGTTAAGGCATAAAGAGGAGGCGGGTCGTATTTCTATTAATAAAGAAGGCCTACTTTTGATCGCGATGTTATCTTTACGCTATTTAATTAATACGTTTGCAAATTAATATAAAAATGAAATATGCCGCTAACTTTAGTAACATCCGTTCACCGAACTACCACTACGGCTGCTAGCATTGCCAGGTTCTTTGGCCTTGTGTTTATCCTTTTGCCAAGGTTCTTCATTCTTCCTTTATAAATCGGAAACAAAATGATCGTCCATTGCACACTCATTAAAGCGAATTCCCGAATGCAGGTGTTAAACACTGTTCCATTTTATAGTTCTTTATGACCTGTGCCCAAATGTGGGAAGTGTGTGACTAAATTATTTTTGCACTAAGAAAATGATTGTTGTCTAATTTTTATTTTTATTTTTTGAGAGACTTCTTAGATACCAGAAAGATCAATGAACTTATGTTACTTAATTTTTTCCAAAATCTCATTTTTGGACTTGCTTAGAAATGCTTATGCAAACTGACTGAAAGGAGCGAAGTCATTGCGGTTTCTTATGTGGGAACTTTAAAAACTTCAGCAAAAACCATATTTTAAGAAAGAAAGAAAGAAAGGAAGATACCATTACTTAAAGACATGTATGATACATTTTGCTTTTAAGTTTTAATGATTTTAAAGCTTGTAGCTTAAATTAGTTGTGTTAAATAATTGAATGCTTTGAAAATGAAATAGTCATTACCAATTTTAAAGTCGGAAAGGACTTTTTCATTTTTGTATGCACGATATAAAGGTTGCAAACAAGTTTAACATTAACGTCCTTCCGTGCACAGACTCATGACGCCTATAAATTGGAAATAAAAATGGCATTTAATAATATTGCAAAAAATTAAGGGATAGTTTTCTTTCGCGAAAACTTTGGACTGATTTTCTTCGCAATACTTGTAACTATATGTACATATAAATTGAATAGCTGTGCTGGTTTTTTTCATGAGTAAGTAGGTAGGTACGATCCGGTTACGCAACAGCGATAAGATTTATTTTAGACCAAAATGGATCCCAGATTAATCAACCTTGTGACATAATCCCGTGAAACAATGCCTGCCAGAAAACAAAGTACTTTCTCTGTTGAGTGCTTTTTTATGTTATTTTTAAATGAACATTTTATTGTTTTATAGAATTCTCGGCTGCTACAGACTATTTTATATCCATTCCTGCTAACGTTGGTTGTTTTTTTTATTTTCATAACAAGATTACACTTCAAGATTGACCTCATCCCACCTGATGTTAAGTGGTAATGAGTTCCTAGCTTAAGGGCGAAAAGTATAGCATAGTAAAACTGTTACTAGACTTGTCGCCCTTACCTTGAAGGCTTTACCCCTGCGACTAATGTAGCACCCCCCAAGAGCTCTGGAAACCTTACTCACATGCAGAACACAACAACACCGAAGTGATTGTTATTTGGCTGCGGTCTTCTGTAAGGTGGAGGTATTTCACCAGTCGGGCTGCTCCAGTTCGAGCGATAAATCACTTTGCCCTTCCTCTCTCAAATTAGTCCTGAAATCATAACATAACATACTATTAATACGGATATACTTTTTGTTTGTATAAACGGAAAATCCTAAAGTTACGGGTTTCATTGCCATTAAGTGAAAATAGTTAGTAATTTCAGCTATGCTAATCGACTACGTATATTAAAAAATGTCATTAATTTTAATAGAATGATGTGATTATATTAGCTAAGCATCTGTACATTTAACTTTCTATCGTCAAGAACGTTCAGGGTTTAATTACCTCCGTACTATAAAGTACTTACTTATTTTTGTTTGGGGAACAAACAATTTTCCCACAAAAAACAAAGGAAGCGTCTAATATGATGTCCGTGATTGATGCTTCCATTAATTACCCGTTTCAATCGAACCTCTCATTGGCTCCGCTAATACAGCGGTATTGAAATACACTTTCACCAAACTATTTGTTGACCGTCGACGAATCATTTTCTTATTGCCTTGCAAATAACCAAAATTGATGCCCGTATTGCCTATTTATGTAAGCATTATGCTGTCGTCGTGTCACTCAAATATTTTGGTAATGTTTGAGATGCTTTCTATTTTAATTGAGCTTACGCAACCTTTTGTTAGCTTCCCTTCACATTGTTTCTAATATGTAATTATATCGAAAATATTGATACAGTTTCTTTATCGATCTATCCGTAATTGAAAACTAATAATTATATCTGTAACACTGCTTCATTAAAGTGTCTTGTAGGGTTAAGGTAACAATCTTAACGTTTTTTTTACTTTGGCCAGATGGTTGCAGATTATTTAATCAACACCGTTATCTTCGATAGCTTCGGTAAAAGATTTATCTGCTTATCATGTTGTAAAAGCTTTAACTTATTTCTAGGGTTCCATGCTAAAATGTCGGGACAAGAACATATTTGGTAAGACACTGACGTCTACCTGCACCTGTTCATCATAATTTAGTTGTAGCATTAGATAATGTAATAAGTCACGTATCAAAATGGACGTCTATTCGTTCCCCAAATAGTTATTATAGTGCACAAAGGTTCTGTTACGTTCACAAACCGCTAGTAGATCACGTCTATTGACCCGCGACACTTCCACGCTTTAATGCCCCAATGCGGTTCAAATTTATCTATTAGTCATGCAGCTTCATGTTATTTTACTCTTCATCGAATATCACTTTGAGGAAACTTAAATTAACAGTACATAAATTCGCAGGGAACGCGTAACGGTGACAACACGTCATCTAAGTCCCGAGCCCACCACTCCAGAAGAGCAATGTTCCCAAAGCGCCACAAAAGTGGGCACCATTCGCACCGAAGAGTACAAGCGGGACTTGGCAGAATTCCAAGCTAGGAGATCGTCAGGGACTAAGGAACTACAGGTGACTCCCGTGAAGAAGAAATGTGGCAGGCACTCGTTACCAATCTCCTGCACAGACTGCGCAGTAGACCACGACAACACATTCAACTATGAGAAAAAATCCGCCGTCAAATATAAGAAAAAATCACATAAAAGAGTGAGAAGCGCCATGTCCGACGAAAAGATATACGACGGACTGCCAAACATACAATTTCTATTCCAAAACCAAGTGTTTATGCCTGGAAATATGGTGGCGACGTCGACTTATTCTGAACCACACAAATCAAGGCGCTCCCGCCACAGATATTTTCGCCCACCTGATCCAGATTTCTTAGTACAAAGACATATAGATTTCAAGGACGAAGACCACGTGGATTCACCTGAATTTTGTAAGAAAAGTTCCCTACCGTTCGATATGAAGAATTTTTTAGATGGTTCTAGAAATTACGAGGAAGTGGACGGTAGTAAACAGGCGGGTAAAATTAATATGCAATCTAGTCAGCATTCTTCGAATGGTGTTCCTAAGAATGACAGCGGTGATGACAAGCTTTGGGAAGTAATGAGCGAGTTGAAGAACTTCGACCAGTGGGCAGATGAGCAGTTGCAGCCACGTTCGCCTAACACGAACACAACTAAATCTGACGACAGTAAAGTAAGAATGATTCATTTTCTAACTCTTTTACGTAATGACTTTTAATAAAAATGGTATTGCTTTCTTTTGATTGGATTTTTGTTGGTCCCAATAATTAGTGAAGCATAATATCGCACCAATAAAACAAAGTAGCAAGCGACATGAAGTTTCATGCTGGTGGTAACCTTCACAATTCCTACATCTGAAAGTATGTCCGCTCATTGAATGATTTAAAAATGTTGAATGTGGTTCATTTATTCGTTTTATTTTATTTATTGGGAATATTTTTTTGTCTAACACATAATTTACGCATTATTATTATTGTATATTATTTGCATACAACTAAGTACTCATAGTATTTACAAATGTGATCAAATGAATGCTCTCAGCTGTTATCATGAAACTTGCATACAAGGTTTAGAAAATAGGTCAAGTTTGTTTCATATTTTGTGAGAAGTCAGTTCAAACACAAATGCTAAGAAATCTTCGAAGCGTAAATGTTTATCAAACCCAAATGATCATAAATTACCTTTGATGATAATGATGAAACCCAATGGGGTTTGGTAGGGAATTTAGTTTATTTTATTTTTGAGATAAACTTTAGGAACTAGAAGAACAGAGGTTGCAATTTATAGTAACTTCTAAATACTTGCACCATAGGAAAGTTGTTATTGGAGATCTAACAAAAAGGCTGGATTTCAGAGTGACACAAGTGCATACGGTTTACCGATCGCAAGCGCGAGCAATTTAGACGTGACGACGGATAAGAGCAAGATCTGGAACCACGGCAAGTGGGGTGTCGTGCCCGTACAGATCAAGAGGATGCCTGGGGTCACCATAGAACATGTGAGGAAGAAACAGAACACGGAGATAAACATATTGAGGTAATAGCGTACAACTTTACTTATTCAAAACTTCTGATATATTGATTTCGTCCAGTAAACACACATGTCGTGGGTACAAATATCAGTAATCGAACTGAATGTGTTCGCAGCGATATACTTTTGTCAGTACCGACTTGTTTGTAGAAGCAGAGTCCTTTTTTTTAAATCGGGTGCTTTAAATAGGCGACCTCATAACCTAGTAGCGGGCTAGACTGTGGCGTCGCGCCATTTCAGAGGTTCCGGGTTCGATTCCCGGTCGAAACAATATGAAAAACAAACTTATCTTTATTGTCTCGGATCTGGGAGTTATGATACCGTCTTTGTTTATGATTTCTGTGCTTTAGCTACTTCCCGATTGTGTGTGATTTAGCTACTTGCCAATAGAATTAGAGCAATGTTAGTAATGTTGTTTAATTTTTAAATTCATTTCAAATAGGCACCAAATTAAATGTTACCAATTGTAGTAATTTTGTTAACAAAATTGTACAGTATGAGAGATTTCCGTATTGTAATTAAATATTTGTTTTGTACTATTGTATTAAAGAGAAAAATAAATCAATTGTAAATCTAGGCTTACCACCAGCATCTTTGTTCACCGTGAAGCATCATTGTTTCTTGTGAAATACGTTTCGAAACTGAATTAATGAAGTGATTTACTTTCTCCATGTCGAGCAAAAGCAATAATTCAATCGATGTAATATTTTTTGCTACGTAATTCTCATCGCGTACCAACGACGGAGAGAGAGGAATCTATACTGATATTATAATGCTGCAGAGTATGTTGTTTCTTTGAACGTGCTTATCTCAGCAACTACTGGTTCGAATTGAATGATTATTTTTGTGTTAGATACTCCATTCATCAAGAAAGGCTTTAGGCTATATAAATGCGCCAGACAATCACACCAATCATCAGGTCTTAAACTAAGGTTTTCCCTTGTACTGTGAGTACCAGACGACGGATACCAACTGGGGGCGTCATCCCAGCACACCCAGACCCAAGTCAATTTAGAAAAGTTCGTTTTCCGGATTGACCTGACCGGGAATCGAACCCGGGACCTTACGCGCTTTGTCCGCCTACCTTAGCCACTGCGCCACCGAGGTCGTCAAACAACTATACAACATCAGTTATCAATAGGAGCGAAAAATCAGTGGGAAATTTATAAAATAAAGGGTATAGGACGCGCAGCGAGCTGCTATGTATACTTATGAGTGAGTTGTTTTGTTTTGGCAGAAAATGTCGCCACCCTAACATCATCCTTCTAATGGGGCTCTATCCAGATGTGTACAACAACGTTCAAATTGTATGCGAACGATGCGTTGACACGCTCTACGGCATTTTACATGTGCAGGTGAGAATACATTATATAGTGTTTACTTCGTCGGTGCATTGCATTACCTATATTAAGCTCGAAGGACGAACGTAGCATCGCGCAGCGAGCGTGTCGTGATTACAGTCGGAATTGCATTAAGTCACTGTTTTTTTATGAGGACACTTAAACTGCTTTAATTGCACTAATTATTTTTACGAGAAAAATAACGTAGTCTGCATATGCACACTTTTTCTGTAAGTTTTTTTTTATTTCCGTTAGCGTTTAACGAAATCTGTTATTGGTGCACGAGAAATACAATGAACGAAATCACTTTCAAATGAAATTTTAACATTGTATGTTTACATCTGTAAATAATAATTAATTAAAATCTTTCTAAACCTTAGCGCACTTAAGAGACAAGGTAAGTGTATTATTATCCTCCATTCCCACACATTTGCATAATTATAATGATTAATTGTTACATTTACAATCCCACGATAGTTTGTAGAACAGACCTGTTATTATAGTGTATGATTGAGCTTTAATATTGCCTTAGCCTTATTTGTTTTCAAAAAAGAAAGAATCTTGGAATTTAATTGTATCCAAGCCCGGTTTAAATAATGAGTCATGGCCAGTATAAATTCATGAATCAGTCGATTCTTAAAATATAAAAACTTTAATGAAAGCTTTTAATTTGAGCGAAGTCTATTAAATAATTTTTTTTTTCAAATAAAAAAGTCTGTTTGTTCTTTAATATTAATTTAGCATTTTTGTAATCTTTATTTCTAACAATTCTATTATCCTAAGATAATAAAAATCGATTTTTTTCGTTATGACCAGATTTAGCATATCATTTTATGAAATTCATGGATATACAATGTTCTTAATACAGGTACTAATAGGCACATGAGTCGTTTGTAATATTAGATTTCATTAACTTTTAGTTCAAAGATTTTGTAGATGCATAGTTGCTGGAAATCGCTACGACAAACAAGGCATCAAATAGTATTAAGCCTTCTTTCACGTCCATTCGTTTCCTGTGAAATGTGAAATTTATGCATCTATTCTAGTTTTAAAAGAAATTTTACTTTAGTCGATATTGGCCCGACGAGTGCCGCATTTATTCCTATGTCCATTAAAGATTGTCATCACAGTAGTTATACTATATTTCTTCGTTTTGCCCAGGGCCGCATTCTCACCGCCCAGACAGCGGTCCAGTACGCGCTTGACATAGCCAATGCGCTGGTCTTCCTCCGGATGCAAGGGTTCGTCCATAGTGCGCTCAGCAGCGAAAGCGTCATGATCACGGGACACGACGCTGCAAAGCTGTCGGACCTGGGTCCGTGCCTGAGGCTGCCCAAAGCGCAGCGGAGGCCAGACAAGGACTACGAGGTGTATTCCCCCGAACCGCAGTATGCGAACATCGAAGGTAAGTATATTTTTAGGGTTACACTCAATAAAGCATGTAGTATCGTTATTTTTAATGGTTTTATCCGGTAAGTAAAGGTCATAAGAATTAATGTAATTCTGCTGTTTTCTGCAACTTTGTTAGTGTTATTTCGGGATCAAAATTATCATTTAAGTTGTGCTAGCTTCGGTGAAAGATTTTGTAGATGCACAGTTACGCCCTTAAAATATGGCACCGGCAAAACAAGGCTTCAAACAGTATTAGCCTTCTCTCTTCTCATTCGCTTCGTGGCTGCACGCGTGACATCACGTCAAAAATTATTTATTTCCTTACTTAACTATGTCACACAATATTTAAATTTGATCAGAAACCTTTGGACTGAAATATGTAAATACTTACGTAATTCATGACGCAGGGTACAATTGTTTGTATTTTGCATGGAACTGTGGAAAGGATTACAGAAAGAATAGATAAATGGCGAGTTTAGAATTAAGCAAGTTACAGTTCGAACCAATCTTTATGACGGCTCCGCACCTAACTACAAACATTAGGTACATTAAAAAAAAAAGAATGCTGGTTGAGTTGTGATATGCAGATTAAAGTTCCGACATTAGGATCAAGACTTTATTTTACATTACAATTTGTGCTCAATTCTTATGTTCGTAATTTTTGCGTTAGAATCTGGAATGAAATGTTTTCTTAATTTTAATCTTTCTCCACACTTTTTTGTACTCTTGTCATTTCAGATACATGCGAATCTAACAGTGCCGACTGCGAGCCTCTCTTATCGAACCACTCTTCAGAGGCCTACTTGGCGGCCTATGCTGTTTCGAAGGAGTACCAGGCGTGTCGCTCATCGGATCAGTACCGGTGGCAGGCGCCGGAGCTGTTCTCGCCTGACGAGCTGGGACTCGTGCACGCCTGCTCCCGGACCGACGTCTACTCGCTCGCGCTCATCCTCTGGGAGAGCTGCAATGGTGAGTCAGTCACTGCTAGCACCAGGCGTGTCGCTCGTTATTTTATTCTCTATTTTTTTGAAATCTTTGAATGCTTTATTTATTTTTGTCTAATAAGCAGTAAGAAAAATTTGATTCAAGCTTCTAGTTTAAAATCTGATGATAAGTTATACAACTTTTAGTTACCCCTTTCAATCCCTAACAACCTTTCTTCCGCATTCAAAAATAGCCTTGTGTCCTTTCTCATGCTTTAGAATCTGAATGAAATAATCCTAAATTTCATTCAAATCGGTGTAGTCGTATAGGCGTGAAAGCACAATAGATATCATAATATATTTCAAAATTCATATTATAATATTTCAGCTGCCGTGCCATGGAAGACTCTATCATACGAGAAGCTGAAAGAACTATATGTTCTCTGGAAGGCCGGCATCCGCTTGCCTCAGGACGGTACCTATCCAGGTAGCCTTCTGGCTTTGCTGCAGGACGCTCTGAAGGTGGACCGTAGAGAGAGAATGGATCTGGACCGCATGCAAGACACCTTGAACAATGTTAAGGTAAGTGAAGATAACGAGATGATTTGGGCAAACTCCAAACTGGGCTAACTGCTGGCGATGCCGCGCTAAAACGATTCTAAAGACTTATGTTAAAGTTTAAGGTTACGAGAACCTTCAACAGACTCCTCTATATTATTTGATGAACAAAATTGTTTTCATTAGATAAAAATGTAAATTTGGTTGTTTGCTTCGTTTAACTGACGTCTTTTCCGATGAAATTAACATTCATGTGGGTTATACATTAGTGCAAAAAACAAAACATTAAGGCTACTTTTATATACACTCATTAAAGTTACTACTTATCACAACATAGTATAAAAACGAAAGTCAAGTCCCGCGGTCTGTTTATATGTGTGCTTAGATCTTTAAAACCACGGAACATAAAATTCGATGCATCCATCCGGAACACATATAAACACACACGTTGTGTAAAAACATTAAGAGAGGCAGGGCAAAGCGATTTATCGCTCGAACTGGACCTTACAGAAGATCGCAGCCAAATAACAATCACTCCGGTGTTGTTGTGTTCCTGCGTGTGAGTAAGGTTTCTAGAGCTCTTGGGGGGTGCTACATTAGTAGCAGGAGTCAAGCCTTCAAGGTAAGGGCGACAAGTCTAGTAACAGTTTTACTATGCTATACTTTTCGCCCTTAAGCTAGGAACTCATTACCACTTAACATCAGGTGGGATGAGGTTAATCTTGGAGTGCATTATAATAAAAAAAAAAATTACGACGTTAGGCTTCTTACATGCCAACGTCCATACCACGTTAAAAACACCTTTTTTTTTTTCTTTTTTTTTTTCCTATCTGACTATTGATGATGGCCGCAGATAGCCTTTTCATCTTCACCGGGCTTGCGGGGGAGCGGAGGGCTCACACCCCTAAGTTAAAAACACCGGTTCTCGTCTGATCACCAAAGTTAAGCAACGTCGGGCGCTGTTAGTACTTGGATGGGTAACCGCCTGGGAACACCGCGTGACGTTGGCTTTTTGCGTTTTGTAAATTTTTTTGGCGGTAAAATACGGGCGTGGTGACCCCTTTTGTGTATTTTTTTGGCATTACTCGGGCCTTGGTGCCCACTGCCCATATGACATTGTATGACTATTACTTCTATTTTGTCAGTCGTACTGCTAAATACATATTTTTCAAAAATTCCAACTTGACATCGTTACAAACTATTTACTTTAAATATTTTGTGTGATACACTTCTTAATAATTATTATTTTATGGATGACTTTAATTAGTGACCTAACTTTTTCAATAAAAAATGTAAAAAAATGTTTCTTTGCGCTCTGACTCGTCGCATTTCAAACTTAAAATTAGTCAAGTTCAGATTGTTGTTCGCCAACGTCCATACCACGTTGAAAACACCGGTTCTCGTCCGATCACCGAAGTTAAGCAACGTCGGGCGCGGTCAGTACTTGGATGGGTGACCGCCTGGGAACACCGCGTGACGTTGGCTTTTTGATATTATATGCATTTTTTTGATTACAAAAATAAAAAATCGAAACGAATAAACGAAAGGTTTGTGTTTTAAAGATTTATCGAATGTTCGGGAGTAAAAAAGTGCTTTTTGATTTGCATAAATAATATTTTGTTTCCTTTAAACGCTTTAGTCACGTTCGAAGTTTGTTGGCTACAATTATAAGCATAAAAAATTGCGGTCCGTCATGGGATCCATATTTCGTTTTTGGGTGTTGGTTGGTACACCCCCCATACTACTTTCGAAAATTCCTGTGCCGTTAAAAAGCTATGTGATCACTGAGTAACATAGGCTATTTTTATTACTAGAAAAAATGTGAACTCCTTCAAAACTCTTACTTAAACGAAGGCTAGAAAAAAATGCCATAAATGTCTTTCATAGGCCAAAAATTGTTTAATAATATTACAGAATATGAATTTAAACAGAAAAATTACCAAACCTTAAATGTTGTTCTAACAACAATGAGATAACAACAATAGTAAGTCACTAACCACTTTTTAAATTTTATAAGTTGACCTATCAATCATGGCATACCTTTATGTTTTATCCAAATAAAATGATTATGTATTCAAGACTGTTTCAATAGCTGTTAATACTTTTTTAATCAGTAAAATCAGCCATTTCACTCGAAAGATATTACAAAATTAATAATGTATGAAGATATTCAAAATACACGCCGGACGCGCCATACTGTGGCTTCTCGCAGCTCAGCGAGTAACGCGGCGAATGGGGTTGATTGATATGAAAATAATAAAAAGTCAACCCAGCATACAACATTTTGTTGTGCCTTGTGCGTTATTTATGGTGAGGAACAGACAAAAGCACACATTTTGAACTTTGCACCGCGACTATGTTGTGAGCATAAGGTTTACTATCGAACAGCAAAAGTTTGTCTTGACGCAGTGGCGTAACTATACCATTCGGGGCCCGTGGCAAATTCATCAACACACCCCCCCCCCCTCCTCCTTCTCAAAGAAAGAATAATGTCTAATACTTGTTTGGAAATACCAGAAATGTAGTGCATACTTTAGGAAAGTTTGATGTAAAAATTATTCTTGGTAATTGGGACTCTCCTCTTACCTGGGGCCCCTTCTGGCTGGGGGCCCGTGGCATTTTGCCGACTTGCCACCCTGTAGTTACGCCACTGTCTTGACGAACTGTTTGCGTACGTTTAAAAAAATCAGTCATGTTTGTTAAATTCAGCTCGTTGTTCGCCAACGTCCATACCACGTTGAAAACACCGTTTCTCGTCCGATCACCGAAGTTAAGCAACGTCGGGCGCGGTCAGTACTTGGATGGGTGACCGCCTGGGAACACCGCGTGACGTTGGCTTTTTGTCATTACTTTTGTTATTTTTAAAATAATTATCGGCAAGTTATCCTGTAGTTAAAATAAATATGACAACTTGATGTCGTTGCAATTATTCAACGAATGTACTGTTCATAATATGAATTTTTATGTAATTAAATTTTAATGATAATATTCTAAAATATACATATAATTATATGAATTTTGTTCTAATAACACATAATATTGGTTAACACATTATATTGGTTACAGAATATCATGAAAATATTAAACAAACGACTATTTAGAAGTGCACGAAACCAAATAGGAAAAAAATAGTTTGTTAAAAGCATAAAAATGTTTTTGGCTTTACAATTAGTTTAAATGATAACCAAAAATATCGAAAAAAAAACGGATCCTTTTTTTGTCCGTTCAGTAAATACATCAGAATGGAGGTTGTATATAAATATGATGTTTCTTCTTATATATTTTTGTTTGCTTTTAGCGCAATATAGACGATCTTGAATACATCGTGATCCCAGCGAGATTGTCGAAGAAGAAATCTGACTTCAGCTCCATGGCTTGGGACACGACTTCACCCACCGACTCCGACTGTCTTAGTCCCCAAAACCTACAGCATAAGGTTGTTGTACACACAGAACGACACAATTCAACCGATAGCAGTGAGAAAGACTGCAGCAAAAGCGATAGCCCACACTACGAAAGCATCATGAAAACTCGAACCGACGATACCTACGCTGTAACTTACTCCGTCCCTGAGAAATGCTTCATATCAGACGAAGATAACCTAGACGAAAAGCCATTAATGAAATACAACCACTTACCGGAGAAAGATTTTTCAAGCGCCTGCTCGACGCCGATAGCAAAGATCCGGGCGCGCATCAAAGACATTGGCACCCCAGGCACTTTACACAGAAGCGACTCCACCGAATACTGTAGCATCCTGAGCCCCAATCGAACTAATTTTGCACCTAATGACGATACTTCTAAAGACCAATTTGAAAGACCAGCAGCCAAGTTGAGCAGGAGCTTCACGCCTAAATCTTACAAGCCTCTACACATAAAAGTGCCAGATTTCAATTTGGATTCTATAAAAGATATATTGAAGGATCAAAATGGAACTGAGCGGTCGTCTTACAATTTTGATATAAAGAATTATAGCTTGCCGACGACTCCGATTGCTCGAAGTAACAAGCTTAGGAAGAATGCATGGTTGTCCGGAGATTTGAACTTGACGAGACGTAGTACGGAAGGACTGCAAGACTCAAAAGCTAGTAGCAAAGAAGGTTTGTACTATTTTAGTTTTCTTTAGATAAGATAGAAAGATTCAACATAACCGAATAGCGATAATGTTATGTTTGTGTTGTACGGATTTTCTGTTGTTTTAACTTGACACTAAGAAAGTATTTCGAAATAACTCGTTACGTAATTTTAGATAGTTTTAATTAAACATCATAAAAAAACTAAACATTTTTATTTGTCAATTTCGACACAATGTTTGTCAACGTCCATACCACGTTGAAAACACCGGTTCTCGTCCGATCACCGAAGTTAAGCAACGTCGGGCGCGGTCAGTACTTGGATGGGTGACCGCCTGGGAACACCGCGTGACGTTGGCTTTTTGCATCCATTACTATTTTGTATTCGTGGTTTTAGAAAAAATTGTGTTTATCCTCTGGAAACCAAATGAAATTTTAGTAAAAATAAATCTTTATCCAATTTTACTAAGGTTACTTTTATTTTTGTGTAGATAAAAACTTGGAAACGCCTCAAGATACACCAGTGGTTTCAGTAAATACGTCTGTGGAGCAAGAAAATCAACAAAAAATTAATCATTTTCAAGATTATGAATCGAAAGAGTGTTCACCGCGGTCTGTTGGAACTCAAGACAGTTTTATTGGCATCAGACCGTAAGTTTACTGTGTGTTCATTGAAAGAGTTTAAGATTCGCATTCAATGTTAAACATAAAATAAATTAACTACATCGCGTAAAATTGCGGTAGCCTTATTTTAAATGATTGAAGTAGGCGCTTAAAAGGCCTTTATGTTTAATTGGGAAACAACAACTTTTTTCAATAAATCATGAATTAAATTAAATAGTATTTCAGTATAATTTTGCGTGAATATGTATACATCTAAACTTTCACGTTTCTATTAATAGGATTTGCCGTACCTAAATTGTCAACATGGATTAACTCACACTTAATAAAATCACCAATATTACAGCTGTTAGTTATGCAAAATAGACCTAAAAACGCAACGTATAAAGTTTAAAGTAAAATGTCGTTCAGAAATGGTAAGACGCGAATAAATTTTCAATTTTTCTCAGCACGAATCATCAACCATCATCACCGGAGTCCTCAGACGCTGTCCGCGAGCGTAGCAACTCTTGGTCGTTCCGTACTTCGGTGGACCGCGGCAACAAGCTCCACATAGAAGAAGATGTCCTAGCAGGTGTTAATGTGAAACCGCTTGTCGCAATACATGAGCGCTGGATATACGAAGCTAATAGGAAGACTGGCCGCTCCATGTCGCTGCCGGAGGATAACAAGTGAGTTATATCATAAGCTCATTTTTATTACTATTATATTATTAAAAAAATAATAAGGTCAACATAATGTACCGTTGACCGTATACGAGCTATCATTTTTGTTGCATTATCGCCCCTATCACTAAGCGCTTCAATAATGAGGGTCTTTGCGCATGGGAAATCCACTAGATGGCGATAACTAGGCGTGAGATCCAACTGCTACGTGATTGGTTATGGTTTACATGACATTGACAGGCATGTCACCATGACATTTAAATGACCGATTACATAGCAGTTGGACCCCACACCTACGTGTCGCCATCTAGTGGATTTCCCATGCGCAAACACCCTCATTAGTTTGGCTTGTTGCTGTCTGTGCATTATGTTATACAATCTAAGTTGCTGTTATAAATAATAATTATGCATGTCATGGTAGTGTCTTTTAATTAAGGCAATACTGTACACTTTAGTGGCTTAACTAAACGTGTTATACGTATTTATTAGTGTATGTCTTGTTAACTGTTCTTAAATGAATAATAATACAAGATCTTGTCACACTTGCATCTTGTAAGATTACTATTAAAACAAAATTGGTAGATAGGTGTTTCTATGTAGGTATCAATATTTTTATGAGTATCGGTTTCGGCGCCGTTATATCGATAAAAAAATACATATAACAAACAAAACTGTCAAACTTTTAAAAAGGGGTTTTGAATTATTATGTTTTCGAAGTTGTAAAAGGTAGGAGTGAACAAAAAAATAACTGTCTTGTGTATGACGGTTGTGTTGGCCAAATATTTTGGATTCCAGCAACTTTAGGCACAGAAACAAAACAATATGAATGTCGTTTTTAATATAATTTACGGTATGTTTCGTTTTAGTTTCGTAGCTGCCTGTAAAGTATAAATTCCTTGAATGACAGAAATGTTCTTTTGATTGAAGTCAACTGTCGCCAACGTCCATACCACGTTGAAAACACCGGTTCTCGTCCGTTCACCGAAGTTAAGCAACGTCGGGCGCGGTCAGTACTTGGATGGGTGACCGCCTGGGAACACCGCGTGACGTTGGCTTTTTGCGTGTACATATTTGTGTTATTTACTCTTGCTAGTACAAGACAATATTACCAATAATCATATTTGCTTCTCTTTACATTAATCGAGCATCGGTCTTTGATTTTGATGTTTTGGCTTGTTTTATAAAAGTCAGTCACTCTGCGTTATACGCAAAAATCATTGCTTCTTTGTTGTTTCACATTAAACAACACCATATGTGTCTATTGCAATGCGTTCTACGCACCAGAAAACGCACAAAACCACGGCACGTTTCTTCGAAAAAAATCCCAGAGCGATAATACAAAACTTATTTTATAATACATCTTCTCTTGGGTTGTCAGTAGAATCTCAATGTGTGTTCAATACTTCGTTGTTTTAAGACTTTGCCTAAGGGCACCTGGGCAGGTATCTGGGGAAAAAGTAACGAAAAATAAGAGTTAGGTACTTAACTTTAATTTGTTACTGATTTTAATATTATTATGTTGTGGAATAGGTATTATTATAAAGTAGTATTATAAGTGTCAATACACTTTCCATTGGCGTCAACTTTTGTCACGAGGTTTAAAGTTCCACAAAAAATAAACTAGTCTTCTCTTCACTTTTAAATATGTTGTCAAGGTGACTACTACTAAGTTATTGGAACATAGTCAGCGAGTAGCCTATTCAGGTGGTGAGACATTCGATATCTTGTGATATATTAAATATAAGATAAGGGAACTACAGTAATACCCCGCTTTACGCGACCCCTTATTCGACACCCACACGACCCCTATATTCACTATAACGCGAATTTCCAATTTCACGTTAATTCAAGATTGACCTCATCCCACCTGATATTAAGTGGTATTGAGGTCCTCGCTTAAGGGTGACAAGTACAGCATAATAATTATGTTACTGGACTTGTCGCCCTTACCTTGAAGGCTTGACCCCTGCTACAAATAGCATCCCCCCCCCCCTCACCCCTGGGGTTTTTACTGTGTAAGCATTGAGATGAACGGCGATAGCACAATATTTCTATATTTATTGTATGTCTTCAGAATCGTGATGCAAGCTGTGAAGCCGGCGTCGCACTGCGTGGACACGCTCCAGAAGTCGCTGCCTCAGCTGAACGCGCGCCGGCCCGCCAAGCCGTTCCGCGCTCCGCCCTCGCCGCAGGCCGGCAAGAACGGTCAGTCCACTACGCGAACTGATCTGTGACACGCACAGATATCGACAATGAAGACAACCTCTGTAGCTGACAGCCGAATGATTCGGACTGTGGTGTAGCGCCAACTCTGAGGTTCCGGGTTCGATTCCCGGTCGGGTCAATATGGAAAACGAACTTCGTATATACTATCTCGGGTCTAGGTGTTGTGGTACCATTGTTTTTTCTTATTTCTGTTACATAAGTGCTTGAGCAACTTACCACAGAATCAAAGTTATGATATGTGATAGTTGTCGGATGTTGTATCGGTCCAGCTCATACAATAATGACATTAGGGTAGGGTGAAAGCATTCCGGTCCCCTAAAAGTTCGGTGAAGCTGATAAGGAGTAACCAATATAGATAGTCCAGTAGTTAAAACTAAGGACTATTGCACAAAACCGAATATGGAAAGAGACTGATTAAATTTGCCTTTTAATTTTACAAATAAGTAATCTTAACACTATCAACATAATAATTACAATATGTTTATGATGATGTAACTTTAGTTTTTTTTAAGATAGCTTCCTAATCAAAGGTTTGGTGGTGGGAGTGCCGGTGGAAATCTTTAAACATGGGCAGGATAGCTTTTTGCATTAGCAGGTAGACCATATCATTTCGGTACGAACAACGGATGCTCTGTATTTCAGCTATACGCTACGTCAGATTATTTAGAGCTAACTACGAAAGCCAAGTTTAGCAAGCATGTCATTAGTTAATAACAACTTAAGTATTATCAGAGCATTATTCTTACATTATGGTGCGTTGTGCTAAACCGCTTAACATAATGTTATCTTTACAACCGATAACACTGAGCCACATAACAATAAGTGCTATTGCGTGCTTATTAAAATAATTCGATTATTCATAATCGTTGTTAGACTTCTTTTGATTCGGTTTCATGTTCGCCAACGTCCATACCACGTTGAAAACACCGGTTCTCGTCCGATCACCGAAGTTAAGCAACGTCGGGCGCGGTCAGTACTTGGATGGGTGACCGCCTGGGAACACCGCGTGACGTTGGCTTTTTTGTTTTTATTATTAAGACTACATTATTTTGCCTTTTACACCAGAGCATGTGAATTTAAGAAAACTAAATTGCATAAGTCCTGGCTGTTAGTCAATAAATGACAAAGATAATTATTTTAGTCTTGTAGGTTTACTCTCAAAGACGAAATATGTCGGATCCGAAGACGGATAGCAATTTTTAATTCTCATAAACGTAACCAATTAGTGTTTACTTTTATTACGAATTGAGCGTGTTCAAAAAACAACATTATATTTAAGCAAATCCAAAACCACGTTTGAAGTCCCAAACTTAATCTTAAAAAACGAAACCTTTCAATTTGGTTCGTTTCGATTTTGGGAGTAAACCCTCTGTTTCAATTTGACATGTCTTTGCAAAAAGATTGAAACAATATAATGAGTACAATGTAATCGGAAAGTATATCCTACACTTAACATATAAATAAGTGAAATGAGATGGAAAGTGGATTGATAATGCTCAATGAGCGTTACTCACGAACATACACGCAGTGGGTTTCCTTGAAGCTTGTATTGTTTGCTTTTACTATTTTCTGGGTGTAATGTTAATTGAGCAAGATTGTAATTTTTCTCTTATGTTTGTTATGCATGAATGGGAACATTGTCTTAAGATTTTCTTTTACTAATACGTACTGTTGCATGTCTGTTTGTATTTACATAATACTAATTTGTGCATGTTTGTAGTTATAAAAAGTAAACACTTATGTTATTTTTAACTATCCATGTTAATAGTTGTAATTCTATTAAACACAATAATTTTATCAAATTTCATGTTATTTCTTCGTGATAACTACTAAATAATAACCTTATTAATTATATGTTAAATTTCAATACATAGGTACATAAAGTATTACATTCTTAAATACCTTTTCGCGACTTTCAGCCAAAAGTTGATGTGATTGCTTTCTAACGATAAGACCTACTTTAGTTTGAACTGAAATCCATTTTATTTGAATGTTGTGTAAAATAAAGATTCCCTTTCCTCTGTAAAAATATTTTTTTTATATACTAAGTATTTAATCAGAACAACAGTGCCTGGTATTATCAAATAGTGTAAACACTATATTGCGAATTTCTATTTTATGAAAAACTCTTTCGAATATGATAATAAATATAATTGCTAAGGTTTGTCGGTCTAAATTGTTAGTCTTCTATTATTATTTCACCATTGAGAGTAACCACTCTGAATATATCGTTTTTAGACCTCAATGAACAGTAATTTTACTGACCTTTCATATCAATACTAAGAGACGTAAATATTTTGTATGTACAATGAAATTCACAAATACCTCATCCTTTAAATTTCGCTATAATATAGAGTTTACATTGGATACTAAAAATAAAAATACATGCCTATTTACTTTGGCATCAAAGTGAATTGGTAAACCACTCAGTTTGCAAAATGTGGTGACAGCATTTTTGGTGGAGAAGTTAAGGTATTAATTGGATTATATTTTAGAATAACTAAACATGTTTGTGGCTTGTTATCCTGCCGTCTCTCTTCCTTCCAGGTCCACATTGGGAGCAATTCTGCCAAGCGCGCGACACCATAGCAAAAAGCGTGAACTTCACACAACGTGACCCGGATAGATTTCTAACGTGGAAGAAAGACATTGACAAAAGGTAAAAATAGCTATATCGGTTGCGTTCCACTAAGGGCTCAAAACGCTGAAAATACTCCTTTAGCCGTTCCACAAGGCGACCGCGATCGTTGTGGTCGCGGCGAAAACGTCACTCATGACGTCATTACTTTCGCTCACGCTAAGCTCAAAACAACCCATTTAAAGAAGTGGGTCGAAGTGGACGTTGAAAAAAATTCGGCGCCATATTTAAAATTGTTTTGACATATGATCTTTAAAACTCGGAAAATGGCGGCGATTAAATTCACTAAAATTGTAAACCGATCTACAACGAAAGTAAAAGAACAAATTTACAATTTAGTTTTACATTTATGAATATAATATTACATGTACATCATCCTAAAATCGTTGCCATTTTCCAAAGAGCTATCATCAATTGATGATGAGAAGGAATTGTGGCATACCCTAGGCACCCCTGGGACATGTTTTACCGAATCTTCTTGTATTAAATCATGTAAATAATTAAATGTGTTCCTTGGTAGTCAAAAGAGAAAATCAAGAAGTATGTCTTTTTATACATAGGAAATCGCTAACTGTAATTTAATATTCATGTTAAATCTTATCACTACTTACTCAATTATTTAATCATAAAAATGTTTAAACAATATAATTATTTTCATTAAATAAAGTCAATTAAAATATAATGTATATTTATAAAGCAATTTAGGTCTAAAATTATATTTAAAAGTTTCAGAATTCTGTGTAATGTGTGACAAAAAACCTTTCATCTGAAATGACTTTGAAATTCTTCTTTGGAATAAAGATTAATTACAATCTCATAATGATTAATTCGTGGCCTAAATTTTCGTTTTTTACGATTATAATTTTGTAAAATTGCATTCCACTCTTCATCTGAACTAGATGAAGTAGTTTATGGAGCATTGCGATGCACCAACAAATATCCAACTGCCGTAAAAGACATTTCGATTGTAATGAAACTCGAATTGATTAAAAACTAATCTAAAATAAAAAATAAATTATTAAATTGTATATTATTTTAAATATAAATCAAGTAAGCACAACAATTAAAGTTCATTGTTAATAATTACCAAAATTTAACCTAACATCTTTAAGCTCTTACTTTTTTTTCCATAACTCGCCATTAATGTTTACATGAACGCTTGAAACGCTCCAATAGCCATTCCACTTGAGTTTATGATATTAACGCTCACAAGCAAGAGGAACGGAAAAAACTGTGGTCGTGAGTGTTATCTTTCTTAGCGATTAGTGGAACGCACCCATCATGTTACAAAATATGTTACGTCGTGAGTGCAAAAGTACATTTTATTGAAGTAAAAATTCAGCTTGTTGTTCGCCAACGTCCATACCACGTTGAAAACACCGGTTCTCGTCCGATCACCGAAGTTAAGCAACGTCGGGCGCGGTCAGTACTTGGATGGGTGACCGCCTGGGAACACCGCGTGACGTTGGCTTTTTGCGTTTTGTAATATTTTTTGACATTACATGGGCCTTGGTGCCCTTTTGTGTGACTATTACTTATATTTTGATAGTCGTACTGGAATTTATTTTTTCAAAACTTCCAACTTTACATCTTTACGAAATATTTACTTGAAATATTTTGTGTGATAATTATTTCATTGAAACACGTATTAATTATGTTTTAATAAACTTTAATAAGTGACCTTACTCGTTCCATAAAAATGTTTTTGTGCTCTTGACTCCTAGTAGCAACTAAAGTATTAACAGAGCATACTTATTCCTTCATTATGATGCGTTGTGCTATCATAATCTTGTCTTTTAGAACCGATAACACTGAGCCACTTAATATTAGTACTTTCAAGTGCTCTAAAAATAAACTCCATCATGAATAATCGTTCTTAGACTTGGTCTAATTCGGCTCGGAGTTCGCCAACGTCCATACCACGTTGAAAACACCGGTTCTCGTCCGATCACCGAAGTTAAGCAACGTCGGGCGCGGTCAGTACTTGGATGGGTGACCGCCTGGGAACACCGCGTGACGTTGGCTTTTTGTTTCTTTTTTTTTAATGCTTCTATTTATATATTTTTTGGAGGTCTTTAAATAACGTATACTATGATCTATTTTAGCTACAACATGTTTTATAATCCCTGCAAATCGACGACCTCGATGGCGCAGTGGCTAAGGTAGGCGGCCAAAGTGCGTAAGGTCCTGGGTTCGATTCCCGGACAGGTCAATTTGGAAAACGAACTATCTAAATTGACTTTTCTAAATTGATCTGGGTGTGCTGGGATGACGCCTCCAGTTAGTATCCGTCATCTGGTACTCATAGTACAGGGGAAAACCTTAGTTTGAGACCAGGTGATTGGTGTGATTGTCTGGCGCATTTATTTATTTAATTGTCGGTTTTTTTGTAGTAAATTGTAATATTGTCCTTCACTCTCTTTCGGGCGCTTTATGCTGTACTGTGAGTTTCTATTTGGTTTTATTCATAACTTAATATTAATTAATTTTTTAATGTTTTCATAACATAACCGCTGAGCTACTTACTTTTTAAAATGTTGAATGGCAACTCACGTGACAATTGATATAATTTGACATTCTGTGCTCTTTCCAAGGATTCGGTGGAGCCCAATAATATGATATAATTACGATTCTCGATACAATCGGGACTTTAGTAAGTTTTATGTGCACATACAAGTCGCTTCACACTCTATGTGCGTCACTATTGAAATTTATAATAAGTAGAACAAGAACAGAATATAATAGAATAATTGTTTATTTAGCACACAAAATAAGAAAGTACAATTAAAAGAAAATAAAAAAAGCAAACAAAATAATATGTGCTAAAAACTCAGCCATATGTCGGGACACCCATAATTGAGTCTCGCGACGCTGGTTTTCAGTGGTCGCCTGTTTAAAAGTAAAGTAATTACATAACACAAATTAAAATGCGGCACGATGGTGATAAATAAGATTTACTGAATAAATTAACACTAAATTTAGAACTAAATCGGTTTGTACTAATGTACTAATATTATAAAGTTGAAGAGTTTGTTTGTTTGTTGGAAAGCGCTAATCAAAGAAACTATTGGTTCGAATTAAAATCGAGGAAGGCTTTATAAAAATCAATGGAACGAATCGACCAATTTTTTTATTCCACTTCCCTCCACCAATTAGGTCTATGTGTGATCTAATGATATGTGTTTGTTTAGTAATGTCACCGAACCAGAGCACCCTAAAGTGGAAACCAAAGTAGACCAAGCGACGGACACTAGAGGCATTGAGGAATTCATCAGGGAGCTGATCCGTAAGGAATTCCAGCATATTTTACAGGTTAGTAACGTCAAGTGTTTAAATGAAGCGTGAAGAAACATTTTGCGGGCCAGTATGGCGATGCTAACGGGTAGGATATTTCGGTATCAAATCCGTTGTCATCGCGATGTGGGTTCCATCAGGCTGGCAGGAGCCAATATACTGCGCTACTATAAAAAAAATATATCAGTGGTTTGGAATAACTAAGGTCCCATCTGCATCGAAACTTCTTAGTGTTACTACGCTTTGTGTGGATATTTAAAAGTGGGGGACAGAAGCAAACTGTTCTCTTTGCACTGAATGATAGTTGCGTCTTAAAAAGGGCAGTTGCAATACAAGGCATCATACAGTAATATCATAAGTATTCATCATTCTTTCACTCAAATTCACTTCGTGGCCACGCTCTTGATATTGTGTCAAAAAAATTTTTTTCCATATTTATCTGGAACACATACGGTTTAAATGAGATTTACTTCTATATGACACTAGGCTTATTTTTAATGCAACCCGGATAGATGTCTAAGTGGAAGAAAGACATTGACAAAGGGTAAAAAAAATACATATTATTATACGGTCTAATTGAGAACCTTCTCCTTTTTTTATTGAAGTCGGTTAAAAATAGCTTTATCATGTTACAAAATATGCTACGTCGTAAGTGCAAGTATAAATTTTATTGAAGTAAAAATTCAGCTTATTGTTCGCCAACGTCCATACCACGTTGAAAACACCGGTTCTCGTCCGATCACCGAAGTTAAGCAACGTCGGGCGCGGTCAGTACTTGGATGGGTGACCGCCTGGGAACACCGCGTGACGTTGGCTTTTTGCGTTTTGTAATGTTTTTTGACATTACATGGGCCTTGGTGCCCTTATGTGTCACTATTACTTATATTTTGATAGTCGTACTGGAATTTATTTTTACAAAACTTCCAACTTGACATCTTTACAAAATATTTACTTGAAAAATTTTGTGTGATAATTATTTTATTGAAACACGTGATAATTATGTTTTAATAAACTTTCATTAGTGACCTAATGACCTTGCTTGTTGTTACAAAAAAATTTAAAAATGTATTTGCGCTCTGACTTCTAATAGCAACTTAAGTATTACCAGAACATATTCCTTCATTATGGTGCGTTGTGCTATAACAATCTAGTCTTTTACTTGGGTACATAGGTGCATAGGTTTTACTTGGGTACATAAATGCCAATGCCTTTGTTGTTACACACACCTATGTACTTATGTACAGTCAGCACCTTTAGTTTTTAACTCGGTTGCTTATCATATTCAGTTTTGAGTCATTGACTACATAATAAATTTGATAATGAAGGAAATCAATGTTTATTTAGTGACATGACATAGCATTTATAAAACAGGAACTTATAAATCTTATATATAAAATTCTCGTGTCACAATGTTCGTTCCCGTACTCCTCCGAAACGGCTTGACTGATTCTGATGAAATTTTGTGAGCATATTAAGTAGGTCTGAGAATCGGCCATCATCTATTTTTCATACCCCTTAGTGATAATTACTTAAAAATGATTTATATAGCAAAACAGCGTTTGCTGGGTCAGCTAGTAATTTATATATTGCTCGGCCGTACCCGTTTCTCGTTAGATACCATTTCCTAAAGATTCATAAAGATTGACTGAAAGAGATTACTTTCTACTAATATGACCTACAAACTAATTTAAATTAAACTTGTCAGCTATTTAGTTTGTATATACAGGTTTAAACAAAGTCAGCTTGACTGTACGTAACAGTGGATCTACAAAATCTTTGATCGAAGAAGATACTGGCTTATTATTAGTTTTGTTATGGAGCTCCATATACGTAAACGGAACGATCGGATATCCCGAATAAAATAAGATCCGTAACCGAATCCGATATAAAAGTTTCAGATAGTTTCTGATAGGTCGGACTCTAACCACATACCTAGTGTTTTTTAGTAAATTCAACGTGTTGTGGCTAGTTTTTGTATGGTTAGAAAAAATTATATACAAAATCGAGTATCAGTTAAAAATAATTAATTTTAAAACCTACAATCCATACTAATATTATAAATGCGAAAGTAACTCTGTCTGTCTGTCTGTCCGTCTGTTACTCTTTCACGCCTAAACGGCAGAACGGATTTTGATATAATTTGGTATCATTATATCTGTGGTATAGGTGTACGTTGTATCTCAAGAACGGACATAGGCTACTTTTTATTAGAAAATAAGGGGGGGATGGGGGTAATACCACCTTTGAAAGTTTATATGGAAAAATGTTTATTTTTGAAGTTAAAGATATGAAAGTTGGCACAAATATAGCTCGAAACTTGGATTAAAATATATACTACTTTTTGTTTCGAATATTAGGGGAGAAAGGGGTAAAACCGACCATGAAAGGATGTAGTCCACGCGAACGAAATCGCGGGCACAGCTAGTGTACAATAATTAACGCCAAATAATTGAAATCCTTATTTGTATTTCACTTCTACACTTACATAAAAATATAATATCCATAACAGATACTATCGGATGATTCGAAATAATTTCATATTCGTAACCGAAACCGATATAATATTTTACAAATACGGATATCCACATCCGTATACGAAATTATATATCCATAACATCCCTGCTTATTATACTCACGTCCACAGGAGATGTCAGACGACGGCAGCTCCTCGCCGTTGAGGAGCGAAGACCTGGTGAACAGGGGTGTGGCGGGCGTCGTGGAGAGCCTGCGGGACGAGGGGGACGCGCGGCGGGAGGCGCGCTCCTTCTCCAGGGTCAAGATCAACGGGAACAACAAGCCGCTGCTCCAGATCACGTTTAGCCGGACGGGAGAGAATAGCTTGCAGGTAAGGGGCCGTCCATTAATCACGTGATCATTTTTTAACCCCCTCTCCCTCTTGGTTTATGGTGAGATTTAAGTCTAAATAAATATTGAACAACATCATATACATTCCTCTAATCCTGTGGTAAGCTAAAGCACTTGTGTTACAGAAATCAGAAACAACGACGGTACCACAACACCCAGACCCGAGACAATATAGAAAAGTTCGTTTCTCATACTGACCCGACCGGGGATCGAACCCGGAACCTAAGAGATGGCGCGACGCCAAAGTCCGGCACGCTTGCCTCGGCTATAAAATCTTATTTTATTTTGAAATTAAGGACCATGATAAAAATGTCTAGACAGGAAGGTTTCAGGTTGTTTTTGATTGACATAAAAAGAATTATGAACGAATCTATACTAATATTATAAAGCTGAAGAGTTTGTTTGTTTGAACGCGCTAATCTCCGAAACTACTGGTGCGATTTGAATAATTCTTTTTTTGTTGGATAGTCCATTTATCGAGGAAGGCTATAGGCTAAATAACATTACGCTATGACCAATAGGAGCAAAGACAGAGGAGAAAACGGTTCAAGATACCAAAAATATATGTATGAAAGAATAATTCCTATTGAAATGATCTAAAAAAATGTCCACGCGGACGAAGTCGCGGGCGGCCGCTAGTGGTGTAATAATTCGAAAAACATATATTGTACATGAACATATTTAATGTACCTACATTGTCTTCGGTCCACGGATTAACAAGACATTCTTCAACACTAACAACTAAACTTTTCGATTTAAAAATCGTGCGTTTGTAAAAATAAATACACGTGATATCTTACTACAGCCGCCTCCCCCCTTGTGACATTTAGTGATTTTTGTCAAACTATGGACTGCCTCTGAGAGTGGTCAGTCACTGTGCCGGATTTTCACTGCATGCTAGTGTTAATAGTATCAAAAAAAATTGGTCCAGGTCAAGTGCTGGCGACTAACAACTTGGTAAACACTTGCAGTTCAATATTGGTTCTTATGCGCACGACAAGGTCCATATGCTTTTGTCCGTTTGAATTTCCTATCCTCCCATTTTAACTCCTATAACAATTACAAACTAGATGTAATTAAAAAATATACATATAATATTGTTTTGTTGCGTATGAGGAAAGTTATAAGGTCAATGCCTTTCTATCTGTGTAGTTAGACTGTTATTAGTTTTTTTTTTATTGCACTTCAAGATTGACCTCATCCCACCTGATGTTAAGTGGTAATGAGGTCCTAGCTTAAGGGTGACAAGTACAGCATAATAAATCTGTTACTGGACTTATCGCCCTTACCTTGAAGGCTTGACCCCTGCTACTAATGTAGCACCCCCCCGGAACTCTGGAAACCTTACTCACACGCAGGAACACAACAACACAGAAGTGATTGTTATTTGGCTGCGGTCTTCTGTAAGGTGGAGGTATTTCACCAGTCGGGCTGCTCCAGTTCGAGCGATAAATCGCTATGCCCTACCTCTCATAATAGTATTTTAATTTTAAAATGAGTGGACCAATTTCGATGCAGTTTTTATTTAAAGAGTCTGTTTTCTAGCGGTGGTTCTTTTTGGTTAATATCGGTCCTGCAGTGTAAGAGTATAAGTGCTTTCCCAAAATAATGAAAATAATTTTTGTTGTATTAATAACTGTCGGGGTTAATAAATCCTCTATTTTAGCGTCCAACCTGCATTGTTTTCATTTGGGTTGTAGTAACCATGAGAATGATACGTAGGAGATCGAAAGGTAAGTGGCGTGACTCTTGTGTATACCAACCTGTTCTAAAAGTTGGCGTATAATTTTTTATTTCTTTGTATACTTATTCTTCTGTTGCGTCAAATCAGTCAAAATTGTTATTTGGTATTCACACGTAAATTCAGCTCAATGTTTGCCAATGTCCATACCACGTTGAAAACACCGGTTCTCGTCCGATCACCGAAGTTAAGCAACGTCGGGCGCGGTCAGTACTTGGATGGGTGACCGCCTGGGAACACCGCGTGACGTTGGCTTTTTTACTTCTTGTTAAGATTTTTAGGGTAAAATTATTCAATTGATCGAATAATTTCTCTTTTGAATTATGAACTTAAATTAGCATTTAAAAAATACATCACTTTTGTATAAATAGTTACTATCAATATCTCGTACCCCAATAGGTACCTATCAGAGGAAGAGAAAGATCAAACAAACTCCAAATAACTTGGGAACACCATTATTATGAATAGGAACCGACAGCGAAAAAAATATGTAGTCGACATATTTTTTTGGTTAAAAATTTGAAAGTTTCCATGTTATGCCATTGCGTATTATCCAAACAATATTATGTCTATTTTTTAAATGTTTGTAGAATTCAACTTAATGTTCGCCAACGTCCATACCACGTTGAAAACACCGGTTCTCGTCCGATCACCGAAGTTAAGCAACGTCGGGCGCGGTCAGTACTTGGATGGGTGACCGCCTGGGAACACCGCGTGACGTTGGCTTTTTGCGTTTCTATTTTGTTACATAATAATATTGATTTTTTATTTGTTAACCCTAATTGAGTACACAGATACAAACGTATAAAGCAATACCGATACGAATGGGTCGACTGTTGTTTCTGTAAACCTTTTAATTAGTAACAGATATAGAGGTTCACCTGTTAATACGTTTAATTTTTTAAATGGGTGACATGTTCCCTGCTAAGAACTGATTTTATAAATCTACTATCTACAATACAATCTTAAGGGGTGGATCCCGTAATATCTATGTTTTTAAAGTAGGTAAGCCACTTGATATTAAAAATGTATGCTCTATAGATGGTGTGGAGATGTACTATCAATATCTATCTTTAGAAATAAACCCCGTTCTGGGATTATAACAGGGGATAGTAGCTCTTACGCACGAATTCGTGGGCGGCAGTTAATATACCTACGTACATATATTTACATACTCGAATTGACGTACCATGTAACATTTTAATCAACTTGATTCATTTAAGTAACTTGTTTTTCTCTTCGAGGAATTCATCCAAACTTATGGTCCGATTTAATTGTTTGTGTGTTGGTTCAGGTGCTCGACAACTGCGTGAACGTGACGATCTGCGAGGGGGGGCGGAGCGGCGGCGGCGGCGGGGGAGGGGAGAAGCCGACGGACGAGCAGACCGAGGATTGCCACGTGAACTCGCTCAAGAGATGTCAGGCTTTCAGTGCCATTCAGGTACGGTGAACTGCACATCAAGGTGAACACTTGCGATGGGATTTTGTCCTAATGCCCCCGACATATGAGCGGTACAAAGTCCAAAGTCTGACGTGCTTTCGACCCTACTACTTGTTTATCTATACCGATTAAATTACCTGTTTGTAATAATGTAACCGCTGTTGACTAAATGCATATGTCGCAGTCATCTGGTTGAATCAGCTATTTGATTGGATCACTAGCGCGTTGATTAAATGACGACGTTTAATTGAATGACTATGCCGAACGTTGAATGAACGAGCCTCACTCAACGTCCAACAAGTTAGCGTATTGTAACATAGCCCTTTGAACATAGCGGACGTAAAATCAGTCAGGTGATTGTAATTTAGTACATTTTTTTTCCACTGCGGCGTTAGTGCTGATCAAAAGAAAGATGGCGTCAAACAGCTGGTACAGATCTAATCGATTAACACTGTTGATATTTTTTGAGTGAAATTGAGATTCCAACCTTTTCCTCTTCCCCCAATTTTTAATACAGTACTTTTGAAAAAATATGATATCTTTTTAGCCTAAGTGTCTTAACACTTAAAATTGTTAAAACATAATAAAAATTCTTATTTAGGTGTGTTATGTCATGTCCTCATTTTTTTATCTAAAGTTAGTTATCTTTTAAGTTGCGAACTTATAGTCACCTTAATCAAACATTACAAAGTCAGCTATATACCATTCAACGACTATGCTAAATAACGTTAAGTCAAGAAGTTGAACGTTATATTAAACAATTTGACGAGTTGTCCTTTAGTCATTCAATTAAACGTCGTCATTCAATGAACGCGCTAGTGATCCAATGAAATAGCTGATTAAACCAGATAACGGCGACACATACACAGTGTATTTTTTTTTTGATATTTCTTTCTTGCTGAGGTAACGTTTTGCAAAATCGTGTATCTGTAAAACCATTGGATGTGTACCTGTATGAAATTGTAAACATAGTCCAAAATATCAGCTTGAAATTATTCCTTAATGAATAAGATATGTTAAAAACCAAAACATGCAAACAACGGCTGGTTCTCTGACACAATCGAATGACTACAAAATAGCGGCGGATTTTACTCTCACCACTTGGCTGATCTCATACATTGAATACAAGGAGGATTGGAATTTGATATCTACTTTTGATATGATTTCAGGAAGCCCGCAGCACCGAGGACCTGTATATAGACGACGACCTCTCGACGCAGATGCAGGAGAATTTCGGCGGGAAGGTGAAGCTGATACCGCTGCACGGGTCGCTGCACGAGATCCTCTGTGAGAGGCAGGACGAGTGCTGCCTCATCAAAGTCAAGCAGGAGAACGGCTGCGACACCATCTACTTCAGGTTTGAGCACGAACAACTGTTTTAGAGTGACCCCACACTAGCGTCTTTCGAGCGTCAGCGTCTTGCCGGCGACCTCCCCACACTAGCGTTGGTTGGGCGTTGCGTCGACGCGGCGCCCGCACAGCGTCGGCGCGGCGTTTGAGCGACGCCGACGCTGCGCTTGCGCTGGGCGTCCTCTGCACATCGCGTTCGAGCCGAGCGCCGCGCACTAGCCATGTACAGTCATTTTGAAAATCGAAATGTAAGATTTGAATAACGCACAATATAATCCCTACTAATATTATAAATGCGAAAGTAACTCTGTCTATCTGTCTGTCTGTTACGCTTTCCTGCTTAAACCTCTCAACCGATTTTGATGAAATTTGGTATAGGTATACGTTGAATCTCAAGAACGGACATAGGCTACTTTTTATTAGAAAATAAGGGGGGGATGGGGGTAATACCACCTTTGAAAGTTTATATGGAAAATGTTTATTTTTGAAGTTGAGAGATATGAAATTTGGCACAAATATAGCTCGAAACTTGGATTAAAATATAGAGTACTTTTTGTTTCGAATTTTAGGGGAGAAAGGGGTAAAACCGACCATGAAAGGATGTAGTCCACGCGAACGAAGTCGCGGGCACAGCTAGTGTTTTATAATGCAGTGATAAATTAATGCTTTCAACTTGTACTAATAACGGAAAAAATATATTTTACCTATTTGACACATGGGCCGAATAGGCAACTTTAGCGTTTATTTTCTCGAAAACTAAAAGTACTTAATTGACAAGGGGTTTCTTCGGCAATATGAGTTAGTATTTTAAGTTACATCCATATTTGCTATCAGCTAAAAAGTCTACTTCCTATTGATTCTTAAACACGGGCGGGCCGAAACAATTGAGTTGATCATTGTACTGTTGACAAAATAAACGCTGCGCAGGCGTCGGTCCGGTTGTTGGAACTAAATATGTAATCATAAACATTGTTAATTTTTTCAATTACTTAGTATGCAATTTCGGGAAAAATAAATGTCTCGCTTAGTTAACTACGCGAATACGTTATAATCAACATGAGACCCGTCGTTTAGTCGGTGGTTTGTGTCATGTTGGTGCAAGTAACGTGTTGCAGGTGCGACAACTCTGAGTCGGAGTCGCGCGACGCGCTGGACGGCGCGGGGGCGGGCGCGCAGGACGCGCTCGTGCTGCAGCGGCGTGTGGCGCTCGTGGAGCAGCGCTGCACGCGCCTGTACCCGCTGCACGCGCTGCAGACGCTGCACGCGCCGCAGCCGCTGCACGCGCTGCAGCCGCTGCACGCGCACCACTCGCGCGCGCGGACCAAGCGCGACGCAGGCAAGCCGCGACCTAAGTCAGGTGAGGGAACCGTCGTTCGTTATGCTCTACTGGTGGCCCGCGATTTCGTCCGCTTCTATCGTGATAAAAACTATCCTATTATATATTTTAATCTAGTATGTCATCTTTTTTCCGTTTATTCCCGGTCGTCCCCACTCTGTCGTCCCCACTGGGGACGAGTGGGAAAAAAACAGTTTCGTTCGTCCCCGGCGGGGACGATTGGAACTTTTTATTTCCCACTCGTT
This sequence comes from Glyphodes pyloalis, assembly GCA_037074685.1. NCBI lineage: Eukaryota > Metazoa > Arthropoda > Insecta > Lepidoptera > Crambidae > Glyphodes > Glyphodes pyloalis. Next base: position 13,462,344 of record JAYKKO010000007.1, read on the forward strand.
CCGCTATAGGCCGAAAGTCAAATTGAAAGGGGGTTTAATAAGAGATTTCACGGTTTTTCAAAATGCTTTAATTACGCATTTCATACCAAGACTGATCAATGGGTTTGATTAAAGGTAACAAAAAAACTGAGGTCATTAGTACAGTATTAACGAATTTATAATAACTCTTACAGTATTAAAGTGTATATCACAAATAATCAACTTATTAACAATAATTCTTACAGTTTTAAAGTGTGTATCACAGATCACAAATCTAATTAAAACAACTACAAATTATATATTTTACTGCACGTAAAATATATAATTTGTAGTAATATAATTATCTATACCTACCTATAAGAAAAAAAAACTTACTTTGATTTTAAGAAGACCTCTGCACTTTAATTTGCGTTGACAGCAATCCCACACATTTAAGCCACTTTTATATTCCCTTTTTTTGTAATATTGGTGACCCCCGTATAGTAAAACAGTCCCATGTTTTCTTTTGATATACACAAGCACTGTTTGGCCACTTGAACTACTCGCTGCACTTGGTTCCGTCATGATGATTACACAAACTTTGCTAACTAAAATAATAATAAACTCATTTGCGGGTAGCAAAAAGCGCATCAACGACACTTATTGCGTTGCTTTCATTGGCTATTTCAAGGTCATGCGTACAATGCAAATATGATAAGCTGGGGTGGTGAGGGTGAGTCATTCCGTATCTATTGTTTAATACAAGTTGATGAGATGTATTATGATCTTAAGATGATAACTTGTTTATAAAGTCGTGTAAATACCGGTGTGGTGTGTATTTGGAGAAAAACAAAGAACAACAAACTTTGCAGAAGGGTGGCATCACAAATTAAACAGCGCTGTTGGCAAAATAGCGCCCAATTTGATGCATTTACTGCATTTATTACAAGAAGATGCATCTTTTTACTTAGTTCAGTTTCGTCAAACAGAAAATGATAAGAAACCAGCTAAAAGAGAAACGAAAAATCAAAGCAAAGAGACGAATTTATACAAGATTCGCAAATGGAATTAACACAAGGTGAAATAGGAATCGGGCATTTTCTTGAAATGGTACGGAGTTGACAATGATTAGATATGCAGTTTACTTTTAAAATGTTTTTTTTTAAATCATTCAAACTTATAATTTTGTGATTAGTCCTCATTTTTTATACAGAACTTATTACATTTTCACAAAACTGTTATAAGAACATTACCTGTAATAATAATAATTGTAGATAGATTGATTTTCTGTTATACGCTCCAAAGATCTGTGAGGATTATTACTTTATAAATAATTTGATTATCTGTGATACGCAGTTTAAAACTGTAAGAATTACACTGGTCAACAAAATTTTGTAACAAGAAAGGTGCTGGCTAATTTTAAATTACCTAACTATCCTCATTTTATAACCATATTTATTTTGATTCCATCAGATCTAGTTTTCGTGTTACAGCTACTACCCATAAAATTAACAATTAACCGTTTTTGTTTTACTTTCGCATTCAACGAATTCGTTTATTTGAAGAGCATTATGGTTTGTTCTGTTTTAGTGAAGTGATTCTTCAATAATGTCAAGAAAGTGTAAAAATGATCCTGACATGTTTTGTTACATAAAATTTATGGTGACATTACTTTCAAAACTCAGCGAAGGAATTTGACACCATTAGTAACTAAGTTATATGAACAGTAATTTGGTTTTGTCATCGGTCAACGAGACAAAACGTGGGTTCTACACTTCTGTTGTGTTACATGAGTGGGTTTTCTCACTGGATGAGCGAAAAGATCCCGATTTATGCCTTTTGCAATCCCTATGATTTGAACGGAACCAACAAACCACTCATCTGATTGTTATTTTTATCTTACTGATACAAAAGGTATTACAATTAAAACAGAAAGTAAAATCAAGTATCCTGATCAGCTAAACGACCAATCCCTCATAGTGAAGATCTACCGGTACCAGAACCACCTCAAACTAGCGAACTGTCCCTTACGCCACAAGTCGAATAAGAGACATTGGATCCTGACTTTCAAGAAGCTTCCTCAAGAGAGAAAAAGGGTATATTTGTTGGCTCCAAATAAATCAGGCAATTAATCAAAGATGATGTATTAAAAGAAAAGCTTATTAATTTAGACAAATCAGCTTGGGAATCTTACATGAAAGGAACTTTAAATTTTCTAAAAAATCACCGATCAAGTGACTATAAACGAATTATCGCGTAGCTTTTATCTACATATAAGGGTTTGGGCTATAATATGTCATTGAAAATACATTTTCTCCATTCTCATTTAGATTTCTTTCCTGAAAATTTGGGCGTCGTCAGCCATGAACACGGGGAAAGATTCCATCAAGTCATCTCTACCATAAAAAAACGATATCAGGGCAACTGGAGCCCACGTATGCTAGCGGATTGCTGTTGGACATTAAAACGAGACGTCCTTGAAGCAAAATACAGACGAAAATCATAAAAGTAAACTTTTATTCATGTAGCAATAAGTCGAAATAACTTCTTTTTGTTTGTAAAAATTCCAAATTTCAAAAATGCTATAAAACGGTATCACAAAAAAACTATTCGTATTTGAACCATTGCAATTTTATTTCTAGTATCTTTATCGTTATCCTAAACGTAACTAGACAAAAGTTGTCATGTTACACGCAAAAAATGTTTTTTTGTTGACCAGTGTTATTGTAAATAAGTTGATTGTTTGTGAAACACACTATAAAACTGTAATAATTATTGTAAATTCCTTAATACTGTACTAATTACCTCAGTTTTTTGTTACTTACAATCAAACCCTTTGATCAGTCTTGGTATGAAAAGAGTAATCAAAGCATTTTGAAAAACCGTGAAATCTCTTATTAAACCCCCTTTCAATTTGACTCTCGGTCTATAGCGGAACGAGTGGGAAATAAAAAGTTCCAATCGTCCCCGCCGGGGACGAACGGAACTGTTTTTTTCCCACTCGTCCCCAGTGGGGACGACAGAGTGGGGACGACCGGGAAAAAAGGCTTTTTTCCTACCAACTTACATCTAAATCCGTTTTCTAGTTTTTACGTAAAAGAAGAACGAACATACATCCATACATTCTTACCAACTTCACAATTAAATTTTAGTTGAATTCTAAAACTTCATATTCCCGCCTTTTTTGGGAGATTTATCTTGGGAGTCCCCATACATGCTAACGCTTATAGGTATGATATCTATGAATTCCTTAACTTCAAAAAGGTTTTCTAGGTTTAATACGTAATTCAGAATTTGACTTGGTATTAGCCAGAATATGGCTGAAAATGGCCAATCCAATCTGGAAGAGTCAATTTATAAGCAAACATTAGAGAACTATTTATAAGCAGGAACGAATATATCCTTTTTGAAAATTAGCATTAACAAACAGAACAAAAACAAGTGATATAAAAGTGTTGCTGTCGCCCTCAATTAATCTGTTATGTGTTCAATTTTTAGAGGTATACATCCAAAACTTCAGCAAGGAGACCAGGCTCCTGAGCAACAGCAGCCCCTCGCTGATCATGAAGGACGACAGGAGCGACGAGGTCGAGGTGAACATCGAGAACGTGATGTGCTACCAGGACTCCTCCTCCGAGGAATGTCTTAAGTGCCAAGCAGACAACGACGACTTCGAGCTTCTCGAGCGGAAGATTGAGGAGGACCTCGCTAACAGCACTCTGTCCTCCCTCACCTGCGGCTGCCTCGAGAAGATCTCCGAAGAGAACTTGTCGGTTATTAACGAAGATGTGGCTGAAAAAGACTGATCGAGACAAGTGACGTAAGCAACACATCATGTATAATACCATCCAGTCGTTGGCTCGATCATAATGTATTTCTTGCAATATCGACTCCAGGGTCAAGAAAAGCCAACGATTGGTCCAGGTCTGGTCACTGACTGAGGGCGTTAAATTACAAATGTCTAATGTTTGTGAGTACAGGTTGTCAACAATGGGTGCCAATTGCAAAGTTTTTGTTAATATAGCTCCACCCTTTCCAAACACCAGGATTACTGGATCCGTGATACGGCATTTTTTTATTGATTGGTTTATAGAAAACCAAGCGCGTGGCCAGAGTACGCGCGTTAAAACGAGCGCTGCGTGACTGCATCTTGAAATTTTGACTCCATCATTATTTACAGAGAAATGACTGATTTGACATTGATAGGTCTTAAATTTAAGACATATCCTGAAATGTCTAGCCGATGCATGAAATGGCATAGTATTTGGTATAATATTCTGGCTAATTCAACGATTTGACCCAAAAACTATGAACCGATTCCCGGTTTTTATAGTGCAAACTGTATTTCTTTGAACATTCCAGTTATTAGTCAGACCGTGCATAATACAAATACCTCATCAATAAGATTCGTAGATCGAATTTTTCTATTTAGAAACGAATAAACATTTTCTACAAGTTTTTCTACTTTTTTAGGATGTAATTTTAGCGTAACATATGTTCAATGATACGTAACGATATTTAACGCACGATTATAATCATAAATCATGAGTGATTCCGTCCTTTAGAGCTTTGATATCAATACTAGTAACGATTATGCTTCCTTTACTAAACAGTATTTTTATTAGAACTAACATTGTGATCAGTAGTATTACTTACCAAACTGCAATCTAAGTACAATATTAGCGACTGTCAGAATAGAGTCATCGTATTTTAATATTTATATACACACTATGCCCTAGTATTTAGAATTAATTTAACTGTTTAGCATTGAGTGCTAACTACACCAGTCATTGCATGACACTATTTTGACAAGTACAAAGTTATGGACTTCTGTAACATTCCCAGTAATATGTAAGATGCGTAGACTAACAAATAGACATAAACAGGTATTAAAATCTAATAAATCATGATCTACGATTGAATCATGTTGTGTTTCATGCGAATAGAGTGTAAGAATTCTGATTTATTTAGAAACTGTGCTTCGTTCGTCGCGCTTTGTCGTCAATTTATTAGGACAGTGTTTGTATGTTTTTGATTGTTATTTTAAAGATGTGTGGTAATTAAATTGGATATAACTTGAATGTTTCTGGCTGATTCGGAATTCTTGCGCAATTTTTATACAATCTAATAAAATATTCAGTTCACTCGCATTTAAACCCAAAGATTCGTGTTAGGTTTTCACAAAACAATGTTTCTGTATTAGTATCTATGTTTGTTTATTAGGTTTTAGAATTACGCAAGGCTATGTGATTTTTAGATTAAGTAGCACGAAGCATTCCACTGTTGTGATTTCTAGCATAGTTACTTACACCTTGTAAAGGTTTAAACTTGCACTATTTTAACTTCATATTTATGGCCTTTGTTAATCTTAAATTTATTACTCGATTTCTATTTTCTACCAATTTTTAATTATGTTAATTACACTTAATGTTTAACCGCCACATCATGGCGTCTGTTTTTATCTTTGATTTTCTAAAAGTTAATTTTTAAACACCTATTATTTGGTTATTTCGAAGATTTCCATTTTAAAATACTATTGTTGTTTAAACTATTAGTTGATTTTAGATTTAATCGTTAAATAAAACTTTGTACTTATATTATTTCTTTTATTAAAATAAGAATTTGGTAGTAACAATATCCTTAAATCTAGAAAACATCATTCAATGGTTTTTCATTTGACATAGATACATAAAATGCCGGACTTTTAAGACTTGCATATAGACATATCGTTTTCTTTTGAAAATTGGAAGACATTTGATATCTTGAACCAAAGAATTCATTCTCTTGAATTGTATTAAACAATTTTATTTTAATTGATTAATACGCATGCTCTATGTCATACGCTAGCATTATTTAAAACAAATAAAAATCTCATTAACCCTGTTATATTTTAAATACATCAATGGTAATATTTTTTCAAAAATATCTTATCTTTCGCTACAATGAAAATATGGCAATGAGCATAAGCGTCGACTATACACATAGTATGATTATTCTAGCCTTAAAAATAACTCATCGAGTTTGGGAGTTGGTTGGTGTTCAGTGGGTGATATCTACCATTTGTTTGTATGTGATTACATTGATCATCCATATAGCAAATATTTAGGTTTCTTAATAATTCACGTAGTATCAAGTTAGTAACATTATTTCGGTCAACGAAATTAGTTTGTCTCAGAAATTAAAAAATAAAGTTGTAAATTTATTTTTTTAGATAAACAGCAAGAATCATGCAACTTAAGGATCAATTAAAAGTAAATAGTTTGTGTTCACCATCTTTTTTACATATCAAATCAAGAAAACACTACATTTTGCCTATAGCAATATAACAGTTATTTTAAATCCATATCATCTATTTTGCCTTATTAGAACATTTGAAACATTCAGGATAATTATCCGTCGAAATGAGGTCACCATCTTTAATCTGTAAAAGGCGTATTCGTTAACCATACTCCCAAATTGCAAGTTGTGCATTAGTTTAGAGCGTTAAAGTAGGTAATCGTTTACGAGTTCTTGTCCGTGAGCTTGACGACGACGGCCTTGACCTCTGTGTAGTTCTGGAGGCCGTAGGGCCCGTTCTCGCGGCCGATGCCTGACTGCTTGTAGCCGCCGAATGGCACCTGCTGCCCGAACACGTTGTAGTCGTTCACCCAGATCGTGCCAGCGCGGATCGCCTGAAAACAAACACTCTTTTAATAATAATCAAGCACGTAGGCGTACTTACAACCTTTTAACAATTTCTTTTTCGTATGTGATACATTCATACTTCGTCATATGGCGGCGAGCCCGTACGTAGTCGAGACGTACCTGCACCATATAGTTGACCTTGTCGAGGTCCCGGCTGAACACGGCGGCGGCGAGCCCGTACGTAGTCGAGACGTACCTGCACCATATAGTTGACCTTGTCGAGGTCCCGGCTGAACACGGCGGCGGCGAGCCCGTACGTAGTCGAGACGTACCTGCACCATATAGTTGACCTTGTCGAGGTCCCGGCTGAACACGGCGGCGGCGAGCCCGTACGTAGTCGAGACGTACCTGCACCATATAGTTGACCTTGTCGAGGTCCCGGCTGAACACGGCGGCGGCGAGCCCGTACTCGGTCCTATTGGCTCGCTCCACGACCTCCTCCACGCTCGAGAACTTTATGATCTGCTGCACCGGACCGAAGATCTGCGGAAGTGACAAAATCTACGTTATACTAATTGTCTAATTAATTAATATACTAAGGTAGAAAGCCTTTTTAGCAGTTGGTTTTTGAAAAATACTGCTAAAATCAATTTTATTCATTTAGAAACGCCGCTATGTGCAGTGTAGAGCAACAGAATGATTTGTTACTTTATGAGCAGTTGATAAGCCCCTGACGTAATTAAGTCATTAATACCAAACATGACGTGTTTCAGCTCCGCTTCAGGGATTTAAATATACACACCGCTGAGTCTCAGTAATGTAAATTATCATTAAGCCATTTCATCAGTGGAAGAATCTACCTCGTGATCTACTCCAAATTTTGTTTCAATAAGCCTAAGGTATCGTTTTCACAGCGGGACGAAAACTAACAGCCATATACTCAATTTTTAACAGTGTCTTAAAAAAATAAAATTATGACGTCATAGGTTGCAATCTTCATAGAAAATCAATAAAGAATTCGTGTTTTGATAGGCATTTAGAAGTATTTCAGTTGTTAGTCAACGTCCCTATTTGCAGCCCCAAAATTAGCCACTACGAGCTGGTGGTCCCCAAGTAAGTACCTCAGTCTTGGCAATGTCCATGTCGTCGGTGACGTCAGCGAAGACGGTGGGCTGCACGAAGTAGCCGGCGTCGCCGTGCTTGCCGCCGCCCGCCGCCAGCGTCGCGCCCTGCTGCTTGCCGCTGGCTATCAGGCTCAGGATCTTGCCGTGTTGCTCGCTGTCGATCTAGTACAAAATTAATCTTATTACTTATACGAAACTGTACTATAACATATATGTCACCGTAAGATTGTAAAAACCGTTAGATTACAATCTATCTCGCGAGATTGTAAACTGTCGACAGATTGTGAACCGTAACTTGGGATTGCAATTTAACGGATTATTTTTCGCTTTATTGTAATCTATCGAAGTGAAACCGTTAAATTACAATCTGTTAGGCGTCAAACTGTCAACTGTCCGAAAGCTCTTCCGTATTGGTCGGTTTATTGTATGAGCGACCAATCACGACCAGCCTTTCTATGTCCGCGTAAAGTTAGGAATGAAATTCAATTCAAATCATTTCTTTTATTTAAAGAAATAGAGATGTCATTTAAATAAAATAAATGCACTTCAAACAATCTTCAAGTATTTATTTACTATTTACTAGGTAATCAATAATCTTGACATACGTTGAGAAATAATTGTACCGAAATATTTATTCTTCAAACACTCAAAATTATAATTGAAAATTACAATAAAATGAAACAATTATTTTGTCTTTTAAGGCCCAATACGAAGAGAATTAGCGAAACTTCATGTACTTCTGTTCACTACAACGATGACCTCAAGTAATTCTAAGCATTAAATCACTTTTTGTACGTTTATTCAGATATTGTACAAGGTCGCCGCCTTCTTGAAATTTTAAAATAAATGAATATATAAAAATTATACCGTTTTTAAAAAATGTTAAAAAGTGATTTCTTCAAATTATTTTTCTTCCAAAACTCTGTAAATATATATTTAGAAAAAAATATTTTTACTAAAAAATGTTAGGATTGTGATTCCAAAGGTCGCCGCCTTCTTCATTTTTTATATAATCTATTAGTTATTAAAATAATTCATTTTAAACACAAACGCCTGATTAAATTGCATAATTCTTAGATTTCTTATCTTAGATAAGTTTGCCGTTCATGTGCTTCGATGGGTAGTGTTGACAGGTGACGGCAGTTAGTTGTCTGTTTTGAAAATAGTAAATAAATTGGTTTACACGCGTAGTCTTTACTTTAACGGTGAAATAATGTTAGGAAAAGAAATAAATATTACCTAAGGGCTAAAATAAAAAGAGTTTATTACAACAACGCAGCTCGAATTGCGAAAATTCCATTTTGAGATTATATTTTTTGTAAAATACTTTTTTGTTGGGAGGCTGCTTAGGCTGCATTTTTAGGGTTCCGTAGTCGACTAGGAACCCTTATAGTTTCGCCATGTCTGTCTATCTGTCTGTCCGTCCGAGGATAATCTCAGAAACCGTTTGCACTAGAAAGATGAAATTTGGTACAAATATGTATATTAATCACGTCAACAAAGTGCAAAAATAAAAAAAATAAAAAAAAATTTTTTTAGGGTACCCGCTCTGCCGGTGATGTTGTGGTGGTTCTTAAAAATTTTCCCACAGCATTACCATTAAGGCGATGAGGTACCCCGGGGGGTTTTAGTGGGTAGGCCTGTCCTTTTTAGGGCAATTTTGGGAAATAATCGCTGCAAAAGAAAATAAAATTGTGTCCCCCCCCCCCCCCTAACTTTTGAACCATAAGTCAAAAAGTATGAAAAAAATCTGGAATATAGAACTGCATAAAGGCTTTCTAGGAAAATTATTTTGAACCTGATGGGTTTAATCGTTTTTGAAATTTTTGAAAAAATATTTTTTTAACTAAAGTTGTAATTTAAGGAAACTTAAGTATTGTGATGCTTTGAAAACTACGGAACCCTACACTGAGCGTGGACCGACACACTTTTGGCCGGTTTTGCTTATTTACAATAGCCAAACTGATCATCTATACGTTTCTAGGCAAGTGAGAAACTCAAAAATGCAAATCGTCGACGCGCGTGCAATACCGCGTATGTAGCATTTGCCATAAAGATTAAATTTGTCTGTTATTTCATATTATTTCAATCCAAATTAGAACTTACGGGTAAATGTCATTACACGGTATTGCACGCGAGTCGACGAAATATCACAACCGAGTCGGAAAATAATGAGGAAGTGCAAACACAGAGACGGCAAATAATGTCATATATTGTCATAGGGGTATGATTGACTGCTTGGAATTGTCTAGTAAGAATTAACACACTCAGGACCTAACCCCCACTATGGAGAAAACAGAATGAAGTTTTTAATTTTTTATTTTTGCAATTTTTACAACGACATTATGTAAGACTCACAAGAACAATAATTTCAAAGTACGTAAAGTTATTTTTCGTACGTAAGAGCTCTTGCCCAAAAATTTTTTTTTCGTTTTTTTCGTTTTAATGGCCTATGATACGCCTACACATTTTTTTTTTGTAAATTTTGGACTTAAAATAAGACTTTTATAGCACAAAATTCGTTTATTGTAGGTAAATTAAATACCTTCATATCACATGAATAACAAAACACGCGTCTATTGAACATAGCTGGGCACCGTTAATCAAATAGTTAACTTCGTTTATCGTTAATCCGTTAATAAAAAAGTTCGTTAATCGTTAAAACGTTACATTTCTGAAGAATTAACGCAAGTTAACGTTAATCGTTAATCCGTTAAAATATAATCCAAATAGATGAATGAATGGTTACCGATTCTCACCAGGACCTGGAATCCGATTCCATGTCTTTGATTATCCGAGTCCATGGGGTTTGATCACTGCACTGCTCAGTACATTTTTTCAATTTACCTAATAGGTACTAGCTGTTACGACTACGTTCGCGTGGACTACAGGGTTTTCCATATATATGTCGCAGTCATCTGGTTGAAACAGCTATTTGATTGAATCACTAGCGTGATTATTAAATGACGACATTTAATTGAATGACTAGGCCGAACGTTTAATGAATAAGACTCACTGAACGTCCAACAAGTTAGCGGATTGTAACATAGCCCTTTGAACATAGCGGACGTAATCAGTCAGGTGATTGTAATTTAGTTTATTTTTTTTCCACTGCGGCGTTAGTGCTCATCAAAACAAAGATGGCGTCAAACAGCTGGTACAGATATAATCGAATAGCACTGTGTTGATAATTTTTAGAGTGAAATTGAGATATAAAGTGACTTATTCGTAAAAAAATATTTTTTTAGCCTAATTGTCTTAAGACTTAAAATTGTTAAAACATTAAAAATCTTATTAGGGTGTGTTATGTCATGTCTTCATTTTTTTTTATCTCAATTTAGTTATCTTTTAAGTGGTGAACTTATGGTCACCTTAATCAAACATTAAAAAGTCAGCTATGTCCCATTCAACGACTATGCTAAATGACGTTCAGTCAAGAAGTTGAACGTTATATTAAACAATTTGACGAGTTGTCCTTTAGTCATTCAATTAAACGTCGTCATTCAATGAACGCGCTAGTGATCCAATCAAATAGCTGATTAAACCAGATGACTGCGACATATAATCTATTTTCATGTTCGCTGTTAGCCCTCCCCGTCTCCCCTAATATTCAAAACCAAAGTAGTCCATATTTAAGCCAAGTTTTGAGCTATGTTTTGAATGTTGAGTTTTGTGCCAAATTTCATATCCCTAATTTAAAAAGTAATTATTTTTCCATATTAACTTTTACGGGCGGTATTACCTCTTTCCCCCTCATTTTCAAAACAAAAAGTAGCCTATATCCGTTCTAGAGGTTCAACGGTTACCTACCCATACCAAAAATCTTCAAAATCTGTTCAGTGGTTTAGGCGTCAAAGCCGGACAGACAAACAGACAGACTGAGTTACTTTCTCATTTATAATATTAGTCTAGATTTTAACTTGGTAAGTATAGTGATTTTTAATTAAAGGATTTGTTGTTTATCTCATAAACATTCTGCATTAATATAATAAAACTTTGAAAATGCATTACTTCCTATTTCATCTCTTTTTCTTTACTTTAAATGTTATTACATACTTTTTCCTTCTTTTCCATACACTTTTCCATAAATCTACAATTAATTAGAACATTTTATGGTTTTTTGATAGTTTAGGCAGCGAAATACGTAACTTTTCTGGTTGATTTTTTCCACCTTGTCTCCGAAAAACCCAAATACTTTATGAAACCAAATTTTTTCCAAAATAAAATTTAGCCTATATTACTCTTGAATAGTGTCGCTTTTGAATGGTGAAAGAATGTTTAAAAACGGTCCAGTAGTTTTTGAGCCTATTCATTACAAACAAACAAAGTTTTCATCTTTATAATATTAGTCTAGATTATCCACACGCAAATGATCACTGTCAGTAATTGATGGAGCATTCGAGTATTACGTAACGTAATTTGGGGGGGGGGAGGGGGGACTATGTAAAACGTTACGAAGCGGTCCAATAAAAACTTAAGCCAAACCGTACGGTTTCCGGAGAACCCTTCCCGATCCGACATGTTGAAATCAAATTAACAAAATGAATCTATTCGCAGCTTTCTCACTCGCACTCGCTGCCATGCAGTGAATAGTAGGCATTGGATGAACGATTAACGGACTTCCTGATTATTAACGGAAGTTAATGAGTCCGTTAACGGTTTTTAAAGTTAACTTAAAAGTTAATCCGTTACTCAAAATGTTAACTTCGTTAATTAACGATTAACGGATTAACGAGTTAATGCCCAGCTATACTATTGAATATATTTGTTTCTTTGAGTACACCAAAATAAACGTGTTAAATCAATCTGCCGCTTGTGTCTAACCTTTCCTCCGGGTAATAACTCCTTTAAAAAAAAAGACACGATTATTCGTGTAAAAATGGAAGCTACTTTTATTAGTTATGCTTCATTGCAGACCGCAAAAATTTTAATACAGCTATCCTAATATAGAATTATTATCTTTTACTAATCTGTAGAATAACCGTGCACCGTTTTACTACACTTGTTTATGCTTCATTTATGACACGAATAAACGTGCAGTGATACATTTCTGTTAACAAGTCACAAATTTTTCACCAGAATAATAAAATTATATGTTTTTTCTTGAATACTGAGAAAATCGATAGATTTATTTTCTTAAAAAATATATGAGCTGAAATATGTTTAACCTTTAATATAATTTATACATTAAATATATCTATTCATTAAGTCATTAAAGTAATGTGATTTCAAACGTTTTTATGGTTTCCTGAAAAGTTGTAGTTTTTTGTTTGCACGTTTATTCGTTGGAGCCATCGATATATTTGTATGTATGTAACGAATAAAGTACAAAATTGATAATCTATTGGTACTTACTAATATTACAAAGTAGTAAGATTTAATAAATTAATACGTACGCAATGCTGTCTCTATTGTATTAGTACTACATGGCATTCGCTCGTACTAGCACCGCACACTCGTGCTGCGCTAGCACGAGCTAATGCCAAATGCGTTCAATAGATGGCGCGCGGTTCGCCGCGAAACGGGTAATGTCAATTGCTTCGTATTGGGCCTTAACACAAATTAAAATTGGATAATTTTAAGAAACTTTTATAAAAAAAGATTTAGTCCTTTAAACATACCATAAATTAATAGTATAAAGACAACAAACGAAATAACAAACAAATATGGCGAATGACGGGGCGGCGGGGGGCACATAACTCTCAACCAATCAGCGCGCGAGATGCATTTCATTCTACGTCAGTTCACAATTTGACCGATTCCCATCGATAGATTACAATATAGCGAAAAATAATGCGTTAAATTGCAATCATAATGTTACGGTTCACAATCTGTCGACAGTTTACAATCTCGCGAGATAGATTGTAATCTAACGGTTTTTACTATCTTACGGTGACATATACACAAAAATTCTAAGTTGGTTGTGTATATTAATACTTATAATATTATAAGACTAGTGAACAAATTTGTTTAATGAAAATGTGTTTAACCACAGGAAGGATGGAAGCTTTATATTCATTTGAAAGAAATAGAATAATTTCATGGCTCAAGCCCCATTGTGAGGAACTATTAAATTTCTGTATTTTTTATTTATTGACGCTCGCTGTAATACACTATGAATTATTAAAATATATTAATTAGATTATTTTGATAAATTCGATATGTACAGTTTTATATATACACACCGCACAAGCGAACTTTAAATAATTTACAGAAACAGAAAAATCATTTGGAAAGTATCGTGAATCGTATACGTGAAGGTCGTGGTTTCGAGTTCCACACCGCAAGGGGAGATGAAATTATTCCGTGTCTTTAAAAATTATAATATTCCTAAAATAAAGTGCAAGCTATAATGGAGTTACGTTTTGGCGTGTTAACCAAATGACTGCCTATGTATACGATATATTCGATGACACCGCCGCCGGGGGCGGTCGCTACCTGCGGGCCCTGCTCGGTGTCCGCGCTGAAGGGGTCACTACCTGCGGGCCCTGCTCGGTGTCCGCGCTGAAGGGGTCACTACCTGCGGGCCCTGCTCGGTGTCCGCGCTGAAGGGGTCACTACCTGCGGGCCCTGCTCGGTGTCCGCGCTGAAGGGGTCACTACCTGCGGGCCCTGCTCGGTGTCCGCGCTGAAGGGGTCACTACCTGCGGGCCCTGCTCGGTGTCCGCGCTGAAGGGGTCACTACCTGCGGGCCCTGCTCGGTGTCCGCGCTGAAGGGGTCACTACCTGCGGGCCCTGCTCGGTGTCCGCGCTGAAGGGGTCACTACCTGCGGGCCCTGCTCGGTGTCCGCGCTGAAGGGGTCACTACCTGCGGGCCCTGCTCGGTGTCCGCGCTGAAGGGGTCACTACCTGCGGGCCCTGCTCGGTGTCCGCGCTGAAGGGGTCACTACCTGCGGGCCCTGCTCGGTGTCCGCGCTGAAGGGGTCACTACCTGCGGGCCCTGCTCGGTGTCCGCGCTGAAGGGGTCACTACCTGCGGGCCCTGCTCGGTGTCCGCGCTGAAGGGGTCACTACCTGCGGGCCCTGCTCGGTGTCCGCGCTGAAGGGGTCACTACCTGCGGGCCCTGCTCGGTGTCCGCGCTGAAGGGGTCACTACCTGCGGGCCCTGCTCGGTGTCCGCGCTGAAGGGGTCACTACCTGCGGGCCCTGCTCGGTGTCCGCGCTGAAGGGGTCACTACCTGCGGGCCCTGCTCGGTGTCCGCGCTGAAGGGGTCACTACCTGCGGGCCCTGCTCGGTGTCCGCGCTGAAGGGGTCACTACCTGCGGGCCCTGCTCGGTGTCCGCGCTGAAGGGGTCACTACCTGCGGGCCCTGCTCGGTGTCCGCGCTGAAGGGGTCACTACCTGCGGGCCCTGCTCGGTGTCCGCGCTGAAGGGGTCACTACCTGCGGGCCCTGCTCGGTGTCCGCGCTGAAGGGGTCACTACCTGCGGGCCCTGCTCGGTGTCCGCGCTGAAGGGGTCACTACCTGCGGGCCCTGCTCGGTGTCCGCGCTGAAGGGGTCACTACCTGCGGGCCCTGCTCGGTGTCCGCGCTGAAGGGGTCACTACCTGCGGGCCCTGCTCGGTGTCCGCGCTGAAGGGGTCGCCCACGACACGTCGCTTGGCGCGCGCAGCCGACAGCTCCACGAACTTGTCGTAGATCTTGTCCTCCACGAACGTACGGGACCCTGCAACAAAAATCATTCAGATTATTTTTAACTGTATATAATTAAGCTGTTAGTTAAAAAAGTGACTAAACAGCCCAATTGGTGCCAGAAAAAGGCAAAGGTTATTGGGAGATTCTATCTGAATTTAATGAGTTTACACTTAAAATCCTGTGTCCGAGACTGGGGAATCGGAGAGTTTTAGCAAAATTCATACTGTACGATATATGCAAACTACTAACATAAAAAAATATAAAATCACAAATTTAAAAACATATAATTAAAAAAGTAATATGTAATTCTTGACTGTTTTTTAAACTTAGAATCATATTCAAATACAAACACACTATGGTCTACTTACAAATATTAAAAAATACAGAATCTTAGAAAGTGTTAACAGATTCATGCTATGTCATCACATAGTCAATATAAAAAAAATATTGTTAATAACTAAAAAAAACACATTCGAAATTCATAATAAAAAAGTAGTATGTTTAGTTAACATGTTAGCCGTTCTTTAGACTTAGTTTAATATTAAAACAATAATATAACACAAGCTGTGCCCGCGACTTCGTTCGCGTGGACTACTGTTCGGGCAAGCCATCGTACATACGGTTTTGCTTACGCTGCGACCTACATTTAGGCGCGAGCTGATAACTTATTTGTTTTTACATTATAACTAAAATTATTTTTCAAACTAGTACGCCACTAACTGTTCGACCAGACACTACTCAAGGAAAGATTTGCCACCCTATTTACTTGTAACTAACTCTTAATATACTACTTTCAACCACGGCGGTCTTTCTCAACTACTTCTTACTACTACAATCCTGTACGTTCCGTGGTCTACTAAGCGGAGCCCCGTACAACTCCATAATTATTTTCATGATCGGTTTACCCCTATCTCGCCTAATATTCGAAACAAAAAGTAGTCCATATTTTAATCCAAGTTCGACAGACTTACTTTCTCATTTATAATATTAGTATAGATGATATATTAAAAAATTACGGAGCCAATTTCGCAATTATTAAAACTGTATCGATTACTTTAGCTGGTACACTAGGTATATTGGTTACTTTGGTTCGTAATTTGTGAGTGTCATCTTCCTGCAACAGTGGTAGGGTGTAGTTACTACACTGACCGGCGCAGCAGCACTGGCCCATGTTGTAGAAGAGCGCGTTGTGAGCCGCCTCGACGGCGGGCTCGAGGTCGACGTCGGCGAACACGATGTTGGGCGACTTGCCGCCCAGCTCCAGCGTGATGCGCTTGAGCGAGTCCGCGGCGCCTCGCTGGATCAGCTTGCCCACCTCCGTCGACCCTGGGAACATGCAAAAGATGATCATTAGCGTTTTTTTTTTATTTAAATACTAGCGGACCCGGCAGACTTCGTCCTGTCAAAAATATTTGGAATGTGGCTCGACTCTAAATTTTAGTTAGGAAACGTTTATACCTACTGAAAAAGAAAAGATTTTTTTTTTAAGTTTTCCCGGTAATTATTCAAATTTTGCTCAAAAACCATCCTTCGGCTTCAACGAACATTAAAAAAAAATAATTGTCAAAATTGGTCCAAGCGTTGTCGAGGTATAGGTAAGCTTACCAACACATTTCGCGATTCATTTTTATATAATAGAAGATTATATTTGTGGTTTGTTTAAGATTAAAAAAAATTCTTTGTATAACGACTCTTATTCGTTTTATTGTGCTCTATCTAAATTGTTTATCCTGCAAATGAATTCAGGATGCTAATTAGCGTTATAGTCGTAAGACACAGACAACCAGACACAATAGGAAATCAATTGTGTCTGGCTTTTAAAAGGACATTCGGTCTAACGAGGTTAAGATGACTGTGGCGCAGTGACTAAGATAAAGTAAGGGTCGATTCCCGGTCAGGTTAATTGGAAAACTAAATATCGTGAATTGACTTGGGTCTATATGTACTAGGATGGCGCCGCCAGTTAGTATGCGTCGTCTGGTGTTCATAGATCAAGGGTAAACCTTAGTTTGAGATCAGCTGGTTAGTGTGATTGTCTGGTGCATTTATAAGTATTTTATATTTATTGGCTTCTATCTCACTCGATGAATGATGGTAACGTCCAATCGACATTGTCCACAAATAATTTATGTATAAATGCCGTAAAAGAGGTCTGTATGTACATTAGTCGTATTGTTTCTTTTTTCAATTGTGTTAAATGTGTGAGCGTGATTGCGAAGTACCTGTGAAGGCGATTTTATCAACATCTGGATGGTTGACAAGCGCGGCGCCAGCGTCGCCGTAACCCGGTAGCATGTTCACAACGCCTTCTGGGAATCCGGCTTCCTGTTTATTTGTTAAGAAAATAATTAAAATCATGATAAATATACATATATAGTTTTTATAATACACATTTAAGTATATGTGTGTCATCTTTGATCTGGTCTTCATAAACACTTGTGCCTAAGGTCCTTACCTTGGATGACCCCAACGTAATCAATCATGTCAGGTTGTTTGTTTTCAAATCATTGTTCATGTGTGTTATGTTATTCGTTACTTATCTTACCAATAATATAAGAGCGAAAGTTTGTAAGAATGTATGGATGTCCCTGGATGTAAGGAAGTTACACTTTAACGCAAAAACTACTCAACGGATTTCAATGAAATTTGGTAAATTTTATTCCGAAATAATGCAGGCAACAGATAATTGATTTATAATGCATTTTGCTTGAAGTCAAGAGTTATTTTCATAGTATTTGTATCATTGATACAGATTGGCACAGTAACTACAACGTATTCGCGTAGTAAACGAGTGTCTTTTCTAGCCTATATTTGTATATGTATAAGTAGGTAAATGATAAAGACACCCGCTCAGGAGCGGTCTTGTTTGCTTGACATAACGTGTAAGCGTCAACCTTAGAGTTAAATTCCCTTCGCGAATAAGATACTACAAATTCACTCTTATAGCTACGCGAATAAAGTTAAAAATGTGTACCTTGACGAGCTGCGCGATGTAGAGCGCCGTGAGCGGGGTCTGCTCAGCCGGCTTCATGATGATTGTGTTGCCAGTGGCCAGCGCCGGGCCCAGCTTCCACGCCGCCATCAGAAGCGGGAAGTTCCACGGGATAATCTGACCGCACACGCCTGAAGAGATATACCTTCATCAGAAAGTGCCATCTACAGAAACCACGGTGTTTTTGGTAATAGTTAGGTACTTATGTAATGTGGAATATAGTCGAATCTAATTGAAACCGTATGTAACTGAGATAAGTATGAAAATTAATCATTTTTGACTATATGTCGCGCGCGGCCACGAAGCGAATAAGAGTAAAAGAAGGCTTAATACCTACTGTTTGAAGCCTTGTATTGTCGGTGCTAAATTTTAGGTCGTACGTAACTATGTAGTAAAATCTTTTATCGAAGGTTTCAGGCAATTGTGAGCATCAAAATCTAACACTTACAGACGTTAAATTAATGAAATCGAAAAGTTGGAAAATACCAAGTTGTTTTTGGTTCGTTGGATATTATTAAAAATTATTAGACTCGTGCTTTTTCATTTGCCAATTTTATACAATAATACTGAGATAAACCGATGCCAAGTTGCGGGTTAGGGCACGTTATCGTCACGAAAATGTAGGTACCCACTAATGACGTCCTACGACAATTCAATTCAATAATACTTTTCGATATTTTTTATTAGGTTGAAAATGCAAAAGTAGGTAGGTGCGTGTCTCATATTTTGGATCATCTAACAGACGAACTAAGCATATTTTTAATCCGCTTCCTCTTAATTTGTCAGTCAAAAGAATTTCTGCAATGTTTTGTGCAGTAAGGCTAAGGTCGCACTATGGTTTTTTCCGGCAAGCGGTAAATCGTGAAACCGCGAAGCCGCCCGAAACGCACGCAGTACGGCTAAAAACCGCGACGCCAATGTAAGTTCAAATATTGGCGCGGTTTTTTTCGGCTTACCATTTTGTAACAAAACGCGGTTATAAAATCAGTCGTGGCAAAAAACCATCAGTGCGGCCGCTTCCATTAGTTTCTTTAACTCACAAATTCAGACGGTTTAAATCCGCGACGGTTTAGCAGCAGTGCGGCCTGAGCCTAAAGTATTGATATCTATCTATAGATGGTGGTATTTGTATCTTTTTGTTGTCAAGATTGACGTCATCCCACCTGATGTTACATGGAAATAAGGTCCTAGTTTAAGATCGACAAGTAGAGCATACATAGTAAGTACATCTGTTGCTGGAGTTGCCGCCCTTACCTTGAAGGCTTGCCCCCTGCTACTGATGTAGCACCACCCAGGAGCTCTAGAAACCTTGCTCACACGCAGGAACACAGCAACACAGAAGTGATTGTAATTTGGCTGCGGTCTTCTATAGGGTGGAGATATTTCACCAGCCGGGAGCGATAAATCGCTACGCCCTACCTCTCTTTAAGTCAAACTAATTTTTTACAATGTTTTGTGCAGGAACGTATATCTATCTATTTATTACGTAGACAAGGCAACGTGGTATTAGTATCTCACCGACGGGCTCGTGGCGCGTGTATGAGAAGTACTTCCCGTCGGCGGGCAGCACCTTGCCGTGGTTCTTGTCGGCCCAGCCGGCGTAGTAGCGCAGGTTGTTGATGGTCGCCACCAGGTCGCCGTGGTACGCCGCCAGGTACGGCTTGCCGTTGTCCAGGGTCTCCAAGCTCTACGGACAAACATACAACGATCGAATACTTATTTTTATTTTGTTAAAAAGTTTTCTTTTACAAATGTATATAAATTATAACGCTAAATGGTTTGTTTGTTTGTTTGTTTGAACGCGGGTAACTAGGGAACTACTGGTTCTAAAGTTTTCTTTGACAAATTTATATTTATTTACAGCTAAATCTATATCTATCTATTAATATTATAAAACTGAAGGGTTTGTTAGTTTGTTTGAATGCTTTTAATTTAGCAACTACTGGATTGAATTTAAAATATATTTGTGTTGGATAGTCCATTTATCGAGGAAGGTTATATATCATCAAAGCGACTAATAGAAGAGGAGAATCGGCGGAAAATGTGGAAAAAGCGGGGGTAGTATGCGTGCGAAGCCGCGTTACAGTCGCCGTCAGTTATATCGGAGCAGACAAAGTGACCAAATACTTCTGAACAGTTAAAAATGTCAATAAGTTCCATACACCACAAGTTACCATTAATATCTGAACATTCACTACTTAATAAAAAATTCTGACTGATTAATAAAAAATTCTACAAACTCATTAAGACATCCAATAAGTACGGATTTTACGAAACCCAAAGGGTTAAACGGGGTTGGAAGCAAACTTACACTTTCATACAAATAAAAGTCTTATGTTTTGGAAGCAGAGATTTGAAATTAATAACGTACCTGGAATAGGTTAAAGGCTTTTTGGGGTTAAAACGGCGAGTGGTAGTTTGTATCAAAGTAGATATTGAATTAAATAAATGTGAATAACAAAAATAACGTGCAAATAACTAATTACACGCGTACGAGGTCGTGCATATTCACTTTTGTAAAACATTTACGTGATGCACATTTGTGTTTGTTCTGTGTCTGAATTTTAAAATACCTAATTAAGTATTTATCTGGTTTCTTTTAACACATATCCATACTTAAGCATAAGAAGTACCTACCTACACTTTGGGATAAGCTCGATGCATGTTCTACGATATAATTTTTATTGGTAATAATAAATATCTAAGAACATCCCATACAAAAAAGAAAAGAAAAATATAGAACATAAATCAAATAAGTCAAAAGTTATAGTAAAATTATGTATAATTTATAGGAATTGTTGTACAGCATAAACAAAACATGTATATGACGTTATGTTATAGTGATACTCATTTGAAAATTGTACTAATTCTATTTACAACTCCAATTATGAAACTGCTTACTAGATAAAACCTTTTTATTAGCAAGCAACATAACTATAAAGTAGACTCGATGTCTGACGTGACCCGTAAAGTGCCTATAAATTATCGACAACTTTAATTGACTTGCACTTAATCCAGAAACAAGAACCGTGCCCACCATAATCTAGGATAATATTTACCTAAGGTTAAATGAACTAACAAATTATGATTAACTTTCCTATTCGGAGATCTTATTCCCATATAAAATACTAATCTAATAAATAATGTCGTCAGGCGTTACTTAAAAACAAACGACAGCAAAAGAATGGAAACAAACCCGTGTAGGAACGACGAAGTATATTCTGTGGTCAGATACCTATAAAGATGTTGTTTTAAATGTAACAAAAGGCGCTGGAGAGCAAATAGTTTTAATCTTAAACTAATATAACGAGTATAAAACCTTATACATGTATAATGTATTATTATATTTAGAAGCATGAACCGGATTTGGAAAAATAAAAATAAAGATAGTAGGTAGGTGAGCCAAATGATAACACTAGATAAGAATACAATTTCTAAATATATCTGCTCCCAGGTACACGAAAGAGAAATATAAAAAATCTTTTCAACCACGCTATTAGTGGATGAAAATGTTTTTATTCTTTTTAGACCTATATATATAATATGTATCTACATAAAATATATTAAAGTAGGTAAAATAATTTCGTAAGTAAATTATAGGACACCCAGTTAAATTTCCTATCGCATATTTAATCTACGTGATATCGCAAGTTGAAGATAACACAACGTAACAGACATACATATATGATTATCAAGACAACGAATGTTGCTACATACATATACAGAAGGCCTTGACATTAGCCAAAGCAGGCCGCGGACCGATAAAAACATATTACATAACTGCTGTATGCGGTACTCGTGCCTACAGTTTGATTATTGTGTTTTTCCATTCTATTTTGTACTATTCCAGAGTTTTTGTAACAGAAAAAATCGTTTGTTAATTCGGTTTTTAACCTATCAGTTTCGTTTTAAAAGCTTAAAGTTGGTTTTAAACTCTTTTTAAAAAAGCAGTAAGCATAGGATACAATTCACGTATTTTACGAAAAAAATAAGGTAAAAAGGCTTCTTTGAAAAATTGGTAGAAATGAATGTAATAAATCGAGAAAACGTGACACGATCCCAAACAAGGTTTTTTCATGTGCCGTTTAGATTAATAATAACATTCGACAATGGCGTGAAATATACAAAACGATGACTTCGTTAAAAGTAGGTTTTCATTTGGTTTTTAAATTTTCATGTAACATTAACATGTTAATCTAAGTTTGAAGGTTTGGTAATTAGTGATGTCTTCCAGTTAGCATCAAACCTGGCGGGATTTCGTAAATAATGTACCTAATTAATGTAATGAAAATGATAATGTGATTATATGGCACACGTTTGAATATTATTGAAATTTAGTATTTCTAAGAATATATGAATTAAACTTTTTGAAATAGCCTACAGGTACAGTCAAAGGCAAGTCAGACTACACAGTTTGTACTTTGCAACACTCTTATGTCGTTCGCATAAGAACTAATCTCGAACTGCAAGTAATTACTTTGACATGCTGTCTACTACACATTGTCCCACTACTGGGCAAAGGACTGTCCCTTTTTTGTCGTTCTGCCTCGTCAATTGGCTACTTGACAGTTTTTGAAAAAGTAATGTAAAATGTGTGCCCGTTCATTTTATATCCCAAGCAATTGGATTTATCTAGATAAAATGTAAATAACCAGAGAAAAATAAGATTTTGTGTAACACATTTAAAAAGCGCGCGAAAACGCCAAGTCTCGTCACTGTTGAAATTATGACGTCAACGTCCTAGACAACGAACCGATACGCATAGGAACGACTTAATTTAGGTAAAAGAAAAATGTTTCAATAAATTCTTAATACGATTAGAGACACAATAATTCATTTTAATCGGTAAAATAGTCATTGTTTCGCCACATTAAAATAAATAATTTTCGCCGACAGCTGTCATTTCCGAATTGCAATGGTGGTTTCCGTTTCGGTTCTTTTGTTCCACAGATAAAAAAAGTAAAATTTATTTTGCAAAAATAAAATACTTAGTATGCTTTTAATTAAAAAATAAAAAAGTAAAATTATTACTTAACTAATAAGCTAACGTATCTAACACTTTTCATATTTTATAGTTAACACTGTCAATTACCGTGCATCAACTGAACAACCTTGGCAAGAACCTGTACCTACTAGTGTAGAAAAATGGCAAAGCGTGTCCGGTCACGCTTTGCCATTTTTCTACCAGTTTTATACAACAAACACCTATTTGTGTACAAGTTGCAAATTACTCTAATTGGCTACTTGACAGATTTTGAAAAAGTATTGTAAAATGTGCACCCGTTCATTTTATATCCCAAGCAATTCGATTTATCTGGAAATAATCTAAATAACCTGAGAAAAATAAGATTTTGTGTAACACATTTAAAAAGCGCGCGAAAACGCAAAGTCTCGTCACTGTTGCAATTATGACGTCAACGTCCTAGACAACGAACCGATACGCATAGGAACGACTTAATTTAGATAAACGGAAAATGTTTCAATAAATTCTTAATACGATTAGAGACACAATAATTCAATGTAATCGGTAAAATAATCATTGTTTCGCCACATTAAAATAAATAATTTTCGCCGACAGCTGTCATTTTCGAATTGCAATGGTGGTTTCCGTTTCGGTTCCTTTGTTCCACAGATAGAAAAAGTAAAATTTATTTTGCAAAAATAAAATACTAACTATGCTTTTAATAAAAAAATAAAAATGTAAAATTATTACTTAACTAATAAGCTAACGTATCTAACACTTTTCATATTTTATTGTTAACACTGTCAAGTAGCCAATTCAATCTTTTTTTATTTTATTTATAGCATAAACCTCTATAACTATGAGCCAAACGCCAGCTATCTGTGATTTTCTTTAAATTAAATCACAATCATTAAAACAGAACAGATCATTTAAACCAAATACCTAACTTAGTTGCGAGTGATTTTATTAAATAATTTCATGCCAATCATTTAGTAATTTCGGCGTGAAAGAGTAACCTAACCTAACCTAATAGATACATACAAACTTTCACTTAAAAATAATAATAGAAGGATAGAAACGACAAGATTAAAACGTTGCACTGGTCCGCAACCAGATGAATGGTTATAGTGAAACTCCTCGTGGACATAAGAATTTCTTGGTGGTTTTGCGGAACCCTAAAAAACGGGTTTAAATTGCATTAATGTCAATGCACTGTGTTGCATCGTCCTTCATAGAACAGTAACAGTCCAGTAGGATTAGATCACGCGAGTAAATTTGTCGAGCTCTTATCAAAAACTGTTAGTTAACCGTCAATAGGAATACAGAATATTATCAGTCAATCAACAGTACCTACCTACCACCCGTATTGTGTGTGAGGACGTATTTCGTATGGTAGGCTACTGAATTTATTTTTATTTACATATTTAAAGCACTAATTTACTCAAAACTTTTAGGCGTATCGTTACGACGTAGTTTCATGTAAATAAAAAAAATACTTTTGCGATAAGAATCTAACCGTTTTATACAACTAACTTTCGATTTGACCGCAGCTGCGTTCGCGTGCTTGTTTTTTTTCAATGTCAAAACTGAACCAGCTAAAAAGTAAGAATAAAGTAGTTTTGTACTGTTTAAAAGAATTTTAAATTTCAGTATAGTAGGTAATTCCAGAGATAACTTCCTAAAAACATAAACACAAAATTTATAATTTTAATATCTTTATAAAATTTGTGTAGTCTTGAATAACAACAACTCTGACTTTTCATGATAATCTAGTCCATTTAGCTTGTTCTGTTAAGGTCCAATTTCGCTTATGTACAAAATGTACAGTCAAAAGCCACACCTACATACACTTTGGGACTTCATTCGGCCCTTATGACATAGACATGAGATCTAAATCGAACTGCAAGTGTTTACCGTGATTTGCTGTTGACCGTACCTACCAATTTACATTTATATGCGTTATTTATTATAACGCATGCAAATTAAATATCAAACGCAGCTTGATACGCTAAGACACGCTTTGAATACATAATGTTTATTTACATACAAGTACCTGCCTAGTATTTTATCTCCATGTTAGGCATAGGTACGTTTGTAGAATAATGACGTTTTCATGTTAAATGATGCACATTTTCATTTAATTATTTAAAAACTTTATTGCACAAAAAAGTACAACAGGTGGACATGACGCTTAGGGCATTCTCTACCAGTCAACCCCTTGGGTCATGCAAAGAGTTTGTATATGGGGTACGGAAAAATAAAAAAAAAGATAAACCTAAAAAAAATCATAATAAACAACAATATTACAAGGCCTCTTATGAGTCCTGTATTTTTCATGAGTCATGACTGTAAAAGATACCGTTATAGAAATTCAGTACAAGTGGTTGACCATTGGAAATATAATGGTTCAGCATACATTTTATCTTATCAAATTTACTCCGCACACAAAGTAGACGCTACAGATGCGATAAATATCGAAATAAACATACATATCTTGCAGCAAAATTAGTTATAACTTCAGTTATTTTTGCAATGAAAACTGCAGTTTCTTGCTGCGTCTTCTCCATAGTTATAGGTTCTTAACCAGACGTAGCAGGCAGGTTTGTTTGGTTTATAAAGACTATTAATAAATAAGAAGTTTTCCAACAGGGACCTGACAATTATGAATTTAGTTTGTTAACGCACCTTTTCCCTTAACATAGAACTGACACTATCAGTTGATTCAGTCAGCTAATCTTAAAAAAATACTACAGGAATTCCGAGTCGGGGGCCTCTAAGTTTAAGTGCGTACGTTATTTCAAGAAATAGACCAGTAGATTGGCTGCTTCGTTCGTGCGATTTAACGATTCTAGATTTTTTTCTTTGGGGCTACGTCTAGTAATTGGTCTATACGCATAAGCCGACGGCGTTGGAAGAGGTCAAAGCCAACATTGAAAACGAAATATAGCAGCCGCTTCCGCCGAAATGTGTCGCAGAGTCATGAAAATTGGGTTCTCGAATCGACCGCTGAAAACGTGCCTGCGGTGGCCATATGAGCGAAGTCGAGTTCCATTCATAAATGTTTTGAATGTACTTTAACTCGATTATAAATCTTTTGAAATATCTTAAATGGTTTTCATTCTATTTAAAAAAAAATGTCATGTCCTTATTGGAAAACCCTTTATAATTAACTAGCTTTCCGCCCGCGGCTTCGCCCGCGTGGAATTCGTTTATACATATTGTGGTATAAAGCACAACATACCCAATTCAATGTAAATTGGTAGGAACCAAAAAAAGCGTAACCTATCATTCCACTTCTTACGTATTTTAAAAAACACCCAGCGCCATCTATCGCTTACCTCAAGAACTAAATAGTGTAAGCTATCATTCCACTTCTTACGTATTTTAAAAAGCACATCGTTACCATCATCTAGCGCCATCTATCACATACCTCATCTCCAATCCATCCATCAAGCAAACTAAATTTTTGTTTTCCCTCGGGAATATCAATTTTTCCGGGATAAAAAGTACCCTATTATTTAATCCGGACTTATAACTTTACGTCTGCAAAATTTCAAAACAATCGGTTCAGTAGTCACGGCGTGAAAGCGGAACAAACAAACAAACTCGATTTCCGATTTATAATATTAGTAAGGTTAAGGATTTATTTTACATGGATAAAAAGTCTTCTGATTCTTATTAATGAATGTCTGAGGAACGTAGCCACTTACCGCTAAATAATTCCTGTCTCTCTCAATGAGATCCGCCAACTTGTTGATGAGGCGGCCGCGTTGTGAAGCATCCATCCTCCGCCATGGGGATCCAAGCCTGATAAATGGATTACATTGTAAAAAGGTGCTCATCCGGTGACTAAACTTAGGATAACGAAGTTAAGCTATAAATGCTGCGTCCATATCGGTTGGATAACCGAATTTGATATCTATCTATGGGCCTTCTTCATGCATTTTATTCTCAGTTTATATTTCAATTTAATTTGATAAGCCTAGCTCTTGGCTAGACAATTAATTAATAGAAAAGACATTGGGTGACTTGAGAACATCTGACAAATTGGTCAGTTGCCTTACACATCCATTTATAAAAATATGCAGTGATCCAGCAGGGCCGTCAGTAGATTCTCAACTTATAGTTGAGATGAGGCCTGTGGTTGAAAGTGGGATGGATTTAGTTAAATTAAAGTCTTAAATTGCATTTCCATGGCTATCTGATTAGGCCTTTAAATTAAAGGACCATTGATTTACAAATGTCAGAAAGATTCTGGTTCGCAGAGTATGGTTTGTCTCTGTCTTATTGTTTATATCAAAAAAGAGATAAAACATTGTTTCCAGTTCATATCCCATTCTGAGGGTTTATGTATAGGCCACCTAACTTAATTAGTAAACAAGTGGATTGTCAGCACAATGCTCTAGTTCTCTGAAACTCTATTTTATGAGTTCTGTCAAGTGCTTACAGTGAGACAGCTGTTCCTGCTAGCAACTGCTCTTAAACAACACTCCTTAACTCATTACAGAGAAACGTATCGGCGTAACCCATTAGCCGGCTCAGCCATACCAGTCAAAACTGCTTTTAGTCATCGGTTTTTTCTTTTCCTTGGACCATATGTGTACAAAAAATTTCACAAAATTTTATCTTTGTTCAACCTCAACCAGTTTAAATTGAAATCTACTCTTACTAACTGGCTTCTTAGTCAATCATACACAGATACCGAACGTCTATTAGAAGTAATAAGATAAATCAAACTATATAATTCAGCACTTTAACTCATACACCGCTCGCGCTCACATACTATCACACACATATACATAAACTATCTCACACACACATAAACTCGGACATACGTCCATTCATACATACATTTACAAACATATTTACGCAGAGAGATCTCCTATACACAACACATACACTTACATTCTTGAAATCGTGTTTTACTATCTTACATCACACCTAAGTATGTGGCACACTTTTTATCTATTATTATATTCAAACATATTCTTATCATTGTATTACAACTTTACCCTACCAAATTAAAATTGTTGTTTACACATATATACCTAATTTTAAGTTCAAAATTTCTACATCACTCGTTTTGGCACTAAATCAAACTATGTCTTAGGCTACAAGCTAAATTATTGAAACCGGTCTACATGAGTTGGAGACCTGGTAACCTGTAACACAGGTTTCTTACCTACCACGGGCACCAGCGATCCACAGCCAAATATGTAGATACTAGCTCTTACCTGTATTCTTATATTTTTATAGTACTTGCTATGTATTTGGATTGTGGTGAGAAATAAACGCTTTTTATTATTATTATTATTTATGTAACAATTACCTATGGATCTAACTTTTTTGTATAAATTTAAATATTAAATATTGGACAACATCACATACATTACTCTGATTCTATGGTAAGTAGCTAAAGCACTTGTGTTACAGAAATCAGAGACAACGACGGTACCACAACACCCAGACCCGAGACAATACAGAAAAATTTGTTTCCCATAACCCGACCGGGGATCGAACCCGGAACCTCAGAGATGGCGCGACGCCAAAGTCCGGCTCGCTCGCCTCTCGGCTACGGAGGTTGTCGATGCCATTTATTTTCCTATAAATGGTTTTCTAAAATACATACATAAGTCTTGGTGGTACAAGCCAGCAATTGGATTTCACAGGTGTAAATTTTATTTATTATTCATGTATTTTAGTTCTGTCCTTACTTAAATAAAATATTAAATTTTGTATCAAAATTTGAAGCACCAATTCAATGTTTTAGCACTATGTATTTTATTTGTTGAAGGTACAAAGTCTTTGTACCTTCAACAAATAAAATATTACAATTAGAATGTGCAGTGGACTAACATCCCAAGTCAATATTGACCAAATTTATAAAAGACAACTGGTAAAATAATTGAATGCATGCAGATAAAGAATACATACTTGAAAGCATCCTTGGCGGCCTTAACAGCTTTGTCCACATCAGCCTTGCCAGCTTGCTGTACTTCAGTAATGACCTGACCTGTGGCAGGATTCTCTGTCTTAAACGTCTTGCCGTCTGAAGATTTCACCCATTCGTTATTGATGAACAGCTAAAATAAATTACCTTTATATTACTAACATAAACCCATTGTTTCCTTTTTGATTATCGATATCAGCCGCGAAAGGTTTGCAGAGGACTCTCACCTCATAAACACTTACATCATTATTCTAATCAAATAAAAATATGGATACAGCATATACCAGAAGCAGATGTTATACATATTAGTCTTTATTGATTGGACTATCTACCTAAACGGCATTCAGTTCGTAAATTCTAGTAAAGGCAAATTACCTTCGTGATTCGATAAAATATTTTCGTTACTGTTTACAATGTTTGAAGAAGTTGTGTAATCCAATCTAAACCACATTGACACATTGTTGCCACCGGAGCAACTATTAAACAGCTTCGGTGACAGGTACAGCTAGTATCAAAGCTCATCACTATTTTGATTCGCGATGCAGTGTATATATAGGTAATTTCTTTTAATATTACAAAGCCAATAGGAATAGGCATCACATTCTAAATCTAAATTGGTTAATAACAACATCGGGTATATGTAAAATAAGGGTGTCTTAAAATGCAATGCACCAACATTTCATTACCCTCAAGAAAGTAATGCTCATATTATTATGATTTCTAGGTATTCCTATTTACACATAATGTTTTCTTGTACATTTACATACACCGAATTTTGTCATTAAACATATGGTTGATGAAGGTATCTATTTATAAACCTCATTAGCGGTAAGGTTTATAGGCAAAGATACATACGTACAAGAATATTCTTTTTAAATCTTAATGAATGATAAACTTACACCAGTATATAAAATTTCCGGATTTTTGTGCGGGGCTGGAACAGCAGCAGCAGAAAACTTTGCCTTTTGTGTTTGAACTACTTTGCTCAAATTCCTAAACATTATAGTTCTGTCAAAACGACTCGACAAATACAAAAACACAACTCCGGTCTACAAATGCCGGCCGGCGAATGAGTGACTGAGTTAGCGCGAGTGAATGGTTGGTATCGTATGAGTGAAGTAGTTAAGTGAACGAACTTTTATAAGTTCACTTCACCATTTCTGAACGATAATCTTAGAGAAAAATATTCGAAAAAGTCAAGGGAGAAATAATTTAAGGATTTTTGTTGTTATTTTAAGTTAAAGTAGTGTTAGATTTAGCTAGTTATCGATAAACTGAAACCCATGTAAGTGCAAAAGGATTTTATATGATGAATATCATGATTAAGGTAAATATTAAGTACACTAAAATGTCTTATAACAATAATAGGCTGTATATATGTACCCATTACATCAAGGTCTCCGCTTAATTTATGTTAAATATGCAATGGTGACGCTGAATGCATCACGACCCTGGTAATAATCGGAAACCTGTCTGACGTAAAAATTGATGACTAGGAAAATACGCTAAAAATGTCTAATAAATAAAATAAGCTATCGTTTTAGTTCTCAATGAAAACTATTGTACATGTTATTATATACAAAAATATAAATAATGTATTGGTTGATATAAACTTAATTTCAATGGACTTTATCGATTTTGATATTTGGCAAAAGCGCGATAAAATTTACTTGCGGGCTCGTGTTTTTAAACGAAACTGTCAGTTTGAAATATTGTTTACTTCTCACGTAGTGCTGTCAGTACTACTCATGACTTGGCAGCATGGTCTCTGACCTTAGCCGGTTCCTAAAGGAACAAATTAACAAAAAAAAAAAAAAAAGTAGTGCTGTCAGGAAGTTAATTTTGCTATGGAATTATAGTTTTTGTATACTTACAATACAGCCTATAATTACATCACACACATCATAGAAAATCAGCAATCAGCAACACTCAAGAACCACGATGCAACTTTATCAACAAATTCAACAATTCCAAATTCCAAGGAGAAACTTTAGAAAAGCAATTATTTAAGATAACAATTAAACTATGGTCGACATGATTCAGCGTTTACTCCTAAAAGCTACGAACAGTAACTGTGTAAAGTTCATAAAAGGTTTGGATGTCCAAGTATCAAGAAATGTAAAAACAGCTGAAATTGAAACGAGGTATTTTATTTCTTTTTAGCTAAATCGGAGTAATTGTATTTAATGATACGTAATAGGTCTAAGTAAGTTAAAAATAAGTAATGCACTTTCATTTACTAGCAGCTTTAATAGTGTTCTTTTTCAATACATTATTTCAAACTAAAGTATGAAATTCAGAGTCAACTTGTTTAATATTGATAAAATGTTCTTTCAGGCCAGCCAAAAGCAATGGGTTATGGTGTTGCATGCTTCTCCCAATAACTTTGCTCCTATACACTGCACAGTTCGAAGTGTCTCCACTCTACAAACTGGTGACTTTTGCGTCTATCGCACTGCTGTTCTACTGTATACTGTTTATGGTTTTTTTGTCCATATCATGTTTGATACTCCAAGAGCCTAATTATGGAGGTTGCATGGCAACTAGTTTTATAGCAATGTTACTGATGTATTCATTTCTAAGATATGGTAAGTACTAAAAATTTTCTATTTTTTATTTTGCAGGGTCTATATTATCCCACAATTATTATTATTAAAGCATGATAGTACTGGTAGCTTAAATGCTGAGGGATTGAAAGGGTCAAAACAATTGATTTACTTTTAAGATGGAATATTTTGAATACAGGCAAGACATGCTTTTTATTTTAGAAAAAAAAATATTGAAATGGTTTCTTCAAAACTTGGTAGCTGCATCAACTACATTGATATATCTTAGGACATACTTTTTAACCCTGAGTTAAGATGAGTGATGGATGTCACAGCCCACAGCCAGTATAGTAGGAATAGATACTGTACTCTAAGTTGAGTAGATTAGGTTCATGACTGTAATTACTAGCTGTATGCATAGATTGTCAATACTATATCTACTACTATTTTAATCTGAGAAGAATGAAATGTCACTTGTTAATGCAAGTAATTTTGTTAAAAAGTATTCCATATTTATTAATTTTTGTATTTTTATAAATTTTTCAGACCTCATATTTGCCACAGTATTTGCAATGCCAACTGTGTTCTCATATAGTTGGTTGCTGCGGTTAACTTTGAACAAAGTACAAAAAACATTTACTATTGGTGAAGCCATGGTATTAGCGCAGGTAATAATACTGTTTGCTGTAATGGCTGTGGCCAAACTCACATGCGAAATGGATGAAACTGATGAGGAAATGGATTTCATCTATACTATAATATATGTGGGTATTATTCTAAAAGTATACTACTAATATTGTGTATGCAAAAGTTTGTAAGAAAGTATGGATGTACCTTTTTTTTATAATCCACTTCGAGATTGATCTTATCCCACCTGATGTTAAGTGATAGTGAGGTCCTAGCTTATGACATGTACAGCTTAATAAAGCTGAAATTGGATTAAGTTAAGGGCGACACCATTACCTTGAAGGCTTGACCCCTACTACCAATGTAGCACCCCCAGGAGCTCTGGTAACTATGTTTGTAACTCTTTCATGCAAAAGGTACTGAACAGATTTGGATGCAATTTGGTAAGAAGATGAGATGACGCACATACTTGATTAACTAATAGGATACTCTTTAAATTCGAGCTAAGTTGTGGGCAAGAGCTAGTGTATCATAAAAATGTTACTACATCTAAAGTTTATGGAAGTATTGTTGCATCATGAACATTTATTGGCTATTTTTCAGACAGTGTTATCAACAGTGGGATTGATTGTTACAGCCTTGTACTTATTGAAGGATGAAAAGAGAGATCTCCAATCACTAGGCTATATAATTGGGTCAGGCGCAGCTTTCGCGCTTCTTATGATAATGACCATACTTGGAATTTCTAGTCCTTTAGAAATACTACGCTATATTTTTATAGATAATGGAAGAGTAAGTACCTGTGCTCATATTACAAGTTTAAGAAAAAAAATGGTTGTACTTTGGAACTTCTGAATCTGATCATGTAATCTGTTTAAATAAGGTTATAAGGTTTCTAAAATATTTATTTTATGTTTTCTCTGCCATAATAATAATTGATAAACACAAAGTTCCAGAAATTAAGTTCTGTGGCAAGGGGACTTGTAAGCTTGACAATGAACAGCTACTAATGGGGACTATGGTGCAATAAAAATCCGCTAGATGACACTACGGGGGCGTGGGGTCAAACTGCTTTGTGATTGGTGATTAACATGTCAATGTCATGTCAAAAATAACCAATCACGTAGCAGTTGGACCTCACGCCCATGTGGTGTCATCTAGCGGATTTTTCATACACGGTAGTCCCCATTGTGTGGGGATTGGACCTTTCCTTTCATTGTTTTCTTAGTATTTTTTTTTCATTTATTTCAGTATCAAATATTTACATTCTGGCTGATCATCCTAGGGTTAGCGGTGGCAGTGCTAACAATGCGCACACAGCTAGCAGTTAAGGCTAGTACAGTTACCCGCAAGTCGTTCCACGTGCTCGCCTCCGTGGTATTCCTATCTGGGATTGTTTTGGATGTTCACCTGATGATCCTCGCAGCAGGCATAGTTTTTGGCGTGCTTATATTGGTGGAGGTAATCCCTGCTAATATTATAAATGCGAAAGTAACTCTGTCTGTCTGTTACGCTTTCCCGCTTAAACCTCTCAACCGATTTTGATGAAATTTGGCATAGGTATATGTTGAACCTCAAGAACGGACATTTTTGTTAGAAAGTAAGGGGGGGGGGTGGTAATGCCACCTTTGAAAGTTTATATGGGAAATTTTTTATTTTATAGACTACTTTTTGTTTCGAATATTAGGGGAGATAGGGGTAAAACCGACCACATGGAAAAAGCTATAGTCCACGCGAACGAAATCGCGGGTACATCTATTAAATATAATTTGTAACATTAGTTTTGGTATTTTAAAAATTAGTAGGTACAGCTATTCCTTGAGGTGTCTAGATAAGAATATTAAAAGTACTAATCAATCGATCTTTATGCAAAATAATCGTGATACTGTGTTAATTAAACCTGTGTTTTCTTAAAATATTTTTTTTCACAGGCTCTTAGAAAAGCAAACATTGAACCAATTTCATCTGCATTACAGGCTGCATTTCTAGTATACTGTGATGAAAAGGTAAGATAAACTTTAGCTTTCAATTACAATAGTTAGTTACATATATAAAACTAATAAAATAAGAAATATTCTTAAGTTTTACTGATGTAATCTTTATGAATAAAGATTTCCCTATTGACTATATAATGCGCGTGTGTGTTCAACAAATGCGTCTACATTTTGTTCAGGACAGTGGCTATTTCGCGATGACTCCAATATATTTATACTTGGGCCTGGCGTGTCCTCTGGCTATAGTGCCCTGGCACGACGGCTGCGAGTTGGAGCTGCTCAGCGGAGTCCTCTCCATCGGAGTAGGCGACACTGCGGCCAGCTGGTTCGGATCTAAGTACGGGTTCAATAAGTGGTCGGGTAAGTTTGCGTAAGTTAGGAGCTAGGGAATTCCTTCTCGAGTCGAGATCTCGTAAGATTAGAAATTATAATCTCAAGTAGTTTTCGAATATAACATGCATCAATCGGAAAAAATATAGGTATAAAAGAAATAGTTACGGTGAACACACATCGAGGTAAACATTTGCAGTTGGATTCTCGTTCTTATGCCCGCTACATAAAAGCGGTACGAAGTCCAACGTGCTTTCGACCAAAAATAAAATGCACATAAATATCACCTGCATAATTAAAACTTTATCGGATTTATATGTATAACATACCTATTTATTAACAAGAAACTGAAAAACCTAAGAAACTATATCTACTATCTACCTTCATTTTTAATTATAAAGTACCTACTTACTACATAGGTATTATTCTTTTATTGTGTGGCTTGCTACTTCTTTGAACAGCTTGTCAGTATGTTTTATTTTTAAACAAACTTGCTACTATTTATAAATTGTTTTATTTTAATTAATTTTAATTCGCTGTTGATTTCAAAAGCATGAATTTTATTTCAAAAGCATCGCCCGCGGCCAAGCGCTCGCGTGAAACGTGCCGCTTCTACAGCCTCAGATCATAGAAAGAAGTTTAAAGTTCTGTGTTCTACAGCATATAAAAATTAACAATCTCGTCAAATTATGCATAGGGATTGATCGCGAGATTGGGATTGCACTTCCTAACCCTCAGGGGTTTATTAGTATATACTTCTGGAAATCTCTAGATAAGTTCGGGAGCATTCATACATTACCGTTTTGATGCAATATTTTCAAATCATATCAATTTTTTCAGGTGGGAACAGAACTTACGAGGGCACAATATTCAACATACTATCACAAATTGCAACAGTTTATACACTTATTTTGTTTGGTAAGTTTCCGGTATCAGTTTAAAGAGATAAGGTAGAGCAGGGCTGTCCAGACCATATAGGTATGAAATACCAGACCAGAAACAATTCCGATTCGTAAAGTTAATGTTTTGTCTTTTTCTAAACAGTTAAGTTGATTAAGAGATAAAACATTTGTTTCCGAATTGAAGTCCGATTCTGAAGTTCTGTGAATAGCTTTACTAAAAAATATATTTTGTAGATACAGTCAGTAGCTTAAGTTCATAAACAAATCTGTACCTTGTCACATTCAAGTCACCGTCTACCTGACTTGCTTAGTTACGCGGAGTTTTTAAGAAAGAAAGAAGAAAGAAAGAAAACATTTATTGACTCAACTTACAAACAAAACAAAAAACATAATCTGTTCTAAACATAAATGGATTGTTTATGAGACAAAAGGAAAAATGCTCAGCTAATGCTGTCTCGAGAATGGATCCCGGGCAGCGCTGGTTTTCAGCTTATCCCTACCCTCGTGAGATGTTATTCGAGAGAATGTTGTGGCTTTTGAAGGCTGACAGTTGCATCAAATTAATAAATGTCTACTATTACACTAATGATTAAAAAGGAAAGCCCAGTCTCATGTGGATGAATGTGATTCTATGCGTGCGTGTCAATGATTGCGTGAATGCGTGTGTGTGTGTGTGTGTGTGAGTGTGTGTAAATGTGTGCGGGTACATGTTCATAGTTATTAAGTGGAAAAAAACGATCTAAGAGCCATATTTTTCGTATGGGTATGTTTCAAGTTTTCAGTAGCATGTTGTCTTTTAATCAAAGCGGTTTTATATTTTATTTTAAAGTAGTGCTGAGATTTTTTTTCACGTAATGGAGGAGGCAAGTCATTCCAGATTTTAGCCGCCCTAAACTTGAAACATCTACGAAATCGAGCAGACTTATGAGCTGGGACAGACATAAGGTTCAACGAGATTGAGCGAAGGTTTGGTCGAGTCAGATCTTTCTTCCACGACAACCGTTTAAACAAATAAATCGGACACTCCGTCCAAACAACCCTTCTGACAAGACAGGCATAATGGAGTTCCCTGAATTTGGCATGACAAGGTACTGACTGGAGGTGTATACGAACTAATGATGCTGGCTGTACTATGACCACGGCAGTTTTCTTTATCCGATAAAGGTCATCAAAACTGTGTATTAATAATTTATTTTCTGCTTAACATAGTACAATTTTGGAGAAGCTTAAATGTCGATTCTTTAACGTAATAAATTTTATCATAAAAATATGAAATAATATTTGTTTCAGAATTGCTAGATTCAAAAAATGCTTTGATTCGCACGGGAGTAGCCGCCACCATCATTGGCCTGGTGGAAGCGAAGACCCATCAAGTGGATAACTTGGTTCTCCCACTGGTTATGCTCATAGCTTTCCAGGCTACCTGGTTTTTGAGATGATATAACTGAATTCTGAGAATAACTGAAATTAAGTCATTTTTATACAAAAAGTGCTCTCTGAAATTAAGTTTGTACTAAATTATTTAAGATGTTATGTTTTGTACATTTTTATATTTCTATAAAATAAAATAATACATTCCAAAACCAAAGAAATTGAAATAAATATTTTTTTAAATAACTTGATTTATTTAAATTTGAATCAGACATCACAATATGTAGAAAAAAAAATCTTTGGAGATGAAGAAAAATTACTTCTGTCTCAGGAAGTCAGACACAATTACCAAACCTTTTATTTACTTCTAGTAAATTGAACAATATAAAGTTTGAAAAAAAACAGATTTTTTTTGTTTTTCTAATAAGAAAAAAAAAGCAATTGTGATTCATACATTATTTTATTCTTATTCAAATGCACTTCATTTGTTATTATGTAACTTTTAAGGTAAACTAAACTCTAAGTTAAATAAACTTAAAATTATATTATCCTTCACCATTGGTAATATTTTGTTCATGATTATCAGAACTTTGATCACATTCAGTCTTTACTTTTTCAATTATATTATCATTTTCAGGAATATTGTCATCTTGTTTTTCCAGCTTGATTATTTTTGATTTGTCATCAATATTTCTTATTGTATCTTTGCCATTACTTATTTCAGCACTATTTCTTTTATTTTTTATTAAAATTCTTTTCTTTTTCACTCCCTTACATTTTGATTTGTAAATTTTTTCAAGGGCTAGAACATCTTTCCTGTCTATTGTCCAGTCTATGATAGAAGTTTCGGCCATCTTACATAAATTTTCTTCTTCATTGTAATTTGGAATATCAATATTTAAAATGTTCATAACTTTTTCCAATATGTCATCAACATAGTAATTGATAACTATGTCTGCTTTATTGTCCTGTGAACAATAGAACATTTTATTCATTTATGTTTGTGAAATTGATACCAAGTTAGTGAAATAAAATAAACAATACTGATAAAAGAAAGCTTACATACTGATACTAGTATCAAAAGCTTACATACTAGTATCAGTATGTAAGCTAAACTCTGCTAGCAGAGTGTGGACTACATATGTACTCTGGCTTATTAACTGATGTAAGAAGTTTGCTATTTTTAAAGAACACAATTTGACTTACATGTTTTGTTGGTTGCAAATTGCAAATAACTAGTTTCCCTCCATACTTGGCTGTTTCTAACGGTAAATTACCACTCGGTATGATTTGGAGCGTTGTACCTAAACAGATGCTCAGGTCAGCAATGCTGAAAAAAAAACTCATCAATAAATCAGTCATAATTTGTGTTGAAGATTGGTGAAATAACTTGTTTAGAGTAATATTAACCTGGAATGCCACTCTGCCATCAGCAAGTCATTTTCAGGTAAACTGTGTTCCCAGTCCAGGACTCCGTCATATAACCGCCCCCGGCATGGTCTTCCTCCAATGTGTCCAGCTCCACAAGGCACTCCACTGCATTTTTTACCCACTGTCTCCACTGGCCTACTTCGGACATACTGCCTGCAAAATTATGAGTAATGTCAATGTGTTTCAAACAGTTTCTATTTTATAATTTGAAAGTAGAACTTTTTGAAGTTGTAAATAAGAAAAAGAAAAACAACCTTTTACACAAATTACACTCATCTATAAACATGTTCCCATGTAGCTCAGCCAGATATTTGCGAGGAAGTCCCGACTTCAAATGCAGTCCATCTATGTTTTGGCTCACAATGAACTGAACTTTACCACATTCAACTAGTTTCTT
This sequence comes from Glyphodes pyloalis, assembly GCA_037074685.1. NCBI lineage: Eukaryota > Metazoa > Arthropoda > Insecta > Lepidoptera > Crambidae > Glyphodes > Glyphodes pyloalis. The sequence continues at coordinate 13,501,186 of JAYKKO010000007.1, forward strand.
AAGTATCATGTGTGTTTTGGTGGGTTTTGCATCTCCAAATGATACATTTGTGGAGGGCTTTTTGCCCTCTTTTTCCAAAGTCCATACTCCATTAGGTCCTCTGTAAAAAATACCTCAAATCAAAACTAGCCAATGATCATTGGGCAGCCACTGAATAATTTACAGATTCATTCTGACATTGGAAACCTAAAACTTATTTATATTCCTAAAAAACGTGCTGCTGTAACAACAAAGACGTGAAAAGATTCGAAACTATTTAAATATTTACCGGAAATCAGGTATGCCAGCTGAGGTACTGATTCCAGCACCAGTGTGGACTACTACATGATTACTCTGGCTTATAAATTGAGCTAAGAGATCACACTTCTTATTGAATTTGTCCAATGGCTCAAATTTCTGAAATGTGAAAAACAGTAAAGATATTTCCATCATAATATTGTGAAAGACAAGTTTCGTTAGAATCATTGATTTACCTCTGGAACACCTAATATTCCTTTATGCTCATATGGAGACAGACCTTCTGCGTAATTGCAAGACATGTTTAATTGAAAATAAATTGCAAATTAGACTAACATTGATCGTAAAAATTCGCAACCCCAAGTTGTTTACTTTTTTGACAGAATTGGTTTACTGACATTTTTTTTAAGCTTTACGGCTCGTTGTCCATTCAAGCCTTTCATTTATTTTATTGCTCTTGTTCTTTCTCATTTCAAGTTTTAAGTCTTTATTTGTTCCATTGGCGTCATAATGTCTTTTTCATTTCATTCATCAATTTAAAAGGCTGGTCTACTAAAGCATAGGTTTAAAGTCAACACATATTCAATTTAAAATGTCCATTCAAATCAATTTAATGTTTTATTATCTGCATGGTAAAGTCAATGACCGAATGATTTTTTTAGACGCTCTGTCAATGTGACAGCTGCGTTTATTTTCGTTGTCATTGCATTTTGGAAATTCCATTAATTTCCTTTAATTGTGTAATTTATTGAATGATACATTTAATTGCTAGTTCTCCATATATTTTTCTGAATTCATTTCAAAATGAATCGTAGAAGGGGTCACGATGATGACGACGTCTACGGTACGTTTAGAGGTTATGAATTAGATTTGTTGACGATGCAATTCACTGTTTTTTATTATTATTTTCTTTTCAGAGCGTTTGCATAGAAAACGTCGTCGCGTTTCAGAAAATCAAGAAATAGAAGATAGGTTGGAATCGCTTATTCTACGCGTAGGCGAGAAAAGCAGTTCAAGCTTAGAAAGTAACTTGGAAGGTTTAGCGAGTGTCCTGGAAGCCGACTTGAGCACATTTAGAGTTAAAATTCTTCGTATACTCACCGACTGTGCGATCCGTATGCCAGAAAAATGCACTATTTACGCTACATTGGTTGGTCTGCTCAATGCCAAAAACTATAACTTTGGTGGTGAATTTGTAGAATATATAGTGAAGAATTTTAAGGAGAACTTGAAGACAGGTAAATGGAATGCTGCTAGATACTGTCTGAGATTTATATCAGATTTAGTTAATTGTCATGTGCTGGCTGCATCATCTCTGCTGACCCTACTGGAAACATTAGTTGACTGTGCAAATGAAGATGGTGTACCGCAAGTTAGAAGAGATTGGTTTGTGTTTGCTGTTCTCTCAGCTCTACCATGGGTAGGCCGTGAGCTGTATGAGAAGAAGGAATCTCAATTGGAGCATTTGCTTGTAACTATAGAGGTGTTTTTGAACAAACGCAGCAAGAAGCACTGGCCAGCTTTGAAGGTGTGGTCTGCAGACACACCTCACCTACAAGAGGAGTATCTGGATTGCCTTTGGGCTCAAATGAAGAAGCTGCGACAAGATAATTGGTCAGAGAAACATATACCAAGGCCTTATCTGGCATTTGATTCTATACTATGTGAAGCTTTGCAACACACGCTGCCTGCCATTCAGGTACTTTTTATGTATTTTAAAGTAATTTGTTGCATGCTTGGGTGGACTTGAAATCTTCCTTGCTCATATTATCACTTTAAACATTATAATTCAATAAGAACATACAACAGAAAAACAATGGAAATTAATGTATGTGTAATTAATGATATACTGTGGACTGTTAATGTGTTAACAAAAGATTCAATGATGTTACTATTAGTAATTTTGGTTCCTTTTTATCTTATAACTGTAGTAAATGTTTGTTAATCACCATCCATGTTCATGTAATTTAAAAAAAAAATCTATTTATTTTGAAACATTCAGGATCATATCATATCCATCATCTCCAATTATGTAACTCCATCTGTAATGATTTTTACCAATATATTGCTAAAAAGGGCATTGTTTTGGTCTAACAATTTTTTTGGTAGTTTTGTTAACTGGCATCACTACATAGTATAAAACAAAGTCGCTTTTTCTGTCCCTATATCCCTTTGTACGCTTAAATCTTTAAAACTACGCAACGGATTTTGATGCGGTTTTTTTTAATAGATACAGTGATTCAAAAGAAAGGCTTTTATTTGCAATAAAGAATAGAAAAGCCATTATTTCTAATTATTTACCGTCCGTGCGAAGCCGGGGCGGGTCGCTAGTATATCTATATTTTATATGTCCTTTTATAAGAAACAATTATTTCAAGGTATCAGGTATTCATAGTTGTGGTATAATATTAGACCATTGAACCAACCTTTGTAGTGTTTGCCTAAAGTGAATAATTACCTTTATTTGTAATGATGGAAGTTTTTAATGATTTTTTTTGGCTAACAAAAACTAACATAAAGGAAAATATTTATTAATGAAATAAATTGTTATTTTCAGCCTCCACCCCACAATGACGGTGATACATATCCAATGCCTCGTGTCATATTCCGCATGTTCGACTATACGGACTGTCCTGATGGCCCAGTTCTCCCTGGCGCTCATTCTATTGAACGCTTTCTGATTGAGGAACATCTGCACAACATTTTGGAGGCCTACCATTTGGAGCGCAAAGAGTGTGCAGCACAGCTTCTCTGCTTCCCCTACAAATCTAAGATTCCACTGGAATACTGCATTGTTGAAGTCATATTTGCTGAACTGTTCAATCTGCCAAGACCTAGATACTTGGAGATTTGCTATGGGTCTATTCTCATTGAGCTATGTAAACTTCAACCGTCAACTATGCCGCAAGTGCTTGCACTGGCAACTGAGATATTGTTCCTGAGAATTGATACTATGAATGTAGCTTGTTTTGACAGGTAATAATTTGTGCAATTTGTAGTGAAAGTAGAAACTCCTTCATATTTATTCATGTTTGATTTTGAAAGTATTGGCTTGACAATTAACAGTATTGTTGTGAATCTATTATTGTTGTAGTCATTCTTACAAGCCCTTTTGATATTACCTCAAAGTGGTTGGTAAATTGTAAGATGATAAATATATTGATTACAGATTTGTTACTTGGTTTGCATACCATTTGAGCAACTTTCAATATCGTTGGTCATGGGAAGATTGGGAGGGCTGCCTGCAGCTGGAATCCGACCACCCTAAGCCAAGATTCATCAGAGAAGTTCTTGGGAAGTGTCTTAGGTTAGTACTGAAATTCCTATGTATGTTTTCCTCATGATTCTTTTTTACACAAGTTTTTGCAACTGATTTCACTATGTTATTACTGTATTATAGAAGTAATCTAATACTTTATTTACCTGTTGTAGGTTATCATACCATCAGAGGATTAAGGATATTACCCCAGAAACATTTGCTGCTTTTGTGCCTTTGAAACCTGAACCCATTTACAAGTATTCCATGGAAGGAGCAGGTAAGAAAGAACAATGTGTCAATTTCATGTTTTTATTTTATAAAAATATTTTAAATCACCTAGTCTATACTTATGTAGATAATGAAATATGTACATTTCGGTAACATCTTACCAGGACCTGGGCAAAGTTATTGAAAGCTTCTCAATTCTATATAAATGCTTTAAAATTGTATGCTATTGAAAACTTTAATTAATAGTAACGCATTCAAAGACTATTTAATCCAGTTATTGTGAGATCGACAGGAATAACAGATTAAAGCTGCACAACTGAGTATTATTTAGTTTTTTTGAAAATTCAGTCTATTCCATGGCCATTAATTCTAGTAAGCTGTATGAGCGCTCGCGGTAGTCTTCATAATCCGTTTCGTTTGCGTCTCGGGAGTGTTCATTTTCGTTAAAGTCCTCGTTGTCGAAAGGCGACACGTCGTCGTGTGTCAGAGCCTCTGGGTCCTCGTCTTCGTAATCCACGTCTGCATCATCCCTATCGTCGGAATGCCCGTGCTTGCCACCCAAATTACCTAGGAACTCCTCGAAATCTTCATCAATTTTAAGATACTTCTCATGATTCTCACTCTCTTCTTCTTCTAGTTCTTGCTTAGATGCCTTCGTTACAGCCTTTTCTGTTGTCTCATCGTATGTTAGGCTACCTAAGATCTCATCAAGAAGGTCGATTCCCGTAGACGAAGATTTGGTGGTATGGCTGTGTTGTGATGTGGTTTCATCCTCTATACTTGTTACCGTAGTCGTAGGAACTAAATGCTGATGCTTCTTCTTTTTACATTTCGTCTTGTTCTTTGGGGCCGCATGTGTTGTCGCTAGTACAGTTTGTTCGGTGACTACCAAGTCCTCTTCAATTATCTCATTTGTTTTCTCACTAGGTATACTTGAGTTTAGGCCGAAAATGAATTCTGTTTGATCTGCTGATTCTTGTTCATCGCTATTAGTACTTTGTACATCAGTGTCTTGGGTTTCTTCTTCTCTCTCTTCTTCACTATCATCTTCTGTTTCTTCACGCTGGTTGTTTGTATAACTTGATGTTGATTCTACGTTGAAGTGTACCGGTATCTCTTCGAAACTCGAGTGTACAGGAGATGCATTTGTTCCAGCAACCGTAATCATTTCAGTGGAGCTTTTTATCATAGAGTTTAGTTCTTGTGAATGTATTTGCCTTTGGTAATCCACTTCATCTCTAGTGCTGTATTTATTAGAAGACGGAGTTGCATATCCTTGGAAGTTAGATCCTTTCCTCCTCGGAGGACTCTTTCCCTGTGGTATCTTTTTCTCAAAAGAAGTATTGTTATTGCTCCATCGGTCATGCTTAACAGATGTACCTTTTTGCATTAAAGTTGTTAATCGAAAACGATTTTTGTTTTTGTGTTGTGTTCCGACGACTGGTTCCATTTTTGTAGTCGTATCAACAGGCGGTGTGTATTTAGTGGTCGGAATTTCTGTAGTAGTGGTCGTCGTCGAGGTAGTAGTCGTAGTAGTGGGTGGCTGCGTTGTTGGCACTGTTGTTGTGGTCTTATTCTTAGTCTTCCAATGTTTGGGCGCATTAGTGGCCGCTGAGCTGGCTTGTGGTGTTAGATCTGATGGCTTTTTAACAGTCTTCGGCTCGGGTGCTTTAGTTGTGGTTGTTGTGATTCGTTTGTGTTTCTTCACCTTTTCGGGTTTAACGAACTTGTGCGGTGGACGCGTTCTCTTCTTCGGCCCAGTTGTCGTCGTAGTAGTGGTACTCTTTGTAGTAGGCTCTTCGTAAGCTTCTGTAGTCGTAGGTTTCGTTTTTGTAGTAGAAATTGACATTTGGGTCGTGCTTTCAGTTTTTTTATCGTGATGTGAGTGCATTGGTGTAGTTTTAGAGAAAGCACCTAAAATATCTGCCCATTGCATCGAGTCTTCGTCATTCGATTCATTATTAACCGTTATTATTTCGTTAGACGCCGATGTTGTGACTTGCCACATTACATTTTCGAGTTTCTTCGGAGGCTTCTTACTTGTTTGTTTTCGTAAGTGTTTTTGACTTTGTTTGCTGCTATTAACTTCGATGTCCTCAATCGAACTGGAGTCGGTTTTATTATTATGAATAATAGGTCTAAATGCCGTTTCTACATTCGTTTCCATCACATCAGAGAACTGCCCGTCGATAAGCTGCGGGCTAGGTCGGAAGTCGATCGGTTTCTTTGGCTTTGACATGTGATGAAAATGTTTCAAAGGTGGCATTGGCTTAAACGGTTTTTTGCCTTCCATTGTTACGAACACTCCCGGGGGAGCATTATAAATAGGAGGTCTTATGTGTTCTGGGAAGTAATTTACTTTAACTGGTCTGTGCTTAGTATAGGATTTATATACCGTTGTTGGATAAACTGTGGGTTCTTCTGGTATTTTTGTGGTCGTATTTTCTTCAAAACTAGATTGGTTGTATGTTTCTAGTGAATTATCTGTTGTTGTATTGAAATTGGACATCGGAGGTGTGGGCAAAACGGCTGGCCTAGTAGTTTTGACTATATTACTGGGCGATATGTATCTGTGATCTGATGGCGGCTGCATGTAGGGATGTTTGACTACGTCGACGTCGATGTAATGTTGCTGGACGTGGCTGACGGGAGGCGGTCCTAGAGGAGGCCTGTATTTATACATGTGGTGAGGTTTGTACGAGAACGGCATTAATCGTTTTTGTTGATGATGATCACTAGGCATTCCAACGTATCCTAATTTCGAATACGATGTGTACATTGGCGGTATTGGTGGCGCGTACGGATTTGGTTTGTATCTAGGCGGAGGCTCAGCATGGGTGTCGTCATCAGAGAAGAATGAGGAAAATATTCTATCCAAGCCTTGATAATATCTTCCCTGGTGAGTTTGTTTCGGGCCTATGTTCTTGTGGATCCAGACTGCTCTCTGGGGGCGAGGCGCTTGTGATCGCACAGGCTGATAAACGGGGTGTTCTTGCGGGGTTCCAACTACGGAGTCAGGAGCATTTTCACGCACAGTGAAAGTTCTGACAGAGTTTTCAAAGGGCTTTCTTTGCTTCATCGGAGGTTGGGAGTTAACAGAAAATGTCAATTCGTAATGGTATTTTCCAGGGGAAGTTTCAACATCTCTTTGGCGGACCCGCTTCACTGACCAGAAGGCTTTCACACCTTCCATACATTTGTCGTTGCTGCAGTCTTCTCTGGATCGTTCGTCTTCAGTAAAGCGATAACCCCCGTTATCTTCCATCAGCCTACCTTTGGCCATGACAGTAACATCGCCGAATGATAGAAGTTCGTCTTCTTGAAGCCTGTCGAATGGGGCTTTCTTAATTTTTTCCCACAGGTCGTGGTCGTCGATTTCCTTCGATACGTACTCTTCTGGTTTGCTACTCGGTGATACGATGACGCCTCTAGCGATCAATTGATCTATTTTATCCCTGACTAGCGTGAGATAGACGCTGTGCCTCAGTGCGTCCTCCCAGTAGTGGGCGGGGACGGCGACGACGGCAGGCGGCGAGTCCGTCTTAATGGTCTCCTGCAAGGTGCCCACCCGGCCCTCGCGTCTCTCGTAGTTCCATGCGTCTAGCGGAATTGGAATCGGTCTGAAGTCGCTGTCTGACGCCCGGCTTCCATTGTCTATCTGGAAAGTAAACGTTCAGTAGTGAGTTCATTAATTATGTGCAGATTTTTACATATCTTTAAAAAATGTTGGCGGGTATTTCTGTATGCGTTTGAAAGTAAAATGTATCGACGGGAAAGTGCCGCGGCGGCTAGCGTGCGCGGAACGGTTGCGTGCAGGAGCATCCAACCCCTCGGCTATTAGAGTTTCCAATCGACAATTCCAATACACTCATAATATATTTTTTTAATATGAGCCGTTTCGATTTTTCCTCAAGCCGGTGTTATCTGCTTGTCAGTTATTTGCACGTGACATTTTGTTTCGCAATTATTCAAATTATGCTAGACCTCACAATGGACTAATCCGACTCCATAAAGTTTAATTGGGTGCAAAATAGCGAGTAAAGCATTGTTGTGAAACTCTCCCACAAGTTGACTATGAATCTCTTATAGGTGAAGGTTGTTTTGTGATTTATATTAAGAGATTCAAAAATACTTTAATAACAATTCACATTATTAGTATATGATATTCAACGCTTTGTAAAAAAAGTGTTTAGTGTTAGATTATCGTAATTACATGCACAGTGTGTAAAATCATTAATTTTCACACTACCTAATAAATACAAGCATTTCGACTAAGTATAAAAATTTAAAATAATAATGAAAATTGTACAATTTCTAAAAAACGGTAGACAATAATGTTTATGACCTCAGTTAGCTACCGATGATAATTTATCGCTAAACAATGTTCGGTATTTCAGCAATATGTGTGAATATATTACATAACATTGGTAATTTATATAGGTCCTTATTTAATTATAATAATTTATTTAAATAGGGTTATTTCGTTTTCTAAGTCGATATCATGAAAAAAAAGTTCTCACCTATTAATAAACCTACAATAATAATAAAAAATTGTCATGCATGTGAAAATAGTCTCCGTGATAATTAGGCGTAATGATTTGAACAGTCGGGGTTGCCGATTTGTAATATCACAAAATTCTAGGAATATTACTTCGAGTAATTTGTGTGGACCATAGATGTGGGAAAAACGGGAATTTAGTAAAATCTCACATGTGCTTAAAATGAAAATAAAAGACCTAAAAAATATTTTCACTTTACAATTAGCCCTATTTATACAAAGTAGATTTATATAAGTAGTAAATATTGGCATTCAGGCGTCACAAAGAAGAGAAAATTCGATTCTGATCGCTGTTTATTTATTTAACTGAGATAAAATACCCAGTTGTGGATTTTGAACACACATTATTGAAAAAATTCAAACATTATGCAAAAATGCATGTTATTGAAACGATGCACAGTTTATATATATATTTTCTTTAAAATAAATGTTTAATATTTAAAACTAGTGTGTGAATATGAAGTTTGGGCAATTTCTACAGAACTTTTCTTAGCAATTGTGTGTATTGTTTGACAAACAGTGGTCAATGGAAGCTGTTGTTTATCGCCAGCCTACTAATGATCTAGCTAGACCATAGGTTTCCGAACTTTTTGCATTCGTAGACTACTAGCAATATTTTAAGGATTTGAGGAGACACCGCTACGGTGAGTGAATCCAGCGAGAGTATGAGCCACGTGATTTTTTTTTATTTTGCACATACATAACGAAAAAAAATTTTTGGAAATTTTATGATCAACTTTGATGGACCCTAAGTCAGGTGCCTCTTAGGTCAAAATTCTGGATTTACGATACAAATGCCGTTTCTGCTAAACGAATACTATATTTTTGGTAATAATAAAAAAAAAAATTTTATTATGACTATTATTTATTTAATTTAGGTCTATCTATTTTGAACCTTGTGCTTATATATAATAACTCATAGATCCCCAATTCTTATGCCCACCCACATAGCTTTATCACCGTCGACCCTTGGGGGCATATAAAAGCTACTCTAGGTATCATTGATTTAAACCTAGTTGTGCAGCTTCCGTGCCGAACCGTAATGTTTCTTGAGCGTAACATTATTATGTGTAAACCAAGCATATTAACACATTAACTTGGATGTGACGTTATGTTAAGTAAGTTATTTCTGCTATATGAATTATGATTTAGCGAAATATCTGAAAGGCGTTTCTGTAGTGTGTGTTTAGAGGAAGTAAAAATATGATACAATTTTACTTAACTCTGAAAAATCGGTCGCTAGATATCGGTACATAAATAATTCATGTCACGCTCGCTATTGTTTCCGCGGATCAGTTTATTTTTTTTAGAAATATTTACAGAATTTAGACTTGAGTTAAGAGATTGAGGTAATTTCCGAATTCTAAATTGACTTGTTTAAAATGTACTTAACGCACTAGCATTATTTACTTATTTTATTATAGAAGTTCAAAAGTATAAATTACACAAAACTTTCTAATCATGAAAATTTATTCAAATGTTTTCAATTTAACTTTTTTGATGTTTTATTAATAGCATTGATGCATTTTGACTTACTTTGGTACATAATTTTATAAGACATAGTGTGCGATGAAATATATGCAAATAGAAAAAAGTTTAAAATATAAGATGTCTTAGGTCAAATATGAAATTTAATAAATGGGTTTCTGTACAGGAAATGGAAGTTAAACTTTGTTTTGATTGTTATGTAGAACACTCTTATTGGACATTCACAATAGCTGTTTAATAACACTGCCGATTGTCTGTGTGTCATTAATTTATTTACTGTGAGATTATTTGAAGAGTACAAGGGAAAAAGTAAGCGATGTCAAAAATTTAAAAAATCGAGAATTAAGACCTGATCCGTTACTCCGAGGCATAAGTAGGTAATTACTCTTAATTTATCAGGTTCAGTTTCGTATATGTGCCCTTCTCATTATGTTTTTACATAGTTAACAACTAATTTTGTTTTGTTGTTATTTGCTTATTTTGGATAATATTATTAACTTGTAGAAGATCGTAATTCTACTCATGTTTTGAATGTAAAAGTGTAGTTGTTTGTGATTGTTAATCTTTCACGCAGAATCTGCAGGATGGCTTTGTATGAATTTTGTTTAGCTAGACAGCTTGACAGCTACGTGAGCCAGAGCACACAACAGCTAGTTTAAATATATGACTCGACTTGGCGGGGGCACTACCGTGCCCTCAGATAATTCAATAATTTAGTTTCGTACAAAAATTGAGGTGTCAAGCGAGTTACTTGATGACACGAAAGAACGTGTATCATGGTTGAAAGCTTATACATAATGTTTTATTGTGATTAAAGTAATTGAACGTGAAGTGCATTCAGCTTGTTTTGGTTTTTGTGAGATATTGTTTTAAATATCCAAGTAAAGGTTAGATTTACAATACCGTCTTGCATTCGATTGCTCCACTTTGCCTGGGAAAATCTCCTCCGCCGACAAACAATGCTGGTATAAAGGTCATTGTCTGACGCGTATTATGTTGTTTCAAATTATTAATAGGCGTGAATATACTTGAATTAGCAAAGCTTTTATAGCATTTTCATATTGCGATTCTAGTACATAAATTGAAAAATATTTGTATCTACTGGCTGATGTTTGTTTCTATAGTAATCAACATGATGTTTTTTTTGTTTTGAAAACTACGTTTATATAAGAATGCGACTAATGTTGTACCTAACCGTAAAGTTTGTTTTGTATTTTTATTGTTGGACAATTTAACATTATAGGAGACTGTTTATCTCGAAACACAAAAGTGTACTACTTGCTTATTCCAAAAAATGCATGAGTTTTTGGTATATAATATATATATTCTATTTTGAAAAAATCTGAATGACTAAAATAACGTATATTGTCACATAGATATAGAATCTTTGTTTAGGTACCAACCTTTAGTTCACATATTGAACGCTTTTTAGAAATTGAATGAGGACCTATTTCTTTTTTTTAATCACGCGAGATAATATTTAAATAGAAATAAAATTCCGCATGTTTAATCGAAACGCGTACCTCATTTAAAAAACCAACTCTCGTACATCGAAACTTTCAAACAATCGATATTCCGGCAGAGATCGCGCGTTTTACCGATTATTTTCAGCATCAGCAAGTCCGCGGAACGTTGTCTAAGTGCGGTTGATTTATACTTACAATTAGCGCGAAGAAAACGCATAGCAACGCGGTTCTCATCTTGTTACACTCACGGCACTGCACTGGTGTTGTCACTGGACGCGTGCGGCGCGCTCGCACCGGGCTGCGCGGACTGGCTGCGCGCGCGCTCCTACACCCGACGCCCACCCCACTTAGAGGGGTTGGAGACTCGATGAAAATCCGTCGTACTGTTACATTACAGGGTTTGTTTAATGCGATTCAAATATAAGATTTGGCAATTACAAAGTTAAATAAAACGTTTTTTATTCATGTAGATTAATTACATCAGTAGCAGTTATGAATCGTATTTATAAACCAAATATTGCTACCTCCGGTTTGGAACCTATTACTACCGAGAAGATACCGGCTAGAAATTACCTTATTTTTTTCAATTAATTAAAGCGAAACTTTTTACTTAACTTTTACCAAGATCAAGTTTAGTTTGTTAAATGTAAAACAAAATATTGTGAATGAAACTAAAACAATATTGTTAATGAAATCAGCTGTATGTACTAGTTAGTGCATTAGTTAACAGATGATTTCTTATTATAGAATGCTTTCAAGTAATTTAATGCAATATTTTAATTGTACTAGAAATCATTTTCTATCACTAGCTCCGGTTTTATGAAAGTAATTATTTTCATTCAAATATATTTCAGTCTTTTTTCATTGATGGTTGCTCCAAGTAGGATAACACTTTTTTTTTCAAATAAGGTAAAAATAACCAATAAGGGTTTAAAAGTTAAAAGCAACATTGAGAAATCAGAGTGGCAAACACCATTTTTTAGTTCAATAGGTACCTAGAACTACAAAATAAAATTTATATATTTAGGGTTTTTTTCAATTGGAAATGTGGAAACGTCCAAAAGTAACAATTTGATGGTAATTAAACCAATGAAAATAAAAAATGTCGTATGTTTGACTTGATTTTTAAATTCTGCCACATGATGTTGCTTAGTATTTTCAATAATTTCTACAAATAAAAACAATATATAATTTTAAATTAAATACTGTTATTTGATCCGCAAATGTCGCACAAAATTTTCAGTACATCATTACAGTTTGCGGACAAATTGTTTGTACATTTTGCGTGACATCACGTTATGTAATGATGGTATCGTATGTTTAATCGTTTCCTTCTTTAACTGAAGAATGCGCGTGATATTTTTTGTCATAAAATTGTGCAATCGTGTTGTAAATTGATGCTTTTATTGTCTTCAAGTCAAGCAACTGAATAATTCATGTAATACCCATTTAACACCCACAAAAATCATTTAGAATAAAATTAATGTTTAAAAAACCTTCTTGTTAATAGTTCATTCGTAAATTTAAGTAGTAATTATTACTTAAATAAATAATAAATTAATATTGGACAACATCACATAGATTGCTCTGATTCTGTGGTAAGTAGCTAAAGCACTTGTGTTACAGAAATAAGAAACAACGACGGTAACACAACACCCAGACCCGAGACAATACAGAAAAGATAGTTTCCCTTATTGACCCGACCGGGGATCGAACCCGGAACCTCAGAGATGGCGCAACACCAAAGTCCGGCCCGCTCGCCTCTCAGCTACGGAGGTCGTCAAAATCAAAATATTGAAGTCAAATGTTCTTAATAAGAGTGAAAGAGTTGGTTTGGTCCCACCATTTTGATATCAAGATAGCGAGACCGGATAATTTTGGTGATAACTTTACAAAATAAAGGTAGCAATTATTTCATTGAAGGTACCAAATAGTTGAAATTAGATAGTTTAAATAAATGTCGAATCCTGGATTCCAAGTTTGATCACGCCATTTTGACGTACACCACTTTCTGTTGATTATTAAAAAAGATGAACAAGATAAACTAAATAACGCTAACAGTTTACAAATCGCGCATGTACCGATTGCTCAAAGCCCCCTGGGAAATGCCGCAACCGACGTCCGCGGCTTAATGAGAATGCAATCTTGATCAGATGGCCGATTGTGGAGGATGGAAAAATGTACTTCCATGGGTCCGGCGGATAATCGCTTGATTCGGTGTGGATTGATTCGTTGCATGTAATGATTTAAATAAAAAATAAACGTTTTTTTTAGAGGTTGGAGCTTTTTGATGATTTTTGACACTCCGGAGACACAATATCGTATCTCGATTATCTTCATATTCGTATGTCGATAATAGTCAAAATCTGATGTGATGAAATGTAGTGCGGTTTATTTTGCGGTGTTCGGATAAGCACTATAAATTAAAATTGTGGGATTTCGCTATGAAACATGATTTATTTTTAGGTTATCAGTGTGATTCTCACATTTTCTTAATATCACGTTAAATGCTTTTTAGCGGAGTATGAAAAAGCACTGCAAAATAATTATACCTTATTTTAATTGAACCATTTTTTGCACTATTTCTTTTTTTGCTTAGATCTGGTGTCAAAAGACCCCACTATATTCGTGAGATTGGGTAAAATTTAGTATAATTTTACTTTAGCATACTGGCAGATCGCTATGAGAGAATTCAGTTATAAATGGGTGTTAAACGGTGATTATCGTCCAAGAAGGTAGCTCGTTGTTATGATATGATTTATGTTGCTGAAAATATGTATCTGGTGACTATCGGGGCGTGTGGTGTGGGCTGAGTGAAACGTACCGTCGTGCGGCTTCTAGCGTCGCGTGCGCACTTTCCATCTCATCGCTTTTCGCCGTTTTTTTAAACAACCCGTTCGCGCACACGGATACAAAGAAAAACAATTACGGCTCTATTTTTTTATTTACATTAAACTAGCTACCCCACAGGCTTCGCACGGGTGCAAGTAAATACAAATGAAGTTTTCGGCTATTCTGTACGTTAATAATGTATGGATTATACTTATAAACCTCTTCCTCGTATAAAAATCCGTAACATAGTTTTAAAGATCTAAGCATACATAGGAACAAACAACATATATGTTGTTTGTTCCTATGTATGCTTAGATCTATATATAAAAAATATTGACAAAATTCATATTGGTGAGTACTTTCCGAATGTCTTACTAATTTGTTAGATTCTTTTGAGATTGCACATATATATATTTTCTGATAAACCAAAAAATATTTTTTTTTACAAGTCGGGAGTAAAGACTTCAGCTGTGTAGTGCTGATATTAAAGAAACAAAATGTTATGTAAAAAAATACCACATCAATAGTCTTGCGCGACTATTATTATCTAATTTATTAAATTGTCACTATGTTATCTTATCAAGATTTACAGTTTTCCGTCATTGCATTAAATAAAACTATTAAAGGCGACAAAAATGACATGACTATAATGCGGGCTGCATCGCGTGTAATCTGTCCGGAACGCATCGATGCGTCGGACGTTTTGCCAACAGTAACTAGCCATTTACTTAAATCGGCAACTTTTTTGTGGCCAACACACTATTTTAATCTCTAACTGCACTGGGCAGTGTTATTTTGTTGTTTCTGTAATAACGCCTGCTGGTGTAAACAAGGTGCATAGTGAAGTCTGAGCCAAGTTTTCGACGTCAAGCAACTTGCACTTTTATTAAGAGCTTAAGAGCTGTGAGACATTTTTTTCTGACAGACCAAATGTACCCTACGGCACCTAGTGGCGTTTTGTTGTGCATTATATACAAAAATACAGTTGGGTGTTAACTTACTTGATTTAAGACGGTTGTTTTTTTATACGTCACTTAATATCTGGTTACAAAATAAATGTGCATTCTGCTAGACTAATGGGAATAGGGGTATTTCTTTCACTCCAAAGTAGACTCTTCAAATCTATAAAAATTAAGATCTATTTAAATCTAATACGAAAGTCACAAGAAGGTGTAATAATGTAGGGTGTGCTTTTGATATTTTGGGCATAACACAATAATTTTTACACTATTATCATATAAAAAGGTAATAGACTGACCCTATGACCTATTCAGTAGGTTGGATTTCCCTTGATTTTCCAAGTAGATGCTGGTAGCTCGTATATGGAAAACAATACCTGCATATTTTGTAATAAAAACTCTAAATAGATCTTGGCTCTAATTTGACATGAACGTGGACAACATTGGACAATTTAACTCGAAACCAACGCGGTGATCAATCGTGTGTGTGTACTAATAACTAATCATTTGCGCGTCTGAGATGTGGTGGTTATGCATGGCCAGGCGGGGAATTTGGCCGCTTTCCTTGTTCATATGCTTATTGTATCTATTTGAATAATTTATTAAGTATTAATGTACTAGTTCGGGATGGATACATTTTTTTCTTGTCTAGTTGTACCACTAATTAAAAGTTGGAATATTTAAAGGTACGTTAGCTTGTCCTACCACTATCATGATTTGTGGTTTTGAAAAAAAAGGGCCGACAAACTACGTAACAGCCAGTTTCAATCTTTAACGATAGTCAGCCTAGATATAATGCTCATATTGCCATGATTCGTGATAGTGAAAAAGTGTCCACTAAATTCGTAGCTGACTTTTCATCAGTTACCTTGAATCCTTTTAAAGTAACCGACCTAGAAGACCCTGTACTCATAGGGTACTTATGTAGAAAAGATGCAAAGTTTGATTTAGTAATTTTCAATCAGTAAAGGAGATTTTAACTCCAATATTTACTTATGATAGGAATCTCCCAATTCTAATTACTTTATATTAATTACTTATAATTTTATCATAAGTATGTTCTTTAACTCCTGTCATACGACGGCTAGTGTTTCGAAGAGTTACGAAGCTGAAAATTTATTTTGGGGAAGCAGAGGTAACTTTTTTAAGAAATATGTTTTTTATTATTTCTATTATAAAAGAACAAACCGCGTTATGTCGGCCATAGGTACACCGATGAACAATAACGGGAGGTTGCAAAAGCGCCGCTATCGGCGCGAGAGCGATCTTGGGAACAAAAACCAAAACTGAGACAACGTTTTTATAGGTAATTGTAGTACTCAGATAGGCTACGGACCACGCCCATTTCTATTGAAGAACATGTTTTCAATGCGCTCACTAATTGGGATGTTAACACCATTCACAAATAATTTAAGGCATCATTGTCGTAGAAGGGGATATTAGGGTACATCTGCCAAATATATTATTTGCAAATTATCTTTAAAATGCTTTAAAACTGTCAATGGCTGGCTGGCTGTTTGTTTAGCAAAATTGGCTACTTGACAGTGTTAACAATAAAATATGAAAAGTGTTAGATAAGTTAGCTTATTAGTTAAGTAATAATTTTACATTTTTATTTTTTAATTAAAAGCATAGTTAGTATTTTATTTTTGCAAAATAAATTTTACTTTTTTTATCTGTGGAACAAAAGAACCGAAACGGAAACCAGCATTGCAATTCGGAAATGACAGCTGTCGGCGAAAATTATTTATTTTAATGTGGCGAAACAATTATTATTTTACCGATTAAATTGAATTATTGTGTCTCTAATCGTATTAAGAATTTATTGAAACATTTTCCGTTTATCTAAATTAAGTCGTTCCTATGCGTATCGGTTCGTTGTCTAGGACGTTGACGTCATAATTTCAACAGTGACGAGACTTGGCGTTTTCGCGCGCTTTGTAAATGTGTTACACAAAATCTTATTTTTCTCTGGTTATTTACATTTTTTCCAGATAAATCGAATTGCTTGGGATATAAAATGAACGGACGCACATTTTACATTACTTTTTCAAAAACTGTCAAGTAGCCAATTGTTACATGTTTATACAGGTGTTCAAAAGTGTTTTAGTTGACTAGCCAGTCAACATCCTTATTATTAAACTGTTTTATATGTTATTTCTTAAATTATATTCAATATACAGAAACAAATCAAAGAGATCAGATGAGAGCTACGTGTAAATTACAATTTTACGATCAGATAGTATTAAGAAAAAAAAAATTGACTTAGACCTAGAACTCATTAAATTTTAGTCGTCTCTTGCGATAAATTGACGTACATATTTAATTGTGTATGCTAGTAGGCAATAGCGACGTATCGAAATAGTATTGATGGCACATTAATAAGGACTACCGAGTATGAAAAATCCGCTAGGTGATCCTACGTGGGCGTGCGGTCCAACTGCTTCGTGATTGGTGTTTAATATGTTATGGTGACACATCTGTCAATGTCATGTCAAAAATAACCAATAACGTAGCAGTTGCACCTCACGCCCACGTAGTATCTTCTAGCGGATTTTTCATGAGCGGTAGTTCACATTGACTGAGGAGGAGAAAGAACAAATCTTGGGGTTTCTAATACTGCTTACATTTATCCTTTCCAGAGAAAAGCTCTCGATTACCAACTGAACCTTAATTTTGAGATCCGCTAAAGCGTATTCCCATGATAGCGACTTTTGCAACGAGCAGTATTGTTCGGCGGGTATCGAACCCGCGATCGCACGTAATTGCCACTATTGCCGACTCGTTCGAACGTGTATAATAATTGGCTCCGATTTCGACATTTAGCGCTCTACGATTCGTGATCCGCTGATATGAATGCTCGCTTGAAAGTGTGTGGTATGTGTGTGCATCTGGGCTGGTTGCGTTCGAGGATTACACTTTGTATGGGAAAATATATTCCTTTTAAAGCATTATTTTATTGCGGTATGTTATTTACTTTTATTGCTCAATGAAGAAATAATATAATTAAATCGAGCGATAAAATATTATTTGCCCAAACTACGAACTTTTTAATTATTTTGTTCGAATAATCAGTTATTTTTATTGTGAATTATTTTTGTGTTATTTTAGGGTCTTCCTAGTTACCGTTATTTTGTTCACTATTAAGCTTAAAATATTTTGTAGCAACATTGGACATTGAATAATAATTATAATGACTAGGATAAGTTATTACTTATAGAAATTGTCAGGTTTTCGAATTTCGCATATCTACAAGTACATTTTAAACGCTTATAAAATAACGAGTTGACTATACCTACTTGCTTTTATGCTGTATTATGGTACCTACATATTTATCACCATTCTTGTTTATAAAAAAACCCTCCCATGTCGCCGACTTCTTATTAAACTCGGAAAAGTCTAATGTAGGCAGTCTATTAGGCCCCTAACATTTTGAAACACCTTACTATACCTTTACCTTTTGCTCCACTTGTCTCTTGCTCGGTGTGCAAGACATCAGGTCTTATACAAACATCCTTGTTTCTTGATTCAGCTTCGCTCCCCGGCACGGAGGCGGCCCACCAGCTGGTTGTGAATGTTCGCAACAAGTGCACGGCCGAGGAAGCCCTGAATGTTCTCCGGGAGCTGCCGAACCCGCTCCGCGAGGGCGACCAGCCGGCCGCCGCGCAGGCCGCTCCACACAACCCACTCAAGATAGATGTCTTCGTTCAAACTCTACTTAACCTCGGTAGCAAGAGTATCTCGCACAGCTTCGCCGCTATTTCCAAGTTCCACTATGTTTTTAAAGTGAGTATGAGAGACGTCTTGCGATCACTCAAACATTTTTTTATATATTACACTTCAAGATTGACCTCATCCCACCTGATGTTAAGTGGTAATGAGGTCCTAGCTTAAGGGCGACAAGTAGAGGATAAATAATCTGTTACTGGACTGGTCTCCCTTACCTTGAAGGCTTGACCCCTGCTACTAATGTAGCTCCCCCCAAGAACTCTGGAAACCTTAATCACACGCAGGAACACAACAACACCGAAGTGATTGTTATTTGGCTGCGGTCTTATATAAGGTAGGTATTTCAGCATTCGGGCTGCTCCAGTTCATTCTGAAGACCGACGTTTTTATCTAGACGCTTTTAACTCCGTCGCTTCGAGGACGATGCTTTTTTGCCGGCGTCTGTCTGTCAAGGCATAGACTGCCAATCTCATCCGGTTGGATAAACTGCGTTAGTAGTTTCTTGGTGCATTTGGATATAAATGGTGTAAACATCCCGTTTTCTTTGTCGTATACATGTAGAAATATCATAGTAATATATTCTAAAAAATAATTATTTTCTGAATTTTAGATGACTATTTAAACATTTTGTAAATTTGCTTTATTTTAGATCCTAGCAGAATCGGAGGAAGCCCAAATCTGTGTGCTTCGTAACGTCTGGGAGCTTTGGCAGCGGCATCCCCAGATGGTTTGTGTGCTGGTGGACAAAATGCTCAAGACACAGATAGTTGAGTGCAGCGCAGTGGCCACGTGGCTGTTCTCCAAGGAGATGGCGCCGTTCTTTACGCAATGCTGCCTATGGGAGCTGTTACATCTTACTATTGACAAGATGAACAAGCATGTGTCTAAACTTAGTGAGTATATTAATCATTTTAAATCCACTTACACTATCCTCAAGAGGTCTATACTTAAATAGGAAAAAGAAAAGGCTCCGGTATTGCACCCTGGGGTACTACTGTTGATAAAGAAACGCTAGAAAAGCTAGTGCTATTGTAAAAAAAGTTTTGTAATGTCTATTAGATATTTCAGATTGAAACAAACCTAGTAAAGTGTGTCCCGTAGCATAATGCGATATTTTTATCAAGTTCAAGTTCTGCAATGAACTCAGTGAAATGCCTCATACTAATCACAGCATCCTCCTTAAAATGTAGAGTAAGCATATGTCATGCTTCAATATATTAAGAACTTTTGATCTTCTTAATATGTGTTGAATAGGTAACTTAAATCCAATATCATGCATACAGAGTTATGATTGTTGATTTTGTTGTATCGTTTTCAGCAGTAACAGTGGTATTAAATACAAACATTGGTTAACAGGTGGAGAGTTACAAGAAGCAAGAGAAGTATTAGCGAGAGCTGATTCTAGCAGTTCAGATTCAGAAGACGAGAGCGGTAGCAAGAAGAAGAAAGATCAGGATAAGCCTACTGAGGAGGTAGGTTAGCGTTTTTGGAGTGACAATTATCACGTAAATATAAGAAGGGTCTTCTATAATCTAATTGGATCATGTATCTAAAATTGTTTATATCGTCATTAATGACATACTAAGAGTTGATCAGTTTTAAGAAATTTACTGTTTTTTGCAGAACTGATAAGAAATCGATTACATTATTACATTTTATGATACTCTTTTTTGCTGTCTCGAACCAGTGGCCCAGTTGCAAGGTTTGGCAGCCATACAATCCATCTATTGAGTATCCTCAAAATATCGGTTTAAGAGATCTCAAATAAAATAAAACTGTCAACAGTTAATATCCAAGGGCAACTCCTTGCTTACAGGCAGTCGAGCGCATGGAGGAGCGCCTGGAGGCGGCGCACATGGACCAGAAGCGTCTGTTCCTGATCGTGTTCCAGCGCTTCATCATGATCCTGTCGGAGCACCTCGTGCGCGCAGACACGGACGCGCGCGACCCCGACACGCACTGGTACCGCAGCACCGTCGGCCGTCTGCGGCAGGTCTTCCTCTGCGTGAGTACCGCCTCGCCACACGGTGTCACCTCGTTTAGCAACTGGGACCGGTGCCTGGGTCATTTTGTTGTTTGCACTAATAACATAGTTGTTTTCTTTTTGTACAAAGTGCAACTGTCACTGCTCGACTTAAATGTAATAGTACTTTACGCCGTACTAGCTAACTTTAAATATTAGAAACAGAAAAATTGTATCTCCCCTTGCGGTGCGGGAATCGAACCCACGACCTTCACGTATCGCGCGTGCTGCTCTTCCAACTGAGCTAACCGCAAGTTATCGTAGGCGATGAAATTTTTCTGCTATATCAACCGTTAGCCTCCGGTTAGTGCCCTCTGCCGAATATGTTTAGAACTACATAGTTATCGGCCCGTGGTACATTCGTTGCAGAAATGTTTGAAAACCACGGAATCGAAGACATCTTGGCATCTTAATCGATTTTTTATTTTTATAGTACATACTTACTTTACGCCGTAATAGTGAACTTTAAATATTAGAAACAGAAAATGTTAATCTCCCTTACGGTGCGGGAATCGAACCCAAGACCTTCACGTACAAATTTCGATTATTGACATATAATTGCATCATACCAATCAATTGCTCCCGAACTAAGATTTATAATTTACTTAGCACAGCCACCCAATATAGAAAGTGCCTGATCGACCTCGACGAGAATCAAACCCGGATCTTTCACACTTCAGCCATTTACATGGCACAATTTGTACGCAGGTGTTCGGCATAGAAGATGTTTTACTTGCGTCCTTCCTGCGAATATGATGCAGTACAGTCACGATCAATAAAACTTAACCGCTGAGCTCTAATGATTTTACCACTCTATAGTGAGTAACTTTACATGTAGGACTCACACTGAAGTGCTTCGTACAGGTTTATAGATATTTTCACTTTAACCCTTCAACAGGCAATGGAAAAATAATTACGAGTACCACCTCAAATTGAACCTTATGACCTTGACATACCGGAGAAAACCAATAAATAATTTCGATACTTATGGCCTGGGGTAATTTTTTTTAATAAAAACTTTTTACAAATTCCGTTGCAGCACCACGAGCAAGTGCAGAAGTACAGCAGCACGCTGGAGACGCTGCTCTTCACGCAGGACCTGGACCCGCACATCCTGGACGTGTTCCATCAGTTCGTCGCGCTCACGGCGTGAGGCCCAGCACGCGCCGGGACTGACCCTAGTATGTCGGTAGCAGGAGCTTGCTTCGGGGGCGGCCAACGTAGTATTCTAAAAGCCCCTGAATTATCTTACAGAAAGACGAAAACATGTGCTATATGGGGTCAGATATTAATTACGTCACACGAATTCCTTTATTGAACTTTTTCACATTTGAAGGGTCCACGGCATGATATGTAACTATACAGCAACTATATAGCAATATCGCTCCCAGTACTGAGATGAAACCGTTTCCTTCATTTGACTACACGTCTTAAACGTTTAGGGTCCCATGTATTCAGGGCAATAAGGCCGAGTTTGGTACAACGTTTAAAAAATTAAAACCCAAATATCTCAAAACAAAAAGAAAAGACGTTCATCATTATTGCAGTGGACCCTTTATTTGTGTCTGAACTAAAGATAACCGTAGAAATATGAGGGAAGATAGAAAATCAATAAATTAGCAGATACAGGGCCATCTGGTTCTATTTGCTAATGATCACTCAGATTTAATTTAGTTGTAATATTTCGACTGCGCTTGAGTTGTTTTTTTATATAAGGGTAGTTCAATATTTTAACCTGACATCAACGCTCATGTTGTTATTGTCAAAAATGACACATTTTTATTAATTAATGTTAAACGAAACAAAACATAAAGCAATAACGTATAAAAAAAATAAAAATATTAAACATTTAAAAGACTTTAGAAAAGGTGCGAGTGACGCTTACCAATCTTCACACCTAAGTACTACCTAGCGGACCTTTGATTCTAGAAAATCCTCATTGTTACTATTGTTTAACTGTGCCCCTATAACGTGTGATGCAATTTATGAACGGCCCTTAGATGGGGCTGATAGCCACCAACATTTGCTCCAATAGTCACCAAGATGTGCTCTTATAACCGCCAATAATACAGGTGCTTGATTAGCTAAATATTATCAGTTGTTTAACGGAAAAAGATAAAATTTGACTACCGACTACCAATATATGGAACCGAAATCTATTAGGAAGTAGAAAGATACCGCGTATTAATTGCATTTAAATCATTTTGTATGTAGTGTGTAGAGCCTCCAATCGCAGTTTGGTCAAGCAAAGATTCTAATATGAATAAAACATTTAAAAATAAGTTGCGAATTAAAATGCGACTGCATTTATTAGTAGTTAATACGAACTACTTACTGCGCGATGTTTCGGTTAGTTTGTACCTAACATGGTCACGAGACTAACTTATTTTAAATGTTTTAAATGGAATGTGAAAGACTTAAATTGTAAAATATGAATATTGCCATGATTTTTTTAAACTGGGGAACTAGATTTCAAGTCAGATAGTACTCAAATAGTCAAAAGCGTTAAGTATATTTGTCCTGTACAGCGCTGTTTTTGTTCGAGTGTACTAAATTTGGCTTTTGGAGCGAGTTGAAAGATTCAGCTTACAGAATAGTAATTTATTGACACGTTAAACCTGTTTGTAAGGTTACTTCTCGAGTAAGAAAAAGTTTTATAGCAATTGGTTTATAATTAAGGACATTCTTCTATGCACTTGTTTCGTGTAAATAAACAATTGTGAGCTCAGTTACGTTACTTATTATTAATACCTACAATCCACAAACCTTATTATTAGGTACATAGTGTAATGAGGACGATGCTGACGAGGACTCTCTTTTTGTTTCAATTCAATTATAATTGAAATCAAAACTTTTCGTGACGTCACATTGAAATAATTTCCTTAGAAATAAAGAGTTTAAATTTTATTGTAAAAAAAGCAGGTGATCTTGAACTTACTAAGTGCATTCATATATTTTTGTGTGTGTGGAAAATCTGAAAATGAAGTGATTTTTCAACAAATTCGTATTTATCTTGCGAGTATCACTAAAGATTTTAAATTATAATTCATGTTATCTAAATATAATATGACAGCTGTCAGACGACATATAAAAATTTTCAAGTTAAAAAATCTATGAATTAAATTTTCCTCTTCTCCCCTACCAAAAAAGGTAAGTTTTTATTATTGACTTTTTCAAAACGTTTTTAGGAACTTCAAAATAAAGGCATTTTTTTGGAGGAAAATGAAAGTAGCGGTTGAGTATCAGTCTTTTAATACAGTATAAACGGTTCACGATCATTTCAAAAACGCCAGCAGTTCTTCTACGTCCTTCTTGGAGCCCAGGTAGCAGGGCGCGCGCTGGTGGATGGAGGCGGGGACGATGTCCAGGATGGGAATGGTCCCGTTGGAGGCCACTCCGCCGGCCTCCGTCACGATGAACGCCATTGGGTTGCACTCGTACAAAAGGCGGAGCTAGACAACGATAAAAATTGATAAGTAACTATGTATGCTTAAGCTAGATATACTTTTTTTATATTGCACTTCAAGATTGTCCTCATCCCACCTGATGTTAAGTGGTAATGAGATTCTAGCTTAAGGGCGACAAGTACAGCATAATAAAGCTGTTACTGGACTTGTCGCCCTTACCTTAACCCATTGACCGCCATTGACGCTTTAAAGCGTCATCAAGAATTTTGATCCAGACGCCGACGACGCCTTTAAGCGTCATTATTTGCCTTATATTTGACGTTGAAATAAAAAGTAATGAACACCATCTCGTATACATATTTATACACACCGCGCACCAGGATACGATAGATTATTATTATTGATGTCTAAAAACGTCCTACAGCATAGAATTGAGTTAAACAATGATAAAAATCAACAACCAAAATTATTAACGTAAAATCACACTGCACGACGCCGTGGACGTCTTAAAGCGTTAGGTAGTGATGTGACTAAGTGGACATTTTTAATACATTTTTTATTTTTTTTTAATATGTAGGTATTAAGTAGATGATAACAATAAAATGTGATTATTTTTTTATTGTTCTACTGCTAGTGTATTAAAAGTGTATTAGTTAATAACTATTATCATTATCTCTGCCTATACACATACTTGATAGATGGATTGATGATGCTCACTCGTCATATGGTTAACGTACGAATTTTTTGTCTGTTTATATTTTACCTAATTATTAATGTTCACAGTCAATTGAGAAAAAGTTTGTAATAATAAACAGATGACATGCCATTGTGAATTAATTTCAAACTATGTTTTTACTATTTATTATTTAATTTAATCTGCTTAAAATATACCTTAATTTTTTTCAATAAATTTTATGTTATTGATATACCCACCTAACTCCACTATGCCATGTTCACTTTAATGTACTGCCAACGCCAACGACGCTTTAAGTCGTCCGCTTGTGACGTCATAAGCGCGTATGCTGCTATTGATAGTGTTGGGAGTTGAAGATAGGTAAAATATTTTTTTTTTTCAATTACCCTACAAAAGCTAAATGCTACTAAAGTTATTGTCCGTGTTTCTATATTGTAGACTTTTTGAGTAAAAACCCACAAATACATTATTTACGAAAATAGTTTAAATAATAATGGGTTGTGTTGAACTTTTACATATTCTGGAAGTAGTTGATGATGATGATATTTTTAATTTAATCTTCGCCTGATAGTGAAGTAGGAGAAGTGTTTCTTTTCGAGGCACTTATTTATTTGAATCAAACTAAATTAATGAGCATGACAACCGGATCAACAAATTCTAATTATTTCGTGAGTTATTCCATAAAGATTATAATACCCATATTTATTGTTTACTCAATCCATTGAAAAAAACTATGTATGATAAAGCTCATAAAAATTCGAAGTTCACTATGTCGCTGCTAGTTTTAAAATGTATCTAGATGTGACGTCATACGACATTTCAACGAAACACTGCACCGTGATTTTTTGATTTATTAAATAAAAAAATATGAATGTTTATCGTTAAGTGTATATGCACCGTAAAAACCGGGAAACATGATTTTGGTGTAAATTTGTAAAACGCCCCTTCGTATTACATATTTTGGTTTCTGTCTATAGAAAAAAATATACAATGTTTTGTTACTCTTCTTATACAAAAAATTAAATCATAATAAGTTCAAAAGGTGTACTTATTATTTCATCACCAACATTAATTCATATTATTTTGTTTTTAACCAACACAGTGGCGTTTTTTCCAATTACATCGATAAAGTACTTAACAACACTATAAGAGTAGGTAAAATTTGTCAAACATTTAAGTTGTGATCGCCGATGACGCTTTAAGGCGTCGACTAGTTGCGCCGAAATTCCTTGCATACTTTAAAAAATCTTGTGTTAATTTTCTGATTACTACGACATATAAAATTACTATTGATCTATTATTTCTTATTACGTTCAGTATGTATGAGCATTTATTTCTTTATCCTTAGTAATAGGTAATAAGGTTCCGAAACAAACGTTTATTCTTATCGCTTAGTGCAGCATGTCACATCACTATCGTATTAGGCGAAAATTCTAGCTAATAATACGCATGGCATCGGGAGCAATATTTTCTATTTGAAGTCCGGCGGTCAATGGGTTAAAGGCCGGGCCCCTGCTACTAACGTAGCACCCCCCTCAGGAGCTCTGGAAACCTTACTTTCATGCAGGAACACAACAACGGCAGTCCAGCGGTCTCTTCTCCAAGGTCAATCGGCCCTGAAGCAGAGCGAGTGGAGCGCTTGCCTCTGGCTCCAGTCAATAGGAGCACCAAAATGCTCTTGGATCTTAAAGGAGGGGGTACTAACTAAGGGATGGGCGCCAAATTAACTTTTCTTCCACTTTTTTCCCCTGGTGACGTTTTGATTTCGGTACTGCCACATTCATTCATATGCTGCCCGGAACCATTGCTCCCTCCCCTGTCCCCCGGCACTCTTTACGCTTCGCCACTGGAAGTGTCATCTGTCACACCAGTTTTAAGGCTAAATTTCTTGTTTGAGCTTACCTTGCCATTAGGCGCGGATTTGGTGGCAGGATACATGAAGATGCCCCCATATTTGATGGTCCGGTGCACGTCCGCCACCATAGAACCAACGTAGCGCGCGCCGTACGCCTTGCCGACCGAAGGCTGTTTCTTCTCTTCTACGTACTTCTTTAGTCCGGCCGCCCATTCCGCTGCGTAACCTGAAGCATAAATAGTTTTTTTTCTATTGAATGACAACCGAGCATCGTTAGCCAAGTCCACCTCTGATTAGGTCACGTGAGGTGAGAATTGATCCAACTTCATTATAAACCCGTGTTCTATAGTGATTTTGGAAACAGACACCCGTTCGGTGCTCTAGAGAGTAAGAGAAGCTTTTTTAGCGTGGAGTCTAATATCCAGTTTAAACTTTATTCAAAGCAGAATTGGGTCTGAAGCAAGTTGTTTACGTTGTCAAGTGGCCTAATACTTGCTTGATGATGACTTCAATGTGACGATCCATAAATGTTTGACAATGTCTTTTCGTTCAGTTTCGCAACTTTTATGGTAAATATAGGTTTTTTTTCTCCTCCCTCATCATACTAGATATATTTCAGAGTTAATTAAATCGGAAGAGCATCGCTCACGCTATGTGAAGGTGTTGGCTTCCAGTCCCACACTCCGACAGGATTTTGTTTTTCATTAAATAATTTCGATGAATTTACGGATGTCGTATAATCTTACCCTCATTGATAGAATAGATCTTCCCCTTATCGGGTATCCTCATATTGGGGTCTGTGAGGATGAACTCGCCGATGGAGGGGTCGTACATGAACCCGTTGACGCCTTTGCCCTTGCCCAGCGAGAGCACCATCATGGTGGCCGACCCGTACAGGGCGTATCCCGCCGCCACCAGCTCGTTGCCCGGCTTGAGCGCGTCGCCCTCCGACGGCTCACCCTCCGTATGTTTCCTGCAAGCATAACCATAAGTCATTTAGAGAGGTAAGGCATAGCGATTTATCGCTCGGACTGGAGCAGCCTGACTGGTAAAATACCTACACCTTACAGAAGACAGCAGCCAAATAACAGCCACTTCGATGTTGTTGTGTTCCTGCGTATGAGTAAGGTTTCCAGAGCTCCTGGGGGGTTCTTCATAAGTAGCAGGGGTCAATCCTTCAAGATAAGGGTGACAAGTCCAGTAACAGCTTTATTATACTGTACTTGTCGCCCTTAAGCTAGGACCTCATTACCGCCTAACATCAGGTGGGGTGAGGTCAATGTTAAAGTGCAATATAAAAAAAAATAAGGGCACACAGGGCTCGTGGTCAGGGGCCCCGAAGGACAGACTATTTCTCTAACCGAAAAACCAGCAGCATTCTAATATCATAAATGACATATCATACTATATTTGAGTACATATAATAAATTGTTATACTTAGTAAAGAATGTTTGTATGCATCGCTTTTTTTACTATCCAAAACTTCCTAGTTGCACACGTTTAAGACGGACTTGCCTGCAAGATTTAGAATCCATACTAATATTATAAATGCGAAATTAACGCTGTCCGTCTGTCTATCTGTCTGTCTGTTACACTTTTGGCTACTTTTTGTTAGAAAGTAAGGGGGGGGGGGGGGTAATGCCACCTTTGAAAGTTTATATGAGAAAATGTTTATTTTTTGAAAGCTGGCACAAATTTAGCTCTTAAAATATAGACTACTTTTTGTTTTGAATATTAGGGGAGATAGGGGTAAATCCGACCATGAAAGGATGTAGTCCACGCGAACGAAGTCGCGGGCACAGCTAGTATTAAATAAAGCTGTTGGCCGCCACTTTATCCGCGTTATTTTGGGAACGGGATAAAATTTATCACATAGTTATTATCTAATTTTCTAAATGCTAATTTAATCTAAGCTTGTTTTGTAGGTTTTGCATAAAATAGTAACAAACATCCCACAATCAGTAATTATTTATTACATACTTTCCCGTTTATAATATAAGTTGGAAGTTATTATTTCTTTTAATTTGTTTTACTTATTTTTATATTTAGGTACCTACTGTATTGCACATTGTGTATGGCAGATGGACTTAATGTAAGAATCGATCTTTTCCTGTCAACCCTTGGGTCATGTAGGTACATATAGTAAAACTGAAGTGTTTTCTTCTCATTTTGATGTAAGTACCTACTTCACATTGGATTGGAGGTATTCGGTATCTGGCTAACGAAGGTCAGTGCATAATGTGAAAATGTAACAGGGGCTTAGTGTAATTTGTAGCTAACATGCAATCTTTAAGAAATAATAGTATCTAATAATACACGTAATGCTCGCTTTTTTCTTGACTTTGAATAATCTAGTCAATTACTCATTACTTAGGGGAGATGTATACAATCGGGATCAGTTGGCAATCGTGATCACGTATTAAAATAAAAACCAAACGCGAGCGAGCGATTGTTACATACCTACATGCTAGCCGAGGACCAATAGCGTGCGTCGCCGGCGGCAGCCGCCAGTGTCCGCCACGCGCTCACGAGTGACACACGTAAACACGTTTCGCGCCATTTTGATGTAATTTTTCGTCTGCATTGTTTTAAAGGTAAGTTACGAAATATTTGGGTTTTCATTGTGACCATGGTATTTTATTTGAGCCGTAGTATTAGACTTCGTAATTTTTAACGTAAATTTCTAGTAACAGGTGTATTGTTTGTGTTTAGATATTTTTTTCCTGATATTCTTGAGGTATACAATTGGAATCAGGTGATCACCATTGCCTACCAGTGATCACCATTGTCGACACAAAGTCACATTAATGAAACTGTTGTGTCATTGGTTTCAGATGGTGAAAGCACGTCCGAGAAAGACGACCAAAGCCAGCTGGACCATGGACCAGCTGAAGAAGGCTGTCAAGCTAATCGACGAAGAGGGATATACAATGAGAAAAGCTGCACTTGCAATGAAAATTCCATTTTCTAGTTTACATAAGAGATATAAAAAAATATGCAAGAAACCTCGCCTCGGACGAACAACAGTTTTTACGGCTGACATTGAACTAGAATTTGCGCGCACTATTAAAAATATGTCAAATCTTTTTTATGGATGCACCCCTACCCAAGTAAGAAAAGTGGCATTCGAGTATGCAGAATCACTTAACTTAAAGCATAATTTTAATAAGCTCTCAAAAATGGCTGGTCGCGTTTGGTTCGAAGGATTTACTAGAAGGAATGACATATCCGTACGAAAGCCTGAGGCAACGAGCATTCACAGGATCACAGCTTTTAATAAGACGGAGGTTCACCGGTTTTATCAACTGTTGGAAGAAATGATGGCTAAATCTAAATTTCAACCGAAAAACATCTACAACTGTGATGAAACCGGCATTTCAACGGTCCAAGAGCCAGGGAAAGTGTTAACCGCCAAGGGACAAAAGAGGGTGGGGTCGATTACAAGTTGGGAAAGAGGAAAAAATATAACTCTTCTTTGTGCAATGAGCGCAGCTGGCGGATACGTTCCGCCAATGTTTATTTTCCCACGGAAAAGAATGACACCAACTCTCGAAAAAGATGGCTTAGCAGGAGCTATTTATAAATGTTCTGATAGCGGTTGGATAAACGAAGATCTTTTTCTGGTGTGGCTTGGGCACTTTAAGGAACATGTAAAACCTTCAGAAAACGAACCTGTTTTATTGATTTTAGACAATCATGCGAGTCACATATCGCTAGCTATCTATGAATATTGTAAGGCTAATCATATTCACATGCTTTCTTTGCCACCCCACACCTCTCATCGCATGCAACCGCTAGATGTCTCTTTTTTTGGACCGTTTAAAGCAGCTTATAAAAGAGAATGCGATTTCTTTATGAAGAGCCATTTAGCTGAAAGAATAACACCATACGATGTAGCATCGTTGGTTAAAAAGGCATTCTCCGATGTCGCCACTATGAGCAAAGGCGAAGCAGGGTTCAAGGCTACGGGGATATTTCCACTAAACCCAAACGTCTTTACAGATGAAGATTTTGTAGCTGCTGAAGTAGTGCAATCTGAACCCAACGTAGTTGAAAATGTTGATCCCACAGCAGTACAACCATCTGCTGGTGACCCTGAACGACACAGCCCTCTTCCAAGTACATCCAGGGGTTTTAATCTACGTACACCTGAACATACTACAGCGTCAACGTCTGCACCAGAGCTGCCATTACCTAACTCGACAAAAATACAAGATTTCATCCAGATGCCCAAGAAAACTCCTGTCCTTAAGACAAGACAAGGAAGAAAGAAACAGCGTGCAACCATTCTGACTTCAACGCCAATTAAAGATTCCCTGGTTGAAAAAGAAAACAGGAAGAAATCTAAGGTTGAAAAAGCAAAGGGAAAAGGCATAGGAAAGAAGAGCAAGCAAATCGCGTTGCCGAAGGCTGCTGCTGCTAAAGTAAAGAAAAGAATTCTACGGGAATCTAATGAGTCATCATCGTCGACGTCTGAAGTCAAGACAGATGATTTGTGTCAAGATGACATAGACGATGATGCAGAAAACCCTGGAAACCAATGTCTCATATGTGGTGAATTCGGAAGAGACAACGAATTGTGGTTTCGTTGTACTTCTTGCGGGCTTTGGGCACATTCAGAGTGCACTGGGTGGGAAACTGCCTGTAATTATGTATGTGACATGTGTTGATCTCCATTGTAAACACACTGATCACCATTGGAAACTGTTGTTGACAATCGTGATCAAAACTGTTTTTTTTTTAAATGACTACTGTTCTTAAAATAAGTATTATATGTGATTTAAAGTGATCTCAATTAATAGTACTCTAACCAAAGTATGCAAATGGCCAAAAGTAATAAACGATTTATTAATAAACATGGTTTTATTTCAATAATTGCTTAGGTGATCCCAATTATATACATCTCCCCTACGTGATAAATTAATGTTATGTCCATCGTCGCCCGCTATTAATTATATTTATTATCATGTTTTTCTTTTTAACTACACGTTACTGCATACTTTTTGTTTATTCGATAAATAGGCATTTTTATAGTCACGGTAAGACGCATATCAGTACTCTATCCAATTCCCTATTAATCTCGCCATTTATAAAATATCTAATAGTGGTATAGTATGGCTCTGTTTACAATGGTGTATTATTATTTTTTTTATATTACACTTCAATATTGACCTCATCCGACCTGATTTTAAGTGGATATGAGGTCTTAAGAGCGACAAGTAGAGCATAATAAAGGTGTTACTGGACTTGTCGCCCTTTCCTTGAAGGCTTGACCCCTGCTACTAATGAAGCACCAGCCAGGAGCTCTGGAAACATAACTCACACGCAGGAACACAACAACACAGAAGTGATTGTTATTTGGCTGCGGTCTTCTGTAATGTGGAGGTATTTCACCAGTCGGGCTGCTCCAGTTCGAGCGATAAATCGCTATGCCCTACCTCTCTTAAAATGTTCTTCCTAGTGTAAGTATTTACCTACTACCCTATTCAAAGTCATATCGATAAAATCCAGTCATCGTACAACAGTGGATACTAGTTAACCACCACGTTTACAAAATGAGGGTTCGGTAAAAACCCAAGCTATTCGAAAAATTTAAACATACTTTGCTCGGACCAGAAATAGAACGCGGAACCACAAGACAACCGGTCAGTACTTAAACTACGAATACTCATGTCTACCTTAAAAAATATACTGACTGCAGCGTTCATCTCAAGGTAAAGCCTAGAGCGATCGATCTGAACGAAAAGTGTGCAGAAATGCTACTGGATATAAGAGGAAATAATCGCTAATCCCGCTTAACTTCGGTCGAAGGGCCTGTGCTGGTGAACTACGAGCACAGCAGGTTTTATACTAACTTGTAAATAGCGAAGATCGAGCCGACGGAGACCAGGCAATCGATGTTGGAGGAGCCGTCGAGCGGGTCGAAGCACACCACGTATTTGCCTCGCCTTTCGGTTTCTACCTACAATTATAGATTACAATCAGTATAATATTAAATACAAATAAATATAAATATTGGACAAAATCACATACATTGCTCTGATTCTATGGTGAGTAGCATAAGGGCTTGTGTTACAGAAATCAGAAATAACGACGGTACCACAAGGCAATATACTCGAAGAAAAGTTCGTTTCCCATATTGATCCGACCGGGGATCGAACTCGGGACCTCAATGATGGCGCGATGCCAAAGTCTAGGGCGCTCGCCTCTCGGCTACGGAGGTCGTAAAAATTTTATAAATGAGAAAGTTGTTTAGATTCTTTGGATGTTGTATAGATGTATGAATAATTGTTGCTCTTTCATGCAAAGATAGAGGTAGATACAATTGTATAAATAGATTTTGTAGGTACTGGAATAATAACATAAGTGTAGGATAATT
Source organism: Glyphodes pyloalis (assembly GCA_037074685.1). Taxonomy (NCBI): domain Eukaryota; kingdom Metazoa; phylum Arthropoda; class Insecta; order Lepidoptera; family Crambidae; genus Glyphodes; species Glyphodes pyloalis. Next base: position 13,534,300 of record JAYKKO010000007.1, read on the forward strand.
TTTGTACCGAAATAACGTGAACCATGTTGGGCGACAGATAGTCGTTGTAATATGAGAACTTTACGAATTGAGTTTTGGGTAACCATCTTACGTTAAAGGTGGTTTCTCGTTCATCTTTTGAATTTCATATAATTACCTGGCCTTTGTCATTCTTTAGGGCCTTATCTCCCTAGGACATGGCTGCAAAACCCAGCGAATACCTACAAACTGAGATAAATTAGCCTATGGAAATGAATTACGCAAATAAATGCCATACTACACCTTTATGTAAGAGTCTGTGTAACCCATGGACCTAATATAATAAACTATACTAAGTCCATGGTGTAACCGTGCGCGTGACGTGACATTGACATGATGACACGAAACACCGATCTGTTTCTATCGTAAAGAGCGTGGTAGTGATAGTTAAGTAATGGTGTTGATTCTATTGGCAAAAACTAAACAAACATTTTGTGTCATTAGTTCTTTCGAGATGTAGGTATATGATTAAACTTAGTTATGTTAAATTCTGTTACTTCAGATCTGCAATGAATAGAAACCACGATATGGCAGTAAAATTAAATTTATTTTGTGCTAACAGAATTGACACCAATGTTTTGTTTTAACTAAGGCCCGATTTTCCAGTTGTTAGATAAGAAATAACGGTGGAATAAAGTACATTACAGCTTTTTTAAACGCTGCCCTAACATGTCGTAACAGTATCTTAATTCAAATATCTTATTTTTATCGGTATGTTTTTTTTTCTGACGATTGAAAAATAAACCTGTCGACTGCAATGTGAGACTTGCCTGAATAACTGAGCTGTTTTCTTCGGAGACTAGAAGACACGTGGTGTAGGAAGATTTGAGCATGTTGATGAACAAGTCATTTGAAAGGACATCTAGTTTCTTCACCTCCTCGCCTTGGACGTTTGTGTTGCCTGAGATGCCGTGCCTGAAATAAATACACGTTTCTTTAATACCTGCAGAATAATTTCAGGCTGTTCTAGGAATTCTAATTGGGTACCAATTAGAACTTAGGTAGTTATTTAGATATCTTCTGACGCAAACGCTAAAATAGAAAGGAGATAACGCTTAGGTAATAAAATAACAAAAAAGCGTAATCGTTTACCGTTGTTAGAAGCACGTTAATTAAAGATGTTTATACCTATTTCAATCAAACTAACTTACTTTATCGGAGGATGTTTCTTGAATGTTCAGTTGGATTTAGTTTTTGTAAACAATTAGTTTAAAAATATTTTTTTTAACAGATAACAAATGTGTCTATAAATGTCTATATTTATTTGCTTCTCAAATATTATGCTTTGTTTCAATCGGAGAGACGAGAAGTAGGTAATGACGGTTACGTTAATTTTATTGTTCGGTATCTTGGCAATAATGTTAAACTATACCTAACTACGAAAAAAAGGTCCTCAATAGAATATTTCTACATATCATCAGGTACGACGACAAACATAGTTTTGCTTAAAATAAGTAGATTCTTTCTTGTATGTAAAAAGGTAGGTACTGTCAAAGCAAGGTAAACACTTGCATTTCGATATGAGTCCTTATGCCGACGACATAAGGACGGTTCAAAGTCTAAAGTGTATAGTGTAACGTGATTTATATTACTATCTTTCTTGTTTTGTATCAATAGTATGTGCAGAAATGTTAGTAGATAAGTACTAATTTCATATTACCTACATATTTTATTAATGCGGAAGGTAGTACATACTCGTAGAACGCATGCCTTGACCTTCTCAATCGTACCAGAACGTCTGAATGGATTTGGATAAAGTTAATCAGTTACGTAGATTGAGAAACATAATTTCCACGTCAATATAAATATGTACATCCGGGCAAAACCCACTTATTCGACTTTCTAATCGATGGATCTACTAAAACTACTAAGTAGGTATTCCATTGGGTGTAGGAACCTAATTGTGTAATAGGTACCTACCTACAGTACCTATACTTATCTGTTTGATGTGGATCGTTTATTAACAACGAAGCGACTGGCGACTAAAGTTCACCGGAATATTAATAAATGTGAAATGTCTCGAACTGGTTAGACTTGTTTACTTAACGCCGATTCTGAAGGCGCGGCTGCGACGTATTACCAAGCTATAGCTGGGGGTGTGTCTTTTTGTGGCCATGTCCATACCGAACTAAAATGAAACCTTATTGATCTTATATGTAGCTCATGTGAGGTCCATTTGAAAAGTACCTGAGTAAATCAAGCAAAGACAACTAAACTAAATTTACGATACAAAAAACAAAAAAAGAATATTTCTTGAAATGTTTGACCTGTATCAACAAAAACCATTTAGGTAGTCAATGGTTTTTGTATGTAATGGTACATACATATTTAGATCCATAATCGTTTATCAAGACTAATTAAACGAAGATAATTTCTTGTTTCTAATGTTAATGTGTTACGTATTTTGTGATAAAGTTTAAATGTTTCACAGGCAAACATCTGAGATGATAGTAGGTAGTAATGTAATTCATATTAAATCCTTACTTACTAAAATAGTGTAAATTAGATAAGACCGTCGATCGATTGCGTGTCCGTAGGTATTGTTTTGATTTGATAACGTAGGAAAAAATGACACTGATTCATAATTTAATCTGTAAAGTATTCTTTTATTCTCTAATCGTGATAATATAAATATAACACGACTAAGTAAATATAACGACATATTTTTTTGTAGTTTTGGTGGAACACCTAATTTTAACTTTTTTTTACGTTTTAGTTTTTTCTCGTGGTTTCGCTTGCGTGGATTTTTGTACAAACTTTTGAAAACGTTCCAATTTTTTTTGGGGTTTTTTGTTATCAAAATACAACTCTTTCCCCATCGTAATATTTCATTAGATGTAGGTAAATCTGTTGGAGCGTTGTTAATGTTTATAATGACGAATGAACGCTGCTTAGCCTGTGATCCGTAGATAGCTAACTAGGCAAACATGAGGTTACATGTAACTAACAGGTAAACTTGACTCACAGTTTGGCAATGCCGGCTTTCCTCACAGCCGACTGTATGGCCTTCACCGCCGTCTGTATAGAGTTAAGGAGCTGCGTGAGGTCCCCGGTTGCAGTGGGCGCCGTCCTCTGCTGGCCCAGCACCCACCGCGTCAGCGTCATGGCGTTTACATCGAACGCCGGCCCCTGTTGAGACATCTTTGCTAGTTAAATTAGGAATGGCGGTGCTAGCGACGTTTCAGTTCAGCAGATGCCGGCGTACTGAGTACGACTCGTACAATACCTACTAGCCAATGCAATGCCGGGTGCCGGGTAGTGCTCTGAGCGAAGGTCAATGAGTGGCGGGGCTAGCGACTCAGCTAGCTATGAAATCAGATAAATGTCATAAATAAATATCAGCATATACGTAAATGTATCCTACTTAGTAGATTATGAAAAATTACACATTTAGATATTTTTTATTCGTGACGCCTGCATAAAACCTAATAAAGATAAAAAAAATCATATAAATATATTTTCTCATATTTACTTTAAATTTCAAAACCAGGGAAAAGAAAACCAAGAAGAAACTATGTTGGTATACAAGTTGATGGGTAATGTAGGTGTCAGATATATTTGAGCATGAAAGGTGACCAAATTCTCCACAGTTTAAAATGTTAATAAATTCCTTTCACAACATGTCACCATTTACATCCATCCCATCCTTTCTGAACACATAACTAACTAATGATATTTGAACACGTTTAAAAATTAGTTGGTATCTACGACTACTTCTAGGATAGAGTACCTACATATTTACCTGCTTACAGTTCTGATTATCGGATATATATGTATGCTTATTTTCTGCTCATTTCGTCTCCAAGACTACATGTTATCTCAAAACAATGTTTTCGTCATTTTGGGGGCACGGCTCTTATTTATCTATGTAATGGGTTAATGATGAAACCTCTCATTTTGTTTACATTTTAGAAACTTTGAAACAACATGCTTACTTTTTTCGTTAAATACGTTCTTGCCACATTTGTTCAATTGAAAATAAATTTATTTCAATTATGAATATGTAACAGGATTATTCAAATGAAAAAATGAATTAAGTAGGTACATAATAATAGAACAGGTAGGTATTATATCAAACTATCGTTTTACACATTAACCGACTTATTAATATAAATATTCTTATTATTTATGTAGGTAGTAACTTAGTAAGCATAGTCAAAAGCACGTCAGAATACTCTACACTTTAGTCTTTGTCTAGGTCCGGTACCTACAGCATCGTACCGATGATCGCAACAGTACGTCAAGGTATATAGGTACTTGCAGTTCGATATTAGTCCTTATTTTCACGGTATAAGGATGGTGCAAAGTCTAAAGTGTATATAGTCTGTCGCGCTTTTCATCGTACATTTCACTGTAATCTTGTGAAGGCACGTATCCTGCTTGTTAAAGTAACCTTAACATGAAACATAATACAGACTTTCTGAGACGGGTTTTAAATTGAATTGAATAGGTAAAGAAAAGGTTGGTATCAGGTAATCTTATCAAGTTGAACTATGGACCAAAGTTCTGGTTGAATGTTGGAACTGTAAAAAGTAAGATCTAATAATAATATGTATTGGAAAAGATAATATGTCATTGTACATTGCTCTGATTACATATTTGGCACTTGTGTTAGTTTTCGAGTAACACAGACTTTCAAGCTTTTGTGAAAGTTAAAGTAATCAGAAACAACGACGCTACCAAAACATAGTCCCGAGGCGATATGTAAATGATTATTTCTAAATCATACCAATTGATATTGACCATACAAATTGAACCGACCGGGAAACGAACATGGAATTTCAAAAATAGGTCGACTTGAAGTGCGGCCCGATAGTTGGGTGCTGACAACAAAATAAACATTGCCTGTATAGAACGAGCTTTTTCATATTTGCTAGGAAAAAAAGTGAATCTAAATGTTATTGAGACAAGTAGTACTTTACTGGTAACTATTGTGTTATTTTTCCTTGTATGTGAATACTTATAAGGTTAAATTTTGATATTTATTTAATTAAATTCGAGTTTTTATTCAATTGGTTTATATTTATTATCTATGCATCAATGGACATCTCTATTTCATAGTCTGTGGCAAATGTCGGTTACTTGTCACAGTGCTGTCAAAATATCAAAAATAAATATGGCACCCAAGCTTAAATTTGCCGAAGGTATTGTAATAGAAATATTCTATTAATTTTAGTCAAACTCAACATTATTTACACTTCTAATATGTAACACAATATCACAAAGTTTACTGAAAAAGGTGTTGTTAATCTGAATAATTGTTTCCAGGTGAAAAAGTGCTATGTTTTCATGGTCCTCTCATTTACGAGGCAAAATGCCTCAAAAGCTCTGTGACGAAGGATAAACACGTTCGTTATCTGATACATTATGCAGGATGGAACAAGAAGTAAGTGACTATGAACGCATTAGACCTTTATTTGTTCAAAATAACTATGAACTAAACTATTTTAAATTTAAGGTTATTTGTAACTTTTTAGGTAAAAAGTCTCTTAAACTTTGTTTCTTTACCTTTTTTATGCAAACTCCAACGCGACACTAAAGGAATTACTTCTCTTCTCCTGTGAAATGTATGCAGATCATTCTGTTCAGTGACAGATACAATGATCTGTGCCTGCATATATTGCTTGCTTAGGTATAGTGGGAGCTCCCATCACGAATCTCTACCATGCTACTGTAAGAGCCAACCAGGAGTCCATTGCAATATTATAGTAGATACTACAGTCATGTATGTTTTAATGTTTCCAGTTGGGATGAGTGGGTGCCAGAGAGCCGAGTCCTAAAGTACAATGAAGCTAATGTGCAGCGGCAGAAAGAAGTGCAGCGTGCTCATTCTGCTCAACCAGCTAAGACAAAAAAAAGTAATAATAATATATGATAAAAATAATTTGTTAATATGCATCTGCTTGTTACAAAACTACATACAATGCTCTGATAGAATCATGTTTATAACTCAAACTTTGTACGCAAAGCTCATATCTATATAACTTACTTACGTAGAAGAGAAAAACATGCATTTACATGTTCAATGCTGTATTGTTGTACTCAAAATTTAATTTACTAAATTAACGATTTTTTAAATGTCTAAAATCTTATTGCTTTACAGCACCTGCCAAAGGGCGAAAATCTGAAGCGGCGGCTGCCAACACCACTCCAGCACGAGAAGAGTCTAGGGCTTCCACTCCGGCTGGTTAGTGAGCATGAATGTTTCATTTTTATTTTTCTTTTGCAATTGATAAGCAAGGCAAACTGTATGTGCAATTTCCATACAGTGTGCAGTTGATGAGGTTTATAATGTGGTATCTTCTTTCCCGGTGAATTTTCAAAGTTTTGTATCCTCATACACCTTTTTCTCACTATTACCATTATAGCAAAAAATGATTATCAAATTTGGTGCTGTTGTTTTCAAATTATTTTCACAGACATTTTTAGGATTTTCAGTTTTATTTACATTAGTATAGAAGATATCCATTCCTGGGATCATAAGTTCATAACGCTGTAATAGTTAAAGTACTAGATTATGATCTCAGGGCCTGGGTTCAATTTCTTAATCAAGCAAAGTATATGATTTTTTGAATAAAGGATGTGATCAGCCATCTGCATTTGGCAACCTGGCGATCAAGCCAGTATCCATTATTCTGACAAACCTTTAATTTCAATGATGGAGTTTGCCCTGTAGAAGGAGATTAATTAGGTTAATATTAATTAACTGGACGAGATTGCTTTCTAGCAATAAGACCGCCTAAATTGTACTTAATTATGTCTGTAAAACCAATTTCTGTAAATTTTCTGTGCAATAAAATTATTATCTACCTAATATTTTTTGTAAACAATATTTTACTGCATCATTGGTACCAAACCAAAAATCTTACCAAATAAATAAGTTAAAATAGTTAGGTACAAAAGAGTAAACAAAAATTTATTTTAATTTTAATATTTTTCCACTGGGGCCGTTCAAATATTACGTCCAAGCAGATTTATTACAATCATTTACCCCCCCATCCCCCTTGTCAGCAAAAGTAAGCAAAGCTCTTACCCCCTCCTCCCATGCTTACGTAAACATTTTTCAATTATAAATGTATTTTTTTAAATTATATCTATATATCTAGTTCCTTGTCGGACTTTGCTTGTAATTTATAATTTCGCCACACTTCGTTAACTAACTTTTGTACATTTTGTACTTTCGTACTTGCATGAGATTTTTTAAAACTTTGAAACAATTTTTGGTATAACTTGAATTTGTCTATTTCAAACGACATCTTATTTAAACGTTAAACTTTGGCTAATGGAATCAACGGTAACACAAATTTTAACTTGCTTTGCTATGTTTACAATACGTCTACTCGCTATAGTATCCAAACAAAACAATACACTAACGGAGAAATTTTAGACAAGTGAATAGCGCGCGGTAATTCCCCTAATCGGTTCTAAAGCGAGTGCCTAAACGTATGCATTATTTGCGGGAATTTTAAAAAATGCGTTTCGTTTTCAAGCATAGACAATGTGAGAGTTGCAATTTGTGTAAAAAAGTAAATAACTACCGATGACGTAATCATCATCTAGACTCCCCTAACCCCCATGTCATCCAAAATAAGCAAAACAAAGACCCCCCCACCCCCTCATAGTGCTTACGTAATACTTGAATTGCCCCACTCATATGTGGCACTTAAAATATATTTTCTATGTATTTGATTACAGGTAAAGAGGAGGTAGCGCCGACGCCCGCAAAAGCCACGAAAACACAGAGTAAAGACACTCCTGCAGATTCAGGGTCTGACCAACCCAAGTTAGTATGATTTGTTATTATTATTCTGATCAAACATATACCCGCTTAGGTAGCGCCATAAGTATATTTTATGGCCCTCTTAATAATTGTGAATATCGATTGGCTAAAATAATAGTGGTGTGATATCAGCCAATCAACAGTGTATAAAATTTTGTCATGTCATGCAAGTAATTTGACGTATTGAGCATGCTAGTAAGGATAGGTAAAAGATTCCAAAAAAAAAATAATACTTTTATCAAAGATTTTGTTGAGATGATGTTCAGTTGCTACCTAAATATAAGACTGGCAAAACCTTAACCTCAACCTTACCCCCTTTTTTTAAATCTTAGTGTTGATAAATCACAATGTATATAATATGTAAGTACCCAAAATCTGAACGATATTGTTCAATCAAAAAGAAAAAAAGAACATATTTTTGAAGATTCAGATTCTCCATCCCAACATAAGTGACTAAAAATAAACTCGACCCAATTATATTTGGGATAAGAATGTCGTATTGACATTCTTGATGCAGGTGCTCGGCAACTGACTTCGGTTTTTTTGCCAGGTAAATATTACCTAAGTTCTTTATATTTTGGAAAACTCGAGCCAAGAACATGGGGTATGATGTATGTTGGGATTTATATATTTGTTATTTTTTTGTTTAGTACAATAAGGTTTGTTTATATAGGTACTGTGTATTAACTTTGGCCTAGCCTAGATAGTTAGCATAAATCCTAACTAGTAAATTTCTTTAATAAGTTGTTAGGCTGCCTGTATAAAATCTACTAATAGAACAGGTGTTCTATACTACATATGTAGGGAGAGATAGGCAGCTGAAGCGACTTTGTGTTATACTATGTAATGAAAAGTTGGCCAAAAGTTGAAACAAGTACCAATCAAACTTTATTGTTGTAAACAACAAATTGGAAAAGAAAATATAACTCCCAATAATACAAATGCTAATGAAATAGATGCAAAAAATTTGAAAATATTTTTAACTTTATTGTAGATCATTTAAAAACTCCTTAATAAAATTTAAAAAGTCTGTTTTCTATAACCTTCTCATCACAATGTTTTTCAACAGAAAAAAACGCGGCCGGCTAGACTTATCTATAGAATCTGAGGAACAATACCTAGCGAAGGTAGAGGTGAAGATTAAAATACCGGAAGAACTGAAAGTGTGGCTTGTCGACGATTGGGACGTCATCACACGACAGCAGAAGCTTGCCATCCTCCCCGCCAAGCTCACAGTGGAACAAATCGTAGACAACTACTTGGCGTTTAAAAAGTCCAGCAAATCCCACAACCAAGCTAAGGAGTCAGTGTTAGTCGATATAACTGAGGGTATTAAGGAGTACTTCAATGCCACGTTGGGCTCGCAGCTGCTATACAAGTTTGAGCGTCCCCAATACAGCGAGATTTTGCAAGAATACCCAGACACTCCGATGGCTCAAATATACGGATCCATTCATTTACTTCGGTTGTTTGCTAAGATGGGCCCCATGTTGGCTTATACAGCTCTTGACGAGAAATCTCTTCAGCATGTCCTCACTCATATACAGGATTTCCTGAAATACATGGTGACCAACCGGTCCACGCTTTTCAACCTTCAAGACTATGGCAATGCTACGCCTGAATATCATAGAAAGGTTCAGTAGATTTAAGTTTGGTTTAAGTATGAATTGTTTGTAAGTTGACTTAATATAATGTCTAAGTTTAAGTTTGTTGTTTCATTTGAATAGTATAATAGATTTATATCCATAGAAAATTACATACTATGTTATAATGTACATTCTAAAGACGCCCTTATGTTGTAGGCATAAGAACTCAAATATCGAACTGTTAGTATTTACCTTGAAGTGCTTTTTCTATTATATTTTATCATTGTAATCGCAGCCACAAGTTGAAAACTGACAAATTTCAAAATGCCTATTTCAACCTTAAGTCCTTTGAATAGAGTTTACTTTCAGCGGGGATGTTTTGAAGATTTATATCAGACTGATTTATGTCCATTAAAAACCTAGGTAGAAAATAATCATTTTCTAAAAATATAACAAAACGTTAACGGTCCAGTAGTATCTCGGATATACATACTAATATTATAAATGCCAAAGTAACTGTCTGTTTGTCTGTCTGGCTTTCTCGCCTAAACCAATGAACCGATTTTGATGAAATTTGGTATAGGTATACGTTAAACCTATAGGACAGGGTAGGCGAACCAATGGCACGCGTGCCATTGATGGCACGCGATACAATATTTTGGGCACGTCGCAGAATTAGGTATTATGACGATCGAACGTAATTTCCAATCTAGTTCAATATGGATTCAAAAATTTATTGAAACAAGGAAAGAGTTGGAATTAATTGAAACAGAAAGATTGACAAGTAATTTAAGTAAAAATGCTAATAATAAAATTCTGGAAACATGGAATGCGTTACCAGACACATTTAACTGTTTGAAGAAGCTGGCTCATGCTATTTTAACCATGTTTTCATCTACCTATGCCTGCGAGTCATTATTTTCAGAGATTAATAACATTAAAAACTCTGTTAGAAACCGTTTGGCAGATGAATCTAGTTCATCAGTAGCATGCATTTTGCTAAAAGTAACATCTTACAACCCTAACATAAATTATTGGTCATCTAACCTGCAGCAACAGAAGACACACTAATTTTACTGAAATTTAATTTATGTGTGTAATAAAAACATACCAAAATGTACCTCTTTTGCTTACTTTATTTAATAAAGAGTTTTGATCGTATTTATAATTATTATTTTCCAAATAATCAGAAAGTCAAAATTTTAGATGGCACGCGAATGACCCCATTAAACTTTTTTTTAGAAAAATAAAACCGTTAAATGGCACGTTGATGCATAAAGGTTCGCCTACCCTTAGCATAGGCTACTTTTGAAAATAGGGGGGGGGGGGGGGTAATACCGCCCTTGAATTTTTATACGGGATAACGTTTATTTTTAAGTAAGAGATGAAATTTGGCACAAATAAATCTCAAAACATGAATTAAAATATTAGGGAGATAGGACTAGGATGTCGGTCCTATTGATATCCCATGAAAGTATTTGTTAATGTTAAAAAACCTGTAATGCACATGAATGAAGTCGCGGACACAGCTAGTGTTATTTATTATATTTTTGTTTATACGTTTTAAAATTGTCATGCAATTATCGCTCATAGGGATTATGCAAATATTCTGAAATGTCGAAAGAAAGAGAAAGAGGCCCATTTCTTTGAGGGTGGCATACGCGTAGGTACCTATTATTACCCTACCTGTGTAAAGAAGTGCAGTGGTGCAGCGAGACCTCGCACGTACGTTGCATAAGCGGTTATTAATTAGTACGCACGTATATGTCGCCGCTGAACGTGGTGACCGCGTTGCGAGGGTGACTCATGCGCCGGCTGTCGCGCGACCCGCCAGGGCTGGCACACAAAACAACTTATCTTAAAGGTCATTTGACGAGTTATTTACTTTTAAGTGTACACGAATGTACAGGCAGGCTTGATGTTAGTAGGCATAAGCAGTTAACATACCTACAGGAAGTTAAGTGACTCTGGAAAAACGCCTTTTTATGAATTACTGTTTTGACCAAGGAAAACTGCGGTGCCAAATACATACAGGCCTTGAAGGCCTAAACCAGATCTAAATCCTATAGCGATGTTTAAACTTGAAAGAGGTCTGTCTTCGGGGAGTTGGTATATCCTTAGAATAAGAAAGCTATACCAACCGCATCATGACAGCAAGGATGTGACCGTCCGTACTTTAGAATAAGAAAGCTATAAATCTATGCTATTACCAATTCTCCGATGGCGGACTTCTTTCAGAGAGTTCCGTAAAGTTTGCATCCAAACATGAATAACCTAGTAGTTTAAGACTGAGAATCATGTTTAATTATGTTGCTTCTCAGCGTTACCTATGGATACGAGTACCACCTATAAAGATTGGTCACGGGTACCTACCTATAGAAGGGTTAAAAAACGACTATAGATGATTAGCTTGAAGAAGAGGTGGGTAGTGAATTGTTCAGCTCGTCTTGACATAGGGATGATGCCTTGGTAAAAAAACAATCATAGATATCTACTATATTTATTATTCAACAAATAAATTTTAATTGATGATCATATGGCGCATCAAAGCTTTCTGCAGTTCTTTTGGAGGAGTGTGTTCGTAAAAATTGTACATATGATCAAATTTAGTCGCGCTAAATTAATACGCAATGTACATACAAGTAAATGTTTGTATACGTGATAAAATAAACGTTTTTTAAATTTATTTAAATCTAATTGAACGATCTGACATACATTTTTAGTCATATACCCAATTATATGTTTCGGTTGGACGTATTAAAAACCTTTTAATCTTTGGCACTCCTGCATATCTGCAGTCTGCAAAAAACAAGATACTCAGATCCTTTAGTGAACACGGTCAAGCACAGCGGTGATTGATCATTGGTCATAATGATCGATCCGAGTTGCGCGCGCGCTTCGGAAATCACTCGCTACCGTCGACGAAGCTTTTGAGCTTTTGATCTCAACCGATACGCTATGAACGTACTTGCGGTTTGAGTAATCAGCTTCCATGTAATTTGAAACAAGACCATTACTGCATGGTTGCACCTGGTTTTTTTAACAAAGGCTTTAGTTAGATTGATATAGATCAACAATTAGGTTAATAGGTAATCGTCTACCCAGCGAAGGCTCTGAAATGTTTTTTTTCGTAGCTGCTGTAGACTTGGTTATGCTGATGCAGTGCCACCTTTGAGACTGCTCTCTTCCAGCTTACCTGTCAAAAATAAATAATTAATATTTCTTCACTCAACAAAACTCAAAACAAAAAACTATGGTCCGAACTCCGAAGTGGTCTACACATAGCAATAAGTTAGATACTGCTATTGTAACTAAGTATTAAGTTTCTTACAGGTATCTGCTCGGTAGATAAAGGTTCCGAACCGGCTGTAGAATCGCTTTGCTTTGCATCTAATGACGATTCAAAAGTGTGTAATAATGTATGCTACGATCAATAGCTAATTCGGATTGGGACACCCTCTGGGGGGAGATAAATCTCTAAATCCGACTGAATGCTTACGTAAATACGTCTCGTGATATACTAACTTGCCTCATAGTTACCTACTTCTAAGTGTCGGACAAGGTTTTCACGCTTAGAACCGTCCTTTTATGTTATTCTTTTGAACGAATACCAGCCAAGGTTTGCGGGCATATGGCTGCAGCGCAACATCTGTCGACACCGAAGCCCGACCTGGCGCCATACCTCGCGACACTTCCAGGTTATTAATAACCTAGGAATTACTAATAAACGCTATTACATAGTCAATAGGTACTAGTTAGGTACTTGTTACCGCGAGGTTATGTTTGGAATGTTGTATTTATTTAAAATGCATGTGCTATATTATTGTCATATTCCAGATTGGAAGCAAGCTTCTATTTGGTCTGATGTATCGTTGAAAGGACAGTGGTCTACAGAAAAATATGTGTCGTTGCTTTAAAATTCGTTGTGTTCTTGAGTTGAATTAGTTGCATGTCTATAGGTACCTACTATTTTCTTACATTGCACTAGAAAAGGTCTAGTGCTTGTTATTTAAGTACGCACCTTAAGTGAGAGTTTTCTTTAACCTGATCCTATTACCTAAGTAATTTGTTATACTTTCGGAGAGGCGCAGTCTCTAAATTTAGTTTGATTAGGTAATATGATTTTATGAGATGAACTCTCATGGGAAGGATAGATAAAAATGAATTTGCATTCGCAAGTTGCCAGGCTGCATTTTTTATGCATAGTTTATTCGTCTGGTTCCTATGATATCATTTAAGATATCACTTACGTCTATTTTATATTTTAAGTATGCTATATTCAAACTTTGTTACATTTTAAAATGATTGGTAGATCAAAACAAAGCAATAATTTATATTTACCTACCAAAATTGTTTATACGGGCCCGTCCTCCTTTAACGAGAAAACGGTATCAAATTTCGGAGGAATGGAAGGAGTAATCGGAGAAACCAATGTTAACATCATCATTGTTTACGTGGCTGGTCTCGAGTTGATATCACAAGTGCAGCCGCGGGTGGATGCTTGTACCCTAAAAGAGTTAAAGCTTGCACCTTCAGTGCAGTTGTGAAAACGCAACCAGGGTCTCCGAGTGCCTTATACGGCACAAACGAGTGTCGAGCCAAGGCTGCGCTGATTATTGCGTTGTCGCTAATATATTTACGAGTGTTTTCTCCGGCTTAAATACCACGTTGTTGTAGACTTGTCAGCAAGGCCGGGTGGGCACAAATCTGGCGCCGAATGTTGCTATTTATAGAGTGGGCTAGTTATTCTCAAACCATTGTAACGTGCGCCCGGAATTTCTCCCATCATTGTTTTCTATCACATCAGTTTTATCATGTTCAATCGCGTTTTGTTCACCTTTTGCCCATGTAGTTAGTCTAGGGGCAGTCATTATGAACTAGAACGGTTGTTAATAATAAATGAATGCGCTGACAGTCACACCAATTAAAATATATCAAACTAAGATTTTCCGTTGAACAAAAAATACCAAACGATGGATCCTTTCTTGGAGCGTTAACTGTGGTGTCAGCACCCCCAAAACACAATTTAGAATAGTTCGTTCTTCAAATTGAGCTGATCGAAACTTGAACCCGGGACCTTTCATGTTTCTAAGGTCGTATTATTCTGTGTTTTAGGTTTTGTAATTTATTATCAATCAAAAAGTACCCACGTACAAAGTCATCAGAAATATATTTTACTCTTACGCGCGAGGTGATAATATCTGTCACTTGGACACTACATAAAAGAATAACGGAAATAGTAGCATTTTCATTGTAGTTTCTTCTATTGATAAGCAGAGCAGGTTCCTTTAAATACAGCATTCCGGGAAATTCGGAAAAAATGACTTACAACTCGTTAGATGATTCCGGTCCTAGTTTTGCAATTTGGCATTGTAATATGATAAGACCCTCTTAAGACGAGTTTGAAAACCGCTGTACAAGATCGTATTTTAAAATAAATTATAATTATACGATCAAATTAAGGCAGTCTTGGCGAAGTTGTCCTAAAGTTTGGCTCTGAATCTATCTAGCTGCCTGGAGTGTAAGTTACGACAGTTTTATAAAACGAAAAACTAGTTTAGTACTGAGTTAGTCCGAATCGCCTAATCCGTTTTCCCTGGTACTGAATTATTTATGTCATATTTAAACGTGTTCTACAAATAGTATCAATTTATTTACTGTAACAAAAGTTTGCATGTCTGTCCGCTCTGAGATTAGGTTGCGATACTCACTTTGTTTTTATAATAGTGACCAAACAAACATTTTTTGGGTGCTCATATTACGCTATAAACTTGCTTAAGAAAGTGCATTCGAAACTCCTAAGTAGAAAAAAAAAAGAAATTAAACTAAATGTACAATAAAGACAGTTTCAATCATAAATGTATAAAAAATTGGTATCCAAGTTACGCACTTTTACTTTTACCGCACCCATCTACTTACTCTGCATAACCCAAGGGTTGACTGGTAGAGAATGCTCCTAGCATTAAATCTACCTGTTGTACTGTTTTGTGCAATCAAGTTTTAAAATAAAATAAATAAATGTGGAAATGATTATCTTAGTGTAAGAACGCTTGGCTACCTATTCAGTTTAGCTAGTTTAGCACATAGTTAGTTCTCATTATGATATTAAATAAATCGTATAATGTACTTAGTAGTCGTAGTAGACACATACCTACCCATTGCGTATTTAATGCTGAATATCCTTTGCAGCATTACAAAGGGACTGTGGTTACAAAACGAGTGGCTAGCTGCAACTCCATATTTGGCTTAGTTTATCGTTATTGTGGCCGATGATGACTAATGTCCGCTCCGAGGAAAACATGAGTGAGTCATTGAGGTGCAGGGGAAAGTTCCTCGGGAGGATTTAGTAGGAGCCTCATGTAATCTGATCGGTTCAAGGGACGTTGGTGTTGTAAAAGTACGATTAGATTAGAAACAGATAGGTACGGGGGAAAATAGCATCTAAAACACTTTTCAGCTTTGGATGATTGAACATGTATTCAATATAATTTTAAGTAAACCTTATGGTAACATGAGAAAAGTTAAAGTGTTAACAATTACTGGACATGATCAAGAATGTCATCGACGTGGAATTAGTATCATTTACCTAACATAAATAAAAATGTTGAATGGCCCTTGCTATACATATAATCTTTGGTTGCCAGAAGGCTCAACCTTACGATAAATAAAGCCGCAGAAAGGTTTATTAAAACAGATAGATCAATTTCTTGGTCGAACAAATCTATTCTTACTAAGAATACCGACAATACTACGCTTCTAAGAATTGGCATAATGGTGATCCGTAATCAATTTTTTGTTTGAAATGTTACGAGAGAGTAAGTTTCATTTGAATATATATACCTACTAGGTATATGCTCTATGAAGATCAGTAGATATACATACAAATGCTAGTTAATAATTTACAACATCTCTACATATTTATTTTGATTCCTTTCTTGACATTGGCTCTGTGTGGAGCATGTGAACAAAATTTACACGCAATCCGCACCTTGGACTCCAAGTTATTTCCTCAGCCCTCTTATAGGGGCTTTCTTATAGTACAGTACCTACCACATTGCTCAAAGATATAATTCTGTTTTGGAATACATAAGACTATCGTTATTTCAGCGAAGGACCATGTCGTTCCTCCTACTAAAAGTTACTAATGAAGGTAGGAGAACTCTCGCACCATCACTGGCTGGTTTCCTTATGTTTGAGAAGCTTATCTTTCGACCTTTAGGCACATAAATAATGTAGGTATGAGTACAATTTCATGTACTAAACCTTAATCCTTTTTAGGTCATCAAGGTTACGCAGTACTGCTCCTAACGATTGCACGTCTGATTAATGAGGGAAAGAGGAAAAAGCCTTCGCTAGGGCCGCTTTGTATGCATATTCATCGTTGATGTTCCTGGCCGCGTGTAATCGTATCGCCGCCAAACACAGCCGGGCGGGCCGGCGCGGCACGTATCACCGCTCGACTAACCTATGTATATTTGTGTTTCATTCACTTCCATACAAATTATCTTCAGTCTTGGTGAAAATAGCGTTTATAAATAGTCGGAGCGAAATTCTATGAGAATGCATGTTGTATGAAGGAACGTCAGGGTTTACCCCCAAAAACGAAATATAAATAAATAATAAATAAATAAATGCGCCAGACAATCAAGTCAATCACCTGGTCTCAAACTAAGGTTTTCCCTTGGACTATGAGTACCAGACGACGGATACTAACTGGGGTCGTCATCAAAGCACGCCCAGACCCAAGTCAATTTAAAAAAGTTCGCTGTCCAAATTGACCTGACCGGGAATCGAACCCTGGACCTTTCGCGCTTTGGCCGCCTAGCCACCTAGCCACTGCGCCACCAAGGTCGTCAAATATGTCGAATTCGATGACGAATAGGTATTTTTAATTCTCATAATCATAACTTACTCATTTCGAATGGGCATAAAGCGCTTTCAAAAAACAAACCAATATTAATTTAAATTAAAAAACACGTTTTAATTCGCAAACTTTCGATTAATCTCTAAAAACGAATCATTATTTCCTTTCGTTTTTGGGAGTAGACCTGCTTATGTCGCAGGAATTTGTTCCTTATTTCGATTGATGCAATTATTTGATCCAACAAGGAAATGCCGAGTAACTGGAACGTTGGTACTGTGGTTAGCACTTCTGTCTGACTGTCCTAGCAAGGGTCGCACCTATACCCGGGGCAGGCATCCATGTGATGAGAATTGGTGTATGTTCTGCGTAATGTGTGTTTAGTAGTATATTTTAGTAAATATTGTGGTCCACCGTTGGTCTGCAAGTGTATAAATTACCTATTTACTTTCGGTCAATAAATATGATGTTGTCTGATATTATTATAACAGCATCATTTGAGAATTTATACAAATTCCGATTACCGTATAAAATAATTGCGTTAAAGCTGATCTGATTTGTGTCTGATCATATTAATGTCGACAACCCACGAATACAAATTCAAGTTTTAAACATTCTCGCCGGCATGCACATCTATTTTTAGAAGCTGCTTTATTAAAAACTCTCGTTTCATAGTTCATTTTGAGTACATTTTTTAACCATTATTAATAATATGTATTATCGAAGTTTGATTGCAATTTTTGCAACTTACTAAACGTCAAAATCAGCTTAACTGAACAAAATGTATCTGAAACCCGCTTATCTTTGTCTTAATAATGCGCAGTTCCAACCAATTTATAAGTAGATAGTAGGTAAGTGCGTGAGTAAATAGTTAATTATGGCGTTAATTTTTTTGTAAATATTCAATTGTCTTCATAACGTTATTCCATTAACAGGAAACTTAAACGTTTCATCGCCTAATTTGAACCAAGATCCAATTAATTTCCAAAGAACATTGTAATGTGAACTTTACGTTCCGCAGCCGACGGTTCGACGGATTCCATCGGTATCGTAATATAAAAATACTTAACGAGCTTGTGTGTGACGAAACGAGTTATTTCAGACGCGCGGACCCGCGCATGCGCACTGAAATAGACGCGCGCGCGCCGCCCGTGCGTGATCTATGGGACGTTAAATGCTCTCACCCTTTTTGTTGCATTCCTTTGCGGTTCGCGTCTGGTCCTCAGATGTGCGCTCATTGATATGCGCTTTGATGTTTACTAAAGGCACGGCACGAATACGCACTTCTTGTTTAAGTAGAAAAGTTGTCTTCCTATGTCTTGTTGGACATGTCTCGAATAGCTTAATTATTCCTTCAGATTACCAAAACCTTATTGAGTTTTACAAGAAATTTTTAAATTACTTCGGCATAAAACTGTTACTTCGTCAATCTATTCATGAAACGTTTTCGATGTCGAAAAATGTTATTTTAATTTGTACGGTCAAAAGTACATATTCAGTATCCTTACGAATCTAAATTTATATATTAAGACCGCCGAAACTCTTCGAAAACCGACTTTTCGTTCTTCTAGAATTTATTATAAATTATATAAACTGGTGGTTTACGCATGACACTGAAATTATTATAATAGCTATATAAATTAAGAGGTATATAAGGATTTTAATGGTATTTTTGAAAGCTTCATTGAACATGTATGTACGATCAGTACATCACAGTATGCCAACTGTATAAGGTTAATAATTTGGATTGTGTGTTACTGCCCTTATGAAGTAGGTGTATAATCTGACGTGCTTTTGATTCTACACCCGTGTTACCAATAGAAAAAAGGTTAAATGCGGTCTTAACTTCATCCCTGTCGTGTTAATTTGTTTCTGTTTCCTTAAGTACGGTACCTGCACTAAATGCATGGGTAATTAGGTGATATAACCTGGTCCGTGTGAACACTCCTTACGTGCTACGATTTGAGATAGCGTCGTGGGAAATGGGCTTTATTACGCGAGGAATCTGATGAAAAATGTGTAATCTAAATGATTAATGGCTTGTTTAACATGTTAATGGAATATGCACTTTATGACAGGGTCAGTGATCTATTTTACATACGAGGCTGTCTGTCAAAATGATTGAAAAAAAAATCAAGCCAAGGACAATGGACACTACTCACCAAATTATACTCGAGAGCTTTTTAAACTTTTAGTTGGTGATCGTTCGATATTTAAACAATGCTAAATATTGCTATAGAATTCGTGTTACTTCATGACAAAAAATATTCTATAATATTGATCTACCTCATCTATTTACCAAATGTCATGATATCTAACTAATTTAAGTTTATACGAAAAATTAACTAACACGTGCCACATCCAACCGCACTAGCTTTCACGTTTTTAATGTACTAAATATTATATATTATTTCGCGTTATTTAGGAAAATAATCTTATTATGTTAATCTAGTAACTCATCTTCCTTTCTCTTAAATTTCATTAAACGCCATTAATAGTTTATGCGTGAAATAGTAACAAACAAACAACCAGGCATTTACACATCTATACATTCTCATAAACTTTTTAAATATAAGGTAATACCTTGGAAGTAGAAAATAACTATAGACCCGTATTAGTTTGGGACATGTGCAGCGCAATGGTGTCACTTTAAATACTTAAATAAGCATTCCGAAGAAAATTGTAAATCGTGCTAAATCCAGATGAATAGTTCAGATAAAACCAACACACTTGGAATTAGACCTAACGAATTTATTTCGTCCTTAGTATCTGTTTACACCTTCTTAAAGTTATTTGACTTAATTGTTTATTAAGTCAAATAATAATATGTAAGTACGCACACACAATCCAAAGAAACAGCCAAGGAAATATGAGGCCATGGCTTCACATGGCACTGGAAGTGCACGCCACACACGATGACGTCATATTTTGACATGTTCCCAAATCGTGTGCAGTGCAGCTTTAGGTTTAGATTTCCCATTATCTTGTTTTTGCATTATTATGAACTAACTGTTTCGACTTTGTCTGGGTATTTAGGGGGAAAAGTATGCTATGGTAATCTTGTATCTCATCTCTCTTTTACCAAATTTCATCAAAAACCGTTCCGTTCTTTTTGTATGAAAGAATCACAAACATACATGCAGAAATTCATACATTCTGACAAACGTGCACGTTTATATTATAATTAGGATGTGATAAAATCTAATATTACTTTCCTACTTATGGGTATAAAATGGTGTAGGTAGTTGCTATTTTAATACCTATTTTAAAGAAACAGAAAAAAAATATCTCCTCTTGAAGTGCGGTACGAAGAGCAGCACGCGTGATACGTGAAGGTCGTGGGTATGATTCGAGTTCGTGGCTGTGCGGGACAGCAATGGAAGAGACAATTTTTCTGTTTCTTTAAAATATTTAAAGTTCGCTAATGCGGCAAAGCACTATAAAAAATATTAGTTCATAGTTTACTTGAGTTCCGTTGTAACGGCACGTTTGTTCCGTGATCGCGATAACGCAGATGGAGACTGTCAACGGTGGCTGATCATCACGTTCGCAGCTGATCAAATATCTGCGATCGTGACACTCGACGCAAATATTTTCGAGACCAAATTACGATGTTATCTCTCCAGCCAGTATTGAGAGCTATTATTGCAACCAGTTAGTCATAATTGTTGAATAATATTAATGAGTAGATATGTGAAAAAGAGGCCTTAGATATAAAAAGCGGTCGAAGTTCAAACTGTTACGTTGAAAGTGTGTACCTTTTATATAATTTCGACATTAAGTGTGGCTATGAGTGATGTCTCATTATTTGATATATATGTATGTTGAGAGAGTTGTGTCAAAATATCCCACCCGACATATTGTGGCTGTCACCATCTTAGACTGGTTTCCATGGATCATAGCTAGGAACATTCCGACTCTTTTCACCTTTCAAACAGAAAATATAATCAAAATCGGTTTAAATTCGTTTGAAGAGACGAACACAGACAGACATGTTAAACTATTGACATCCCATTTACGTATCGGGGGATAAAAATCAAAGTCGTGTACGTAAACATAAATTTACTAAAGTATTTTGCGTGAAAATTTAGCACGATGTCACTTTCTGGTACAGTGTTTACGAAGTAGTGACGTAGGTAGAAAACAAACCCCTCTATTGAACTATGATGCGCTGCATAATCATCTGTTTTCATTTATTTATTGAAGCAAAAAATATATTCACTGTATTTTGAAAATGTAACTGACGCGGACAGACTAAGTAATCAAATCTTTAAACAGTGTCATCATCCTAAATAGGGATGAATACATACGATTCGGCTAGACTATATATTCGTGCACAGAGAACTTATGGTTGTACAGTCACGAGCAATGAAATGTAAGCACTTGAGCTCTTGTGACATTACTATAAGATTCTCTTTAGAATGAGCATGTATACATATTAGTGCACGTGACTGTACCACAAGATATTTTATTGCAAGGTCTCACAGAAACAGAAGATACGAGTTGTATGATAAGAGATATATTTACGTCCTTATTTGTCTCTTGTACTGCCCATCTAAGGCTTTAATTTACATTGATTAACTACGCGACTTTGATTCGTATTGTGGTCGCAATTAGGTTGTTTATAAGCGGCTATGCGATTATCACTATGAGTTCGAGGCAGGCATGTAGTACCTTTAAAAGTCGCAAGTGGGTCAGCTGTTCGCTTAAGCGCGTAAAGTCAACTTTGACTCACCGACTCATCGGACAAGTATTTTTATGTTGAAAACTCCAGTCATATATGTTCTTATTATTTGCGTCATAGTAAGAAAAAGCAACTGTTTTGAACATATTTATTTGGCTAACGATACTAAGGAAAACACTGTGTTACGCTCGAGTGTTGTGGGAAGTTTATCAGGTGACAAATTATGGTTAACTACGCATCATTGTGGTTGTAGTGTTGAAAATTAGCAACAAATACGGTGTAGTTGAAAATTAGCTTTAATAGGGATTGTTATTGGGTAAAACAGCAATGTTTATATATATAAAATAATAAAATAAATAATAAATGCGCGAGACAATCACACCAATCACCTGGTCCCATACTAAGGTTTTCCCTTGTACTATGGGTACCAGACGACGGATACTAACCGGGGGCGTCATCTCAGCACACCCAGAACAAAGTCATTTTAGAAAAGTTCGTTTTCTAAATTGACCCGACCGGGACTCGAACCCAGGACCTTCCGCGCTTTGGCTGCCTACCCTAGTCACTGCGCCACCGAGGTCATCGTATTTAGTCAATTTATTTTTTCAAAATACAATTAATATTATGAAGATTTGCAAGCTCCCCCGAATAGACGAAGGCGAGCAAGACCAGTCAGCTCGTGACCACGGTTGGTGCAACCTAACCGAAACGTCGGGCAGTAAGTAGTTCGTATTAACTACTAAATAAAAATGGTGTCGCGTTTTGACCCGTTAAATTATTTTAAATGTTTAAAATGGAACGCCAAAGTCTTAATATTAATTATACAATTAGTATTATTTTGCTTCAACAAATAAATAAAAATTATAATGCACGGCATCAAAGAAAAGGTTAAAACGTCACTATTTCGTTAAAAATGTACGAACAAGTGACGTCTTGCTATAAGATTTACATGATAAATCAATACGTGTTTTGTAATTATGTGCAATGTAACTTTCCAAAAATACATTTTTAATCATGTACCTAGGTACGTACATTGTTTTATGTACATCAAATTAGGAATATTTTTTCTTAGAAAACCAACCCAGACGTCCTATCATTTACAGGAATAGAGCAGTTAATGAGGCCGATTATTACTTGGACTTTTATTTTTCTTGGGAAATTGAGGCAATGACGTGTTTCGAATACCGTCTGATGAGTAACGAGGTCCGTGTTAGGCATTAGTTACAATATTAGTTATAGGTAGGTATAATAAAACTATTTAGCAGCTGGAAACGAATTTATTTATATTTGTTGGTATCTCCTTACTCTAGGTACAAAATAAAGTTAGGCAGCTTTTTTCAAATGTGGCGACGTGATTGACAAAAATACAAGGTGACAAAGAAGAAGTCCGAAAGGACATATCGAAATCTGAGTCATTGATTTTCTAAACAATCCAGGTAAAGCCATTACATGTTAATTAAAAATAAATAGATCATATAGTACGTAGAACCACAGTTTCATGTAAAATACAAGCATGTTATTAACCCCGCATCACTGCGTACATGTTGAAAAAAAACCACCAGGAGGGGTACTCTCGAAAACGAAACGAACAAACGAAAGGTTTCGTTTTTGAATATTATTCAAAAGTTTGGGAATGAAGACGTGGTTTTTGATTTGCATAAATAATATTTTGTTTTTTGAAAACGCTTAATTTGCATTCGAAGTGATTTCTTTATGGATATGAGGATTAAAAATTGCCATCTGTTGTCGGATTCGACATATTTCGTTTATGAGAGTAGACCCCCTTAAGTGTCACACAGTTTAATCTATTTCTAGAATCGAATTAGAGCGGAACAAGGCATAGTAATGTTTTACGCCTTGTTTTACGGTCGGAACTGTGCATCTATAGTCTATCATATAAAAATGAATCGCAAAATGTGTTGGTAAGCGCTTAACTCGATAACGCTTGGACCAATTTTGACAATTGTTTTTTGAAATGTTCCTTGAAGTCCAAGGATAGTTTTTACGTCGAGGAAAATTCGAATGATTGCCGGGAAAACTCTAGAGACAGCCCTTTTATTTTTCCAGTACAAACTTTTTGTACCTAAAATTTAGTGTCAAGCCACATTCCAAATCTTTTTGACAGGACGAAGTCTGTCGGGTCCGCTAGTTATGTTATAAAACGGAAAAGTTTGTTTGAAGTCGCTAATTTCAGGAACTACTTGTTGAGTGAAGCGATGGCTGGCGCATATGACATGCTTGTGAACAGGTCCCACCTTTGGAGACTGGTCTGCTCCCGCTTACCTTTCAAAACAAATACTTAATGTATTATTCACTCATCAAAAGAAAACTTGGTCCAAAGTGGTCAACACATAGCTATAAGTGAGATACTGCTACTGTTACTAATCTGCTGAGTTTCTTACCGGTGTCTTTTCGGTAGATATAGGTTCCAAACTGCAGTAGAATCACTTAGCATAGTATTCAATGACGATTTAATACACTGCAAAGTGATACACGTAACCTACTTGAATAATGAAATATATGATTGGTTGTTCAAATTGAAAACATATTAGTTGTATAGTTCATTTAACCAGGAAGGCTTTTGGCATTAATGCATTAAGCTGCGATCAATAGGCGCGAATAATCAGCGGAAAATGTGAGAAAAACAGGGATAGAACGCGTGAGTTTACAATATTTTTGATCGCATTCGTTTCAAATGCTACACTAATAACCAGATAACGCTTCATTAGTTCATTTGTAAGTCATTATATTGGTAAGTACGTACCTACATTGAAGTATTGATAGGTAATAGATAGTATCTGTCACAGTGAGCGAGTATGCCAGCGACCACCGTTGCACTTGACCACATTTTTGCCGGCGCCAAGGTTTTCTGCAACCTGCCTTTTCTTATTACATTTAATACATATGTTAGGGGCTGAATTTTCAATTGTCATAAAAAATAAACAAGCTAATAAAGTATGAGCTGTTTGAAATAAGAAAGCCCTTAAGTTATTTTGTTTCTGAATATTATGATAACATTTAAAAAGTCGTATTGAATTTTATTAAATTATTATTTCACAACTGACAATTTCAAAATTGGGCCTAAGTTCATATGTTTTGGTAATACAGAGTCGACATTACACTGTTAAAGGTACTTATTATGTGCATCCATTATCCTTGAAAACGTTATCAAAACATTACCTACATTCTCCAATTGTGAGAACCGGATTGTAAATAATTAGCCTTCTAGTTTATTGTCACCGGTTAATAATCGTATCTCATTAACTGTCCATAATCCTTAACGTTATTACTTAAAAGTTCTAGAGCCGATACGTCCGAGTAAGGCCGAAAGAGCCATTAACCTTTAAGTTAAAGGTGTAATTGTCGAAATGAGTTTATTACAATGGTGGGTGTATTGATGCACCGCATTCTTGATGCATATCGTCGCAGCTTAAAATTCCTTGTGTCTCGTCGCGGCTGGTCATCGCACGAAGCGGAGGTAGCGGAGGCTGGAGTCAGGGGGCTGAAGGAGCGAAGGCTTTCCCCATGAGCGGCCGCGCGGGGCGAGAGGAGACGAGTTCATCTCCTTACGCGGCCCGAAAGGCGACACCGAACGATCTCCCGCGCCGACCGCCAGTCGCACCACAGCAAGCGTCGACTCGACATGTAAGTATGATCGCTCTGCCAGTGCCCACAGTGCCAGTGAAAATTGTGTTGTTTTTTTTTTAATTCGAAGGTGCATTGGTATTAAGTCAATCGTCCTTTTTAATTTTCCGTCTCGGTAAGTCGGCCGTAATTAAAGTGCAGTGGATTTGTTATGGTGGATTAAAGTTAGAGGATCAGCGTTCGTGTCTTTCGATTAAGATTTTGTCCAGTCTTCGTAGATGTTTAGACGCTACAAATTTCGTTTTGTGTGATCGATTGCAAATAGTGATAAACCTGGTAGTCCTTCATTAGTTAACTACACAAGCAATACCTTATCAAATTACAATAATTTTGACAAGCTTAGGCCCTGATTTGTAATCGCTCCCATTTCTATTTTTGAATATCGCGGTGCCCAGTTACATTTTCGGTCGACCAATAGAATGCGTCTATGTGGAAGATTTCCCGCGCTTTTGGCAAGTTGCCAGCCAGTGACCAATAGCGTTAGAGCGCGGGAAGCGGGGGCGGCGCGCGCGCATGCGTGTGTGTGGGTTCCGACAAACTTCAGCTTTTCAGCGATGTTATTATTAGAAAGTTACTGGCCAGCTGTAACATCTCACCATGCCATGATCTACTTTGCTTTTTTTTTATGTTGTTTAAAAATAAAACAATGGAACGTCAAGTATTCTTTTTCTGCTTTTACATAATTCTTTAAACGTAATACATTTCGTAAATGATTATATTTTGTATACATTTTACAATTAAATATCTGGTTCGACCTAAACTGTATGAAAGAGATATTGTACGAATTGTCGGTGCTTTAATTCTTATAGACAGTAATTACAGCCATTACCAGTAATTTCACGAGACCATGACAAAATAAATCTATCTTTCGTCGTGGCCGGCCGAAATACCGGAAAATTGACACCTTGAGAACGATTAAGTACCGAGCCGATTGCTAAAATGAGCCAAGGTTATGACGAATTCTCCATTATATTTATTGTTAACTGTTACAACGAAGGTGTACATTTTAATAACTACGTTCACCTGCGCAGTTAATAATTGTTTGTGCAGACTTTCTTTACAAAACAGAGAATGTTATATGAAATGAAATATATCTTTATGCATTTTTTTGCTCTCTGTTCACACTGTTTTATGTTCGTTAGAAATAATGATCTCTATAAGAAATACAATTTAATACTTCGCTACGGACTTTTCGTAGCAGTGTAGCAACTGGGGCATCACATTTCGCAAATAATTAAATCGAAAAACAAATTATGATTAATTGGAAATATAATTTATCACGAACTTTTAATTTCTATCAATTGTTTTATAACAATACAAACTGTTCTTAATGTCTGAATAAACGCGAATGTTCGTATGGATAGATGTTTGTTACTCTAAAAAGTGAAAAAAAATTGAAAAAATATGGTAGTTAGATAAACGAAGTACTAGATTAACGTATACATTACTGTTTTAACAACTAATACAAAATGAATTAATCTCTTTAAATTGAATTAATACCTAATGTATTAAAAATAATAAATATTCCTTATATTTAGTTATCTAAATCTTGTACAAACTGAATGTAACCTAAATAATCGGTGAAAAACAGAACGAAACTGCTTAACACTTTTCAAGAGGTTTTCATTCTCACAATCTGAATCTGAAGTTTTCTTCACAAAAGTTTGTCTATATTTAAAAATTGACTACCTATCCTACAAAAATTAACGCGAAAGTTTGTAAGAATGTAAATATGTATGGTGGACGTACGTTTGTTACTCTTTTACGCAAAAACTACTCAAAGGATTGAAATGCAATTTGGTAGAAAGAGTTTACATATAGGACATTTTTTATCCCGGAACTACGCCGGTAAAGTCACGGGCTACAGCTTGTCCTTCGTATTGTTTACATTAGACAGACGCATTTGTATGTAGTATGCATTTCTCGCCGTAGCAATAGCTCGATTGTTGCAAGCTTTGGCTTACCGCCAACCTGTGTCCACGCTAAGTGTAACAATAGAATAGAATAAATTGAATACCCTAATTAGCGCGTACACAACACAATGCACCATCCGCAATCAGAGGTGTCAATATTAATTAATTTTATAAGGATGAACATGCGTTGATACGGGCAGGGTCAAGCAAATTTAGATAAGTACGTGTCCCAAATTGACATGACTGAGAATCGCGCTTCTGGTGCTCAACTTAGTTACTACGCAATTAATTCGTCGGCGCATATGGTGCATTTGGTACCCGATAACTTTATAATTAATTAAGTCCAGTAGGAATTTTTAAATTTTGTCAGTCAGTTAAATAAAAAAAATCTAATTGCTTTTGTACAATATACAAATTAATTACTTTACATAAGAAAGTTAATGGATATCAGATAAAAAAGGGGCTTGTAAGAAAGACAAACAACGGAATGCAAGAAATGTATTAAATATTTGATTAGTGTGAATATATCAGCACGTACACGACACGCGTGTATGCATTCGTGACGTCATCTTTGTGCAAATATGCATCCTTCAAGAAATTTTATGTTTGACAAGACTAATTAGTGGGATGGAAAACAAGTACTTACTCATAACATCATGTTAATAAACTGCCGCTTTTGCTCTTGTGGAATGCCGGTATTCGTAACGTTATAGTAATATAACCTATTTCATTAAATAAACAATAAAAGAGGTATTTATTTATTTAAAGAAATTTTATAAGGCACACACGAAAGTACATTTACATGGTTCAACAGTAAATAGTGTGTTCGTAGTTGCAAACGGCCTAGACAAGCATTGCTATTAATTTATTTAACCAAACATAAAAATAAATATTTTTCTGACCTTCGGTATACTTATAGTAGAAACGAAGTAGGAAATAAGGGAAGCAATTTGCAAGTGAAACCGAGAGACTGATCCGATAGGGTATAAGAATAAATATCAAAAACCCGACATTACATACCTCTATTTACCGAAAAGACAAGTACATAATTGCATATAACTAGCATTAAATTAATAAATATAATATCACGGCTGTACTCATTAGAAATAATGAGGTGGAAATCGAACCCAAGACCTCTTGCTGAGCAGTAGTGATATATTTCTTGCAAACTAGAGCCTCATCAACAGCAAAAAAATAATAAACTTAACAATCGCAGCCAGTTTAAATACTCTTGTCGATCGGTCCGATTCTCGGTTCAATATCGATCAGGAAAATCGATTATGTTACTGTAAGTAGTTCGTATTAACTACTAAATAAAAATGGTGTCGCGTTTTGACCCGTTAAATTATTTTAAATATGTTACTCGAAGTTGCGTTTAAATCGACATGCCTAATCGGGATAACATAACCTTGAGTGGGCACTATAAGATTGAACTTGAAGGTATGGATACTTAGGAAGTATGTGGTGTCGCGATGCCGGTCGTTCGCCGGCGAGACGGACCCTTTGAAATTTATCGCGAAATGTTGACTCACGCCCGCGTCTGCGCTGGAATGCTTTTCTTTTGAATCACGAGACACCGGAATCTCGTTCTTTGTTAATTGCACATCTGCATATTTGCAGCAATATATATTTTTCGTCACGGAATTATGACTAACATAAAATTTAAATAAAAAGTCCCCCGGGTCAGAGAAATTATTGATTGTTCATTGACTTTTTGTTTTGATCCATCAAAATGATGATTTGTGGCTACTCAGGATCGTCCTATGTTCTTTAGCATAAACATGATGACAGAATTTTAAAAGATAGAAATCGCACCCGCCTCAAATTATACGATATATAATATATTCAAAATATATCG
Organism: Glyphodes pyloalis; assembly: GCA_037074685.1. Classification (NCBI taxonomy): domain Eukaryota; kingdom Metazoa; phylum Arthropoda; class Insecta; order Lepidoptera; family Crambidae; genus Glyphodes; species Glyphodes pyloalis. Next base: position 13,563,645 of record JAYKKO010000007.1, read on the forward strand.
TTTATTTTATTTCCAAGAATGTGGTAGTATATTGCATCTTAAGAGAAGATCACAATATCTTAATAACACCAATGATACTTTATTAATTAATGACCACAAATAGGTACTGATATTAATAAATAAGACATAAAATCGCCTTATAGGTACAATAAAGTGGAACAATGCGATTGAATAAATTAAGAAGTGACTGTTCAATCTCAAAAATAATAACAATTAGGTCAATCATCTATTAATATTAATCTGTCTCTTGTTGTTACTAAAAAAAGAAAAACAGTATGGAACCAACCTTGTGGCACGCTTTTGAAGTGAAAAAAAAAGACAAAACAAATTGAAGTTTTTCAAACTTGAATCCGCATAATTTAAACCACCGTGACCCGGTGACGGTACGAGATGTACCGCCGCCTAAACGGTGTGAAAGAGACATTGATAAAGGTCCTTAACCTTTGCAACAGTGATGATTACAAAAAACGCTAATAGTTCGTTAGCTCCCGGCATAACCGGCGAGAAAAACTGCATCCGTTCCGAGAATTACCCGCAATTGGTTTGCGACCTCAACGAAACCGACGATACGTGCGCGATGATAAATGTATCTATTATGCTCTTTGTTCTTTTGTTTTCTCGTTTTGGGAGCATTAAATAGATTTAAAGGCCGAGATAGGTTATTTCACTAAGCCGTTACGACATATGATCTTGTGCACTCGGCTACTGGGTTACGCACTCGTCTTTAATTCATGTCCTCTGAATTGTGTGGTTGAATGGGCAACATTGAAATGAGCTTGCTTAACCCTCGTATATACTTAAGATCAATGCACCTTTGGATCCATAAATAGCAGAATGCTGCACTTAGCTCGGGTTATGGACCGTAGATTTAAGCAAACGTTTTGATTTTGGGCAGTAAGTTTTATGTAACTAAAGTCACGTAGTTTTTGGTTTGTAGATATTAAATGACTCTATTTATTTATTTATTAACATTTGTTCTATGGTCCAAAAGTAGAAAATCACTTCATGTTCTGCATATAAACTTTTCTTTCCTCGGATTGATGCAGATGCTTATAATATATTTTACAGTATAAACCTGAAATGAATGAACGAAAGCGAAAGCAATCCAATTACAAATTCGGTATTTGAAATTCGAAGCAAATGTTTTTACTAATCAAGTTCTTTGTTCTTTCTTTCATCATTCATTCTTCAATGCAATCTGGCCAGTGCAGTGTCCTAAAGTTGGTGTTCAACCTCCTTTGCTCGTCTCATGGACAGAGTAAAACAGTTACAATATCCTTAAGTTTATAGTACGAAGTTTTTGTTGCAGCTTTCTACATAAGGGACTGAACAAACAAAACCGGCAAAATGGACGCGATCAAAAAGAAGATGCAGGCGATGAAGCTGGAGAAGGACAACGCGCTTGACCGCGCCGCCATGTGCGAGCAGCAGGCCAAGGACGCCAACCTCCGCGCCGAGAAGGTACATTACCATGTCGAGAGTTCTGCCAACCGTCAGTTAAAAAGGCCTTGAACCATAGAATCTGATTTTGAAAAACGAACAACAAATAAATGAAATACTACTAGCTTTTGTTTTTCGCTCGGGTTAAATTCGGGACTCCCATGAAATTTCGCCCCCACTTTTATGCGTTTGCCTCCAGATTAAATAAAAGTGATGCACGTTTTTTTGTTAGTCATAGTCCACAGACCAATTATTAGCTTTGTACCTTGAAAATTGCGAAATGCTCCATAAGAAATCCCATTTTATGAATGTGAGGGGGTTGTAAAGTAGCCAATGTCACTTTCCATCGTTTCTACTATATTATCCTCTCAAAAATCACGTCATTTTTTCGTTTTGTTTAAGACGGACAAACAAACAGACACATACCTACACTTTTTGCAAACTAAATAGCGGCAAGGTAATTAAATACCAATTTACAAATAAAAAGTTATCGGCATGTAGGCATACACCGTAGATGATCTCGAGAATTAACGCTTTATTTTATTTATCGAACAAGAATCATATCTAATTTTCCAATTTCATGTAATAAATACCTATCTAAATGGACGTGTTAATTTTCACCACAAAGCTCTCAGTCAAGTCTATTGTTTTCTATGGATTTCACGGGCTATAGTTTTCTAAGCGTTTTAATTATTTATTAAGAAAGACTTTGAAAGACAGCTGAATGATAATTTATAGTTGGAACGCATGTAGTGTTATTATTACCAACTCTAAGATAATGCTAACGCAACAAACTTGAACAAAACAATGGATTTCAATGACAAGTTTAATATTAACGAGCCTACCGATCACTTGACGACATGAATCGATGACATGTTCAGAATTATTTTTATCTAAATGGTGTCATTGAACTGTGTGCCTTTTTTAATAAAGCCGAAAAGTGCCTTCAATTGTTTTCTTTATTTTTTTTTCAGAATAAATTGTATCAATTTTAGTCTGTAGTTAAGTGTGGGGAGGTTCAATACGACCTTCACAATGATAGAGATACCGTAATTGGGTGTGTAACATTCTAGTAATTGTTGATCATAAACTGCACTTATGCTAGATTAAGGAAGGTTAGTTATTTTTCCCCTTCTAAGTAACATTTCGAATCCTGATAAGAGTGTATATTGAGAAGGTTTTAATAATAATTAGATTCATTTGGTGAACGACACGAAAGAAAATAGTATACAATAATTTTATAAATTATGGACAGATCACTTCCGTTTTAATATCTTACATAGCTCTCTAAGTTCATATCATATATAAGATTTATTAACTTTGAAACAGACGAAAATATTTTGCGAGTTGCCAATCAAAATTATTTTAAATTTTAAGACTTTCGCGTTCCATTTTAAACATTTAAAATAATTTAATGGTGGTCAGTCAGCTCGTGACCACGGTTGGTGCAACCTAACCGAAACGTCGGGCAGTAAGTAGTTCGTATTAACTACTAAATAAAAATGGTGTCGCGTTTTGACCCGTTAAATTATTTTAAATGTTCAAAATTATTTTGTTGAATAATTAAAAATCCGAATTAAGACTAAATCCTCCTTATTATGATAGAAACACAATTATTTAGAGCTACGTTATAATAAGACATCCCATTATACAGTTTTCATGCTATATAATTTTCTTCTTAAATACTCTACAAGGCAAAGATAAGGTTAATTAAAAGCAGTTACACATAAAAGTACTAATTTACCCAAAGCTCTAAACAGAAGAAGATCTTAATTCAAGCTGTAAACGAAAATACTTATGTATGCTGAGCCACCTATGAAGATGGCGGTGTTAATGCAAAAAACTTGGTTGTAGGCGGAAGAGGAGGCGAGGCAGCTCCAGAAGAAGATCCAGACCATCGAGAACGACCTCGACCAGACGCAGGAAGGGCTGATGCAGGTCAACGCCAAGCTCGAGGAGAAGGAGAAGGCTCTTCAGAACGTGAGTACTTGCCGTACTTTATTACCAAATATTTCAAGTGTATGGTCTTTCCTCTAGTGTGTATCCAGGATGTGCGACGATGTCAAAGTCAATATTTTTTATTCATATAGATCACATTAGTAATACTTATAAATACAGAGCCATTGTAATGAAATGTATGGTTGTTCTAGTGTGTATCCTCCCTCAACTCTTACAAATATTTTTACCCGCTTTGAAGTTTCTCGATTTACAATATAAATAAACTATCTGTACCCGCGACTTCGTTCGCGTGGACTATAGCTTTTTCGATGTGGTCGGCTTTACCCCTATCTCCCCTAATATTCGACACAAGAAGTAGTTCATATTTTAATCCAAGTTTCGACTTATATTGGTAACTTAAAAAAATATACATTTTCCATATAAACTTTAAAGGGCAGTATTATCTACTGAAGTTTCTCGTTTTCTATACTAATATTATAAAGAGGAAAGGTTTGATTTTTTGTTTGTTTGTTTGTATGAATTGAATAGGCTCCGAAACTACTTGGCAGATTTGAAAAATTCTTTCACCGGTGGGAAGCTACACTATCTACGGGTGACATAGGCTATATTATATTTTCAAAAAAATTAGGGATCCTTACTAAAACTTCAATAATGTAATTAAAGGTGACCTGAAAAATTCCTTACATCGCGTGCGCTGCGAAAACTATTGATGATAGAACAAAGTCATGCACTACGACTTTGCAGAACTCATCATTATCTACAAAAAGTGTCGGGATAGCATATGACTAAATATTATAGTTATGTCACAATAAGCGGTTTTTTAATCTTAAAAAATTATTAATATGCCGCCTCTTTTAAAGGCTCTTTATTTGTACCTTGGTATTAATCCTTATCAAAATAAATTACTTTATATTCAAGATAGCTTCAATACCTTTATATAACGTTTTGAATTATTCAATTCGGACATTTAATTCGAAAGATATCATGAGTTTAATAATGCAAGTATTAGAAAAAAGTCGCTTGGTTGCCGCTCACCGCGCTCAGCTAGCCAGCATGCGATGTAGGCTCCAAGCGTCACTGGGGTAAGGGAGGAGTCAATGTAATAAAATAAATTGCAATATTTATATGTATAATACGTACATATTTTAGTACCTATTGCACCCGTGCGAAGCCGGGGCGGGTCGCTATATTAGATATAGCTAGAAGTGGTCATGTATAAAAATAAAAATATATATCTATAATGGATAGGCTCAAAAAGTACTGGGCCGATTTAAAAAAATCTTTCACCAATAGAATGCTACATTCTTCCAATTTAACATAGGCTACAAAATTAGGAATCCTTGGTAAAATTTGAAAAAAATCAACAGAAAAGCGGGAAAAATTCTCTAAGGCGAAACGAAGTTCGCCGGGACCGCTAGTACATTATAAATAAATTAATATTGGACAACATCACAGATATTGCGATTATTCTGTGGTAAGTAGCTAAACCATTTGAAACGATGATACCACACCCATCTATTTATATTTATTTTTTAACTATTTGGCTTTAAATTTTAACCAAGTAGGGAAACTTGCACTTAAGCTTTCCCCAGCAATTATAATGTTCAGTCCAGGTATATTGCCACCACTGTAGGGACGACCTAAGGGGATTCCTCCACTATCTTGGTGGTGGCTCAGGGTTCAGCGTCGCCCCTAATCTGTTTAACTATGATTTTGTCATTGTATAATACTTACGTCTGCATTAGTAGAAATTACTTTTAATACAAAATACCCTTTTTAAATCAATTTACAGTTAATTATAAAAAGTATTCTTTAATACTGTTACTGCATCAGATTGCCGTACCTTAAATACAATAACTTCGAGTTTAGAAATCTTATTTAGGTAAAAATGTTCATGTATCTTTAGTCAAGTTATGTTCCAGTGAATTTAAATTAAACGTTAGGGTATGATTTCTTTTTTGACTTCTACGAGTTGCGAGCCAATCACTAACAATGTATTAAAAAAAAAGTTTTTCGGTGATTACTATGGGAATAATAATGGAGGATTTTTTCCCCCCATTCTTGTTTGTAGTATGTAGTAGGTACGAGAGAGTATAAGTACCTAAAGTACAAATAATTTTGATTATGATATTATCACAATATATTTTTTCATAGATACCTTTTAATCAATTCGCAAAAAAAAAAACATTTACAAATCAGCCATTACCGGATTGGAATGTTCCACTTTACATCTCTTTGTCTTTATCGAGAGCATGAGACATTTTCGCTCGGTTACTTGGTATTGTTTAATCAGATGTTTCATATTTATCATTGCATCGCATTGCATCACAGAAGCATGTCGGTTCAGACAGACGAAATTAAATTGAAAATGTGTGTCAGTGCATCGAAGCAGCTCACGCAACGCCAAAAGCCCTGACCCAGTCCAATGGCCGGCCATCACTGATGCTGCTGGTGGATTCCGATCCCAATTTCGAACTCAATAAATAACATAATGAATCATCACCGTTCATTCCGTTTTTTGAATATTATTTGACTTCAAAACTATACTGGAGTCTTTGCTATTCCGGAGGAGTTGATTATTTTCACACTTTGTTTGTTTAAATTCGATTAAACGATTATTGTGCTGCAAATTACACGTGGCTTACGTCAAAAAAGAAAAGAAAGAAATAAAGAATTTAGCGCCGCTTTGTCCATGTGATATTTTTTACACTATAACATAATTTAGCTTTTTATGGTCATTTCATGTAATTTGTGTTTTAAATACTGTTTAGTATTAAACCATATTATATTATTTTCAGTAGGTAATTTTATAAAGTAATGCGAAATAAATAAAAAAACCATGCAAATAGTTGATAATACATGAAATAAGATCTTGTCGGTGTATGCATACTTTCCTTATTCATGTTCAATATGGGTAGTATTGTTTTTGACAAAATAATAGTTTTTCTCAAATGAAAAAAAAATCCCAGGCTTTAAATGAACGGATCATAAAATGACCCCACATACGTGTTTCTGCTCCATGACACGTGGTTAAAAGTGTTATTTAGCAACTTGACGTGACTTCGTATTTCACATGCCAGACGGTAGGTACTTTTGAAAAGATTAAAGGCTTGTCTTCTTCGGATTAAGTATGACGTCATTGATTAAAAACAGGTAGGCAATGTGGTGCATGCAGTCAGTAGGGAGGAATCTCGCGCAGTCGGGCTGCGTCCGCGGGTTATTTCGGGCGCTCGACGCCTAATATGGGCCCGATGCCCAGTTTATCGGTAAAAATAGACATAGCACCCGCTTACTCCGGCGGTATCACTCCTCTGCTCGGGACTTCGATATTCAATTTAACGGAAATTGCCTTCAAAATAATGCGCTCACCGGAAACGGAAAAAAAAATTAAATATTTAGTCAATACACTTAAAATTTAAATTCATTTAAATAGCCTTTGATTTGATTTTGAGAAAAGATAGAAATAATAATAATTGTCGTATAAAATAGAAAGTTTTGATGTTAACATTCAAGTTTTCCCGCGTTGATGATAAACAAATGACGTGTAACGGCGTCGGTAAAACAGCACGTCAAAACAAAAGATGTCCGTGGGGTGCGACTACAGCGCCAGTGAGTTAGTGCGGCGGGCGCTCGTCAGTCAACATGGCCGCCGTGTGTGCGCGGCCGGACGGACCGCGCCGCGCGTAGTAATGTCCGCGTCCGCGCCCCACGCCCACGGGCGCACCCCCGTACGGCGCAGGGGGCACCAACACCACCCGCGGCTGAGGGGCGACCGCCAACCCGCCCCCAGCGCGCACCCAAACACAGATCCGTCCAAACAAGTGACCTTAGACACTCAAACAGACGATGTTGTGCCTTGTGCCAATAGTGTTAGTGAATCTCAAGAAGTGACAAGGACGAATAGTGACGATGCACTTTCGAATCGAAATATTATCGAGGACTTTGCGATTATTGACGATGAAATCGATTTTGACAGTAGAATAATTGGCACGGAATCGCGTGAGAGCTCCGAAGATGATTTCTCGTTTAAAGATGAGCGGTCGGCGGCAGACGGCGCCGAGGTGACCGCTGTGGCCTGTGATAATTCCGATGACGACCCTGAAACCGCAGAACTTGCGAAACTGAGATGTACGAGCGAGTGTACAGAGGTGTTAGCAGCAAGAGAAAACAGGAGGAGAAGAAGATGTGCGGACTACCCTGGTTTGGCATTTGGCAGTTCTATATTCTCGTCGGATACAATGATGAAATTTTCCATCATCAAGAATGAGTTGCAGAATATCAAGAACACGGCATTAAAAAGGGTAATGTCCTACGTTATTAGAATGTATTGTTGTGTGTGTGGAGCAGGCGTGGGCCAAATGCGCACAGAACTATTTTTAATCGAGTTCCGTCGGGAACTGTGATGCTGGCTCTCTGTGCGAGGCAGGAGGCCCGCGCGTGCCGATCAGCTGAGCCACTGACACTTTGTTTGACATGTTTACTCAGTTGGTTGCATTCGCTGCCGCTAGATGTCGTTGTTGTCTTTAAACACGTGGGCCCGCATGCCCTTCATCTTTCCCTTTTTGAATTGGACATCAGTTTGGTTGGTTCCTTATTAGTTTAACCTTTCTACTTAACCGAGATATCGCTAATTTAGATTTGGTTTTCCGAAGGCCTTGTGTAGAAGTTCTAGAACAACAAATATAGATTGAAAATTTTTTTTTTGATGAATCGCAAAAAGTTGCGTGGGTCTAACTTTTTTGCGTAAATCTAGAACCAAGAGCATAACGTGCCTACATAATAAGATTAAAAGTTGATGTCGACAAAAAAATATTTTTGTTAAAAAAAAACGAGTAGTGTACAAATAGGTGCCTTAATCTACATATTCCTTCTGCATTTGAAATCCACAATGAGCCTGCAGGTGAAGACGTGTACGTATTGCGAAATGCATTGGTACACACGGTACTAAATACCTACCACACAGAACTTCACAAGTCTTACAACTTTCTAAATTATTCATGAACAAACATTAGTGATGCGCAAACGCGATATGGCACTGAATTTTATCGTTCGATAATACAGACACTTTTTTCCAGTGTTTGTTTAGCGATTACGTTGCTGATAAAACTCAGAAGATACATATACATCTTGCTTAGACGATAAATTGATGCTGGAACGTTTGAAGACCTTATTCTTAATAGGTACATAAATCGTTATATAAAAAAAATAAAAGATTTGATTGATTACTCGCCAGTAACACAACATATGAAACGATGATGTATATGTAAATTGGTTAAAGTTATGATTATTCATGGATTTTGCGTATTCTATTATGGTAATTGCTACGCAGAGGCGCAGTAAGTTCCTAAGTTGTAGAAAGTGAATTGTATTGTATGAATATATGAGATTTGAAATTTAAGTGATTTTCTATGCAAATTTTAAAACGGATCTTTTGATTAAAGGGTTCTACAGTTACAGTAACATATTATAGTATAACATGATTTCCATTCTTACAAAGATTAGTAGGTACTTATTTGAGGAAGAAGTTAGATTAATGATCAATGAAAGAATATTATTTCTGTAGTTTATTACACACAGTTTATTAGCCGTCAACTGACTCTGTTCTAGATTAGTGCAATAAAATTTACTTCTTGTGTATTTGTATTGGCTATTCTTCATATTAAATTAACAACTTCATTATCACATCATCTACATTTTGATCAAAAGTAACAAGTCTACGTAAATATATATTTCTTCATTTAATCAGAGAACCAATAAAAAACAGTCCGTCAAAAAGACTGGTCGAAAATGTAGTGTTCTGAAAATAAATGAAGATTTAAAAGTTCCTGATTATTTTCATGCTCTGGTTCTCATCGGACAAATCTTGGTTACGTCGCCGGCATTTTCATTATGAGCGACATCGCACCTACTGAACTACTATTACCAGTCATGATTTTGTAACGTAGGTTTCTTGTCAAATTATACTAACTTAATTGGTAATTTTTTTAACTACTTCCACGCAATCTGCTGTTTATTGGCATAAAATTCTTTAGAGCTTTAAGCCTTTATTAAAGAATGTCAAAGAACTGTTAAAAGCAAAGGATTTTTTTCCTCTTAGTCATCAGTCGAACTAATTGGCTTTCTGTAAAGTAAATGATATACAATGTCCAGATTACGATAGACGACTAATTAGTACTGTGTGTCACAAATGTTTCATTAGGTACTGTTACGCCACTTGTTTATGTACAGACAAATTAAGTATCTTATTGAGCAAACAATTAAGGTAATGTGTTGGACTTTGTGCTCAGATGTTGCCCATATAGGCAAGCATCAAGCGTCTATGATTAATGTTTCAAAGCTATAAATGGATTATGGCTGATTGACAGTTGACCGACTTTCTATAAAAAAAAATAACAAAAGAATTTAAGAAAAATTCTCCATCTGTCGTGTAGATATGAAAATTGTATTGACCACGGAAGTTTTTCGTGGTATTAGCTTTGATAGCAACGCTCGGTTGCACGTTTGAAAAGCACCAAGGCCGAAAAAATTAGTTTACCTATCTATTTAGCTGAATGCTCTCATATCTGACTCATTGTCGGGTATGTAGAGGTGGTCAGGTGGTTTGCAGTTCTGATTACAATTATTTTGGGTATTTTATTCGTCATTTTCAATTAGGTTTATATTATTACTAATTTTATTATGAGTGTTTAGTTTTTCAAACATAAATTAATTCGTTTTTGAGATTTCAGATATTTAACTTTGTTCGACAATTGCATTTGAATAAAAACGAAAAACAAACGTTTGTGCATCTAATTCTACATTTTTCAATTGCACTTATCTTATATTTCCCTGACGCATTATTCGGTAAGCTATAAGGTACATTTTTTAACTTGCTTCCATGCCAGACCTGTTTTACCGACCATATTTTTGGGATTTTGCTTGGTCACATAACGGAATGTTAAACAGACGCATACTTCTCGGATGACGTCACACAAATTTCGGCTGCCATGCTCACGTTCGCTGTTGCTTGGTGCCGATGACATCAAATTACATGTGAAAAGCTAGATGGCGCTACCGGCTACACACTTAGATGGAGAACTACGCAATATATGGACTATTATTTACTGTTTTTTTGATCGCATATTATTCTAAAGTATACGAATGAAATATTCTCATACATTTTTGCCCCTAAGAAGTTTTGAAGTGTCATCTCCAAATCCTAACAGATTCCTAACCTAAAAAATCCAATGGCATTTAAGGTGAATCAGATTCATTCAGAGCATTCTGTACAAAATGAAATTTTCTGTAATAGCCCTTCGTTTGCCCTATTTCGATAGTACATCCGTAGTTTTTATGTTAAATCGCTCAACCGAGAAGCCCGTCCCACAATTTTGAGTTTTACTTCTGGCTTTGGCCCTATAATTTCAATCGGATCTCAACAGGTGGAGCTACTTGTCGTACGGTCGATCGTGTGCCTCTTCGTGGAATGACGTTTAGTCATTCGCTCTTTACGCTGTCAAAGTCACTCAGTCGTTTTGTGGTTTCGTGGAATATTAGTTGCTTTAATTAATATAAAGCATTTGTTTAATTGCACCCGTGCATCATTTGTTACTGGTCTCTTATAGGTCTTGCAAGTAGTGTCGCGGCGATAAGTTGAAGCGTGTGATTGGTGGCGGCCATTTTACTCGCCGGCTGTGTTCATTCGTGCCGTGCCCATCTCCGCGATACGGGGCACTAACTAGCAAAGCAGTCAGTTGGCATTTTCGCGAGTAGAGCGGAGGTGTCTCTAGTTTTTAGCCTATAAGTATTCAATTAAAACACAAAAGTGCATAAAAATGACGACAAACATGCAGCAAGGAACGATCTTAGACGTTTTGAAGAAGAAAATGCGTCAGACAAAGGAGGAAATGGAGAAATATAAGGACGAGTGCGAGGAGTATCACAAACGATTACAAGTGGAAATAATGCGGAGAGAAGAAGTAAGGAAACGTGTTATATATTTGTGCTGTGTTCTGTGATAATCCTGATCAAGTGAAATTCACTTTTGTGTTACATCAAATGCCTTGAATATGGAAGTTATCAGTAGTCGCGTACTATCTACCTATAGTGAGTAATGTCCGGCCATACTTAGGTGTGCAGCAACGTACGCATGTTTGCCTCTCTTTCAGATTTATCTCGCCTCAATTGGAGTGAAAGAGAGAGCGAATAATTATTCTTTCATAGTGTATTTCTTTCTATTGACGATTTTAACGTAGCTCCAAAAATGATGATGGCTAACTGATGGAAATAATCTCGAAGTGTGATCGCTTTCGTGAAATTGTACTTTTACATAATTATTTGGTACGTGGTCGGGCGCCGGTTTATGTTACACGTAACAGGTTTGGTTGCGTTGGAGGTCGTATACCGGTCTATTGTGGCACATGTAGAGCGAGCCGGGATCGTAAAGGCTTAACACCCTCAATGCATTCCTGTTGTTCGGACGTCCTCGAGGGACCGCTGGCGCCGTGAAGGCGTGTCCGAGCTTCTCGCCGTTATCGGTACATGACGTAACTCACACGGCACCATGCCCTTGCCGATTACAAACACCTTTGGGTGATTCTAGTACTGTACTAACTTCATTGAGCCTCAAGAAATCATATCGGAAAACGTAAAAAAAATATCACGACAATTTGACCATGTTTATTAACCAGTTCAAAGTTTTGTTCAAAGATTCTTCTTATCGGATTACATATCAAAAGATAACGAAGTTGTTGCTAAAGATAACTGTGAGCCCTCGAAAGTCAGTTTTATAATTAAGCATGATGATGAAACAAATATTACTGTATGCACCCAAAATGAAGATTCATCCGGGTCAAAAAGCTTAACTTTTCGTCTACAAATTTGAGTTTTGCCGTGTAGGCGTAAACACACTTATTTGATCTTAAAACAATATTGACTCTACTGATGAAGTCTTTTAGGTCGTTCTAAACAAAGTTTTAAGAGGACTGATGTTCTCAGAATAAACATTTTTATTAATTGGAAACAGAGTGACAGTAATTACAAACTGATAAAGATAGTTGAAATGAGTAATTCGACTAAATGGCTCTGAGAAACCACAAAAGTTCATTAGTAATTGCCTAAGCAGGACAGGTACAAGCATTTTGAAATTGTTGATTCATCGTTATCAGCATGCTACTTAGCATTATTGTCTGCCTGCAAAACATTTCTCTTAGAAAATACTTATGTCATCATGATTCCTATCATTTAAACTAGTGATGGACTATTGAGAACTGAGAAAGTTTCATAAACGGATGAATGATGTCGTCACTATTGCAGCGGGCTTTTTACAACCTTCGGGATTGTTGACTTTTCAAATAATACATCACAATTCGAGTGACCCTTTGCGTGATTGGGCACTGGCGCTATTGGGCTACTATTGTGTTCTATCCGCTCAATGGGCACAATGATCCTGCCGGCAGCGATCCCACAAAAATTAAACAATGTTTTTTGACCATCCATGAAAGTGAACTACATTATGCAATCAACTGTAACTTCGAACGCCATTCATGTGCCACAGTAATGGTACATTTAAATCCGACAACGCTACACCTGATATTTTTTCCAATAAATTCGGTGCCGAAAAGGTCTTTAACCTTTCCTATAAGAGGCTTAACTGGCTTCTAAGTCCGAAATAGCTTTACACGTCAATATGAATTATGCTCATCAAGTTCAAGGTGACTAGAAGTAGCCTCTAACGTCTGGACGTAAACTAATAACTCTTGTTTCTTGTAAATTCGTTGAGCAACTTATCAAGAAAGAGGCATATATCAATGTGTTTCTACTTAGAAACGAGAGTTGATCGGTTTTTTACAACGGTCAGATTGTTACACGTAGTGAGTTGGTTAATTGTTAGTAATGTGGAATAAAGAATGCGGTGTGATACAGCTGCTACGATTTACAGTCGTAAATCGTTAGTCTCGTCACGACTATTATTAGCATTCACATTATGACGACACAGGATAAAAGGAGGAGAAACTGGGACTCGTTTGCGCTTCCTCGCGACAAGGCCGCGTGATGTCACCGACGTGTGCGGTTGTTGAATATAAATAATGCGATACTTGCGTTGGAAAATATTTCCGATTTGCCGAGAAATTTGGAGATAAGTTTAAAGTACTGTTGCTTTTAACACTGACATGGAGTATAAACTGTTTGTATAAAACCGCCTATTTTAAAACGGCAGATAAATTTTATTTTGAATCATAATTGAGATCTTTAATTATCATAATGAGTTGTGTCTCGGCCTCTCCAAATCACGTCCCGTGTATTCGCGGCCAAGCGTGGTTGTATATTAAACACTATTTGCTAATTTGAATTGGCCCCGGATCATATTTGGTCTGGACTGCTCTTAGTTGTGACACCCGTTTTTTTTTATTCCTAATGGGGATAGCTCTTTATCCTTTTATTTCATCAAATATTACATGAAAAATAGTAATAACAAGTGTCTTCAAATGTCTATATTAAAGAGGTACTGATAAAGTTTTTGCTCGCAAGTGTATGCTAAAACCTAGTTGTTAGATTCATGGCACGTTTCTTGTTTCGACAGTTTACAATGCCGATGTGCGTCTATGGCACATGTAACAATACTTTGTATTGACTTTTTTGCATGTTTAAAACTATCGATATTTATCTAGTAATAAGTAACAAGCGCATCACTAATATGACTAAAATATTTTTAATAAAATGACCGACTGGATAATAGAGTGTTTGTTTACAGTTACTTATTGAATAATATTAAATCTATATGTTTTGTATATTCAAATAACATCAAATATCTACTTGTTTTATGCTTACGGCAATTTTATAGATTTTTATGATTTTTGTTTACAGTGATAAATCTTACTTAAAAAGTATTTATTGTTAAAGTGTCTTAAAATATAACAGTATCTGTGTTTGTGGCAATGAACAATTACGCGATTTTACACATTACACCAATTATCTACGTTTAATTAAAAGTTAGAACCATAATTGGACATTTATCCGCGCATTTACAGATGTTATCTTTAAAATTAAACACAACATAAGACGTACATTTTATAGCCATTTAACCGCAGGAAACCGTTGAAATGAATGTCGATACTCGTGGGTCATTTCGATCAATTTCGATAAGTATTATGACAGTATCGATAAGGTACTCGGTATCGCGGTTAAATCGTCAACTGTATTGCTCATTTCGTGTACACTTAAGCTGTTCGAGCAACATCATAAACTGGGTGGCCAAAAACGTGAATCAGACTGCTTCTACGATTCTTTCACATAAAAAATATAGCCGGATCAAGAATGTCATAACACTTTATAAAAAAAAAATTAGTTAATTGCGAACACATCAGTCGCCGTTATCCTCTTCTTCAACATATACCAATATTATAAAGCTGAGGAATTTGTTTGAGCGCGCTAATCTCGGGAACTAAAGGCTCGAATGGTAAAAAAAAGTTTGTTTTGTCCATTTATTGAAGGATTTAGGCTATAATAACACGCTGTGACCAATAGATGCAAATAATCAAAACGGGAAAAGTATGCGTGCAAAGACTTAACAAGCCGCTATTTATTAACCTTCATGTTCCAAATATCAAGAAAAAAAAACAAAATCACACAAAAATTTGGGCATTCGCTTTTCGAAAATATTTTGCGTAATATTTTTACGTTAAATATGCGTGCAGATAAAATTATGTAGTCTGTTATCGAACGGTAGCATTCATAAAATAAAAGAAAAGATAAAGTAAACCACATCGGTTGCTTGCTCGCCGGGCAGGTAATCGCTGACCCACCGCAGGAGGTAACCCAAGGCTGAGGCGGCCGACCAGATACAATACGCTTAGATTTAGCTGGCTTAATAAATTTAATTTTAGAACTTTAATCCCAATAAGGGTATTCTCTTTTCAAATTTAGTTCGAAGTCCTTTTCGAGTATCTGTATTTATTAAAGCGTCAGCCATTTAAAAAAAATAACGTCATGTTTCATTATTAATACAAGGTTATGAAATCAAATGTTTACACTTTTCGCATAGTTTCTTTTACTCGTATGTTTAGTGATATGGAACGAGGCAATATAATCCATTGATATTAAATCCCGTAAAACGAGATTTTAGTGCAATCACAATTAATTTTATTTAGACAATCTTCTGTAAGATTTAAAACGTAACATGCTGCTAATAATGGCCAAAAAATCTATAAACTACATGTTTCCGATAGTTTAAAAAATCTTATCCGACGAAACAATTTTATTACCACCCCTATAGTTTGAAAATAGTAAAATTTGGATCCTTTTATCAAAAGGTCTTTGACCGAAGTTTGGAACGCGACGATGGATCAGTAAATTTTAAATAACGTGAGCTATATTCGGCAAAAGAGACATACATATTTATTCGTTGCACAAAACACCTGTCTAAATCATAATCTGGGACACAAGAATTTACATTTACAGAACACATTCTACACATTGATACTCAAAAACAGTTTTGTTTTACTTTATTGCCCTTATGTGCCGTATATGATAAGAAGCTTATTATGTTATTTTGACAGCCTCCGACCTCAAGAGGTGAGGGGATTGAACTTTGGCGTAGCGCCACCTCTGAGGTCTTCGGTTCTATTCCCGGTTTCTTTATTGTTTCTGGTCTGGTTGTGGTACCGTAGTTATTTCTGATGTCTGTAACACAAGTGAATTTGTTAATACACAATCCAAGCAATGTATGACGTTGTCCAATATTTACTTAAATATAATAGTGCTCGAGTATATTATACGTTAAACCGGCAGTATCTTTCTTACACAAGTAACCTTTGTCTTAAGTTAATCACTTGCATGTAGAAAGTAACCCCAAAATAGGTAGGGCTATTAGGGAGCCTTGTAAAAGCATAGATAACACTCATAATGGGCACATCCGTTGGCTAATTGTAATTACAACGTTGTATGGATCGGAGCGTAAAATGTATGTGAAACCCAAATTTGCTACATTATTTTTTTAATACTGTGATGATATTAAAAAATCGATTAATAGCATGTTCATATAAGGTTGATTTCATGTTATTTAATCGTTAATTATGTTGGTTCAATTCAATCGTTAGTGGCCGCCTCTCAGCGATGTCTATTTCTGCAAATGTCAAGTGGAAAATTGTTTCAAGCTATTTTTTTACAATAGAACACGAATGTACGGTGCTTTTTTTTTGAGGATTTCGGTGAAACTGATCTTCCTGTGTGAATGACGCTTACACTTCTATTTACAGTACTGCATGAGACTTTACTGTACCCCGTAAAAGTCTGCAAATCGGAACGAAAAAAAGGACCACTTGCGCCTTGCCTAGTTATTCATTCCTTGAATAATTCCATAATGATCCTTTAGGAAAACATTGTCGAGGAACTCATTCAAAAATCGAAGCACATTATATGTACAATTTACTTTTGTTTTCTTAAGATTGCTACTAAAACAAAATTCTAAACATTTAAAATAAGTAAAAGGGTCAAAACGCGACACCATTTATTAGTAGTTAATGCGAACTATGTACTACCCATCGTTTGTTTCGGTTCGGTTGCTGACTTGTCTTGCTCGCCTTCGTCTGTTCGGGGCGCTTGGAAATCTTCACCCACCCTCACAGTTTCGACTCGTTAACTTATTTTAAATGTTTAAAATGGAACGCGAAAGCTTTAAATTGTATCTAAATAAAGTTCTGTTTGTTGTAGGCCGAGTCCGAAGTGGCTGCCCTGAACCGACGCATCCAACTGCTGGAGGAGGACCTCGAGAGGTCCGAGGAGCGTCTCGCCACCGCCACAGCCAAGTTGGCCGAGGCCAGCCAGGCCGCCGATGAGTCCGAGCGGTGAGTCACACATGGTGCACACACTTGTAACTTCGATGAAACTTAGTAGAGGCACATACATATAGTATAGTGATATGTACCATAACTTGGAATACTAGTACAGGCTCATGCGGTGCTAAGTCCTCAACCATTAAAAAACGGTTTCGAATTCGGCAATGATGTATTGTCTCTCTCTTAACCTTTAAGATTGGAGAGAGGCAAAATACAGGCTCTCCGAATCGGAATCGGTGTTTGTTGTTTGTCAATAAGGTTTTTTAAGTTAAACGGCAACTAGAATGCTTCAGCTAAGTGTATCATAGCTTTTGAAGGATTCTGTTCAGCAAGTACTTGTTTCAAGGCATAAGACTCTTGAAACTAGTTGCGCGTTTGAATGCGCTCCACTTTAAAGATTCTACTACTTATCAGCTACATTCAATTCAAGTTTTAATGCGTGTATTAGCATACAATTTACACAATCAATTCTGAATTCAACTAAAAGGATCCATTCGAATGCTCTCAATATAATCCTTACATTTTTGTCTCTAATTAAAGTTGTTAATAGACTGAGAAACTTTGACAGATCAGAGTAGGTATTTTATCATTGTGTAAGGTACACCACGGGAATTAAATGGATACAGAACTCTGTTATCATGCTGGTTTACGGAAAAGTGTGGTGTTTAGTAAAACTTGTACGAAGTAGTGGTGTTGTAGTTAATTATTTAATGGCAGTCCAATTCATTATTCTTAAAGGGCAAGATTACTCACTGCCAAATTCGCTACCGAGCCAAAAGTATGAACAAATCAAACAGATCAACATAGTAGGTAAATGCTCGCCCACACACGCACAGGCGTATTTCTTCAATTGATTTTACTAGAGGGGATGCCAGTATTAGATTTCCCAAGAGATTCTGTTCACTTATACAGAACCGTTCATACGGTCTGTCGTGCCCCCAGGTATCCGTGAATGCAAGTTGGAAAACTTTGTCTTAGAAACAAGTACGCTTACATTTTATTGCAAGCGACTGGATCTTTTATGTTTTGATTATATAGGAATTCCTTCATTAATGAACAACTTAGAAAAGCGCAATAAATTTCTTAATTACATTCTTGTTGCTGTTAATAACAAAACGGAGTTTGCAGCGAAGTTTTGAAGATTTGTGGTATATTTCTATGATAGACAGTTTTATTGGAGCTCAGATTTTGTGTTACTTAAACAAATCTATTCACATCGCCGCACTTTACCATTAATTGATTTTAAAATTTAGCTTTTGTGCAAATAGTGCAATATCTATTTAAATACTTGAATTTACTTTCTTAATATTTTTCAATTTTGTCCAATAAATTATTATAATTTAAGTTAGAAGTAAACAAAAAAGACCCATCTGTTTTAGATGTTAACTTACGTTGTTGTTATGCATGAGTGTTTTTTTATTATGCCTATAACCACCATAGTTTTCTGTTGTTTTTCTTTCATAATCTTTATGACGGGTAAGAAGTTAACTTACAAGCCCGTTTCATACCGATTTTATCAGATAAAAAGAAACCTAAAGATTCGTGTTTTTAAGAATCATAATCGCAGTTGAAGAAAGAATCATTATTAACAAATACGATTGATGTTATAACCTGCATGTGTTTGGCCCCGCACTAACCAGAATACGCAAGGCGCTCGAAAACCGAACAAACATGGAGGACGACCGCGTCGCCATCTTGGAAGCCCAGCTGTCGCAGGCCAAGCTCATCGCAGAGGAGTCAGACAAGAAATACGAAGAGGTGACCGCTTACACAACTATGTTACTCAATCACGGTGATGGTACTGCTTTGTTTGATACACTACTTTAGTATTCAACAAAACACTACAGTTAATAGCCTTTCTGGTATGTGTTACCTATCTCGTTGATTCGTCAGGTAAGATTGAGGTCATGTAATATTGAAAGCACATTTTTTTTGTCGTATTTTAACGATAGAGATGGGGCGACTTAATGTTTGATAGGTATCGATAAAAACAGTACCACCATTGCGAGCGTATTGTTTCATCAAATATTTAACGTTACGTTTAAAAACTGTTATTTTTCTAATATGTTTGAAAAAAGAGTAACTGTACATTTACAGTTTGAAAAGGCGTTACATTAAATATTTTAACTGTAATTAATAAAATATTCACTTCAAAAGATTAACGCATAGAAACAAGTTAATGAATGTCTTATTCAAGAGATCTGGTTTTAATAACGGTTATTCAGAGGAAGAATCTATGTTATTCTGATATACATATTTTTGCATGATCAGTTCAGATTAACTTGTTTCTAGCATCAGTATCGATCATCCTAGAACACTGAATATTACACAATATCTTTTAAAGCATAAACAATGTATTGCAATCCAAATCATAAAGAAAATATTTGCAAGTGTAATATTGAGCGTCACTATCGTTTGCAAGTCAAATTAAAATGTAGACGTGCATTTTAATTTGCGCGTCATCTCGATTAATTAAAGTGTTTTGGAGCAGGCATTAAATACAAATAAAACGTTATGACTTTTTGTTCAATGCTCGTTCCAAACACGTTCTCTCCACAGCTCGCAGCAGTTTCCGTCGTATTTCGCTTTAAGTGTTCCTTGCAATGTCTTGAGTGCTCGTTCCATGCATGCCTTCTAACTCTGGGTCACCCTTGAAATACGGGTCAAAAAATAATCTACAGTAGGGATGTTAAGAATATTTTTTTGCCGATATCGATATTTTTTACTCAAGCTTTGTGTTATGGGATTCAGCGCCCGCAAGGTCCTCGAGAACAGGTCGTTGGCCGATGAAGAGCGTATGGATGCCCTGGAGAACCAGCTGAAGGAAGCCAGGTTCCTCGCTGAGGAGGCTGACAAGAAATACGATGAGGTCTTTATACAGGAGTTGATGTCGTTTGGTTTGGCATGGTTTGCTACCCGTGTATAAAATGTATACGAAATCATTTTGTACGGCTAATAATATTCTCCTGCATCTCCGGCATCTTAACGCATTAGATTATCTAATGCGTTAAGTTGCCCCGCGATCCTTGATGGCCGCAGTTAACAAGATGTTTACACTAAAGTGTCTATCTAATTAGGTTTAGTTTTGTGTTTGTATTTACCTATTAACATTATCTGTATTGTCCCTATGAGGCATATTATTACATCGTATTTGCAGTTAATATAAAATCTGTTTTCCTAGTGTGTAAAACATTACAAATGATTCCATACTAAAATAAATATATTTGTGAGTGATTGCTCAACTAACCATTTTATTATGAGCATATAAAAGCATTTCGTGACGATTATACCTATTAACAATATTTTCCTCTCTAATAAATTAATGTTAATTGTATTTCAGTGTAGCTGTCGACTGTAAATGTGATTTAATTTTGTATTACCTAACGACGATTATCGCTAAAATGATTAGATAAATTCTTTAATATGATATTAATCCGTGGCTAACCTATATTCAAGGCATTTCTGCAGCCATATGGCCGTGTTATAATAACGTCCTAATTCCCCTGACATATGACCCTGCGCGCGGAGCCAGTCGTAAAAGTCGAGAGTCCGAAGAAGGAGTCGTATCGCGCCTGATCTTGGTTTGATTGCCTTTTAAGGCAGGACCAGTCTCCTTCGTCGCATATGTTGTTACATAAGCATTACTTCCATATATGAAGGGTGTAGCGCGAGTTGCCCAAGAGTTACATGCACTATTATAGCAGCTGTCCGTGACATTAATGAGTGCGAAGCTCGGATTTTGGTTGTCTAATATGGTGTGGTGTCTTCAGGTGGCTCGTAAGCTGGCCATGGTCGAGGCAGATCTGGAGCGTGCCGAGGAGCGCGCCGAGTCCGGTGAATCGTAGGTTTCATCCAATCCCGCCGAAGGACCGACACTGCCCTCGCCGTTGGCTCGACTGTCGATATAAAAATACCGTTTACTCTTAACTTAATACTCGTGCCACATTTTTAAATCGACACGTCAGGCAACAATGAGTGGTAATGCGTTGATCCTAGAGCCTTGTTTGCAAGTTTTCGCCACCGTTCCGCATGGTTGTTCATTTGCATTCCTAACATTGCTGCACAGTAACCCGATTTACCTACATTGGTATTTCTAACATTGACTCTCACTTATTTTTTTGCATGTCTCGTTTTAGGGCGATTACCAGTTGAAAGCAGTGACGGCGTATTTTTTTTTATTAATCTTAATTTTATTTTTATTTGCATCTGCCATTACATTAATTCGTTCAGTGGTACCGTTTTGGTTACATTCGAAACGGTATCACTGTTTAATATTAAGAATTTGAACGGGAAGCGCCATTTGTGAACTTCGTGGGTCACAAGCGGCGTTCTCCATTCAGTCTCGGACTAAAACAAGGGTTGCCCCATCTCATGGATATTTCTATGCAAATGTTAACTATCATGTCCATGTGTCGACTAAACTTCTGTCTTCAGTGTGTGTATCACTTAAACGTGGCTGTAAGTTAGGATGTCAGGAAATATGTGTGGTATAGGGCAATTTTCGTTTTCAGATATGCACCGCATTACACCAGAATTACTGGCCGTATGCGTGCCGCACATATGCAAGCGCACACATCACATAACGATTACGATAATGCACTAGATAGCACTTAGATTTTTAATGTTTTCGAAAATTTAATTTAGAACTAAATGTTTTGGGACAACCCTCGTTTACTATTTTTATTAATATGGAGTACTGACGCCGCTCTCGACTTCCCGCTTTGTGTGATCCTCTCCGAGTTGATCGTTTGTGTTCTGTTTTGATGTCGTGTTTGCTTTCCTAGAGTTCCGATTTAGCAGGAAAACGCCCGGTGCAGACACCATGACACTCGCTTCCGGTAGTACGGTTACGTCTCCGGTTGCGTACTTAAAGTAGTTTGCTTATAGAAAGTAACATTCCCGTTCACCTGTACCCTCCTCACGCTCTTGCACAGTTTTGGATATTAAATGTGTCATGTCACCGAGGCGTAGTCGAGTCTGCCAGTTCCCGTGCACTGCACCGTGGGAGCACTGTTGAGAGCGGCGCCCGTCTCGTAGCGTAGTGTGTGTTGTGTGTGTGTGTGCGTGTGGGCGTGTACTAACGCTCGGCCGGCGGTAGGTGGCGCGGAAACTCGTCTTGATGGAGCAGGACTTGGAGCGGGCCGAGGAGCGCGCCGAGCAGAGCGACTGGTGAGTACCACCTCGTTCTCGCGCTGACTCCGTTTGAGTGTTCAATGATATACCTACTCCGGCTCCAGCTGAACCTTCCAAACGCTCCGAGCTTTCCAAGCGGCTGTTCACGTACCCTAAAGAGTTGTGAAGTATCTTCAATCTGTCGAGCTGTGTTTGGTATGCTGAAGATCACTCGACCATTTAAGATCCTTGCAAATTTTTGTTTCGCGACTTAAAAATTAGCAACCCATTTTTTTAACTAAGTCAGATACTGATAAATTTTGCAAGAAAATGGTTCAGGATGACAAATATAATACATTATGAAACGGTTTTCAGTATAACAGTAATTCCAGTGTGTAGCCATTTTTAGTTATGTCCAAACATTTATACTTTGCAAATTATATAATACGGTAATACGAAGAAAAAAGCTGGAACTTTCGCTGCATTAGATAGAATATATAGAATACCAAATGCACACTGAAACGTAATTTTTACATTGCAATAGTGCTGGAATGATTTCTATAGTTCAAGAATTACATTATTAATGAGTTAGTATGAATTGAACACTCAAATCCACTAAAGCATAATTTCATGCTTTAGTACGTGTTAGTGAAGACGAGAAAGTGCAGTGATTAAATTGCAATCGCCAATCAGTTATCAACACTCGGAACATATTCGTTAGTACCGAGATAAACGATACCAATTTAATCAGTGACGTAAATGATAATATGTATGTATTTTAAGAAACATTATTTTAATTTATATAATAATTGCATGCATTTTGTTGATAGTTGATAGACTTTGTTTTTTACTCCATTGTTAAGAATACTGTACAAATTAATTCAAATATGTAAAATTGGTCAACTATCAACAGTATATTTTATACATAATAACACTGTAAAAATACACGCTTCATATTATATTAATATTACCACGCACATACATTTACATTAAGTTTAACTACACGTACAATATCAAACTAACAAGTATTTGGGTCGTCTATCAAACTTTCATTATTGTTTAATTGACATCGATTTGTGGCCCCTCTAAAATTCCACGACCTATTATTTAGAATTCTTCAATAATTTGTTTAATGATTGATAGTCGGCTTTCCAACATAACAAGTGTAGTCATTAAATTTCAAAAGAGTAATGTAATAAATTTTCATTCATTTCGTAGATATTCACTTTTCTAGTAGAAACATAAGTGAAAATATTGATGTTTTATTTACAGTGAAAATTGATTGTTTCCTTTTTATTTTCCAGCAAAATCGTCGAGCTTGAAGAGGAGCTCCGCGTTGTCGGCAACAACCTGAAATCCCTGGAAGTCTCCGAGGAGAAGGTATATTCTACTTTACTAATCTTAACCCCACATAAATAGCTAGATTCGATTATGAGATTTAAAGATACAGTTCTCTTAAATCATATTTTTAAAATGTTCCAATTAAATGGAGAAGTCAAGTTAAACAGTCCTGTTGAATGATGCACCAACCATATTATCGAGGTTAAATACAACTTAACTGTCCCTACTGCGGTAATACTTAGTTCATTTAAATTCTAGGCGAAGCATATAAAAGAACCCAGAAAAACATTGATATGCTAACGAGGTTTATAACGCAAACGACGTTGAAGTAAGATAGCGGTTAGATAGGTTCTATGACTGATGAGTAACAATATGTACCCGTTTCACGCAGGCCAACCAACGCGAAGAGGAGTACAAAAACCAAATCAAAACCCTCACCACCCGCCTAAAGGAGGTGTGAACACGTGAACGGTCCCTTAAGCGAGTGTTTTACGCTTGCCTAACCGCATTCTGAGTACTGCACCTCAGTAGAGTGCAGCCACTGTGTTTACTTTACCATCCAATTGTATATATCGCGAGAACCACCGAGTCATGGTAAATTATTCACAGCGCGTAGTACTTGCGTACTTGCCGTGTTCAATTTTTCTCCTCACTGATACTAGCCTTTCCTTTATTTGGCTGTCGTGAATGTTCCTTTATTTAACAGTTATTGTCAGTGTAACCTAGTTTTATTTTACCTACTCTAGCCGTTTGGCGCCTCGTAGCGTGCGTGGAGTTTTCGACTACTCCACGTCGCTATGCGGCGTAGCATGGTTTTTCGTTTTCGCTGTTTTATGTTTTCGTTAATAAACAATAATCACAGGCGACGCAAAGGGAAGAGACATACGAGGGCCAAGTGAAACTGCTGGACGCACAACTGAAAGAGGTAACAGGGACAGCGAGCGAACCCAACTCGTAGATAGTGTTGGTAACGGTTGTATGTAGTCTAGGTTCATACCATCGCCATTGTTGGGGAAGTCTGTATCCTTCGCTATATAAAGAGTTACGTCTCATCTATCCCTGGCTCGTGTTTGTGGGTCTTATCTGACTCTTTATATGGTCTCGGCTACTGTGTCGGTGTAGGTCCGTGTAGTCGTCTGGCTGACAGCGGTTGGTGCTTCATCTATGTATCTATTGCTAGGTCTCTCTTCTCTATTACATGTGTATAATAAAATTGTCTCTGTATCTATCATGTATGTACCTATGCCTATTTTGTGATTGTACACTGCATTGTGGTCGCTTTATCTGTCCGATATCCACTTCATTTTGATTTCCCGTTTAAAAGTTGTTATCTACTTTTATCAAAACTTCACAAAATTTATTCATACTTTAAAGTGACGTTTGAGTAAAAAAATATCTATACAGATCTACATTTACCAGTGTGTGGTTTTCATTTTCCTATATATCCATATGATCACGTTTTCTCTCACAATCATTATCTCATAATTCATCTCTCTCAGTAGAGTTTCATATAAATTCAATGACGTGAAGTGTGCACCACGTGTTGTGAGTCGTACAGTCGCAAGGTGGGCAGTGGCATGTCGGTGGCTTGCCGTCAGTAATCCGTCCTGTGTGGATAGGCCATGGCGTCCCGTGAACACGTCGAGGATAAGATCCACAGCCTCTCGCAGAAACTGACGCAAGTAAGTTGTGCTCACTCGCAGCCGCTCCGAACGTATTGATTGCAAAATGTGTTTTAGTCGTATTTATACACTGCTCACTTTAGCTCTTCATATTTCATCCAGCAAAAAAGCTACACGCTTAGGTTAATGGAACAAATCTTCCATGTCATTATTATTCACAATCTTAAAAGTGAATCAATAATTTGGAAGACTTATAATCATGAACACACGTAGAATTCTAAATATAAATTCCGTGAAGATGTCATATCCTTTAACGAATGTCAATTGGCTAAATTGATCTGTGATGAAACTCTAAAATCGATATCATGTTGTTAACCTTCATATTCTACTGCACTGTACCTATTAGCATAACTGTAGACGCCAAGAAATGCAACTATGATGAAATAGAGATAGATAAAGAATTTGTTTGGGAAGAAATCGACATTCAATAATATTCCTTAAAAAGTCAAATTAAATAATTATATCCTTTTAAAAAAATAGAATTAGCATTTTCTCTTATGTTCTGTATTTATTAAACGAGTTAGAAACTCTTGGTGGATCATTATCTTGTAAATTGAGTAAAGTGAGATATTTATTTACGAAAGTTCGATTAAAATGTTAATAAAACTTTAATATGGCAATAAACATACTTCAATGCGGTCGGAGCTATCTGCATTTTCCCTCTTCATGCTCATAATATGGACATTTGTGACGATGGTAATAAAATGGGTAATCATGTATTTGTAGTTGGTACTGTCGACTCGACATTTAGCTGCTTTCGGTGAAGGTAAATGCATGAGTTTGGCGTTGCTTTATATGTCTAACAATGGTTTTTGATGCCAAATGTAATATTTTTTAGAGTTTATTTATTTGTCTTAATTTGGTTTGTATTAAATTTAATATTTAATGCTTTTTTTATCATGATTCATAAAAAGAGTTTGTCAAGTTGCATGATGATGATAATTTACCAAAGAAAACAGCCTATTTTTTTAAATCGTTTTGTTTTTGTATTAAAAAATAACTTAATTAGAATTGATAAAGAATTTAAATATGAAAAGTGTTTTTATTGAATCAGTTTCGATCGTAAAATTATATTTTAAAAGAAAATACCAAAAAATAGGCTGTTTCTTAAAGATCCCAAAGTTAAAAGGTAGTTGTAAATGTTTACAGGCTGAAGCGCGCGCTGAGTTCGCTGAGCGCTCCGTGCAGAAACTCCAGAAGGAGGTCGACAGGCTTGAAGGTACACTACCCCCCTCTTATATTTACAAACATAAAATATACACGATAATATGATATTGATCAAGCTAATAGGTCGATGTGACCACACATGAATATCAAAACAAAATTTTACATATTTAATGCCAGTTTTCAAGGTTCTGCAGATATATGACGACGTACAGCAGTTTGGTTAAGTCGTTTCAAGTCTCTGAAGTCAAGTTAATAACATCGTTTGACAAATAACCAAAGCTTTAGACATTAAAATGCACTTCAGTCCATCTGAGCCGTCATTAGAGCTGGCTTGAGTTTCGAGGCTGTTGTACCATAGATTTGAAAGCTTTTTTACTTTCATTTACGCTATAATATCAAGCTTAAATTTTCTTTATTTCATAGTAACAGTTTTAATAGTTTTGATTTTATTTGGAAAAGTTTTTGAGCTCAATACAAAGAAACTATTATTGACTTTAATGTCCATTTATAATAAAGTAAGGAGATAAATAAATTAAGTACCTATAAGTTTTTGTATTGAAGTCAAATAATCTTTTCCTATTTATATTGTGAGCATGTTCGTGTCTTACTAGATGCTCGACCCTTTAATGTTTTTATTTCTAGTGATTCCGCATGGTTTTTTAAATGTTGTTTTTGTCTATCCTAATAAATTCCAACGTTCATTTTTGTTATATTTTATTTACTTTTTGTGTCTGAGATTGTTGTAAATTTTATTAGACTCTTCGCGCCATTGACCATCGAAAGTAAAGTTAATTGTAGTTGTTGTTTGATCGCTTGTTTTGGTTTTGTAACGCGAGGAAGGTTTTCGGATTCTGTGTAAACAATTTTTTAAGTTTAACTGTGATTGGTCTTGAATAGACCAAAATGTTGCGTTGAATGAAAAAAAAATGAAACTGAATATTTTAAGCATTGGTCTCCAAAACTGAACGTTGGAAGCATGTTTACGTGTTTGTGTGTGGACTGACCGTGGCCACGTCGGACCTTGCAGACGATCTGGTGGCCGAGCGCGAAAAGAGCAAACTTCTGCAGGAGGAGATGGAGGCCACGCTCCACGACATCCAGAACATGTGAACACCTCGCCCACTCGCCCGTTCCCCCCACTGCGCTCAATATCGATATACATAATCGACATCCGCGCGTCACTAGCGAGACGATCAGGCCTAGCATACGCCACGCGAGTAAATTCCACCGCACTCTTAAGAAATGTCAAAATCAATGCGTCTACTGCTGGTTAGCTGAAAATACGATTACGGTGTACTATCACCCCGTCAACGGTAAAGAAACTTTTGCCCTCTCACCGAGCAATTTGACGTATTGCGCATGCTAGGCTTGAATGACAGCTGTCAAAAGACACATTTGTCGCCATCTATTTAACCCTCCGGAAAATTCTAGCTTCAAACTGTGGTGACGTATCGCCTCTTTTGTTTCATTTTATACAATGACTCGGTTGACCAAGTGAGGTGGGCGGGCGATTAGATGTTTCTAGGTTTAGAGTAATTGCCAGCCGCTTTTTTTTTAATGTAACGTCAAGAACGAGTGTTCGCTAGACACCACTGCCATGTGCAATTTTTTTTATTTGATACACAAATTATTCTACTAATATCTTTCCGTATAAATGTTGAGAAATGTATTTTGATGATTTAGTCATTTTGTATTACGAGTGTGCCTGTGCGTCAATGCGTTTGACGCGTATGATGAATGCAGCTACGGCAATCGCTTCTCAAGGCACTTAGGTGTAAGAAAAAACGTCAACATTCCAAAATGGGTCCAAAATATTTGAATGTATACTCGATAAGTCGCTAGGACTGGTATTGTAAACACGCACATCACTTTGTACATTCTCTTTAACATTGCGTAGAACAAAGTTTTTTTTGTATTTTCAATCTTGATTCTTTTTTTTCTTCGGTAGGTAGTGCAAAATAATTAATACTTATGAATTGAAGACATTGGCAATATTAATGAGTGCACTGTTTGCTATTATTTATAATGAACTCTTATTTACTTAATATTAGAAAAGAGATTAGATATTTTATTTAATGAGTGGTATGGTAACACGTAAAATATTGATATTTATAAGAACTTTGATATGAAGTATTCGATATTCTATTTTGGTTCGAGTATGATTTTCTTGTGTCATAATTGAGTCTTGTTGTTATTTATTAAATGATCGATGAATAAATGACGGCGCCCCCCCCTCGCCCGCGCCCCGCCGCGCGTCGTCGGCTGGCAATACACGCGTCCCGCGAGCATGCTCGCCAACAAACCCTTTGTAAATTAAACGTTCGCTTGAGAGATAAACGTTTTTTAATGTTATTGATTAATGAATTGATAGTAAGCTCGTGAGAAATAAATTAATGATTTTAAGAGTATTCTAACACAAGTGTTTATAAATATATATTATTATTTTTAAACCGTTTTCTTTTTTTTACTAATCCGTGTGAACCTCTCATCGTCCTTTCCGTGCTAACTTCATATCGATTCTATCAGCTATAACCGATTACTCATTTATCATCGGAATGAAAATAATATCATCAAGTCCGATCATCGACATTGTCTTTACTGCCGGGTGAAATGAAAACGTAACGCGAACAACGAAGAGAGAAGCGATATGAAATCGCAGAGCCGAGGGGCGCTCCCGGGTGTACATAGCCATCGTCCGACGCACGGGCATGCGGCCCCGACCCGTAGTGTAGCAGCATGGCGGCATGAGACGCATGACCCCGAGCTGACGGACCGTGCCTGCCGCAGACGACCTCATCGGCGAGATCGAGAGGTTCAACGACATCGGCGACGACATCGACGACTCGTTCGTCGAGCTCATCCCCGGCGTCGACCCCAACGACCGCCAGGTCGAGGCCGCGCGCAAGGAGTACGAGCGCCTGCACCCCAAGGAGCCCACGCCGCCGCCGCCCAAGGAGCCCACGCCGCCGCCCCCGGCGCCCGAGCCCGCCCCGCCCGCGGAGGGAGCCCCGCCCGCCGAGGGGGCTCCGCCTGTCGAGGGGGCCCCAGCGGCCGAGGGAGCCGCTCCTCCGGTTGATGGCGCCGCGCCTCCAGCCGAGGGAGCTGCTCCGCCGGCCGAGGGCGCCGCGCCCGCCGTCGAAGGCGCCGCTCCTCCCGCCGAGGGGGCGGCCCCATCCGCCGAGGGAGCAGCACCAGCTGCTGTCCCGGTGGAGGGTGCCGCACCCCCTGCGGAGGGAGCACCAGCCGCGCCCCCAGCTGAAGGTGCCGCACCTCCCGCCGAAGGAGCAGCACCTGCTCCTCCGGTGGAGGGTGCTGCGCCAGCAGCTCCGCTAGCCGAAGGAGCCCCGGTTGCGGCTCCCGCTGAGGGAGCCCCGGCTGCGGCCCCTCCGGCTGAGGGTGCCCCTGCCGCGGCTCCACCAGCCGAAGGTGCACCGGCTGCCGCAGTTCCTCCAGCAGAGGGGGCTCCGGCACCGGCCGCACCGGCTGAAGGAGCCCCGGCCGCGGCCCCAGCGCCTGCCCCTGAGGCTGCAGCTCCAGCGGCGCCCCCAGCAGAGGCTGCCCCCGCCCCCGCTGCCCCAGCTCCCGAGGCGGCAGCGGCGCCCGCGCCAGCTGAACCCGCTCCCGCCCCGGCCCCCGCTGAGTCCGCTCCCGCCGAGTCCGCTCCCGCCTCGTAATCTACCTATCTTTAGAATCGGTTTCGTTAATTTTAGGGAAATACTCGTTGAAATGAAACATAATGTGTATAATAACATAATTATGAATTTACCTACTACAAAGTACGGTAAAATGTTATCATGCCTAAATTACGTACCCATAAATACTAATAAAATACCGGATCAGGAGACATGTTTCTAATTTGTTTGGTCCTTTAGGCAAAATTATCGGTCAGGCATAACAGAGTAGAACTTATGTTATCGTACCGAAACGGTAATGTGTTGCATTTCAATGACTAGATCTATTTCTAATCGTATTATAAGGCAAAAATCTAAACTGGGCAACAAATAGCGTTTTCACACCTTGATGAAACTTCGAGGGAACGCTATCTGTAGCCTAGTTGAGCGAAGTCACGGGGCAAATCGGGTGACCAACGGCGCGGCTCCCTCGCGGCAATGTTACGTTCAGATCGTTTTGTATGTTGTAAATAAACAAATAAAGAGCGCAAAATAGCTGATGGAATTTTTCAATGGAAGAACGCGTAGAATAGGCCCCGCCGGTGCATGCGTGTGAGTGTGACTAACGAGTAGTCGCGAGAGGACTGACGGCGGCGGTGTCCACAGACGACCTGATCGCGGGCAAGGAATTGTTCCACGAGATCGGCGGCGAGCTGGACTGCGCGTTCGATGACCTCGGGCTGAAGACGCCGGCGGTGCACGCGCGCGTCTGCGACCGGTGCACTTGCTGCCACTGAACTCACCGACTCTTCTTTCCATCTGCATTTAAATTAAAACCTCTTTGATCGAAATAAAAATCACGCCAGACTAAATGATTAACACGAATGCATGTTCATTATTGTGTCGTCAGCGA
Source organism: Glyphodes pyloalis (assembly GCA_037074685.1). NCBI lineage: Eukaryota > Metazoa > Arthropoda > Insecta > Lepidoptera > Crambidae > Glyphodes > Glyphodes pyloalis. Next base: position 13,594,684 of record JAYKKO010000007.1, read on the forward strand.
TTCCTATTGAAAGCTTAAGGTAACCAGGAAGCGCATGGCTTCGGATAACACGGACGCAACATGTAAGCATATTCATTAATTACTATTAATTTATAATGATACGCTTCCTTTTAAAACTGTCACGAACTTGGAGTAAATGCCACATGGAATCTTAAGATGTAAATTTTTCTGTATGGCGATTCGTGGTTAGTGACCGTTTTAAATTTTCGCTGGAACTAATTTGCTTCAAAACTTGACTTGAAGGAGTTTATTCAATAAATGCACACAAAAGTGAAATCATCTCTTAATGTAACGTTATATAAGAGAGAGAAAAAGAGGGAATATTAATTTCAATCAACAATTGTGTTATTTAATTTCGAAGTAACCAATTGAAATGGAAACCTTCTAGAAAACTTGAATGTTAATTTTGGTTTCCGATTTTAATGAAAGGCACATTTTTTAATGAATGTTCATTTAATGATGAATTACAAATGTAGAGGTGCCCATATTTGCTACCAGCAATTTCTAGTCCTCGAGAGATTAAATAATTAAGTAGATATTTATTCATTAAGTAATTACCTGTGCAGCGTTTTCTAATGTTACCGAGCCTGATAAGATATGTTTGTATCAGTAGACAATTAATTACCTATATTTTATAATTATAACCTAGTTACATTATTGAATTGCTTAATTAGACATGATTATTCTAAAACGTAATTGAAATCTACTATCACGTTTATGTCTGGTTTAGTCGTACCGATTACATAGTTACCTAAAAATAATTCAGTGTTTATGTGGGACATCGTGAATTTTTAATCTATTATATAAAAATGAATCGCAAAATGTGTTGGTAAGCGCGTAACTCGACAACGCTTGGACCAATTTTGACAATTATTTTTTTAAAATATTTGTTGAAATCCAAGGAAGGTTTTTACGGCAAGAAAAATTCGAATAATAGCAGAGAAAACTCTAAAGACAGCCCTTTTCTTTTTCCAGTACAAACGTTAGAGTCAAGCCACATTCCAAATATTTTTGACAGGACGAACTAATATACAACTTTGTTAACACTAAATTATTCCTTGTCTCAAATGATATTTCTATCTGGCCAGTAAAATCGTAAGCAATTAATTTTTGTATCTTCGTTTTCACGTTTTCCTAAATCAAATGTGAATTATAAAACCTCAGAAACGATTCTAATGTGGAAACTGTTTGTTCTGTTTCTGTCCAATCGTTTATGTTAGGCAAGGGATTAAACATTAAAAAAAATTGTCTTTGCCGGACATAAAGAAGTGGAACTCGTTGCCGGCTCATGTGTTTCCTCCTTCCTTTGATTTGGATTCCTTCAAAAGGAGCGTGAAGAAAATTTTGCGGGCCAGAATGACGATGCTAACGGATAGGATATTACGGTATCAAATCCATTGTCATCGCGATGTGGGTTCCTCTCTTGCTTACCATCAGGCTGGGAGACCAATATAATGCGCTACTATAAACGCTTATGCGCTAAAAACAACATAGTTTCGGAAGTTTTATGAATATCGAGGCTGGTTCAATATTTGAAAACGATTAGTAAACGCTGCATGTATTAAAAATTCTCGGCTCCTAGCTACTACGTACTCTTGCAAGCATAAAATCAAATTACCCTCGTTTAATTTCAAGAGATTTTAAGACAGAACTACCCAGAAGTTACAATCGCTGAGCAATTGATTTGCAGTAGAACATGGAACAAACATAATTCAATATTTGAACGTAAATATACAAAAGGCGCTTTAGTGCGTAGTTGTCGAAAAAGTTTTTTGCGAGTTACTTAAAGCAAGCAATTTAAATGATTACTAAAGATAAACCACTGTCATTTAAAAGGCCTACAAACTTTACATAAATACTATCCTTATTTAATCACATCCGTTTTGACACCCCCTAACGCTGTTTTTACCACGCAGATGAGCTCGTCGCGGAGAAGGAGAAGTACAAGGACATCGGAGACGACCTCGACACCGCCTTCGTCGAACTTATCCTCAAGGAATAAGCCAACCTCAGGGGACACCGGTGACCCCCCGGGGGGTCAAGTTCCACAGAGGGTCACGCCGGCGCCGCCATCTGCCTGCGACTCACTGACCATCCGAATAGACATAATTTATTTTATATTTTATACTCCTGATTTAAAGTATTACAATCCATAGCTGTATGGCGGTATTTATTTTCGAGTAATATAATAAATAATTTATTATCTACTATCAATTTTGTTTCATTATTTCATCGTACTGCATGTGGTGCTGAAATATAGACAAATAATTGAACTTTATTCGCAATCACAAATAAAATAATCACGAAATTACAGATTATGTTTGATGTTTCTTATTTTTACTCACTTTAGCGTAACTACTTATAGAAATGAATGCTAATATACAATACAAAGATGTTACCAAATTTGATTCCAAATGATTAAAAGGTTTAATTCAAATTAATTTAATTATGCATTATACCTAAGTCGTTGATTTGTTTTTAAAGGCCGATCCATCTAAAACTAAAACTGGGCGTGTAAACAAATATTTAAAATACCTACTACATCATTATGATATTTGCATTTGCATCAAACTGTTTTAATCGATGCGGATAAACATCGGTCCAAATCGAATAACAATTCCATTCTATAGAAATTAGACATCGAATATGCCTATGTAAGGCATAAAATGTTTTTGATTAAATAGTAAACGATCCTTCGATATAGACAGATATCTAGTTTATTGCACAAAACATTTGCAACTTGTTTTACAGACACAATATAGTACCATTTCGTAGTATTATCGCTAGAAAGCAATCTCTTCCAGACAAACTTCAAGTAGGGAAATACTAGAAATGGTTACGGCCCGTGCAAAAAATAATTAATAGTTTTAAATAGTACGTACGTAGGACCTAGCTAGAGCTATATACTGAAATTGTTAAAATAGATAAATGTTTTCGAAGATACTACGTAAGTTTTGTAACATATCATCAGAGTTTTACCCACTTCTTAAAGTAAGAATGTATGTACTGAAATTGTAGTAAGAATGTAAGTACTGAAATTGTAGTAAGAATGTAAGTACTGAAATTGTAGTAAGAATGTAAGTACTGAAATTGTAGTAAGAACGTAAATACTGAAATTGTAGTAAGAACGTAAATACTGAAATTGTAGTAAGAATGTAAGTACTGAAATTGTTTGCTTTTTCAATTTACTTTTGCTGCATGCTATATTGCTTTGTTCAGTCATGTAGGTGAACATTATTTGCACGGTATCTGGTAAAGGGAATACAGGGTATGAGTGCTAAATTATTAGATATCTTAATTGGGACAAGGCAGCTTCGAGACTGATAAATTCGTTAGTTTATAGATGTTTTTTTATTGTTGTTATCAAACGATTGCTATTAAATTCAAGTAGGCGTTTCTGTTTAAATTTCAAGTGAAGAGTTTCATAACAATGTTAGTGACAGTTGGAAAAAATATCTAAAAATAACAGTAACATTGTTATTTGCACTAATTTATACAGCCAAAACTGTGTAGGTTCTATTTTTGATACAATTTGAGTAGGTTTAATTAGTTTAATTAGACTATATTTATGAACAATGGTTTCAAACTACCTAGCTGCTTAAAAAATGATCACGTAAACAATAAAAGCTCAACAAAAGCTCAGTCATTTATTTGCGACAATAACGTTTTTTGTATATTTTAGATTAATATCTAATCGTATGACTTAAATGTAAATTAATACTTACTATTAAAAAAAGCTATTCCTTTCCTAGTATTCGACCTTAATATGTATGGTATAACATATTTTACGTCAGCATAGTTAGTGACGGATTTGCATAAGGGGTACATAGAGGCAAAACTTCCAAGTGGCAAATCTAGAGCTAAAAGTTAGATGCCCCATCAAATGTGAACTATTTTTAATGGAAACTCTTATATGACAAGATCAGTGAAGCATATGATTTCTACTACTCTGACTAGCGATCTCATGGCAAATTTACAAAACTAACACTGAACTAAGTACCTTTGTACAAATACTAACCAACTAACATTGTCGCAGACGAGGTGGTTGAAGAACGTAGTAAGTACAAGGCGATTGCAGAGGAGGTGGACCAGACCTTCGCGGACCTCTCCGGTTACTAGGGCGGTCATCTTGTTGCGCAGCCGCCATCTTGTTGGGCAGCGACCATTTTGCGGCGAAACGAGGCAGTGAGTGTCTGGCGCCACGCCACAGCGATGCGCATGCCACGTAACACAACATGTATTTTTAAGTTCGATTATTTTATAATTACAAACTCAAGCAATACTTAAACACTATTGTACTGCATTCCAAGACTACAGAAAGTCTGAATTAAAATGGCTAAAGTTTCACATTTTAATAATAAACTGTTCAAGATATCTAAATACTGTTGTTACTCATCTATTTAGATAGTTATATCAAAGTATGTAAATCCAGAGGCCTTTTTGAGTATTTCCTTTATCATACTTCAGTTGATTTTAAAATAAGAACTTTTCGACCGTAAGTCGCATTGTTGTGTGGCAGGCGAAAGCTCAGTTCATAAATAGTGTTCGCTTTGAGAGTCTAGTTTGCAAAGCACGGTAAGAAAAGGGCTTATCTATTAAAAGTAAGGAAAACCGTCTTAGCCCACTTGATGTTTGAATTTGTCAGCGGATCGACACGATTGTACAATTTTATAGTTATTTCCAAAATAAATTGTTGATCTGCGTGTGTAGGTAAAAGATGCCAATTTTTTTTTGTAATTTTGTAATTCAACGTTTATACTGATTTAAAATTATTGACACTTAAAAGTGAAGATAATTTATTAATTTAAAAATATCGTTGATTTTTTTTCAATTGGAAAACATTAGTCTTAAATTTCTTAATTGTGATAAAATCTTTTGTATAAATATTATTTTACACATAACTAAAAAGGCTTCTTTGAATTAATGAGTCAACATCTAAAAAAATATTTGATCCTTCGAGCAGGTAGGATCATTTTCCGCAATAAAGTCCATAAGTAAGTGATTGTTGCCTATAGATTCAAAATAATATTCTTGATGTAGAGCTCGTTATAACTTAAATTTTCAAAAATGTAATTTTTGATACTTGTACAAAATATTTAAGGATAGCACAGACAAGATTATGTATGTATGTAGAAGATCTTTAGGCTGAATAACATATTATCCTGTGTCTATTATGGTTCCTACATGAAGTAGGTAAGTGTGTTGTCTGTAAAATTAGTAGATTTATGGCATTTTTACTTTAGCTTATTAACTCTCTACAGTCTAAAAAAGAGTATCCATGAAAAATATGAAATACGAAAATTAATGAATTCAGATAATTGAAGGTTTTGGTCTGATTTCACAACCTCTGTGGGCGCTGTGTCTAATGCATCCAAAGCGCTAAATGTCCAGGTTTTGAGTCTCGGTCAGGTCAATTTGAAAAACGAGCTTTTCCTTTATTGGCTTTCCCGGGTCGAGTCCTCTAGTTAGTATCCGTGGTCCGGTACTTATAGTTCGAGGTTAAATCTTAGTATGAAGTCAGTAGCTTCATGTTATCGTTTGATGCATGAGTTGATTTTGTAGATCCACGCAAAATACAAACAAATTATTGTCATGACATACGTAGTTGTCTGTATATCAACATAAGTATTGCAAAAACAAGCCATAAGTGTCATACAGTCAAATTTAATAAGGATGTGCGCGCATAAAAAAAATCACTAGATGGCGAAACGTAGACGTGGGGTCCAACTGTAATTTGATTGGTGATTTAAATGTCATGGTGACATATCCGTCAATATCATGTAAATCATAACCAATACACAGCAGTAGGACCCCACGCCCACATAGCGCCATCTAGTGGATTTTTCATATGCAAACACCCTCATTGAAATCACAAGTGACAGAGGAAATAATTATTTTTTGATGTATTTTCAATGTCACATTGTGAAAGTCTTCTTTCAATGCCTTCTTTTCTTCTTGAAGCTTTCTTTAGCCATTGCCATTTTTAGGACGTAACTGTAAATCAACCAAATATTTGACTGAATAGTGTGTTTTTTGTATTTGATTACTCAAATAAAGTAAATCACAATAAATCATTATGGGCTATGAAAGGCACAGGAACTATAGCTGTATAATATACTCAATGTCAGGTGCAATCTCAAATCTAGGTGTAAATGAAATTAAAACGATTATGTACCTAATTCACCGTTGAAAGAGAAACCTACCGTTTGAGTATTTACTTGTATGTCCTAATATAAATGCATACCTATTTACGACTACAAAACCTTTGTGCATTCTGTAAATATTTAAATATCTGTTTGCGTAATCTAATTATGCTTATTAATTGCCCTGCCTTTGTGATGCTCATGCAAAGCTGCGCGTCCGATGAGACACTAGACACTGCCGAATGTTTTGTATGCCTCGTTTGTACTTTTTTTACTTGACTACATTTACAAAACGCATTCTTATGAAGTGAGTAACGAGTTCGGTTCTAGGCACTATCGTAAGTTTTGTACGTTACAGTTAGTTTTTGTATGTACTGTGTAAGCTTCACATTCCAAAGTCTGCGTCTCGCGGCTTAGTTTCTTAAAGCTTCCCTACCGAAGTGTACCTCAAGCGCTTTCAGTGACTGTTCTATTCTAAAATAAAATAAATTTGTAATAATTTTGTGTTTTCATTCTAGTTATATAAGTTACATAACCATTATCTAATAATATACAGGCAAAAGCACGTCACGCCATACATTGGAGTTTGTTACGCCCTTATATTGTTGAACTAATATCGAACTGCAAGTGTTAACCTTGACGTGCTGTTGACCGTACTAGTGAACTATGTTGTTTATTCCCACTTGCCCCCACAAGGATGAATGATGAATGGGAATAAAATTCCCAGTTTTGTTTTAATTTTTTATATTGCACTTCAAGATTGACCTCATCCCACCTGGTGTTAAGTGGTAATGAGATCCTAGCTTAAGGGCGACAAGTATAGCATAATAAAGCTGTTACTGGACTTTTCGCCTTTACCTTGAAGGCTTGACACCTGCTGCTAATGTAGCACCTACCAGGAGCTCTGGAAATAGTGCTCACACGCAGGAACGCAACAACACCGGAGTGATTGTTATTTGGCTACGGTCTTCTGTAAGGTGGAGGTATTTCACCAGTCGAGCTACTCCAGTTCGAGCGATAAATCGCTATGCCTTTTTCTTGCCACCGGAGGCGACTGGGAAGTAATTGCCCCCACTTTAGCTTCGCTGTACATTGGTCTCGCCTTCGTAAATAGTGACAGTATGCAACCCGGTGGCGATCCTTGTGGTGGCAAGTGTGAATAAATATAAATAAATAAAATAAATATTGGACAACATCACATGATGTGATGATGAATAAACGAACTATGTATAGGATAAATTGTTATGTCAATGATTTAAACAACCTTAGGTAAAACAATTAGGGTCAGTTGTACAAACATAACTTTAATGGTAACGGTAGTCAAATTGCATTTAAAGGTACATGTTTGACAGCTGTCGAATCTTCAGTTACCGTAAATTTGCTGCAACTGAGCCTAACAATAACGATTTGTAACTGCAAAACTATTTAAAAGCTGAATTAAATATGCAAATGTTATTGTGACATCTTTCTTATATTGGGAAAGAAATGAATAGGTCTGTAATCCATCGTAGTCGGTGCGTTATGAATAAACTTTTAACTGGGAATTTTATTCTATTAACAGTTATTTGTATGTCTACATATTCTTTTATATTTTGTATTTTTGTCACTGTCGCTACGTGCAGCACTACTCACCACTGGAAAAGCATAAAGGGAAGACCAGCGTCGGAGCGTCACTCCAATACCTGGAGAAATGCGGTTTATTTGCCTTTTTATTGCCATTATTTTATAAATAAGTCGATGTTCTAATAAAAAGGTGTACACCTATAAATTGCGTTCACCCGTAAGCCCTGAAATACTATTCCTGGTGAAAAATGTTTGCCGTCCGACAGTTCGCAATGTATGCTCCCGCGTGGTTGCGCGGTGTCCTGTTTTATGTCAAGGCTACCCAACTATTTTTACAGTCTGTAATTTACGATTGAAAAACAATGGCGGACACCCATGTCTTTAAAGACTTTATTTATGGATTTCATGCAACTAATTACGCTACCAAAATTAGGTAATGTGAAAGTGCTTTTTTTAGCTAAACTTGCCCTGGTATAAATATACCACTGTAGTGGTATATTTTTCCTTTTTTGTATCGTATATCATGAGAACCTACTACAGTAGGATGATGATGATTCTTATATATGATCATATATGATTTACGTTCCACTTTGGGCACAGACTTCATATAAAATAAAATGTGGAAAATCTATTTCATGTGAGATGGACTAAAGCACTTGGGAATATTAGGGCGGGTAGGTACTTTCATTCGTTTAGGTACGCCTCATTACATTGTTAAAATTAAGCCTACGCGGAACTAAGATATTTTGAATGATAATGAACTTAATGTGATATTAGTTGATAAAACCAACGATTTCATTGTCCAACCTTATGTCAACTTTACATCATAGAGTCTGTTATGTATCTAGTGAATGTGTCTTTCAACACAATTAAACAACACTTAATTCAGGACTGGTATATTGTACTAAGTATAACGTGCGTATTGAATACCAGTATTTTTTTTTAATTGCTGCTAGCTTTAACTGTACCAAAAGCATATCCGACCATAAAGCCACTAAAGCCTACTTACTAACATCATGCAACTATGGAAGATCAGCGAGTTATTTGAATTTCGTTTTAATTACTTCTAATTTATCATGAACTAGAGAACTTTAACATTGAGCAATGGTCGCGAATTCCACGCTGCAAGGAGAAATAAAACTATTCGGCTTCTTCAAAACAGACAGTTTAGTCTAGGAGGGCACCTCTTGATACATAAGTACATTTGCCGCGAAAGAGGCCTAGCTAAGCTATTCCGTTTTTTGTTTGGAGGAAAGTCACGGAAAACGACACAAGTCACTTCTATAACATTAATTCTTATACCCACGTGTTTGAGATGTTATATACTTTTTAGGAAAGGTGACTGTAGGTATCTAATCACTCTTTGAATTTTTTCCAATGAATTTTCATATTTCCCTCATGTTAAGACTACCTCCTAACTTTGGAATTCTTCCTAACTCAAAGAACAAAGTTTAAAGACTCGAGACGCGTAAACTCCAAACAAAAACTCCTTCCGCTAAGTGTAGCGGAAGGAGTTTTTGTTTGGAGTATCATCTATCATATTCAATTACCTCTCGAACAGTTGTTATTGTTGCTTGAGCTCATTTGTTTATAATCAAGTGCTTTCTCGAGTGTGGCCGATGAAAGCTGAATGTCGATGCGCTCAATGGTCACACTATTAATAGCCGCTATTTTGGGGTAGCTAACCGGATGGCAGAGTCAGGAATCCTTAATTCGCGACGCAGGTGACTCAACCCAGATGAGCCTAGGTAGACGACAGACAGGGAGGGCCTGCTTTTGTTTGTTAGTATCGACAACAGAAGCTTGATCAATCCAGCTACTTTATAGGTACGTATACTTCTCGCTGCTCTTCTTTTGTCATCATCGAAGATGATAAAGTTCGCGTGTGGGAGCGTGACGGGCGGCGGTCGGGACATCCGTCGCGATCGGAATGGCGGATCGGAATCCTGGATTTTTGGCACCGAAAATAGTCGGGCGGGCGCGCGGCGGAGCAGCGAGGGCGGCGGCGCAGTGCGAGTCGCTCCGCCGTGTGAATAGCCCGCTCGTGAGGTGAGTGCAGCGCCCGCGCACCGCAGCAGTTTGGATACCCACCGTCGGACCCGCGCCGCCGCCGCGCTCGTGATACTGTGACCAGTGGCCGTGATATGTGGAGTATCCAAGCTACTGGGATTACGCTTTGCCCACGAATTTGGTGATAACTGTGACGCATGTCAAAGATGTAGCGAAGTTGGTTAGGCACGTATCGTTAAGCTTTAAGGACATGGTGTGGATTACGGTACAATCAAACGCTCGGTGGTGATATCCATATGAGAGGCCGTAGCGGTGGTCGACGGTGGTGTGACTCGGATTTCAGCGCGCGCGCGGCCTCGCTGAAAATAGTGATCCCCGCGCCCCGCCCACTCGCCGCGCGCTTCTAACCTATTTGCGGCATGCCCGAACATCAGTATTTATTTAGCGAGATGAGGAAACTCGTCTCAATTTTTATTTAGATTCAGACGTGCCCCATTTATCTTGTAATTAGGGCGCTGTACCCACCCGCCTTGCATGATACATTACAGTTTGAGAGCTTACAAAAATGTTAAGAACTGTACTCTGATGTAGGTAATTTATTTTTGAAAATATTCACTTAGCAACACACCAGACACACAAACAATACAGTTACCGGTTGTAACCAGTTTAAGTAAGATAAAATATTCTTTTGTAAGACAGTTGATCGATATAATACTTTACATTATATTTAAAGCTAATAAAAAATAGTTCAGTGGTCATAATGATGAATAGGTACCTATACCTAAATATATCTTTATAATTACTATTTTAATTGCCAATCACACCAAGGGACACTTATTTCATACTTCACAGATATCATCAAATAAATATTTAATATAAGTTCATAAGATTTTATACACAGAGAGATAGCACACTGTGTTTAAAGTGTTATAGTGGTTTATGATGCTCATAACTTGTTCTTATTACTGATGACACCAAACATTCGAGTCAGGCTTTTTGGCGGCATTTGATGCTACGTTGATGGTCTTCTGTAAACATAACTTAATTTACTTGCCTTTGTTGAACTTTAATATTCCGAACCAAGTCAATATGCTTCAAGAATAGAACGCAGCAGTTAGAACTAAATACAAGGTAATAAACCATTTTGATGAAAATGGATAAAATATGTACATGCACGAAAAACTTAAAGGAAACTTTGATATAAAATAGATTGAAATATATTCCTAAAACTATAATTGAAATATATGCGTGAAATTTAAACATGAAACTTACAAAACTCGTCTCACGTGCACTTTATAAGTATAACAGAAGGACATTTGGTCCACATAGTATCAGACAACCATCTTACACCTAAAGAAATGTTAATCTTCTAAGTTTTCCTTGAATATGAAAAAAAGGGAGTCTCAACCAATTCCAACATTAAAAAGCGCTGTCAACTTTAAAAGCTTTCGAGTTCACGAAAATAAATTAAATGGTTCTTTTATTACAAAAGGCATAAATCTAATTCGGTTAGCGGATGCATCGGAGTTAAATAGCGTATCAGAGGGCTGAGTTATGAAACAATAACTGATAGCAGGTGGGTCCGGGGCGAGCGGTTATACTCGGAATGTTGGCAACGCTTCAAAGAGACTCCTGCTGGGAGTACGACGGGAAATATTAAGCTGTCACATTAGATGCAAGTTTGAAACACTTACAGCGTGTGACAACAATTACAGTTTGCGATGTTCAAGCAACTATGATGGTCTTAAGGTCCAACAGATAATAGAAAGTGAGCTTGGCTCTACGCAAAATATCCTGAAATTTTGGTGAATTCGGAAATGCAATGCTCCACACATCTGAATCGAACTTCAAAGCGTTTATTTGACTATTTGCAGCTTGATATAGTTTCTGATAGGATCATTTAAAGAACTTCAATTCTTAAGCTTATTTGATAGTTGGATTTTTGTCCGATCTTTTTTTTAAATGGTTGCAACGATTGGTAATTCGGATCATTATAATCATGTGATTTGACATAAGGCATTGTTTTGATAACAACACTTATCTAAGCAAGGACCTGTCTGATGGAGGTGTATGACCGATGACCTTGCTTGACACGATATGTCAGTTAAATTGAAGCATTGGCCTTACTATTAACCAAACTTAAATCAAGGTAACACGATGGAGATATACTTCAAAAACCAAGTTGTAGATTCATAGCAATGCATTTTAACGTTTGAACTGTGGTCGTTGCATTCTTCAGTACGTGGTTGCCATTAGAGATCCTTTCTCCCACATCGGCTATTGGTTCAAGAAGCTACGTAGTCTGCCTAAGTCACTTTAGTTTTGAAAGTGCCTTTTGATCTGCTACAGCTACATTTCTTGCTATTACTTAACTGTTTTTACAGTATATTAAAACATTTTTTGTTGTAGAAGGATCATAGTTTAATTTATTTAAATATAAACTTACCGGTAACGATATTACCGTTGATGACAACCGACATTAGAAAGCTTTACAGGAATTCATCTAGTCGTATTTCTTAAGAATATCATTAATTCATTATTATTGTTTATTGTATTAACCATATTATTTTATAAGAAAACAAGGGAGATATTATATTTTGAAATATTATGAATCTTATTTTAAAACCTTAGCCGTCCGGCGAAAAGTATTTTTAAGGCATTTCGCAAACCACCTTAAATAAAACTTGGCTTACAACTTAGAAAGTATAAGTCTACATCATAAAAACAGTCGAGTAAATATGTGAATTAAATTAAAAATAACGACCATGACCCTCATCACCATAACCAAATTGTAAGCAGAGAGGCTGCAAATAAAGTCCAAATAAATACATAAGACGTGTGAAGCTCAACGATTTGTAACGTGAGAACTCGCCTCATATATGTACGAGATGAGTCAAAGCATGCGCTTTCACTCGTTCATTCAAAACCTTATTTACTTCAATATAGTGTTACAGCGATTCCCACAGCTGTTGTGACCAGACTGAACGCGGTTATTTCTGTGAACAATATCGGCAACACTTGACAGATTGCCAAGAATAGTAATGACGTCACAAACGCGTTATTTCGACTCCAGCCAAAGCACACGCTTTCCTAATTTACAGGAGTTTTATAGTTGCCTGGAACCGTACAGCTGAACTATTTAAATAATCTTATGCTCGCGTTAACTCGCTTTATTATAGTTCTATGGCTGTAACTGGTTCGGATGTCGAAATGCGGAAATGAAACAAGAACTCAAGATGCAGTACTCCTACAGTTAGATTAAAAAACGCCTTCTAAAAGTGTTAAAATACATCCCTTTATTTTCTAGAATTATGCAAAATGCTTTTTATCAAAAGCTTTTACAAAAAGATTTATGATTTACAAAATTTTGTCTGATTGGATTTTTCCTGCTGCCTTGTCACTAATTTTCCCAAATGTAGCTAATATCTTATTAACATTATTGCTACTTACTATATGGTTAAAGTACTTTCAGTACCGATTCTATAGTCCAGAAATTTGTTTATACATACTTTACTTCTTTCAGTATGGGTTTTATGTATAAAGCTTAATATTAATATGTATAAGGATATGGGTTTCATTCCCGTCGTGTAAATAATTTTACAGAGAAAAGCCATGGCTGTATTTACATAGGTTTAGGTATATGACATGTCATATACCTAATCCTACATATTCAGTCAACATATATTAGGTGGGTGACGTAGGTCAAACACGCGAGGTGTTATTTTCGCTTGTTACACATTTTTCTCTCGTTCGTATAAACAGACGCCTTCGTTCCAGCGATGTTCTCATCTCCGAAATAAATTAGCTATTTACCCAGACACATGTAAACGGTTTCATATGAGGAGAATGTGCTCTTGAATAGCTCAAAATACTGTGTGGTAAATATGTTAAACCTTTTGATTGCCTTCATACATTTATTTTAAACTAGCGGCGGGCCGCCAATTCACCTGCATACTGTCCCCGTTTGTTTCACACTTTCGTCTAATTCTTCGCTCCTTTAAGTCGTGTTGTTTTATAACTTAAAACTTTCCTCGATAAATGGAATATCTATCACAAAATTGAGTGAAGCGATGGCTGGCACATACGCCATGCTTGTGAACAGGTGCCACCTTTGGGGACTGGTCTGCTCCAGCTTACCTCTTAAAATAAAATAATACTTCATGCTTTTTTCACTCATCAAAATAAAACTATATGACTTGGCCCAAAGTGTTCTACACATAGCTATAAGTTAGATACTGCTACTGTAACTTATCTGCTGAGTTTCTTAACGGTGTCTTCTCGGTAGATATAGGTTCCGAACCGGAAGTAGAATCACTTTGCATTGTATTCAATGACGATTCAAAAGTGTTACATGTAACCTACTTGAATAAAGAAATATTTGAGTTGAGTTTGAGAAAAAACTAATAATTCGAAACAGTAGTACCTGAGATTAGCGTGTTCAAACCATCAAACTTTTGAGCTATATGGTATAGAATATAATACAAAAAACTTTATTAAAAAGCATTTACGACCTCGGTGGCTCAGTGGCTAAGGTAGGCGGCCAAAGCGCGAAAGTTCCCAGGTTCGATTCCCGATCGGGTCAATTTGGACAACGAACTTTTCTAGATTGATTTGGGTCTGGGTGTGCTGGGATGACGGCCCCAGTTAGTATCCGTCGTCTGGTGCTCATAGTACAAGGGAAAACCTTAGTTTGAGACCAGGTGATTGGTGTGATTGTCTGGCGCATTTATTTATTTTATTTTATTTATGAATAGTTACATTTACTACAGCTGTGTTTAGATGGTTGTCTCTATTGAATAGCACCGATTTACTAATGTTATAAAATACAATACAATATTAATAAAATTAGTAGGCAAGGTAACCAACCAAAACTTTTTTCAATTAATTAGTGGTACGAGCCTTGTGCTCTCTCGAACACTTACAAAATTAGAAGGCTTCGCAGCTTTCGTCAAGATTAAGTTGGAACTTGAGGATCTATTCATGTTAATTATAGACACAGAAATCGATTAGCAATATCTTTACATACATATATAACACGATTTTCTTATGGTATAATTTCAGTGTGGCATCTCACTCAAATCAATTTCTACCGGTTAGTAACTAAGTAATATAATCGACATATAATATCTTGAAATCTAGCATAAACACTTTGTTGATAATTTTTGTCTGTCAATGTTTTCTGTTGACGCACAATCATTAGAAAACTTATCATTAAAAATTTCTTCTCCCTTTAAGAAATCGTAGATGTAATATTAAGGTCAAGGGAAACAACGAGAATTAATAAATCAAAAGAAAATTTGGTATGAATAGGCGTGTTGTAAGGAATCTCGGCAGAATTGTGTAAAGGAATTCTTTCAAAAATAATACACGGGACTAAATTGTTACCAACGTCTACTGGATTCATTATTCGTTATTTATGTTCTTTCTCCCTGTTATGTAAAAATGGGAACAGACGCGAATATTATACAGTTGCTTCAATATTGGATCTAAACCTTACGCGCTAACAAGCGACGTGAGGTAGGTACCTACGTATACAGTAATAAATTCCGCACAAAATAAGCTTTTGCAAAAACAATCTATTCCTAATACCTACGGACACGCGAAAAGTTTGAAATAGCTGCTAATTCAACAATATTATTCTAATTTAACTTACTCAGGTTCGTCCTGTTCAAAATTTCAACAAGTCTTAGCATGACCTAATCTTATTTTAGTTGCAGATTCCAATAACATTTCAAACATTGCATTGGTTTCTAAGAAAACGAGGTACTTTATAAACCGTAGCTAATTTTTACGTATTTCGCTAGCTCACTTACTATGTATCACAAAATAACTATTTTAATCGTTTTTACGCTTCCGTACCCAAAGGGTAAAAACGGAACCCTATTACTGAGACTTTGCTGTCCGTCCCGTGTGTCTGTCTATTCGTCTGTCACGCGGCTGTATCTCAAGAACGGTAATAGCTATTCAGCTTAAATTGTTTCATATAATGTATTTCAATTGCCGTTATTTTGGACAAGAAATAGATAGAGAAGATCAAATGAAAGGTTTAATATTGGAAAAAATCCTCAAATTATTGGGTTGCAGGGTGCGAATATAATTAGGTTGGATATAATTTAGCATCAGGGGCACGAACCAATTATTATGCAGCGTCGCATCTGGTACCCTGGCCCGCAGCCAATCTTCTCTATCAAATGAAATTTAAACTATTCAACCGTTAACGTATCTACTTCTTTATTAAAATACAGTGTATATCTTTACCGAGACCGCGTAATGTGATAATGTAGGTATTAAAATTAATGACTGAGCAATACACTTGTATACCGTTAGGCGTATTGTTATTTATTCTTTGTTAAAAATAAGGTACTAAACTTGGACCTAAAATGTGGAATCAATAAATAATTGTTATTTAACCGGTAAAACTAAAACAACTAAAACTCAACCAGAATGCAAGAGTAAAAAATCCTAACCTTTAATCGGTTAAATAATAGTTTTTATACTAGATATATACAGAATAAAAACAAGTCAAATTGGATCGTTGTTTTAATTGGAAACAGGAAATATTTTGGTTATTTACGAATTTCTTGGAAAATCTTAATAAGAAAGTATAAAAATCACAACACAACTTTTAATCACGCGGATTGATAGAGCTTATTGCTCAGGGGAAATAGCAAATGACGCAGTGACTATTATTAACTTCGGAAAACTTCCATCAGTCCCGAGGTACGGCGGTAACTTGATTGGGTAATTAAAACTTCTTGTTTACCTAGTGCCTCTTTGTTTAAGATTTTAGGAGCTAGATAGGTATCACGGAAAAAAGTTTACGAGGTTTGTTAAGACTTAGTTACGTGCTAGACAAAATATTCTTCTTAAATATAACGAACGTAATTTCGCATAAAAGTCTTATCATGTTTCCATCAAAGTTTCTAATCTCGTCCAAGGTGCCTGTATAATATCAATATTTGTCAATTTACATTCACTCGTTCATTGAACCCAATATTTTACTTATCGTTATTTTACTCCGCATAAAAATATTAACTGACAAGACTACTTATCAAATTTGGTACTGAAGAACTTTTTCAATTGACAGATCGCTCAAAAATAAAAGGCTAGATTTCCCGTCTGTCTATCTAAATATCTTTTTATTAATTTTAATTGGTCGACACATGAGTGTCTCTAATGTAAGCTTTAACGAAAGGTTACAATTCGTTTATTTAGTAAAAAAAAATTAAAATATATATTTAAAGCTACGTCTAATATACTATAGGTTTATTAATACCACCCGTTTGAATTTAGTATAATAATTAATTGTATCTTAACCACGAATACGAAAAAAAGAAGAACGCTAAGACCAATTATTTAATAATTTTGTAGCTTCAGAGTGTCGAGACCACCTTGTGAATACAGTTTCTTGCAATTCACTTGACAATCATCTACCGTCGAGGGTCTAGCGCTGAAGACTGGTGTTAAGCCTACCTACTGATTAGTAAATCAGGCCTGACCAATGCAACTTATCATCGAACATTTAAAAAAATCTTGTGTTTGTTGCAGGCCAGTAACTGGCGTATTTTTGACCGGACCGTAGACAGAAACCGCCGCCACCATGGACGCGATTAAGAAGAAGATGCAGGCGATGAAGCTGGAGAAGGACAACGCCATGGACAAGGCCGACACCTGCGAGCAGCAGGCTAGGGACGCCAACCTCCGCGCCGAGAAGGTAAAATGATATTTAAGTGCCTAGAAATAAGATCTTTAATAATGAGGTATCTCATTACGCGCTTTCGTTTGAATACAAATGTAGGTACATTAATCGAAACTTTACTTTTTTATTATATTTATGCTGTTTGCAATCACTATTCAAGCAAATGCACACGAGCCTAGTTGAGCAGGTCCATATTATTGCATATCAGGTAGTTCTTATGAACACACAGAAGATGGTGATGCAAAGTCGAAACTACTTTATCTTTACATTCTACCAAAAATACTATTGTTATTTCTGATAACGTGTTGAAAAAAGGCACAGCTTAGGTAGACATTTATAAGAGCATATTATGGGGATAATACCAAGAAAAGCAGAGATTGCTTCATACCTATTTAAATGTTAATAGTATCGTAACCAATAATTATAGCAAATAACCTCTTTTTTTTTCTGACGAGGGGAAATGCTTTGACGCACTGTACCGTCACTTGAGCGAGGTGACGGCGTGTATGAGACTCCCTGCCCTTATAACGATAGGACTACCCACTAAAACCCCCCGGTTGAACCTCATCGCCTAAGGGGTAGTGCTGTGGGAAATCGGATCAACCTAACCAACCACAACACTACCGGCGTAATGGCCGCTTATGCAGCTCCGTCTCCTCCCCCCACGGTGGTTGGGGGGAATAGCAAAGAACCCCTAAAATGTTCACCAATTTTCAGAGTCTGCAATTTTTTTTAAGGAGTCCTATTACATAGGCATATCTAAGTTTCCCGACTAAATCCTTCAACCCTTCACAGGTAAACGAGGAAGTCCGTGAGCTCCAGAAGAAGCTCGCTCAGGTGGAAGAGGACCTCACCCTTAACAAGAACAAGCTGGATCAGGCCAACAAAGACTTGGAGGAGAAGGAGAAGACCCTGACCGCGACGGAGGCCGAAGTGGCCGCGCTCAACAGGAAGGTGCAGCAGATTGAGGAGGACCTTGAGAAGTCAGAGGAGAGGTCCGGCACCGCCCAGCAGAAGTTGCTCGAAGCTCAGCAGTCCGCTGACGAGAACAACCGGTAACTTATGACCTTTTTACGTACTTGATCATGAAAAATAGAAAGCATATTTACTCAAACTACTTCATCTTAGAGAGAAATATGCTCTACTATGTCAATGTGATAGAAATAATGAAAACAAAATGGCTTAGCAACATATGGTAGAAAAAATATATACGGTCGAATTGAGAACCTCCTTTCCTTCCTTTGTTTTGAAGTTAGTTTAAAAGTAAATAGTGAAGTCTAGTTCATTTGTACTCGTATCTAAACATAGCTGATTTAAATTAAAAAGCTCAGTATTTTGCCATAATTAATATTATTTAATATTAAATTATATTCTCAGAATAGATCCTAAACACATAAATATAAAATAATGAGCCGTTGCTTGGCAAAACCTTGCCAAGCTCTTATATTAGTTTCAAAGACTTGAAGGACTGTCTTTTAAATTTTTTACATTTTTCTCGGTCTCTTTGGAGCTATAACGAGTTTAACAAATTATTTCATACCAGGATTTGGGAATATGTTTTGACTTAGCATTCACTCTCATTTCCAGTATGTGCAAAGTATTGGAGAACAGGGCACAGCAGGACGAGGAGCGCATGGACCAGCTCACCAACCAGCTGAAGGAAGCTCGTCTGCTCGCTGAGGACGCTGACGGCAAATCCGACGAGGTAACCTTATTTATTTTTAACTCAAATATTAAATATAAAAAAGTCGGGCCAGAAATAACTTCCATATTAATTATCTACGGAACCTTTCATATTGCTTATTTATTGCTAATTTTATTGTGAGATCTGTATTGGAGAAATAGCCCCAGGGCTATTCGATTCTTCTAACTTCCTGTGATTTTGGTGTTGAACCTGGTTTAATGGTAGTAAAATCCAAAAACTATAGATGCAGAGGGCCAAATGATAAAACTGAAGGATTTCAAAAGGTCTTCGCACAGCAGTATATGAAAACAATGACAGTTTTGTCATCGATGTTGGTGCAATTATTTTTGTGGGATGTTATTCTCCACACATGTGTTTATGTTACGTTGTATTGTCTCAGGTGTCCCGAAAGCTGGCCTTCGTTGAAGACGAGCTCGAGGTCGCTGAGGACCGTGTCAAGTCCGGTGACGCGAAAATCTCAGAACTTGAGGAAGAATTAAAGGTGAGTTTATGACTAAAAAGTATATAATAATTGTGTACTATTGGACTTTGTGCGATTTTGGTTCAAAGTAATGACTATTTATTTTGATTACTATTGAGCTCTAAATATGTACGAAACACTTTAATAAGTTTCAAAGCTTTATCATTGTAGAGGTCTTTCGTAGCATTCGTAGCAAGCTTGTAGCAGAGAATACGCAGTACAAAAAGACTGCATTGATTCACTGAATGTACTTGACCTATATAATATAATAATAAGTCATTTACGAAGTTTAATATATTTAGAATAAAAATGAAAGTAATGATGACAAAAGACTTAGGAATTGATACACTTGCAAACCAATTTCCATTTAAACAGTTATCGGTCAAATGCACAATGTCAGAGTAAACTCTTGAGTAACGGTCCACCTCACCCCAGGTCGTAGGTAACTCCCTCAAATCCCTGGAAGTGTCAGAAGAGAAGGCCAACCAGCGCGTAGAGGAGTTCAAGAAGCAGCTGAAGACCCTCACCAGCAAACTGAAGGAGGCCGAGGCCCGCGCCGAGTTCGCTGAGAAAACAGTCAAGAAACTCCAGAAGGAGGTCGACAGGCTCGAAGGTATGACCACCAGTCAAATGTTTGAATATAGAATTAACAATTTATTCAACTTTAGTTTGAATTTGAAGATTCTGGCCATTACTGCGAGCCGCCATTTTGAATTTATCCCACATTTAAATAAATTACGCGCAGTTTTGTAATCATTTTAAATTAATGGATACCTGATAAATAAGAGTTGCAGTTACATATGTATTTTTGACTGATGATCTGACAAATATAATCTAATTCATTGTATAGTAACCTTTAAAATTAAATTCGTATAACTCATACAAATAGATAAATGGTCTAACTTATATTTTATAAATAAAAATTTCAACTTTTTGATTAAAATGTTTAAAAGTTTCGAACTATGAGCGTTTTAGTTGATTTCGTAACAATGTGTGATAATTCATAATGGTTATTTGTTGCTTGGGGATAATTGCCATGTTCTTCAACTCATTAAAAACATAATCATCTTCTATTTTTATACAATTGTGTTCCGTATAAATCTAGCAAACATTTTAACTCGATTTTATTCTGCTTAGTTCAACAAATAACAGTCAAAGAAAAACATTTCTAAAAAAAAGGTGGTGATGAAATAAAACATTAAAGAAATTAACAAAAACGAGAATGATATAACTTCTCTGACCATGGCAAAGCTTTTTAATTCAAACTTTCTATTAAAACCAATCTTTTCTTTTATGAGTTAGGTCCGGCGATGTCACCAATTCGTAAGTTATTATCAAATGACACATTTTACAGACGCATTGTTCAACGAGAAGGAGAAATACAAGGCGATATGCGATGACTTGGACGGCACTTTCGCCGAGCTGACAGGATACTAACAGACCCGTAGCACTTTACACCTAAGTCAGACCGTCCACAACCTTAGCCTCAGACAACGCACTATCGGCACACCCTACGCACCCTACCTCGTCTATGTCTTTTTATTTCAGAACCTCCAATGTCAAAACCAGTCTCTAAAGCAATTTAAATATTTCTATCAAACTAACATACCTTAACCCTTTTCTGTGTTTCAAGAATTGTCCTCCAAAGTTCTTTTAAGTCTTTTTGGTGGACAGTCCTTTTGATACCTCTTTAGATTTAAGCCCTGCTTTTCGTGTTGTGATTAACCTGTCTTATGCTTTGCTGCTACCGCCGCGGACCAATGCTTCGAAGGTACTCTTTCTTCTATAATCTCTTAAATTTCTCAATAATTACCATTACTTTTAAAAGCTGTCGCTTCGCTATAAATTTCACATGATATAAAAGTTACGATAAATTAATTGCCATAAACTGACCCCTTATGTTACATTTTTGCATTTATATTTATATTATTTAATCATGATAATAAATATCGCTCGTTTTGAAGTTCAAGTGTAGACTTAAAAGCTACCTATATCGGAGCTTCCTATTCTAGAGAGACTAAGTATCCTGATTGTACCAAAGTAATTCCTGTTTTTGAAAAGCTGAAGATTTCTTAGTTCATTAGTTCCCGTAAACAAAACTTTAAAGATCTATTTTAGTATTTTCCCAAAATTTCTATAAGTTTTCACCATCACTTTCCTAAGAAAAAAGTCCATATGCACGGTACAAAATACCATTCCTGATAGGGAAAATTTGGCCAATAATCTATTGGTTGAAATGAGCATGGTCTTAGAACGAATATTGATCGTGTCTTGTGTGTGACAGATGAGCTGGGTATCAACAAGGACCGGTACAAGAGCTTGGCCGACGAGATGGACTCCACCTTCGCCGAGCTGGCCGGCTACTAAGCCTTCCCCACAGCCCCCCACCGCCCGGGGCACCACCAATCACACACATTCGACCAGCGCTGCCGAACAGCGCACACACAAATACGTTCTACACGTGATGTAATAATATTTATTAATATTTTATGTAAATTTATTTACGATTTTCAATAAAATTAATTTATAACAGTTAAATGTTGTTTTTGTACAAAACCTTTTTAGCGTAAAAGAATCCTGAAAAAAATATATGCCTAATGGTATATGGATTATCTTAGATTTCCTAGGTTTCAACATTAAGTCTAAAATGTCTACTCGGCAACAAAAAACAACATTGTACGAGTATGTATAGAACAAATAAAAAAACAAATCTTGGACGTAAGTAAATAGAAAATGAAAATTTTACATATTGAGATATCAAGATTTCTTTAAAACAAAAAATAGTGTTAGAGTTTAAAAAATTGTAAGATCAGTTCTCAAAAAGTGCTAATGTTATTCGCATAACTAACATTTTTTTGACAGGAAACCCCTTTCAATATGCATGAGTCATGAGATGAGTAACATTTAGTTACAGATAAATATGGAAGTGTGAGACAGATTGATCACTATTCTTGTCAAATGTTTTCCAAAGTACTAATGTAGATGTTGTGAAATGTTATGTAGCGAAATATAGCTAGATATTCATAAAGGTAAATGTTTGTGTCAACGTGATTTCCGATAAAGCTATTTTCGACTATCTTGCCCAAGAATCGTAAACCATCTATCCATGTCCAACGCCCTGGAAACAAACCCTCTTCGCCACAGAAGCATCAATTGAAAAAACTAAACATAATTAAAAGACAAAAGAAAAAGAAATTGCCTATCATTTTAGTCCCTTTTTACTCCGCATATTAATCAAAGAAATATTGATTCTACTCCGTTTGAACTGAAAACAAAACAATCAATTGAAGAGACGTTGAGATGAATCCAATTTGCCTGTACAAAGTAACCCTTTCAGGTAACGGGCACCCATTTGCCAATTGGAATTATTTTCCGCGACGTCATCCGTAAGCAGGACGGAAGCGACGACTTAACCTGTCAGCTGTCAAGTGACGTCTTTCCGCCCAAAATGGCCGCCGTTCAAAAGAGACGTTTCTAAAACGCATGCGGGCTGATCGAGCCTGCGCGCAAGCGCGTCCGCCTGATCAATAGTGCACTGGTCGACACAACAGCCTGTTGTACTCTCCCGAAAATCTCGCGTGAATTCTCGTGAAAAAAGGACTTTTTGGTGTATCGTTGGAACAAAAATTAGCCAAGGTGTCGGTTTCTAGTAGCGTCCTGCCGGGAGCCATCACCATGAAGATCCTGGTGGCCCCCGACGGGCCCCACATCGCTCCCGTCGAGTCCTGTAAGTCAAACAATACACCAAATACCGTATTATTAAGAGATGAGACGCAGATTGTGATGACATAATTTAAGGTGATCATATTTTTTTTATTTTTATGCAAAAAGCTTTTAAGGATCTTGTGTTATTAGCATTATTCAGTGACGCGCAATAAGTTTGCCCTTTCTATAGGTTGATTTAGGACTAAAAATAAATATCTGACTATAACATAGTTGAAAGAATATTTAATGGCTTGTGAACCTTAGTCTAGTGATAAATTTAAACAGATTGCTGATCAGTTATAGTTTTCATAGACGATATTTTCTTCATCACCTAAACATTTCACTTAGTTATCCAATTCGTCGTAGCGTAAGTAAGGAATTAATTATTATTTAGGGTTTTGCAACGTTTGAAACTACCTCAAATTCTATAAGGCTATCAAATGGTAAGTGATAAGGAATAAATAAAATTAATAACAGTTAAATATGGTAATATTTAAGAGTGTTAAGAGACAAAGGATTTTTATGTCTAAAACAAAGTTAATTACAATTAATTGATCTTTAATCGGTTTTACGTTTTCGGCAATAGTAATTAGGTTTATTAATTAGGTCTGTTAATTTCATTTAAAAATTATCCGTAATATATGTCAATTTTGGAAAAGCATTTCTATCAATTACCGGAAAAGGCTGTTACAAATACGAAGAAATAAAAATTAGATTTTCTATAGAGGTATGCATCATGGAGTGACTTTATTCCAAAAATAGAACCAACTTGAGATACCTATTATTTTATTTTAAACATCATTTAATATCATGATAATGAAACAGGAACAAAATGAAATGACAGCATCATATTCATAGATACTACAGAGTTACCTATAGAGTTCATAAAGTACATAAATGACCGAGAATCATATAGATAATTATTGTTCAGTTTCCGTAAGACGTAGCAGTTATTTTCTCACATCTTTCGCAAGTGAATAATTATCTTGTTAATTCTAATCAGACTCGACGTAAACAGATCCAAATTGATACGAGTAGACACCTACATAATTACATCAATTTTGCCATCTCCAAGAAAATTAAACATTAATTGGAATCCTTCTAAAACAGGAAATATGAAAGCGGACGAAATAAACTTGGTGGCGAATAAATTAAACGTATTTCAAAGATCCAGAAGCTAACGTTTCCGAATTACATCAGTGTTCCCTGAGCAATAAGTTAGAATTAATTTTAATATTAAGTGTAAGTGGAACCGAATTTAATTTTAACTGTTACTGGTGGTAAGACGTTTCTAATGTAAATGTTTTAAACTGGCAGATTTAAATCGATAGGAAAAGTCAAAAGCAACTCGCACCAATATTTTCTGAGAATTGTAAAGGATTAGTAAATTAGGTGATATTTATCAGATTTCGTTAAGATATTGAAATAGAAATGATAGACATGAATGGTATCACGGAGAAATACTTTTTACCTTCTAATTAGGCATATGTTGATGAGGTTGGCTTTGTAAAAACTGAAATGTGTAAGTTTGATTTAACAGAAGACTTGTCAAAATTCACACGTTTGTTTATTTTGTCTTACACAGACCTCTCTAATCGAAATGTCCAGCATGTTTATTATTTTCAATTAATATTTGATGCTTAAATCAACAGCGTTGTGGCATCAAAAGCTATTGAAATACTGGAACCGTCACTTCATCGTATTTATTCTATAAATAAAAAAATACCATGTTCGTGCTTGTTTAATGTTGCAATACACAATAACCTAAGCGAAAAGTTTGCAATATTCTTTTTTTTTATATTGCACTTCGAGATTGACCACATCCCACCTGATGTTAAGTGGTAATGAGGTCCTAGCTAAAGGGTGACAAGTACAGCATAATAAATCTGTTACTGGACTTGTCGCCCTCACCTTGAAGGCTTGACCCCTGCTACTAATGTAGCACCCCCCAAGAGCTCTGGAAACCTTATCAACACGCAGGAACAACAACACAGAAGTGATTGTTATTTGGCTGCGGTCTTCTGTAAGGTGGAGGTTTTACACCAGTCGGGCTGCTCCAGTTCGAGCGATAAATCGCTAGGCCCTACGTCTCTTAAACACAATTAATATTCATATGTAGGCAAACAACACTTTAATGCCCGGTTCCAATATATGAAAAACGATCCGTTCTAGTTACGGCTAGGAATCAATTATACGAGGCGTAAGCTAAAAATGACGGACAGACTACTGATGACAGCTGACATGGAAAGTTAATTTATTGAACGGTATTAACGACTCATACAAGCCTAGCATGAGCAATACGTCAAAATTATCGCATGAGACGACAAAAGTTTCGATACTGTTGATTGGCTAATAGCACACCGCACTCGTTTTTTCAGCCAATCAGCAGCTGACGTATTGACTTCAATCAATTTTGACGTTTCTTAAGAGCGCGATAAAAGGCGCATGCTAAGCCTGATAGTCGTTTGGAGAAAAACAAATAGTATTTTTTGACACATTACGAACCGTTAAATATTGGAACTGGGCATAAAACGTTTATGATATATCATAACAGCGCAATTTGATAAAATCTTGACTTGTCGTTGTGAGCGCAACATTACTCTGCAGGGCTCGCCCCGTGGGACCTATTTAATCAAAACTCCGCTCCCAAAACACAACTTGCTCTGAAAATCGTATGAGTATATTCCGTTTTCAATTTCTCAGAAAGGTTTATTTATCAAGAACATCTACCATATTTAAAAGATGTAGGACGTAAGAAAAACATTTCAAATTCCTTTTGATTGCCACTGAGTGCCTACATATGATCGTGTTTCTAGAATATGGATAGATATCTGTATTGGCTTGAACTCAATGCCTGCAAAGGTTACAGTTCAGCCATTTACGACATATTACTGAGAACAAGCATCATCTCTACTACGAGATAGAATAGGCCATACTCCATTACACTGGCCCATTGTGGGATAGTGGGAGGCTGTGTGTGGACTTGCAAGTAACAAGCTCAATTCACGAAATGGTTTTTGACTAGACTATCGGTTTACATCGAGGTAACAGAAGGGACAAGCTTTACCTTCCGAAGCACAGTGATGCTTGTGATAAACGTCGCTAAATGGTCACCAATCCAAAACCCAGACCGCACCATTCATAGCTTAACAATCGGCGTCGTTTTCAAACTGTTTCGCGCAACAAACAAAATGTAAACATGTTTTAATTTATTTAAGATAGCATTACCGTTCCATTATCAATGTTTAATGAGAATAAAATGTTTGATAAGTTCTTAATGAAAGGAAAATACGAATTAATCCGATCATACCGTCACTCTCTAACGCAGTCCATGAAAAACATATCGAAGTCAATAAAACGGGGATAAAAATAGTTTTGTCTCTTCCCAATCGTTTATGTTTTAAAAAATAACAATTGGGTAAAGACAAAACATATAATTTCCGAATCGGAATCGTTTCTGCCGTTTGTGAAATAGCCCCAAATGTACTCGTTTAACTGATTATTAAAAAAAATAATTGTCGCATTCGAAATTGAAAATAGTTACTCTTTGCCATAACCACATTCTTCATTCTTCATCACATTACTGTCTTAAGACCTACACTAAAATTACCGAAAATACTTTTAAATTTGTTTTTTAATTCCGTTCACAAGCTCTGATTTAAAAAGCGTCGCTAGTGTGCGCCGCTCTGTAATATAACGTATATTATTCTTACGAGCGCTCAATTTTCTTATAAGCTCCAAAATGGGGGAATGATGAAAATTTAAACGCCTGTTTGAGTTAATTTGTGTAAATTATTGCGAAAGGTATTACAACGTAGGAGGCGTACTTCGGCGTTGACAGGTATCGTCTACGATTACAGTATACTGACGGCTTGAAATAATACTCGTGTACAATTAAGCGTGAAAACCTTTCAAAACTTCCGTGAAGAAAGCTTTATTTGCACAAGTACGAATCATGTACTTACTAACAAAGGGGTGTGCATATCCTTTTGTTCAGAAGTGCTACTTAAATGCTACACTTTAAACAAGTAAAAGTTAAGAGATGAGGTTGAATAGGAACTACAAACAACAACGATTATACTTCGTTGGAAGAGAGAAAAGTACTTCATTTAGAAAAGCATTATATTTACATATATGTATATATTCGTTGTTTACTCTCTTACGAGATTTTTTCTTCGATTTATTCTGAATTTAAATTGTAAAAATCATTTTAAAGAAAATATTTTTTTAGATTTTTTTTTAAATCTTTGAATATACTATAATACCATTCTTCAATAGTAAGGTTTTCAAACTGAGTAATAAAAGAAAAGAGCTATCTTTTCTAAAGAATGACCCTAATCAGGTCATAGTTTTATAACTACCTAAGTTTAGTAAAGAGTGCGTCTAAGCAGATTTATAAATCACGGTAATAAAATAGCAACCCACCATTATTGATTACACTGCTATACAAAAAAAATAACAAAATCTGCGGCAGGGATTTTGTTAATACTCATATTAGACCTTCACGCTGCATACTTATTTATTTTTGATTCACTCTGGTTATTGAGATAAACGGAACAGAAAACATTGTGGTTCATTGATTTGTTTTCACTTACGTTTGTTTTTTTTTACGGATTTATTTGCAACAACTTAACTTTATAGCTATCAGACCCTGTAGTTATCAGTTATAAATCGGTTGTTTTGTGTTAAAATGCATTTTTCCTTTCAAAAACATGAGTTTTCCACGTAAACCTTGTTTAAACGATCCTAACAGTTTTTGCTTTATTTGTGGCTTAGTTTACAAAAGCAAAGAAAAGAGATCACAGAGTTTGTAAAAATAGTCTACCGAGAATATTTCGGGATACCACTAGTGAAAAGGAATAAATATTGGGTGCCAAACATCGTGTGCAAGCCGTGCGTAGAATCTTTGCGTTACTGGAGCCAAGGAGGACGTAAAGGGTTACAATTTGGAGTGCCAATGATTTGGAATGAGCCAAGTAATCACTTAAACGACTGTTACTTTTGTGCCGTAAATGTTAAAGGTATGAATCGGTACAAAAAACGTACTTGGGTTTACCCGAGTGTGAAATCGGATACAACTCCAGTATCTCACAGTGATGATTTGCCAATTCCAGTGGTTTCAAGACCATCTACATCAAATTGTGATGATTTTGAAATGTTAGAGGGATCAAGCGGTCAGTCGAGCAGTAGTGGAAGTGAGTTCGAAGAAGATGTTTCTAAGAAACATTTTCTTACATTACACTTGAAAAGAGATTGTCCTGACAAAGTAAATAAGAGAAAATCCCAAAGAAAAAGTTTTTCATGATCTTCATTTATTTGTTCTAGTTAAAGGTACCTCAAACTATTATTATTTTTGTGTATTTTTGTAAAGATAAACAATAAAAATAAATTTTTAATACATCTTTTGGCCCATTTATAGAAGCGTTTTATGGAAAATGTTAGAAGCGTTTATCTCAAAAACTGGAGTCAATTTGACCATTCTGGTATTTTTCCCGTTATCAGCACACTCGTCTTATACAAAATCGACTTCAAGTATTCCTTCCGCAAAATGACTGTATAGCAGTGTTATGAAAGACGTTAATAACAACTAATAGAATACTCGATAATATTTCTCAGTAACAATTAGATGACCACAAAACATATCTTTTTAATTATAATATATGAAGTATGCTATTTTTCATATTTAGTTTCAACGCAACAGTTAGTTACATAGTTACCTCCCATTTATACATGTATCGTATGTATACAATTCTGGGAACAGCAAAGAAAATCATCTGTTTGAAGTAACCAAGACGAAGTATGGAATGACTTTCACCAAACAAAGCTTTGACAACACGCGTTAGCCAACAAAATTGTCGAATTACCTTCTAGTTTTAATAAATCTTGCGAAGAAGAATCCTGAATAATTGACAGTATAGTTAATTACGTTACCAGATGCGAGTACCTACAACCTCTTCAAGTTTTTCAATCAGAACGTTCTCTTTAGCTACACCAATAAATTATTTCTAGGTGCTTAGTCTTTAATCGTCTTCATCGAAAGTGAGGCAAACTTTGCAATTGATTTCTGTCTGGGCTTTACTGAGACAGATTTAGTATTTATCTGCTATTTAAGATTTGTTTTCAAGAGTTTTCAGGCGGTCATGACTAATCATGTATAATACAGATTCCTTTTGGTTCAGTAAGGATTCCTGAAAGTATTAATACTAAAATTCAAGCACAATCTATTCTAGTTGTCAGGTCGACAGACGTTTCAAGATTTTAATGTTTTTGAAGTTTAATATGACCTGTTCAAGTGAAGATTTTGAGCAATTTGTTGTTATATACAAAACTAGCGACCCACCGCGGCTTTACACGCGTATTTTACCCGGTTTTTCACAGTTTTCACTGATTCTTCGGTCCTATTGGTCGCAGCGTTATTCTAAATAGCCTAAAGCCATCCTCGATGAATGAACTATCCAAGTTTTTTTTAATGCGAGCCAGTTGTTCCTGAAATTAGCGCGTTCAAACAAACAAACAAACTCTTCAACTTTATGATATTAGTAATTAGTATGGATAATTTAGATTCATATTTAAATATTACAAGGATACCCAACAAATCAATATCTTACTTTAACATTTAAAAAATAAACATAACCATACACGTAAACAATACTATAAAAAAGATAATATGCAGGTATTTAATATTTACAAAAGATAGTCCGCTCCAGCGTTTAGGCTGCCCAGAATGTTACATTACGTAGCTTTTTATACATTGCCTCTTTGGATGGCTAGACTGATTCGCCAAGTTCATTAGTCACCTGTTATTCTACGCCAGTATCCATGCGACACAGAATTAATCTTCGTGTAACTATCTTAGTCGTCCTCCCTTACGAACAGTTTGGTCCTTTCCACATGCATCAGTAATCAGCTGGATCGAGTACACCCGTCCTCGGCATTAAGTTAATGCCATTACGCGGAGTGAGCGGCGATCGAATTAAGACCAGATACGATTTGTGGGAGCAGCAGGAATATACCGGATTAATTCCGAATGTTTCTGCTTAGAGGGAAAACAAGGTGGATGTACGTCTAGTTTTTGTCTGTGTTGTTACTTTTGCCAATATAACGTATACGTCGTCCTCCTAATTGGAGGAAAAACTTTAAGAGAGGGCAAACTGTATTTCAAACTAATAACGGAACAATATGCGCTTCTAAATATGTGTGATGTGGTGTAAATCTCCACACCTGTATATGTATCTATCTATATGTATATGCTTATAAATCTAAATAATAAAAACTTAATCACTAAAATGTAGGTATGGTCGCGCAGCTTCAGAAAAACTGGAGCAAATTAAATAACTGTTTTTTTTGTTATGTTCGTAATTGTCATTTCCCATGATTGTACACGTGTGAAGACGTGTCGAGTCAATAGTTTTTATTAAATTAAAATCCTGTGTCAATCTGATACCTGTGTGGTTTTATTTTATGATGTTATGTGTTGCATAAAAGGTCGTATTGATCTAGTTAGTTCATAGTTACATAGGAATTTATATCATGAAATAAGAAATGAGCTTCCTAATAACATTGCACTTCCTTGTGGATAAAAAATGTTTGAATTCCAATCGCCAAATTGAATAATATATTACATCAAAAGTTTTATTAAGAATATTAGTTAGTTTGTGCAATCCACCCGAACTGTAGTTTGTGATTAAATAAGGCCTTAATCGGTTAACCTATTTGAAATGTTTAATAGTGTAGATCAAATTAATAGACAATATTTTCAGTATAAGTAGGTAATATTTAAAGTTACGTTGGTGTAAATGCCACTTAGTGTAATTTTAGATATCGGTTATATTGATAATGTATACCGTTTACTGGTTCGTAGTTTGACCTTGATCTTAGATAAACTATAATGAAATGGCACTAGCTTCATGCAAATATTTTCACCTCGACCTTGACAACTCGAAAGCGCGACTTGAAGACCCTTCGACGTCTGGGTCCGTATGTCGTGTCAGGGAGATTTACACGAACATTTTGCTCTTATCTTGGACAAGTTATAACCCTGTCCTCGAGCGAAGCGAAGTTTTACTTGCCCTGAGGGATCGGCTGGGACGAAATATTATATCGCAGTATCTGTGTGGAAAAGGATGGGAGTAGTGTTTTAAAAGGGCTGAATATGAGATAGATTCGTAGGCGATGACTGGCTCATACATCATGCTTGTGAACATGTGCTCTGTTTAGTAAACTTGATATATTCTTTAATTTATTTTCATTCCAACAGTGTGCATGATGACTCACAGTGTTCCCAAAATGCCTGCATGCTCAATACAGAAAATACTTAAATAGTAGTACTATTACTACTTAACTAATAAACGAATTGATTGGTCCCCAACTACAAAACAAGATAAAATTTTTTTGTTACTTAAATTTATGTGAGCGTTTTAAATGACAGAACTTATTTAAATGACAGCTTAATAACACCAATATTTATACTTGAAACTAAGGATCACACGCTATGATCTTGCTACGAGATTCGTAGACGTTGCTACAGTCTACGGCTCAAGACAACAAGGTGCTACGCCGTAGCCACAATAAAATTGTATCTTCATTCAGAAACTATGATACCTACTATCTACAAGTATATTTAAGAGCACTGTCATATGATTTTAAAATCAAGAACTAAAGTAATGAGTTTCTGTCTACCTTAAGGACTAGATTGATATCAATGAAGAGTTCATGAAAAGTAAATAAAGCTACTTTGTGTGTGTGTTGTTTGTGATGAATCAGTCTCTGGCTCATCATTCTAAACTGAGTTCTATTGGTAGATAAAACTACCTTGTCCTCCACTTATACAAGTACCAAAAGATAGTCTAGACATATCGAGTAATCAAAAGCAGTCAAGCGTCTATTCATAAACTTTATATTTATGGCTGGTGTCACTGTAATACAAAAATTCTTTACTACCATTTTATTAGACAAGGTTAGATAAAGAACTTATTAATGTTACCTAGATGCCCGTCACCCAGAACAAAGGCACCTGCATTGATACCGAATGTCACATGTAACCCTGACACACTTTTTACGGAGGAAAATGTACTTACACTGTAATAATGGGTGCCAAATAGTTAATTTTGGCAGTAACTGTTGCGCAAGAATGACAAAAGTCATGCAATGGGGATGATGATTTCGTAAAAAAACATATTTATTTTGTAAAGGCCGTATTTTATGCTTCTTGAAAATTGATGACGATAGAGTGCATCAAAGTTCAATGGAATTGTTTGATAGTGTTTACGTCACTTTTTCATAATAATTATACAAAGAAGTGACGAAACGTAAACTAAAAACCCGGGCTATATTCGAAAAATGCGAAATATCCTTTGCTCGAGCCAAACCATCGAAGCGTAATATAATATTTAATAGCTTATTGCAAGCAACTAACAGTAAAAACAGACAATTGATAAAGTAATAAGAAAACAAAGAATAAAAATGTCTTTGCCTGTTCCGAAGTGTCTCTACATCATGAGTATATCTACAAAAAACAATTAAAGCGAATCCAACTTTTAAAACAACTGAATCAAAGTAGGCCATGAGTTGTAATCAGAAAGGCCCATAAAGTAAATTGAAAAATCTTGTCCTCTCTCAACCTATGTACGGACTTTTTGCGATTACGTAATAACAAATGTGCAAATGACGCAATATTGGCGATGTCTCAAAGGAAACTTGTTTTTTCTCAGCGGCACATTCAAAACAGAAATTAAATTAGCTCACAACCTAAATATTTTTAGATTTCAGGTACCTAATAAAATTAAAAATTTGAATATGCGTCTAAAAATTATAGACTACTTACTTAATCATCATTATTATTACCTACGTAGAAATACCAACGGTCAACTGCACGTTAATGTAAACACACGCAGTTGGTCAACTGGCGTACCTTCGATCGTTCCAAACCTTGATGTATAATTAACCATTTTGATATGCTTAGTATTAAACTAGTTTAAAGTACTATTGTCAGGTTAGTTTTTAATTTTTTTAGTGTATCACGCAATACTAGCGATTTCAAAATTTGAAATATCTAAAAGAAACGTAGATGAAGATTCTCTACTCCCGTGGTATGGGCCTTAAGCTCACGACGCGGCGACGTCTTCATCTGTCGTGGGTTTTAATCCCACATTGAGACAGTAAATCATATTTTTATACATCGTTAAAACAATATCAGATTATTTAATGTACCTATACCAACAATAATCATTTTTCTTTTTTTCCTACCTGACTATCGATGATGACTGCGAAGCCTTATCATCTTCACCGAGCTTTCGAGTGAGCGCTGATGACTCTCACCCCTTAATCATTTTTTGATTAAATTCTTATAAGTATAGGCAATGGTCAGTAATTACGGGCTCGATCTTTTTTAACTGTAGTGCTTTGATGATAAAAGTGACCCATAACAGTTAGTTTCTACGCTGCCAATTGATAAATGAGAGCCAAATACTCTTATTCCTGTATTCAATCATGCCTTGTTCTTATTTGGATGAAAGTCAACCTAAATAATGCATTTAGAATAACATCGGAGTTGAAAGGTGTCTATTTCAATTTTCAATTCGTATGTGCTGAAAATACTCCTAAGTATGACATTTTAATGAGGCCAACTCTTGTGACTTGGTACTTACTGTAGACAAACGTGAAACGAGTCAGGTTTTGTAGTAGACAGGTACACAAATACAAGTATGTACTATTTTTGTGTCTCTCTTTATCTTTCAACACAAGTTTAATTATATTGTGTTTTCGTTTATAGATTAAATAAAGAAACAATCGTTGACTAAAGAATTTCTTTGAGTGATTAATTTTACTTTGCACAGTGTTTTGAGCAATACAAATAAGTTTGATTATTCCAACTAGTAATTACTTACAAGTATTCAAAAAGTATGAATAGGTTAACTTGGGGACACAAACGGTAAGGCTTTGTTGCTAGGCTGGCTCACACGAATCCACCTTATTACCATTATTTACAATTCGGCTCCGGAACGAATACCAAATATACTTTGAACAAGTTTTTGGCTTTCGAGTTACTGGTATGCAGATCACGGACTTACGAAACTTTTCAATTCGAACATTATTCTGTCAGAAGATGAGAAAAACAATGTTAACATTTGAGTCTTATTTTTATTCAAACATGTTTTATGTAAGTATCTTATTAACATAATAAATTATAAGGTTACTGACATAGCAGCATGCCGGTAAACAGTAACGCCAGTTCTAGGAAACCAATATTATCGAAAAATGATTGACATGAACACATACGTGTGCCTCTCCAACCATGCGAAGGTAAAATAAGAAGTTTTCCTCTCTATAAATAATTTTGAAATGGGCTGTCCGAAAGTAATACTTGCAGTTTGTGGCATTTCTTTAAATATGTACTCAGTCACTGTCCAAATACTTGCGCCCCTTGCACTTGAACGTCTTACACACGTTTGGTGTCTGCGACTTTTCGCCCGGGCGGTCGGGTGTCAATGGAAACGCCTTTTGCTGAACATTTACTAAGACTAGGCATATCAAACTGAATACGCGCCTATTAACGCCGGACTGAATTCCGGTCTGTGTATTTGGGTTGTTGCTGATTTTAATTATAAAACAACTATTCCGAGAAAAAACACACTTATATTCTCTTACGTTTTGACAACAACCACCTTCTTTATTTGAAATAAAATATAGAGACGCTGACTAAGATGGTTTGAACACAAACCCTTATCTTAATACGTATGGAATGCTTAGAATTTGTAAGTTTCAACTACAAAATCAAATTTAGTTAAGAAAAACAATTGTGACTCTTAAAACACATGAAGCGAATTCGTTAAAAAATCAATTGTGTGGTTTTTTCCATTACATAACCAATATTCGCCTAGCTTTAAATAAACAACTAAATTAGATTATCTATTCTTAAAATGAGGAGTTCAATTGGTATCAAAATATTAATCAATACATAGAGCGGCGAAGATTCGTTCGATGTATTTTATATAATATCTATTTAGTTTCCGGTCGATAAACCGTACATCCAGTTGCACAAGTTATGCTTTCATTATGGACACAGCCTTACTCGACCACAACACTACGTACCTAATCTTTCTTCCATTCACACACATTTGCTCGTACATTCATTATGATTTATTGTCCAATGAAACCGTTGTTAAGTAAGATGGATGTCGGGAAAAAATCCACCTGGCGGGAATGAGCGCGGGATATAGGATCCCCGAAATCGCCGGGCCGGAAAATGTTTATTGAAATCTAGCGCCCACATCTATTGTAGCCAGGCGACAAGATTAATCCGGACATAGTAACGCTTTTGGAGTGCGTGTCTTGCCAAAACAAACGTTGTCTGGCTCGTCCGGCTTTTGTTAGGGTTTTACCAGCAAACAAGAAAGCGCAGGCGAGTCGACGTGTCGATGGCTTGCATTGAATTATTAGAAATTAACAGGATTTATGATAATAAAAAAAGCTTGAATTTTCATTTACTAATTACGACTGAGACAGGAAATCGCCAAGATTTATATCCAACTAAATAAATATTCTATTATCGGGAGTTTCATCACAACTATTAACACTGATAACAAAAGCTCAATAATGTATGGTGTCCGGCTTTTTTTACCTGAATGATCGACCAAACTGAATGGTTTATCCGGCTATTGAGCTTGCCATACTGGCAACCCTACACACACCTGTACAATGTGATGTTTCCTACGGCTCCGTGAAATGGGAACTTTATGTTGTTCGCTGGTGTAATGTCGTAATACTGGGTAACGTCGATGATGAACCGTAAAGGGGCATTGGCGAGTTGTTTGTGCTGAATCTGTATGGAAGCGAGCTTGTATCTTCGGGTTATTGATTTTTTCGTTTCACTCATATCGACGTTTCATATCTTTTTAACAAATACGAAATATTTGTTGGCTTAATTTTAAAATAAATTAGATTGTTGTTGTTGTTGACGGGATCAAAGTAAAAAAACGTAATTGATCTGAATTCGATTATTTAAAGTAATAAAACACTAGAAGTTACCTAATTGTAGCTTCTGCAAGTGGATTTACAATAAATTATTTTGCACGCAATCATAATTTGGAATTTCTTTCTTGTTCTAGTAAAAATACAATTAAGATGCAGTATTTTTTGTCGCAACATATAGAAACATCGTCAAATGGAACGCGAAAATCTCAATGTTAATGCTTTTATATTATTTTAACATATTTTAAAGATCGCTCACCTTGTCGCCTAATAAAACTAAGATCTGCGTATTTTTATGTAGCTACTGCTGGAAAAAGCCTTCTCCCATATACTTTTAGCATCATCTATCTGGAGCCAAATGTTACCAACCTTTAAAAACGATCAAGTTGGTCAGGCCAACGCATGAACTGCATATAAGCCAAAAAAATAAGATGACGACATGTAGTCTCTATATGGCTGGTTATTATATTATTATTTACTACTAGCTGTCCCGGAGAACGTCGTCTCGCCTATTTTTCCAAGTTTCTTAAGATAACGTTAACAGGTGTTCCTGCCCATTAATATATTAGGTCCTTTCACAATAAAGGTACTGACAACTAGCTGCGTGGGCCCCATTTAGGTCAGTGATTATACGGGTCTATCGGAGGGCTGGGCTTGGTTGCCCACGTTCCTGACATTTGGGCCGTGTTTGAGGCTGTTAGAACGAGATCACGTCGCGTGGGCTTTATAAAATAATCACCCGCCTGCCTGGCTTGTATGTACTACATTCGTGCAGGAGCGAATCTACCATTCTTCATTTTGGAACAGGGCGGAACTTGGGAGCGGCGCCCCTTGAATTTTAAAAACATTAAAATAATAATTCAGTGAATACCTATATTTCATTATCTCTTTGATATCGACGCCTATATGTGGATTTAGGCCTGCAATCATAGGTTGTATTGTGTTTTCGTTACACATTTTAGTTTATGTATATTATACGAATACGTCGTAATATACTCGTATGATAAAAATACAAAACAAAATATTACCTACGAATAAATACATCACAAATACATGAAAGTCATGATAAACTTATTAAAGTTCTTTGATACATGTGCTGTTTTACACGCGTGCTGTACAAACCATGCGACTATTTATTTTAGACACTACAGTATGTGTTATTATCCAGTTCTATGTATTTTTTTAGTTCACCCAACGCTATTTTTCGTCAATTTCTTGATTTGAAAATTATTTAGCTTGTTGTCAGATGTGTTTTAAATAAAAACGTTTCGGGCGCGCCCCGTTGTGAATGTTGTCCCATAAAAGTCGATGTAGGCGCCCCGTTCCCCCCGTCCATAACTTGATCCGCCTCTGCATTCATGTCGACCCTTGTCTGCCAGAGATCAGCTTCAGATATGATAGAAGTGGGCCTCTGTGTAGGGCCTAACGTCAAAGGTTGCTGCGGAGAAAATGATACGAATTTTTTTCGGTTTATCATTAAAATTATGTTATACGAAATGTCTTGAGCGAATCAATAATTTAAATCTATATAAGCGGACTATATGACTAATACCTCAACACTAGGACTAAATTTTATGGGATCGAAACTTTAAATTTTTAATTGTGTATTTGTAGTAAGAAAGTATTTTTGTATATAATGTAGACTTTGATTCTTGAGTTTGTATAAAGAGGTAAAAACACAAAGGCAGATAAACTCATTGTACTCAGGTAAACAGGACTCTAGCTGCTGAATAAATGAACTTTTAAAACGAAAATCTTTGAGTTTACCAACAAAATACCTTTTTATAAAAAGTATTAAACATAAAATAAACATCATTAGATTGTTTCAGTTCACAAGAGCAAATAAAGTGGATTTACCGGGGGAAACAAATAAAATTCAAAGGACCGGCTCAGGTCGCGAGGCAGAGTAGCCCCGCCGTCTGAGGGCCGCGTCTGAGGACGAGACTCTTCAACTGAGTAATTTGATGTGAAGTTCGTTTAGGGTTCCGTTTATCTTAAAGACTAAGAGCGCTCTAAGTAACGAGTGTACACACGCTACACTACAAATGTTATAACGAGTATATTGACAGTAGATACACGCTGTACAGTAGGTTTAAGCGTTCGTCCTATAATTGAAAAATGCAATTTAGTGATTTTATTAAGGAACATATTCGATTATAAATATTCATTTTTTACTTAATTTCATGTAGGTAAGTGATGTCATGTATGTAGCTAGTAGGTAATATGTTTTTTCGTCATATTTTTATTACTTGGCGCTGTTATGAATAACAGAACTGGCCTAATAAGTTTAGACCTTAACAACTATTGTAACCATAATAATAAGTTGGCTGTTGTTATTCTTTTTCAATAAATAAATAAATATAAAATTTATGGAAGATCTCTACGCCAATAAAAACAATGTTTTCACAAAGTTTGTCTTGCGAACTTCCAACAAATTGGTCCAATTAGGAAGTCTGACTTTATTTACTTCGCGGTCAAGCATGTACATTTCCGCTCACGAGTATTTATTGTCGCTTACTTTCTGCTATTAAAGGGTTCCATATACAAAAACATTATGTTACGAAACCGCAACGGCTTTTCTTGACTAACCCAGTGGGACCAGTCACAAAGCGTGGATGGTCTCGGTTTTAAATAAATAAATAAATGCGCCAGACAATCACACCAAGCAGCTAGTCTCAAACTAAGGTTTTTCCTTGTGCTAGACAATAGCTCATATTATTTAAAATTAACGGAAGATTTAATTGAATTTTCTTCCTGAATATCGATGATGAATGCAAAGTCTTATCATCTTCACCAAGCTCTAAGGGGAGCGGAAGGTTCGCCTAAACAGTTTTGTGTTAGTAGATGTTTCCTTATTAATATATTTAGGCTTGTTTAATGTGAATCTGAGGTTGTTCAATAGTTTAAAATATATGATTTTAGACCGAGTTCAGTCCTAAAAGTGTATAAGTTTCAAAAGACTAACCTTTTTAAAATCTCTTTTTAATGATAACATATTTTAAGCAAAGGCTAATTTGGTTAGTTTTCTACGACAACCCGTTACACGTAAGTGATTGTAATGTGAAGACGTGATTATGAATATATGTTGTAATTAATATATTAAATAAATACTAAAATGTTAATGTAAAAATATTAATCTCCTGTGTCCCTATAACAAAACGTTTCTAAACGGGTATAACAGACCTTCAGAAATCAAAACCTGTTAACATGGAATCTCTTTAACACAAGCGCCCATCGAAATACCCGTGTATAATTGAGAGGTAGCCATTAGCTACATTGTGCTTGGTTTTTACGATTAGAACATAACAGTGTTCGCAAGTGGGTTCGAGCGATAATGCCAATGGCTGCTAGAACACTGCATAGGTAAAGGTAACAACAGTACGGAAAAGTCTTAGCATTTTCTCTGAAGTCAAAGTTCATTTCTATCAATTTAAAAACACGGTCGAGATTGTGTCTACTAACCTATAACTCGAGTGTCATTAATAAAATAACTAAAAAATAGGTAAATGCCAGTTTCAACAGTTTATGTCGGGCTCATTGATTTCCGACACACACACTTCGGAATAATACCGACGTCGAAATCCTGTATATAGCCTTACATTTGTATACAACAAAAAGGTTATCGTCATTGAAAACAACAGTCGTGCTAGCTTGGAGCGTTTAGGTGCGGATTTTATATTAAAACACTTAACTAATCAATGTTGATTTTTATTTAAAATGAATCAAAAATAATACATTTTTATTCATAATTAATACATATCCATTTATTCAATGAAAACAGTCCCAAAAATAAGTCAACATTCCTATTCAAGCAGTTAATACGTTTTTGCTCACTGTTACGTCTTTCACTGTAGCCCGTGCGACCGGGAGAAAATCTCATCGCGTTTTCCTCGCGATCGTTCCGCGGAACTGACTACGTGCGAACAAAGTGTACCTGAATATTTTAACAGTTTCATCTAACATTAGAGCAGCTAGGAGACCAAACGTGATTCTCTTACCATGAATTCTACTCGGTTGCCGTGTAAATAGATAAACATTAGCTCCATCGCATCCATAAAAGGCAAGTATTGAAAAGGTAAATCAATTTGTTTCCTATCTGACGATCAGTAATGACAGCGAAGCCTTATCATCTTCACTAAACATGTGGAGGTTCGCAGTAAGCTCTCACCCCTAACCGTATAAATCTACATTGCATTAAACCTCACCAAGCTATAATAGAAATCTGAAAAGTGAACGTTTTTAAAACTGATGATATTGAGCCTTCGTCTATCCTGACAAGCGTTAAGTTGTTTGTTTTATTTTATTTTAAAAATGATAGCAGTACATGACCAGTGACTAAAATCTACGTACGACTTTTCAATAATAGGTTACAACTAAGAAAAAGGAAAGTTATAGGTTAGAGGTTACAATTCATGATTGTGTAGACTTATAACGACAATGTGTATGATTTTCCCAACTGATAGTTCAATGTATGCCAAACGCTTATAACCAGGTGAATCAACAGTTTCAAAATAGTTCTTTTTTCCTTACCGACCGTAGATTCTTACGAAAATCAATGTACATCGTTCCTTTTTTGAACAAACAAGCCGGCAAAAAATGATTTTACCGACTTTAATAATATTATGCTAACCACATACGAACTCGCCTTGTTATTTTCTTTCCATTCAGCGACGCTCCGACAAAATTCGCAGAACTTTTTAAGGAACTTAAGTATTCCCAAGCGAATAAAAAGGTCCAGGCTGTGACTCCGAATATTCGTGCACATGTACCTGGGTGGTCTGGCCTTCGTTTCCGTATAATAACATATTCTGAGCTGCCCATTTGGTTTAGCTGAGCTCCGCCATCAAATATTTACAGAGCAGACCAGTCGCACGGATATGTTCCCAACTTTTGCGAACGCTATTTGTCCAGCTTAGCCGTTTAACTGTGGAAACTTTTAATTAGCTTTATATGTACCTATAGACACGTTGAATACCATGAAAATGTTTTTATTCTATCCCTAGGCACGTAAACTTTACGAAAAAATATATTTAATTCGTTACTGGCGTAAGAATTAAACAAATATAAGTGGTATTTGAAATGTACGACTCACGAAGTACTATGGTATAGCACGCCTTATTGGTCTAGTTCTTTTAATACTAGATGACCTGGTGGTTTGTGTATGGTGTCGTCATCCCAATTGACTCTACGTTAACACAAATGTTTGTTCCATAAAATTAAATGTCCTCTAGTGCTTAGACAAAAGTGCTTTAATTATTCCAACAAGTTATTTAACTGGCATTAACAAATTCAAACAGGTATAGATCTATCTATAACAACAACCATATTGGCCCCTGAAAGCCGACAAAAAGTCTCTAGGTCTCTAATATTCGGTTAAAGTGAAATGTGTACTAATTTAAAACGTGACTAAAATATTCAGTGGAGAAAATCCAATAGGATAGAGACGAATGAAAGACTTGAATGGGAAATATACACTTACCTACTCGAAATGGCCTTTGAATTGTATTAAATTGTGCCGACTTATTTATAAACGTGAAATTAGGTACCTAGACAGATAAGATATTAGAATATAGTATACATAGGATTGTATAGGATTTAAAAAATTCCTTTTCACGACATGACGCAAGCGAAGACACGGTTACAGGGAGAAAACTATAACATTTGTGTTTTATGAACACGGAATTTTGAAAAAAAGTAAATAGTGATTAATATATGAACATTTATTTTTTAACCGACCATTAGAAACTTACAGTCTATGATTAAATATAGGACAAAATACTACAAAGGTTATTATTTGTTTACAAAAATCGGAACTCCAAGCTCAGAATTTGTAACATTTGAAACATTAAATTTACACATTATATGCATGATTTTGTCATCAACCTTGAAAGTAAATAGAATTTTGCTCATCGTCATTTATATTCATCGACTCGTTTTAATGCGAGTAACAGATCGAATACTAAGCTATCCCAAAGCTAAAACTGGTCAGCTATATGAGCTAAACTGGCGTACATCCTGGCTTTCACCTTGACCTTGTCAAGCCCAGGGTGGGATTTCTGCCAGAGCACATACTGCATCTAAGAGTGAGCCCACGAATAGCCCCCTAATTTGTCATAAGGCGAGCTAAAGTAGACTAACACAGCTAGCCTCTTAGTGTGGATGACTCTGTAGCCTTTATCTCATGTCCTGACCGCCTAAAATAGATTGTCCTATCTGTACAATGTCACATTGGTGGGGTACACGTTCTGCGAGCGCGATTGTACTCGGGTCCATATTTGCGGGTGGCGGAGTCCATTAAATTATTTGCGGAGCGGTCATACCGAGCCACCCTTATTGAATTCCCTCCAAGGTGACATGAAGGTACCTACCTCCCGATATTTGTAGGCAGGTAAGTGCCTTTGACCAGCCCTCCTTTATTAGGTGAATGTACTTGCAGATTAATTTTATCGAAGCACATAACTAGTGTTCTAATAGAAATAGGAAACATTTCTATAGCTAGAGAAATCAAACGGTACAAAAGTCCCATTTAATGTTTTTTCACGATTTTATTCTTTTCTCACGTGTATTTCGTCTAACTGAAGGTTGTCTAGCAGAGATCGTAACTAAGCAAAACATTTCCTAAATGGTACTTAAATAGTTAGGTATATCTTGATATATGCTTTTCTGTAATTTTTTTGTGTATCGATAAATGTACTCTCAATTGTACGCAAAAATGTATATCTTAACATAAACATTAATTTAATGAAATAAAACAAAAAAAAAATGAAATAAAAATTATGAACAGCATATTTCGTGCTCTTATCTTTTAGCTCGTCAGACTAATGAATTACCAATTTCATTTTTAATTCGATTTTTCTGACGTATTATTTTAAATTAAGCTAGAAAACAATTTGTATTCACCTGCGTACTTGTGAAAACTTAACTTTTTTAAAAGTCTATATTATTGTTAATAGGATTATTAATGGTAAAACAAGTAAGCCAGTGTGCGGTAAAAAGTCCTTTAACGTTTAAATATTGCTGACTTTTGCAAAGAGTGCATTAAGTTACCTAAGTGGTTTGAGTCTACCGAAAGAAGGGTTAAAAGTTTTATTAACCTGGCTGGCGCAATATGTCTCGTGCAGACGCGGTTAAACATGTTTAACGATTTATTTCAAAATGCAAAAGCACGTATATAGTTCATGATTCCCCGTAGGAATCTATTTGTTAATATATTATAAATAGAGCATCTAGTTGATCCACTGTCTTTATACCTGGGAAGGTAACACCATTCACAAATGACATTAAGATATCAATACCATAAAGACGGACTTAAAAAATCATCGACCATACTTTTTTTGTAGTGAAAATTTCCAATTGTATAAGCTTTCTTTCTAGTTTCTAAATAGGTAGGATAATAATAATAAAAAGGAAATAGCAGCAAAATAAGACATGATCGAATTTTAAACTATTTAATTTTACTGATACACGGAAGTCAAAAAAATTAAAGGCAAATTTTCCAAAACAATTACAAACATGAAGTCTCCTATATATTTGTCTAAAGTAAAGGATCAGCTTATTGAATGCCACATTGTAAAGCTAAGCCTTAATCATCGTTAAAAACATCGCTAAATTTGATGAAAAGTAACCACGAAAATTAAAATTTTTGAATTTTCATAAATCCGAGTGAATACTATAATTTGAATTTTGTTCTTTCCTAAGGATGGTCTACAAAGTATACATGTCAAGATTGTAAACATTTCCTAAGAATGAAACTGGTACTGCCAGTACCTACCTATCTACATAAAACATGCCCACATGACTTCATCCGATTGGATTTCTCGGCGACGCCGTGGGAGAGGGAAATTTTCCTATAAATTGTTCCATTTTGATACATACCTTCGAACAACAGTAGGAAAATAAAACTTGTATTGCGCTGGAACGGCACGTGTCGGGTCTTGCCTTCTTGGACTTTATTTGTTGCATATGTTTGGTTTCGTACGAGCCAGATTCACAAATGTACGTAAAAGATATTTTTTTGGAAACAAATTTCATCAATTGTATTCAAAAGCGATTTGAGACATACTCGTCAATGGACAAATTTGTAGTTATTTAAGAAACAATCTTTATAGTTCTTACCTTCTAGGTACCAGTGTTTAAAGTAGGTATTTATTTATCTCTATGTGCAACAGGCATTAATTTTAAGAATAGTTACCTTAGGCTAAGTGTACTATTTTTCACAGTAACGTCAAGGTAAGTTAGGTATTTTTGGGGTATACGTCGATTTGCTTCCAGCGAATATTTTTGTGATACGAGTTAGGATGCAAGACAAGCCCACACGCTACGCTCTTATGACTTGCAGTGTCTAAAAAATATCAAAATAATAAATTTAAGGTACAGATATGCTATTAAATAGGTTGAAAAATACTATACTAGCGGTCCGCTCCGGCTTTGCACGGATAAATGAGGTAATTAGTTAACACCTCGGGTTACCTTTTAATAGGGATCCCTAACTTTTTTGAACAAACTTAACTTGGTACTTAAATTGGCACGTTTGAGACTTGGGAAATACTTAACAGTGAAATATTTTTTCTAATCGATTCCTAGTTATGAAGCATATTAGTTTGTAACTAACAATTATTCGTATCAATAAATAATTTTACATAGAGAGAATGAATTAGCATTCATCAATTAGCATTTTGAATTCTATTGTAGCCTTATTTTAAAAATAAAAGGTTTACTTTCGTAATCAATGTACGACTTTAT
Organism: Glyphodes pyloalis; assembly: GCA_037074685.1. NCBI lineage: Eukaryota > Metazoa > Arthropoda > Insecta > Lepidoptera > Crambidae > Glyphodes > Glyphodes pyloalis. Next base: position 13,639,680 of record JAYKKO010000007.1, read on the forward strand.
TTTAATTGTATGTTCACAAAAACCTGCACAATATTTCTAAAAAATCAGATATACATAGCTTTAACACCAGAAATAAACATAAACTTGCTGTTCCAAATCGCAGACTCCATAAAATAGGAAATTCATTCGTTGGGTTAAGCATTAAAATGTTTAATAAGTTACCGCAAACTATTGTTAAATTACCTATGCACAAGTTTAAGTTAAATGTAAAAAATCTACTAATGAAAAAAGGCTACTATACGGTTAATGATTTTCTAATAGATAAAAGATTTCCGGCCTGATACATGCCACTGTTCACATGCCTGCACATGTACCTACTTGTTTCATCTTTTTTTTTCACTTTTATTGTGTTGACATCTTTATAGTTTCATTTTATTTTATTATTTAAAAAAAATGTTATAATTAAATTATTTTATACGATGGACAATGATGAATAATGACAATGCTATTTGTATTTATCTGAATAAGATAATTTTGTATTGAGATGACATATTTTAATTTAATTTTTTTTATTACTTTAAGAAATGACATTAAATTTTTTTTTGTTTGTTTATTTTATGATGGACATAATATAATGATAATGCTATTTGTATTGATCTGAATAAGATAAAAGGTAGGTACATGCTTCGTGCTCCAGGTCCTATAGTTAGGTTGATGATCTAAATTTTTGTTAATTGGTCGCGTTCTTAGGGGGACTGTAGTAGTCATGCTCACTAAAACGTCACTGGGGTGGTGGCGCTATGTGGCGGGTCGTTACATTCCCTTCAATATGGTTGAGTGAAGCGATGGCTGGCACATACGTCATGCTTGTGAACAGGTGCCACCTTTGGGGACTGGTCTGCTCCAGTTTACCTATTAAAATAACTTAATGCTTTGTTCACTCATCAAAATAAAACTATATGACTTGGTCCAAAGTGTTCTACACATAGCTATAAGTTAGATACTGGCACTGTAACTGATCTGCTGAGTTTCTTACCGGTGTCTTCTCGGTAGATATAGGTTCCGAACCGGAAGTAGAATCACTTTGAATTATATACAATGACGATTCGAAAGTGTTATTATATGTAACCTACTTGAATAAACAAATATTGAATTTGAATTTGAATTGGATTACTCTCTTATCAAAGTCGTGAGGAAGTTATTATTTCCAAACGTTGGGTCGTTCGAGAAACTTCGCCCCTCTGTTATCGGACTGTTTTGTTTTGTAAATTAAGTAACAAAAGAGTTTTATCACGATAATAACGCAATTGTAGCGATATTATTATTCAGTACGCGGATATCATAATCACGATCAAGTAAAAAGCCTGTGTTCTCACTCGCGTCTCATGTAAAGTATACAAACAAACGAGAAACTGGCGTTTTTTTAAGGATCGTAAAAGCTTAATTAAAATGACGCGCTGTGACGCTTTAACTGGGTGCTGAGTGTGAGCCTCGTCGACTCTAAAAAGAAGAACATAGAAAATAAAGATATTATTTACCATATACCTTGACCTCTAATCTCATACCTAATGAGTGAAGTGACACTATAGGAATAAAATACTGACCAACGACTAAGAACTATTCGCCTGCACTGGTCGGCAGAGCTACTTGTACATGGTTAAATAAAAAATAAGTACTTTGACTTTTATACTGTTTTAAGTGTTACTTGCTACGAAGGGTCTAACAGCAAATCGTGTGTAGCGTGCATATCAGATACATTGCTCTTATTCTAAAAGTTACAAAATTAAAAAACAAAGACGGTAGATACACAATCTTTCCATATTGGCCCGACCACTTATCGAACCCGGGACCTCAGAGATTGCGTGACGCCAAACTTCGGCCTACTCGCTTCTCGGTTACAGCGTCATTAAAAGCATTTACAAGCTTGGTTTACAGGGTGGATAAAGTTATTACGTAACAAAAAAACTATTATTCGTAGGTGATGTTAGTATTATGATATGGATGTTTAGTATACAATGACATATCTAGTTATTTAATTTAGTTTAGGTCATGATTATTCCTATAATCAAAAAGAAATTTATGATAGAATCCTTTCTATCATAAATTTCTTTTTTTTCATTAAAATTATATAAGGTTTAAATAAATATTCCGCGCAGCTGTGAGCGAAATAAGATGTGTTACTGTTTTTGATGCCACTTATACCCGTCTACTTCCAGTACCTTAAACCCGTGTCTTGTTGCAGCTGGTGGCTGGCAGTTCTGGGTACTGGTGTGCGGGGCGGCGGCACTCTTGCTGTTCGTTCTCGCCGCGCTCGCCTGCTGGATTGCGCGCCGTCGGAGCTCGCTCGCCCACAAGCTAGGTAAGTCACCTTCTCATTATCATCAGTATCAGCCTAGTACTATACAGGCCACTACACTTCATTCTTCAAATCTCCTCTTCTAGTTTACCAATGTCATCTTCAAGTTGCAGAACATCCTAGACTACGCTTGCAGACTTCACTCAAGGATCTGTTTGCGCAAATCCTAGTCAGTTTCTACGCCATGGTTGACTTATCCTCTCCTCATCCAGTCTATGGATGTCATCAACAAGTTACATGACCTCCTTCCTACACTATGCTTGCAGTCTTCACTCCAGGGTCTGCTTACCCAAAACCATAGTGCATGGTCGCACCTTACCGCTGCCCAGGGAAAAGGGCAGCGGCGTGTGTAGAACTCCCCCGCTCTGAGAAAAACGGAGACTCATTAAAAAACCGCACCTCTCAACGCCTATTGATGGTGCCATAGGAATATACTTTTACTTTCGAGTAGCATGTCATTGAAAACTCTTCATGAATAAAGCAAAAAAAAGGACTTTTCTCCTTAGTTTGAGGAATGTTCTGCGAGTAACGGATTGTTGCTTTTGTAGAGACTAGATTAGGTTTCTAGCATAACATGAGGCTATTCACCCCTTGTACTAATATCCTTTATTCTGCATACGTCATGCCGTCTTTTAACACAGTGTTTAGTACTTTCTAACATATGGAAGTCTTAAACCAACTCGGCTGGGCATCAAGACTTCTATAAAACATTTATTTACTGCAGTAGTTTCCTTCCTACCGCAACCTTTATTTTCACAGCATGTTTTATGGACTCTAATGTATCAGCAATAAAAACGCATCTCGCTGAGCGACGAGTGGGTGGGCGGCGGCACCCTCGTAAAAGAGTCCTGGTGAATGGCCTGGTTTTATATGCTTCAATTATTATCAATAAGTAATTCCCTGATGACTTGAGATTTAAGTCGTTTTTAATACCCAAAAGCTTAATGCGACATTTAGAATTTGCAATGAAGATTAATTTTGTCTGTTTTTTCATATAATTTTAATTCAAATTAGAATTTACGGAAAAATCTTATCGCACGCGCGTCGACGATTTAGTTGTTTTTATCCACACTAGATTTTAGGATAGAAAAAAAACTTCACATTCTTCTATAAGAATCTCAAATGTTAACTTTTTTTATTATGAATAGAAAGTTGAAATAGACACAGAGTAATAGGAAAGATAAATTCAGTTTACATGTACTGCAATGGCCAAGGGATACCAATCAAACATTGAAATTCATGATTTTTGACGGTTTATCAATGGTTAACAAAGCCTCCTTCTATTTCATTTTAAAAATTGCATCAAATATAATGGTGAGAGCTTTATGTAAGGCTTAAACTAAGTACCTGCAAGCCTGTAACATATATCATGATTTATATAAATTGGAGTAACACTAAACCTGCAATAAAATAGGTCGTAATTTAGACGCACTAAGTTAGTGATGTGTCGCCTACGAAGTCGATTTTACTGCATCCTGAACTAATGAAATGCAGGGATAGACTCCCACGGAGTTCCCGTGAAGGTATTGTGACGTAACGATTTATTAGCTCCCGGTTTAACCGTTTGCAAGGAGTATATAGGACGCCTTTTAAAAGTATTACTTTAAGATTCCTATGAAGTTTGGTCTACTAGCTAATCAATTGCGGCAAAAAACGTCGCTGAAAATATATGGGAAAAAGTAGAGGTTTTGTTAGAGTGGTGATATCTATTAACTATAACGACAGGAAGGTGTCTACCGATGATAATACAAGGGTTGGTGGTGTTTTACCATGAATGTTGATAATATCTTATATCCTCTATTATGTAAAATCATACGATAACCCAGTTTTGTTAAACGTGATAGCTCCTAAGTTACTTGATTTGCAGTACGAATTCTACCATCATTTCCCTTAGAGCCCGTGTGGAGGTATAACTTAAAGTGCTTAACAGTGAAAATTAGGCCTGTATAGTCTTAAAGGATTGAATATGTTAATTAAATATTGCACAACATCACATACATTGTTGTTTTGTGGTAAGCAGCTTAAGCACTTGTGTAATAAAAATCAATCAGCAATAACGACGGCACCACAACACCAAGATCTCGTCTCGACAATATAGAAAAGTTTGTTTCCGTTATTGACCCGACCGGGGTTCGAACCTGGGACATCAGAGATGGCGCGACCCCAAAGTCCGGCCTGCTCGCCGATCGGCTACGGAGGTCGTCATTGTGAACGGTGCGTGTGTTCTAGGAGGCAAGCGCGGCCCAGACAAGGCCCTCGTGTTCCAGCCGCCCCGACGCGCGACAGCCGTGCGGTCTCCCGGCTCAGCCACCCATTACCTGAGGAAGTCGCCGTCTCCCACCGCGCCAGCCCCACCAACTGCCACGTCGCCGCCTCAGCCGCAGCCTACGCCGACGCCGCAGAACCCGGTGAGGCCAAAACACATCTCTGTTACTTCTGCAACCCTAGTACAAGCATGTGTTGAATACGCTCTTGGTTTTACCTTATATAGAACGCTAAATGGATACATTTTATTAAATGAATCATTTACACAACACACAATGAACAACGTCTATGAATTGATTTTCATTATCGGATTTCAAGTAGTCTTAGTATTTACTTCACATTCAACATAACATACATTGCTCTGATTCTGTGGTAAATAACCAAGCAAACATGTAACAGAAATCATACAGATCAACGGACCCACAACATCATGATCCGAGACAATGATAAGATCGTTGCCCATATTGACCCGACTGCAAGAGCCCTGGACTTCAAGAGATGGTTCGGCTAGCTAGCCTCTCAGCTATGCCATTGTTGTTTGTGTAGATTACCTAACAAGACTACTAGTACCGTCTTTCTAAGATTCTCATCACGTTCTTTGTCCGCAGCCATCTGGAAGCACCAGCCCACACACGCCGACCGCACCGACTGAGCCTGCCCCCCTCAGCAAGGAGCTGGCTGATGCCAACTGCACTGAGAAGCCTAAACCAATTGAAAATGAGACTTCCACTGATGGTCGTCTGGGGGACCTGCATTTCAAGTTGCGGTAAGTAATGTATTCGGGTTGATGATTGTGGGAACTTTTGAAGTATTCAGGGTAGGGGTTCTAGAAAGAAGAGTACTGTCGATTCAATTTTTGTTTTTATTTAATTGTGTGAATTTTTATGTGTTCATTTGATGTAAGTGTACCTAAAATCTTCTATAGTGAGTATACATCAAATACTTACTCTAAAAAGTGGATCGTAATTTATTATAAAACTAATTACAGCGTAACGTGAACTAAAGCTGAATAATTAGCCTACACAATATCCTTGGAACGGTATAAAACAATGAACACCAGTATTATATCATGAAATTTTGTCAATTTTCACACGACCTAGGCAGAAATACCGCTAAAGAAGTCTGTCTGTAGTTGCCATTCAACAACAAATACGATTTCATAATTGTCTAATGTGTGCATAATGGCAGAGTATATAAAGAGATAATGGGGATGATAGTTTTGACAGCTGTCAAATGACCCGTTATCGTGACAGGTTGGTGTGTAACTGACCTTTAGTGTAAAAAGAGCTACTAAGAAGCAAATCAAAGCACAACCTAACCTACTATGAAGAAAATGATGTCAAAGTATCCTTTTATTATTTAGTAGGTCTATTACGATGACCAGTAAAATATATTGTAAGCATGATCACAATGAACGTTTTCGCCTGTAGACGCGCCGTACCTACACTCATAAACTTGTCGAGTTGTCGGTAATCTTGTTACCTCATTTACCCAGCTGAGGTCAAGTGTCAAACTGCTGGTTACGTGAAAATATAAATTACTTAAATCGATAATCTGAGGCTTAGTTCACAATATGGCTTCCAATTTATCACGCGTTTAACGTAGCTACCTTTAAAGGCTACTAGCACGAAAGAAACTAATGTTGTCGGAAATCAAACTACGCAACCTTCACTTGATTTCAAATAATGATTACTGAAATATTACTAGCATTCGTTTTAACGCAAATTATTTACTGATCATAGTCAAAAACAACATTGTTTTAGAAGAACAAATAATTAGGTGTAATGTTATCCACAGACTTAGACGACCTCCGTAGCCGAGAGGCGTGCGGGCCAGACTTTGGCGTCGCGCCTTCTCCGAGGTCCTGGGTTCGATCCCCGGCCGGGTTAATATATATTATATGGGAAACTAACTTTTCTATATTGTCTCGGGTCTGGGTGTTGTGGTACCGTCGTTGTTTCTGATTTCTGTAACACAAGTGCTCTAGCTACTTACCACAGAATCGAAGCAATGTATGTGATGTGGTGCAATGTTTATTTTTTTATTTACAACACCCTTATTTGGCATCGAGGGTTAAAAAACAAAGAAGACCCTTATCAATGAGACGACGCAACATATTCACAAGTCAAACATCAATATTCTCAATCTTTAAACATCTTCTAAAGTATTCACGTGAACTCTCACGCGAGCAAGAAACAACTCATATACAAGTCCTTGTCAGAATATGGGAGCGCACCGAATTCCCTTCGACACAATATTGCCGTGCTACAACGTGTTAAAGGAAAATCCATTTGTTGTAAAATCGATAGAGCCTACTGCTATCGTATGTATGTACGTAACGTAGCCTGTGGCTTTGTTCCCGTGGCCTGCCGCCGACAATTACCTACCGCTTATTGTACTTTGTAGTGCCTTGGGTCCTTCAGCCACAGAATGCTGCTTGGTACCAGTGAATAGAATTACGCTGTTCAATTGTGTAAATGACGTCACAGTTCACACAAATCTGTTTTCATCGCTATCTACTTAGCTTTGTTGGCGGCATGACGTTGAAAGCTAGTAAATAGGTCATGTCTGTTAGGGTTAAATTTACGAACGGCTTTTTGGATGCCAATTTATGAGATGATGTTTACAGTGAAGTCTGGGATGTATAACGTGTTTTCGTGTATATCATTGTCGTCAGAATATACCCATTGTTAGAAAAAGGTAAACAGCACCTAACTGCCTGTTTTCGTGCTAGTTATTTCTAATACCTACCTTCAGGACACAGCATAAGAATCAATTTATTAAAAAAATAATATAAAAAGGTAGATATGTACAAATCTCGGTAATTTTATTTCATAAAATATATTTTTTTATACAAATTCATTCAATGGCATGATATCGCTTCGCTTGTAACATCAGTATATCATTACTACCTTTTTATGTAAAATCATTAAATTGATTACACGCAGATAAGATTTAATAATTCATTTAAAATTTTACACAAAGTTCAATCACAACCAAAGTACACACTTACTGAAGCATTTAATTTAGAGCTTTTGTAAATGAAGTACGGAGCGAGCCTATTTAATTTCAAAAGGTAGTTCAGCTGAGCGAAAGCCAAATTAAATTTTGTGTGAGTCCAGCAACAAATTAAAAGTAACTTGCCCGTAATTTCGGGAAACGTGTTTCGAATGGGGCAATCACGGGAGGAATTCGTTGTACGTAAACGATATTAGTTGCCAATGAACCCGGGTGTTAGTTGTCAGTGAACCCAAGGGCGACGGGTGCAAGACCTATTCGTTATCAATTAAGTACCAATGATTGCTTCGCTGACACGTTTAGAGTTCATGCTGGGCAAAAAGCTTGTAAAAGTTTGATGGCAGGTTCATAAAAACTTCTAAGCGGTACTTGAATTTATTACTTAATAAAGTTGTTGACAAACATGTAAGATAAGCTAGCATAGTAGATACTTAACTTTTAACTAATTTCGCGAAAACAATTGTAATAAAACATTGTTTTATCGATTTCTTTCTTAAATCAACTTTTTATTTCATGACAAATAAACTATTAGGTCACGGATATATTTATTATCACTTGTTTTCATAAAACCATAAGGAATTTTGTTGTTGGATGGGAAATAAATAGGCCAGATATCAATAAAAACATTTTTAGTTGAAAAGGAGATATCTCCACGGTAGTACCATGATATGGCGACCTGATGATCTGAAATCGAGTGGAAGTCGTTTTCTATCTATCGTTTTGCTAAAAAATATTATCCATTTTCTTTTTAACGTAATGCAAAGTTGACTTTTTAACAAAGAACTCGGTCTAAACCAACTGCCAAAAGTAAATATTAATGTGCTACGAATTTACGTAGGGACTCCAGACTACGACGCGTCACACATATGTACCTATATCTGTAAGAGATATTTGAATCTCAGCGGTGTTCTACTCTTTTTTAAGCCTATATAACTTCACATATTTAGATATATACAGAAATACAAAATTTTCTTCTTTATAGTTTGCATTTTTAATTTCCATTTCTGAAATTCATAATTACACTCTGATGAAAATTACCAGGCCCTTTTGGCCCATCACTTGTTCCCATCCATCAGAAGTTCTATATACACTATGGTTACACATCAGTGTTTAGTAAAATAGTTAAGTATATCTGTATATTAAATCGTACATATTTCACACCCGTGTCACATCAGGCCAGGTCGCTAACTATGTATATTATTACCATAGTTAAAAGCAACGAATAGGTAATCGAGAGATCCAGTCTCAAAACTAGCATCACTTGCCACATGTTTAGAAAAATCAAGGAAACCGATTTATTATATTGTGAACATTCGATAACACTTCTGCATATCAGAAACCAATCCAATCAAGAATAACTACACGTTCACGCTCAGAAGTAATTAATTACACACTCAATCAACTAAGTGTTGGTTTCCGGTTCTGGTTCATGCTAGCTATAACGTTAGCAGTGAAATACATTTGTATTGGGTAGTGTTACAAATGAGTAGTTTTTAGTAATTGTATTTGTATAGTGGTGGTGCGTATAAGTTGTTATAATGACGGATAATTAACATTTATATTTTGAGGAAAGGGTGCAGGAAAGAAACAAACCAAAAAAAGTGTTAACAATACCAATTTTTACATGAGCCCGTGTAGTGTTATAAATACATCGACAAAAAGTAATAATTACATGATAATTACGTATCAAATTGTTTAACGTACTTTTTAAATCATCGCGCGGACACATGTGTTATGCCTGTGTGATGCAAATGTGTGGGAAAAGACCTAAGTAGAGCAGCACATACCAAAATTTTTCATTGGATGTCAATCATTTTCCCTATGCCTTTTCGTTATACATACCCCAGGCATTTTTTTTACTTTCAAGTGGGTACATATTACATGTGATGTTTCATCTAAATGAGAAACGGTTTATGCCTTAAAGGGTAACGACATCTTATTTTAACAATTAACTTAAAAAGGTATTTGATAAAGACCGAAAAGTTTTCTGTGTTTGTTCTCAAAAAACTCATTTAACGTGTGATTTCATTCCTGATATATATCAATTAATTATTTTTTTCTTCACCGATCTTTATAATATTTTCAATCTCGATTCATTTCATTCATTGAGTCATTGTTACTTGATAAATAAATTCATTCATTCATTCATTTCATCTCTTGCCTGGGTGTCGTACTTAATTTTTATCTAAAATCATAAAGCGCTATATCACTTAGTGACCTATTAATCGTGAAAGCTCAGAAACTATAACTCATACAAACTGCACCTCTAAGGGTGTTGGAACTTTGTACGGAAGCCCTATGTTTTTGAACTAACTGACGAAGTATAAAATGTATGTTCTATAGATTGTGTGGAGATATACTATTAATCTAGCTTCAGAAATATATATGGATGGTAGTTTCCTCGCGTACGAAGTCGCGGGCGGCCGCTAGTGTTATTATGTATTGGTACGCAGCTATGATTACTTTCCACCCACTAGCTTCCGCATTTCATAGGCTTCCTCGGAAAACTACGCGCCTTTCTGTGTTATTTGCTGTTTAAACGTATTTAGAACGAAATTATTTGGTATATTTTATAGGTAGTTCGTTCAAACTTTTTGGTAAATATTAAGTACTGGTTAAACGATTAACAACCTTTATAGTGGCAACCGAAGACAACGAGTATTTAACGTTTATTCGAAACTTGAAATGTGTTGCCTTTGTTAATAACGATTTGAAAAACTATTGCGCATTCTTATATATTTAACTCCTGACGTAAAAACAACAGGTCGTATGAGTTTAACTTGTTTATTCTACCTGTAGGTAGGTATTTGTGTCTGTCTATGGCATCGTAGCACCACAACGAACGAACCGATTCTGAAATAGTCGGTAGTTTATCAGTGTGTTTGAGAGGAAACAGTCCAAGATCCAAGGCTGCCTGCAAATAGTCAGATTACATATTTAGACACTACTCAATATAGGTACATATAAAATATAAGAGCTTGATTAGGACAAATTTCAAATCCAAGATTGCCGCTGTCATAAAATGGCGCGTTCTTAAATAGGTATACTAAACAGTTTCTGTTTTTACCAGTCTCATGTCGTAACTATAAGCGCTAATATGAAACTCGAATCGGATAATAATAATGTCGGGAGTTTTTAAATGTTTAATTCATAATTATATTCTATCGTTATTACGTTAGTCGTCCGTCGCAACCTCTGTTACAGTCCTGTAGACAAGTCTTTCAGCTTTACAGCGTTTTAATAACGCCACCGTCCCGAGGGGCAGTAAATACGGCTACGTCGAACTTTACGGCCGAACGAGTAAGTACTGCAACGTAAGCCTCGTATGCTTGATCGCATATGACAGCGTTTTTAACACGCTTTTATATTATAAGCTTGGGTTGTAGCTTACTATGTATGTAACAGAATCATTGAGCTCAATTTTAAACGGTTCCTAAATGTCAGATCAACTTCAACTTTGCATTGCTCTCAAGGACCAATGAAAATACAATAATTTGATACATTTTTTCGATATAATATTTAATTTTAATTAACTATATTCATAGAGAATTGAGCTTTTTCCGCTGCTTTTTACTATGAATTGAATTGTTACGTTTATAATTATTATTTCTTTCTACTTTTCAGTTCAATAAGCTATAAAAGCGAGTTTTTTTAGTTTTGCTTTTAAGTATTATTTTAATATTTACTTAAAAACTAAACTAAAAAAAACACGCTTTGTATTGGTGTTTCACTTCTTACTATTGATCATTCCCCTTGTAGCTCACCACTCGTATTCAGCTTAGTGTATTTATCATTAACATATTGTAAAAGGTTTTCAGAAATTAAAAATTTTAGTGAATGAGTTCCTAAATGTTTCGGCGTGTTTAGAAAGCATTGTTTTTTACACGTGAATATGTTTTTACGATTAAAATTAAGTATATTTGTCTGATTAGAATTCTTAAAGTTCGAATGTGGTTAAGGTGGGTTAAGGTCAGATATTAACAAAGCGCAAATAAAAAATAAAAATGAAAGATTACTGTAATTGTTCACGTGTTAAAAGTAACAAATAAGTAGGTACAAACCTTTAAATTTTATGTTTCATGTTTGAAATTTACGATCTGTTAACTGTTCGAAACGAAAGAATTATACAAAAATAAATCAAGTTTTTAATTTGCTATATCATAGGTAAATGCTTTTTCACATTCCTCATAACTGTCTAGAAACCGACAGAGTTTAAAACACGAGTAAAACCTTCCCTTATCGGATTGTCGCAAGTTATCGTCTTACGTAAGTGTCGCGACGAATCTTGTTATGAATGTTTTAAGGGGCTTTCAGATATGAACAAGGTATTATAGAAGATATAAATCAAACAAAGCATTGGTTCTTAAAAAAACATTACCTTTTCCAAAAAAATAATAATATATTCAGGTATATTGTGATGGATGTTTTGCTTGTTGCTATTATCAGAACATCAATACAGCAAGATGTTACCCAAGAAGCGGAGCGGAGATAAACAGCGGTTCGGAGATGCGTGCTATGTTTTACCATGGGCTTAAATAAGCCGCAAATACCTTACGGGTAATTTGAGGTCGGTGGCGGCAGAATGATTTAGCCCTGTGGGAAATGCCGCTTCCCCGCTTCTCCACATCTCTTCCTCTTCGAGCATTCTATAGTATTGCATAATACTCAAGAGAGGGAGTCTTAATGTCTATAAGGCCTGGTTTTTTGCCAATTTATTTGGAGTCGGCCTTCCGTTTCATACGTCTGCAGGTAGTTCGGTCCTGGGTCGTCTCTTTATTAACTTGGACTCCATCGTGGTTCCCATTCAATACAGACATTCGTGTTAATTAAAAATAAAATATATAAAAATAAAAATAAATTAAAAAGAAACTAAAAAAAGAAATTCGGTCTCTTGTTCGTCCTTAGTTGGTTTTGATACTTCTCTGGTTATGGTATATATGTCTTAATAAGTGGTTGACAAACTATTTCGAGTGACAGTTTACAATAATAAAATACATACAGTAATAAATTACAAGCGCACAATGTCCCACTGCAGGAACAAAAGCCTCACTACTCTCCATCACTCGCAATCTTGTGCTCCAGTATACCAATATTTTGGAAATGTCTCTACTTTCTTTTGACCCCTTACAAACATTTAAATTTCATATCAAAATCGGATTTCATATCGAAATAAGTACCAATAAACGAAGAAAAATACCTAATTGAGGAAACTCGTGAACAACAATGGTGTAAACGAAGTCTATTTCCGTACCGGTGGTCGTCGGCAGGCGCGGCACGTGCGCCTAAGGATTATATCGAGCGACGTATGGACGGATAATTCCTATTTTGATTCGAGCAAATTTGTCTAAACTGAGTCCGTATGAAGTTACATTATGTATTATTATTTTACATTTCATTAAATGAACAAAGTACAAATAGTGAACTTAAATAGCTATCAGGCAACCATATTTGATGTAAGGTTACACGAGTTGTTGTGGTATCGTGAAAAAAGAGATAGTTATTAAGAACATTTACTATATTCTATGTACTAAATATGTATTAAACTTCATATAAAATCACATAGTATGTTTTAAACTACATATGTAAATATAAATGACACATCTCCTGTTTAATCATGATTTGGAAGATGACCAAATAGGAAGGAGGACTGGGAGGACTTTGTTGGATTAACATATGATAAATCATTAGAGAATTGAATAACTATTTTATACGAAATATTTATCGTTTTTTAAATGTAAATAGTTTCGTTTAAATTAAGAACTAATATTTTTTTTAAGTATTAGACAAATTCTATATTTATCAGTAAATATAATAAACTAACAATTTTCATATTATTGCTGGAGAATATGGCCCATTATTGACCATTGCCCATTATCAGGCATTGGTCGTACAAGAGAACTTGTATGCCTGATGTTCTTCTCTTTGGTACCTACACAAAATTATCTTCCACGTTCATTTTCAGTTTATTATACACTCCTCATTTTATATTGAATCCTCCCCTAAAATAAGGTAAATGCGTTTGTTATCGTTATACCTCAGGGATTCAATAGACGTGATCGATTATAAATGAGCGGTTTTCCGCTGAATATTCATAGGCTGATGGATGAATGGTCGCACTTGTTTACCGAAGGACGTGCATGAAAAGTCGAGTTTGTGACGTCAAAGCTCACGCTGCGCGATCTGTGACGCAATCAAAAGTGTATTTAATGAGACAATTGACGATTTGCTGGACATGTGTTCGCAAGTGATTGGAATTTGATTGAAGTTTTTAGGTTACAACTTAGGCACTTATAGCTGGCTGTTTCCTTCGACTAGGTACAGAGGGTCTGCTCTCAAAAACGAATCAAACAGACAACAGGTTTCGTTTTTTAAATTTATCAAAAGTTTGGGAAAAAAAGTGCTTTTTGATTTGCATAAATCATACTTTGTTTTTTTATTAAAACGCTTGATTCGCATTTAAGATGTATTGGTTAGTGAGATTTAAAAATTGCTTTCCTTCATCGGATCCCACATATTACAAAATAAATATATCGTAGATTTCGGTAGACTTCCAGGACAAACATTTTGTTGTCAGGCGGAGAATATGTAATCTCAAGATATTTCAGTCATACCCAGTTTTAAAACGTGTACTCTTAATTGATGTTCTGTCAATTTAAAAATCACATAGGTAGTTGCAGTTGTAACACATTGATTAATTTGTTATATGTATGTCACAACGGAAAAAGAAAGAATCGTGCTAGAGTTTACTTTTGACGAAGATTGTCCATCAAATTTATGGTTCCAATATGTTATCATTCGTAATGTGTCAAAAATGACTAACCGTTTTTCTCCAACCGACTACGAGTTTATAATACCGTTCCATAATTTGTTTTTGGCTTACGCCTCGTATAATTTATAACTAACCGTAACTAAAACGGATCGTTTTTCAAATATTGGAACCGGGCGTAATGTTGGGACCAGGGAGTGTTTGAATTTTGCCGGTGGTGCTGTGGTTTGCCGGTGGTGCTGTGGTAGTTATGGCTGAGCCGAGTTTCCCGTAGCACCACCATTAACGGCGATGAGGTCCAATCGGGGGGTTTTAGTGGGTAGTCCTGCCCTTCTCAGGGCGGGGAGTCCCACACACGCCGTCACTTCCCTCGGGTGACGGTACGGTACATCAATGTATTTCCCCTCGTTATAAAAAAAAAAAAGGGAGTGATTGAAAGACGTGTGTTTGTCAACTCGAGTAAAGTTTAATGTCTCTAATTACTTAGGGCTTCTACTTATATACTAGATTAATACACGTGTGGAGATGTGAGTCACACACTACACGGGCATTAGTGGTCAAAGTGTGCTGTTGAATTTTAAGAGTAAGAACATTTTGCACAAACTCTCATACATCCTGAAATCCTTAACTCCGCACACCACCACATTGTATACACAGTTAACTAAGCGACACAGCCTTTATTGCCGCAGTCACGGCCGAGATCTTAATCATCGTAATGACCCCGTCTGCCATCGGAATCGCGAAGGTTTTTGCGTCGAACTGCACAATAAAATCGACTAAATATTGCTCGTGGTCCCAATGGAATATTTCCTCGATGGGATCGCTTGTTTCCTTGATATTTTAGTAAGATAATCATACTCGTATTAATACCATAAACTCGAAAGAGGGACAGAATCTAAGGATGTCTTGGTGTATTTTGTTCCAGTTCCACGCTACAAGTGGATGGATTTTTATGAAATTTGGTAGAAAGATACGAGTAGGTGACTACTACTAGTTTTACATATAGGTATGACATCCCGACATAACGAGAACTAAGTTGTAATCAACAACTAGTGTCAAATAATTTGGACTGTTGTCAGTTAAGCTGCAAAAATCCGCAAAAAAAAATCGGGCCCTCAGTTCACACATACGCTAAATGTTCATGTGTCTTTGTATGTGACTGATAAACTCTCCTTAAATAAATAAATACGCCGGAACCGATCACGGATAGCAATTTTAAGTTCTCATAAACGTAACCAATGCGTTCTATGAATATACTCCGAACGCGTATAAAGCGTTTTGAAGAAACAAAATAAGTTATATTTTTCGTTTATTCGTCTCGTTTCTGGTATTAGGCCAACAGATGTCAAGCCCTCCCATGTAATACTTGGCTCGTTAAATCGCGATCATATCTGTAGAGAGCCACGCGTTCCGTAATCGATACACAAGGGATACACGCTAGGATATAGAACAGTTTCACAAGGTACAACAATAATGTCCCGGCTGGTGCCAATTTACCAACCAACACGTACCATGCGTCTTATCACTTAAACGAGTAAATATTGTTTCAGTGATCCTTATGCTTACTATGTTGAATATATAAAATAAGTTATCGGGTGAAACGCGATAACGTTTCTTGTAGCTGATACGAACTACAAGATTGACATCATACCACCTGATGTTAAGTGGTAATGAGCTTAAGGGCGACAAGTACAGCACAATAAAGCTATTACTGGACTTGAAGGCTTGACCCCTGCTACTAATGTAGCTACCCCCAGAAGCTCTGGAAAACGTAGGAACACAACAACACCGAAGTGAATGTTATCTAGCTGCGTAACTTAAATGTTGTCGCGTTTTGACCTGTTATATTAGTTAAAAAAAAATTAAATGGAATGCGTAAATCTAATCTATTTTGAATGTTCCACCTCCAGATACGAGAACGAAAAGAATGCTCTTGTGGTGTCGGTGGTGTCGTGCCAGGGTCTCCCAGGGCGCGAGCCAGCTGGGCCGGACCCTTACGTCAAGCTGCAGCTTCTACCTGATAAACAGCACAAGGTCAAAACGAGGTCAGTGTCCCCATTAGCATAGATATGTAAACTTTTTCATGTAGGTCGAAATAACCTACCGGAAAAGATCGCTTTCTAGATAAGACCGCCTGAAACTGTACTACTTAAAATTGGTCTGTAAAACCAATTTCTGTGAATTTTTTTCTCAATTTTACTTTATCTATTTATGTATTTTTCTGTCAAATTTGTATATTTTTTTGGAATTTCATAATGGTTATAGCCTTGGTAAGATAGATGTACTAAAGTGTAAAAGTGTCGGTTTTCCTGCCAGATGGTATGGGCCGCCTAACTCTAGTACGATATGCACCACCCTTATGCCGTTCGCAGAAGAACTAATATCGGGCTTTAAATGTTTACTTTGACATGCTTTCGACCTTACCTACATAGTCCTGTAGACAATCCTATGATTACTTTAGTTTAGTAATATTCATTTAATCTGTGATTGAGACTGGTTAATCGAGAGAATTCAGCATCAATCAAGGGTTAATTTTAAAACCGGTTACTATTCACAAGACTTCCTTCAGTGTTAACGTTACCATCAAGAGAAGCGTTATCTTTTACCAACCTCTCTCATAATTGAAGTCAAAAGGAACTTTATTGTATATTGATGTATTCCAGGGTGGCCCGCAAAACACGCTGCCCCGTGTTCGTTTCCATCGAGAGAAGTGTTCTGGTTTACCAACCTCTCCCATAATTGAAGTGAAAAGGAACTTAATTGTCTATTGATGTATTCCAGGGTGGTCCGCAAAACCCGCTGCCCCGTGTACGACGAGGACTTCACGTTCTACGGCCTCGCTCCGCACCAGCTCGCTGCAATCACACTGCACTTCGTCGTACTCAGCTTTGACAGGTTACATTTTTTCTATGTTTTTGTCTTGGAATGGTTGAAGAAAGGCAGGGAGGCCTTTAACCTGTATTGGGACTGTGGACTTCAGTAATAGTCGAGATAAAATTTGTAAGATATTGAAATAGCAGGTGGCAAATGGCTTAGTTTGCTCCCGCCCATAAGTGCCTAAGGCTGATCCCTAGACTTTTTTCATCTCTTGTAATAGTTTTACGTTTGAACGGGTTTAATTGATGAACTCAGCAGTAATATAAGGCCAGTGTATTCCACATAATAGTCATAATAAAAAGTCTCATATGTTGTTTGCGTCCCTTATGCAAGCATTTCGTGCAAAAATAAAGAACGTAAAACTTCTCGTGCAATTCAAAGGAGACTTAATAATAGTTTTAATCAACTTTTCTCAAAATACCCACTCTCAAGGTCACTCTTAAAACTCCAATTTCTTTTTACCTTTGTTGCTGATCTTTGTCATGGTAAATAGAGCTTGTGATAGGGGGCATCCGCTGCCACATGTACAGGTTTCATAACTTTCTAAAAATCCGTTACATGTACCAATTGCTTCTTTTTTAAATATTTTGAGTTTGTCTGACAGATATTCCCGTGACGAGATCATAGGCGAGGTGGTGTCTCCATTGTCAACCCTGCAGCTGCACAGCGGCGAAGCCATGGCCCTCTGCCGTGAGATCCAGCCGCGCAGTCTTAAGGTATATAATACTGTTTCATTGTACTCATATAAATGTCATCCTATATACATGATGATAAATATGATCCTATTTGACGACTTTGGTTTAAAAATATATCCAGTACTCGTAGAACAATTTTCCGGATACAATATTTTAGTAATCGTTTTGTTTTCTTTGAGCATGACATACCATACTTCCATGTTATAGAACTTTGAATATTTAAAAAGAAATAGAAATAGTGGTCTGGATATAGAAATGAAAAACGTAGCATTAAGGAGCGATATTTGATGCTTTGTTTTTAAGCTGCGAAGCTTAGAGTAACCAATAAAAAAGATCCTGTCATCGCATTCAATACTTCAGTCTATCAAAATACTGATGCTATACTAACTACTGTTGCAGCGTGACTTACACTACCCACGCCACGGCATATTCTGAAGTTATTGTACAACGCTTTGCCAACAAATAGCCTTACTCTGCAGGCCCCGCGACTTTATTTCTTACCAGTCTACTGCTGGCTAGCAAATAACTGGACAACGATGTGTCATGTGTCGTAACTCAGCACGATTGTGGTTTCAGATGCGCAGCGTGGGCCGAGGCGAGGTCCTGGTGTCCCTTTGCTGGCAGCCGGCGGCGGCGCGGCTCACCGTCGTGCTGCTGAAGGCACGCAACCTGCCCAAGATGGATGTCACCGGCCTGGCTGATCCGTTAGTACCACCTGCTTTTTATTCGTCATCATCATCAGCCATAAAACTACCATTAGAGGAATTATGTGCGTCGCCAGCTATAAGAGCAGCTGCTTTCTCTAGATATTTCAAAATATTATCATCAGGTTGAAAACCGGCATATTTTTGAAATCCTCAACCTAAACCCAGTTTGTAACAGTTTTTACAAATGTTCGACAGTTGTAAAAACTGTCATAAATATCCCATATATTTTCGCAATTTAACAAATCTACTTCTCAGTTACCGTTAAATATAAGTTGGCGCTACTGAGCTTTAATCTACTGACTGGCGGATGACTAGCTAATTATGTTGGGCTATGTTAAAAATTTATCAGCTCGTACAAAAAATGTATTCATTAGACACTATTGTAAAACTGTTTTCGATAGAAAATTGTTTAGGGGACGATGTTTAAATAAGTACATTTCCTGATGTTTGAAAAACTGCCTGAAGTTTGTTCCACATACCTAACTCTGCACTTTCATCTCCAGTTACGTGAAGATGTACCTGCTGTACAATGGACAGCGAATCGCAAAGAAGAAGACGCACGTAAAGAAGCGAACGCTGAACCCAGTGTTCAACGAGTCTTTCGTGTTCGAGGTGCCCGCCGCGCCCAACGCTGCCCTCGACCACGTGTCGCTCGAGCTGCTCGTGCTAGACTGGGACAGGGTCACTAAAAACGAGGTACGAATATCATAATAGTGAGCGCCTCCCCTCCTCGCACCCCATACCCAGTGGCCAGCTGCACCGCACTGCAGTACTAGCGGTAGGCATTTGTCTTATGAAATTTCATGACCTAGTGCAGTAATCAAACCCTTAGTCTCATGATTTGGCGTGTCTATCGCCATTATATCCTCGTTTTCCACATATTTCTTCTAAATTATTCTTTTTTCTAAATTATCGCTTTGTATTCTTTGTTTGATTCTCTTTCCTAAGGAAATACCGATCCATCAATCCACAGGCGCCCTAGTTTTCCCCTCTTTTCTGAAAAAACTATGGAGTCCCGAGAGCCTTTGACTTTGACTTTGAATCATAATCATAATCATTTATTCATTCATAAACATAGGTAAGTTTATACAGTGGTGTAAGGGTTAGAAATAATTATATGCACAGCTATGTTTCGCCTTATTGGCATGTGAATAACAATTTTAAAATTATTTTTATGTATATATCCCAAACAATTAAATTTATATAAAACAATAATAGTCAGTACAGTACAATTCACAATAAATGTCAACTAATACAGGGAATAACAAATGTCAAGCAATATAAGAAAAATAAATGTCAATAAATAGGTATAGGTATAGGTATGTGTTAACACATTATAATGCGTAATTAAATGTATGCGTGATTGCAGGTGATCGGTCGGCTGGAGCTGGGCGCTGAAGGTACGGGCAGCGCTCGCCACCACTGGCGCGAGGTTCAGGCCGCGCCGCGCCGCCAGATCGCCGACTGGCACAAGCTCAAGGAGTGAGCGTCTTTCCTCTCCCCGCCCCCTCGCCCGACCCCCTCCCCGCACCCCGCGGTCAGCTGCGTCGCACTGAAGTACTAGCGGTATTTGTGTTTTGAAATTTCACAACTTAATATCCTATGTACGGCAGCTATTCATTGATGTTCTGGTTCTCTAATTAACGACCTAAGTAAAGCAACTACTACCTAATTGCTACTTTCGAGATATCGCAATTATGAACGGCATCGGTAATGCTTACTTACGGAGACAAACCGATCGTTTACCTATAAATAATCATGTGGCTCATTTTAATATACAGTCGCATTGCGTCGCGTTGCATCATCCAACAAAGCATCATTCAACTAGAACTGTAAAAATGTATTTGTATGAAATTTATCTTTTTAACATAAAAACTAAATACATTTAAAAACTTAAATCTTTTTGAGTTACAAAATACATGCCGCTCTTGTTTAGAGGAACTTGACTATTTTTTTACCGTTTGAAATAGTTTTTCATACTAACATATAACATACTAATATTTCAAACAGACATCACAAAACGCTAGTGTTTAAGTCAACGACGCAGTAGTACTACAACATATTGCGTTAATCCATTTGCCTCAATTTAACCCTTCACCGCTTACCTAGTATAAGTTTTAGTAACTTCCTCAAATGGTAGATAAAAGTTGCGTATATTGACAAATTTAACACTGTAAAACCTTGAGCTCTTTATCTAGTTTGAATAAATTTTCAAGATTCGCAACTGCCTACTCGATTCAAAATATGACATAACTATTCCACTTCTTTATTAACGAATTGCAAATTCTTTACGTGATTTTTTAGTCTTATTTTTAAAGCCAGAAAATACGAAATGGTCAAATTCTTTACTTGTCGTTATTATTCTTCACTTATTATTACTGCACGGAAAATGCGCGTCGAGGGTAGTACAAGTTTGCAGGTATTTGTAAGGAGGCTAGGTAAGCCAAAGTCTAGACACAGGTACGAAAAACTTCAGTTAGTCTTAATTTGTATTATAATAACGTAACGATGTTTTGTATTAGATAGTGAAAATATGACTTTATTTAAGATTATTTTTCTTAACAACTAATGACGAATTATTGTATAATTTACCTACTTAACTAATACGTTTACGCACAGTTTAGTAAAATCCCCGTAGACTGCCCGATGAAATGTACTCATAGTGTTTAGTGGGTTTCTGTAAACACCGAGGAACCTCGTGTTTAATGTAGATTATTTAAGGAAAGCGGCCCGTTTTAATAATTCGGTCCGCTCTTCAATTTCTCTAATTGTTCTACATATCTAAATGTAAGACACTAAATGTATTGGATCCGATTTATGTGTATTTAAATGTGTCTCCGGTGTGTAAAGTATCTAATTGTTTGCTTAGTGACAATATTAACACACGATCGATAGGAGTCAACGTAAAGGATATCTACTTAATAAGGTGTAGGTAGATTCCTGTGTTAACTTTAGAAGTCATTTGGTAATTAAACCATTCGGTGTCACACAATAGATAAATGATAACCACAAATTACAAGTAGGGCACGGACTATCAACGTGTTAAAGCAACAACGTAAATATATTGGACCTTTATTTGCTTTTTGCATATATGTTAAATATGAAGTTTTTTTTTATTTTTAGTTTGTAGACCAAAAAAAACGTTTTTATAAAATTAATTAAAATCTGGAATATGTTTTAATGATTCAAACTTAGGTTTTGAAATGTTTCTGATATTATTCAACCGCCCGAAATACAGTACATTTGTAAAATTTTATTTTCCACGTTATTTAATGTTAGGCATAAGAATAGATTGTCGAGTTCCTCGAAAAGATAAAAAATTCAAATTCACACTAATACTCATTTAATTGATTAGTTCATAAAATATGTATAGTATTAGGATAGAAAAATAAATCTATTTTATACTAAAAATAGGTAGTGTTACCTTTGGATCTATGTAGATTCTAAAATGTGTAAAAGCTCATTTGACAAGGCTTTGAGCTTTTAGCCGTGTGTACGTTTAGTGCGTTCCTATCACTATAGATGGCGCTTACACCAAACCGAAATTAGTTTTGTTTAATTATTTTTATGATGCAAAAAATTGTTTCAAAGATAAATTTAATGCATGATTCAATAAACAATGTTTGAATTTATTTTGTTTAAAAACTACACCCACATTTTATCTTTGTATTTTACTTAGAAAAGTATACCGCTTAATAAAGCGTTAATCTTTATAAAACGAACAAAATAGGTGGAGTATAACTGTGCAACAGTAATATTTTAAATGTTACGATTGAAATAAGATATTATGTTAAGTCTTGTGTAACGTAACCAAGTAATAATAAGAGTTATGTGTATACTTACATAAGACCATACTTCTACATTCCAAGAACAAAATGTAAATAATCAGTCATCGCTTTAGTCATTACCAATCGCAGTCTTGTAATTGTAAAGCCTACTCCAGACATTCGTTGGATCGTCCGATAGCTTACAAAAACTAAGAATCGATTTGATAAAAACCTGAATAGTTGTACCTAGCACTATCGTGGATAATCTATTGAAAATCTAAAACTACCGATCACTTTGGTTGGATGATTTGACGAATGTGTAGATTGGGCTGTTAATCTAAGTATATAAACTAAGTAGTACTACCAGTGTATGTTTACGTTTAATCGATTCAGTGTTTTTTGTATTTCAATCGATGTCCATGAGTGTAGTAGATTCTTGCAACCATTTGATATAATCTGTGGTAGTTTCTAGGCGATCGTTACTTCATTGTGCCACTGTAATTGATTTCACCTTTTTATTTGTTATTATTTCGGAAAACAAAGTACGTGATCAGTAGGGTTAAATTAGTAAAACCGCTGATAAAATGGTTAGAATTCATTGTAAAATCATGAGTACAAAGTACTGTAGGTGTAGTAAATAGATAGATAGGGGAAGAATGTAAGGTTGAAAAATGATAATATCTGATTACGTAACAATCACACTATGGTAATCGTACTTGAAGATCAATAAAAATTGTCAAAAGCTCATGAAAATCCAACATTAAAACATCTAAAATAAATTTATTTTTCTAAAATTAGCTCGTAATGATTCATTAACAGTCGAAATAGTCAATACCTCCCAAATCAATCCCAATAGCTATCGAATAACTGCTTCAGTGGGTTATACTCATTGAAACGGTATTAACCTTTTGACGCTCTACGGTATTAACTTTTTTTTTAATTTAACGGCCAGTGCGGTTATGTTTTATGCAAACTCATACTACTAAAATATTTATTTTGCTTAAATATAATTGGGTTAAGTGAAGTAACGGTCGCGCCTCACACGTTCGCATTTGCCCGCACGTAGTCGAGTCATACCTCACCGATATCAGATTTGTATACTAAGGGATTTTAGTAAATAAATTATTGACTGGTGCTTTCACATAATTGTTGTTGTTATTTGACACCCCCTAATACTGTTATTGAAAGTTAATACATTTAAAATTAATTTACGACGAGATGAAGCAACCCCTCTTATAAAATTAAAAAAAATTGCGCGTAAAATTAAAAAAAATGTCATAAACATAAATTTTACCATAGGATAGCAGAGACCGTAAAAGTATATTGAAAAGAAGAAAAAATAGTATCAAATATCGTTGTAGTTGATAGTTTTTTTAACTAACATACATACCTTAATCACGGGGGTACTCTGAATAAGAAAGGGTTAAATAATACATTTTTAATAAAATATGTTATTCTTATCAATTGTATATTTGATATCAAATCTTATTACATATAACACAGCTTAACAAATTGAAAATATACATACAACGGGCCCCGACCTCGCTCGGCCGCGGCTCGACTACAACATTGTCATACGGTGCGCTCCGGTGCCCAGGCTAGAACGCGTCCTAGGACTGACGCGCTCTCCAAATACATAGGCAAGTATTGCAATTTATTAAGTTTGTAACCGACACACTATAGAAAATTAAGTTTTGACTTAACAATAAGTAATCGGCTGGTAAGATATTCAAACTAATATGATAAAGCTGAAGAGTTTGTTTCTGTTTGAACGCGCTTATCTCAGAAACTACTGGTTCGAATTAAAATAATATTGTTGTTTTAGACAGTATATTGATCTAGGAATAAGGACCAATAAGATCAAAAAACAGTAAAAATTCTAAAATCTATTAATTTGTTGTTGTTTAAAATTATTTCTTTTTTTTTTCTCCCATGTTACCGCACCCATATACAAACTATCTGCATGACCCAAGGGTTGACTGGTAGAGAATGCCCCTAGCATTAAATCCACCTGTTGTACCTATTTGTGCAATAAAGTTTTTAAATAAATAAATAAATAAAAAATGTGGAAAAAAGGGGATAGTATGCGTGTGAAGCCGCGGCGGGCGGCTAGTAAGAGATACGGTAGAGTGTCTGGAATCATCCTGGCTTTTGAGTAAAGCGGAGAAGCTATTAAGTTAGTCTATTTTGAGGACACCTGCATTCTCAAGTAACTCTATAAATTTGCCAGATGCACGTCAATCCTCGAAAATTATATTTTCGCAGTGAAATAGAAAACGACATTTCCTCATTCCCATAGACTAGCGAAAACAGAATTTCCGGACTATGTTCTAACCTGTTTACAATGCTACTAATGTTGTGCTATCATTAAAGTAATCTTAAACTTGCGTTGTGTGTGACATTAGTTAATTGCTCGCCACTTTTTCTAGGGCGCTTACAAAAACATACATTTTGGATAATTTGCGCAAACATGGCATCAATGGTATTTCACATAATCTAACCAATTATTGAAACATTACATATCAATTTTTTTTGTAGACAGTAATCATCAGGCAAAAACATCATATTAGATTTGTTTCAAAGAAAAACTAGAAGCTATTTTATATGAGGTATTCGAATCATGTCCCAACAGCGAGGTATTCTTGATACCTAAAGCATGCTGCTGTGTAAAAACTATTATGTTCCCCTTCGTAGAAATGATCCAAGGACTGGTAAGTAGGCTGGGAAACTATCCTGACTATATACCCACGCAACAGTGACACAGAGCCGCCAAATTATCTAACACATACACATTTATATTGTCTTTTAATACAACTTCTATTTGGACGTCTCTTTGATTTCGTCTAGCTATGACAGTCGGTACCCTTAGGGGACACGCACGATCTTCGTGACACACATATATTGGGAGAAACCAGAAAAGATGATGATGAGCCAAAGACAATGCAGTTCATTTTAGTTTATTTTTATGACTCTGTTATTTTATGATATCAAGATATGAAAAAAAAAAAGAAAAAAATAGTGTAGCGAAAATACAGAAAGACGTTTTGATCGTTTCACAACATTGGCACCCAACGTGGGGTTACAAAATTTTAACCAAATCAGTTTATATTTTGCGTTTTATAAAATATGGTTCCTCCCCAAGAGAAAGTTATACTTCCAGATAGCAATACAATGTTTTAACAAGTAAACACCCTAACATTGAAATAAATTTACGATAATTCTAAATAGTGACGATAATTAGGCAAGAGTCGAGAGTGTGCGCAGTACAGCAGAACTAGGGTTGCCACATGTCTTAATCGTCCAGCCAGTAAATAATGTATATTCAGTGTTTGTATGAGTAAAATGTTTGATCTGGAATCAAATTTCAACTGACTGAATACATGACATTAACATATGGCTATGATTTATAAATGGTTTGACATTTGGCAACCCTAAATATAACTTACAACGACTTAAGTTAAAAGTTATACAAAACAATATCATCGTAAACTATGACTATACGTCGTTATTGCTAATAAAAGTGAGATATGAATTGTAGTTCAGATATGTTTGAACTGTGTAGATATTACGATTTTTGGTCCGAAATAGTGTATAAATTTAAATTGGCTGAATTACTTTTAGTTCATTAAAAAGACATTCATTTCAAAAACTCAACAGTACACAAACTTAGAGATACTAGAACATAAAACTAAATAACATTCAGGACATCACACTAATCGCTAGTTAAAATCTCATGTTGAAAAATTTATTGAATGCCATAATATATTTGAAATACCTACATAATATTAAATTAAAGTAATTCTTCCAACTTGAAACTTAATTTACGATATTTTTGAACGTGTTTTAATCTCTTTCATTGGTAAATACAAAACCATACACAACTTTATTACATTTGTTATTCCTATATCTTGAATTTATTCAAACATCTTTAATGTGTATAAACTGGTAACTGTTATCATAATGACAACTAACCCATTTAAATTATAAATAATAATGTTAATTTATTTAATCATATTTACAATTATTAAATGCATTATCCTACTCGTTATGTCATCATACAAAGTATAAAAAAGCGTACTGTCAATTCTAAAATGAGGCAAGCTTCTTACATCGACATAATCTGCTCTCAACATATAAAATATTTGTTTTACATATAAATATAAGTCTTGTCATTTGTAATAACAAAATACTGGCAAATAAGGCAAGTCATTTTTAAAATCAATAAACGATTTTAGTGACCAATCATACCCTCCTTGTTGTTATTCTTATAAACATAAAACCTGTGTTCTCTAATTTCTACGCTTCCTCATATTCATAAAGTAACAAACCGGCTCGATATTTCACATTGAGACCGCATTCACATTTGGAACGCTGCAGGTGATTAATGTGACATTAATGAAATTAAATATTCACTTTTGTAAAATACTGCGTGTACACATACGGTTAGGAAACCTAGTATAGACGGACAGTCCATAGTTAACAAACTGGTTATTGAAAATAAGCATATATCTCAAAATGCAATGCTTAATAGAGCATATCAATTATTTTTAACATTCACGCAACCACTAACCACATTGAGACACTGAAAACTGCAACATTTTGAAGATCATTTGCCTCAGAGAGCTTCTTTTGAGTCGTCCGACAGAATTTAACTAAAATCAGATCAGACCACGCGCAAAAACTACTTGCACTTAAAATAAATGAGTGAAAGTAAGTGCATCTACTGCATAGAAATCAGAAGCTAACTCAATGCTTAAGCGAGACGCTTCTCTGATTAATAGAGACTAGTCGTTCTTTGAAAACAATAACATGACTGGATTATGTAATATCAAGATTATTCATAAATATGCACTAGACAAGTGCACCGAGCATTGATTTGGTTTCCATTCAAAACATCCCGGGTATAGAAGAGTACTAGATAGGTACTATGAATATCACGACCAAACGGTCCAATTTTTTTTCCTTGACATGTAGCGTTTATTGCGTACCATAAGGGACGCGCAGTAAGGCATTGCAAATATATACCAATCTTAAAATTGAAAAAAAAACTTACGTTTTTATCTAATGACCAAAGCTAAAATCCATCAATTACATACATTCTCCAATCACATTACCGTCTCCATTTGCAGCTCTGACGCACGACGTGAAAGCGCGTGTCGTTAGAAAATTCATTACTCACTAATAATATCTTTGAGTACTTAAGAATAGAAAATCCAATCTCCATTTGTGGAGATAACGATATTGTTGAATGTGATCCCATAGTCGAAGCTTAAGACCAGAGAGACCGAGTCTAGTACGCTATGCTCACGGAGACCGTTCGGTCTCTTTTAGAAATAAGACGAACTGATTGTCTCCTTCGAGATGGTGCGCACAGCTTTGGTAGTGGTAGGACGGCACAAAGTTGTAGGACCGGGGGGATTATAGGAGGCCCCTGTCTAGTTCTTTGCGGAGCATCCTGGAGAGCTTGAGGACGTCCTCGTCCACCTGCCCTGAGAATAAGGAATCGAGGAGCTCACCTCTGGACGCGAGGGAGAATACGCCGGCGAGACGCGACACGGACTTGTCTGAGAGGTGTCGCTCCACTACTGACCTGGAAATTGCAAATGACTAGGTTAGTAAATGTGTAGGATGTCTCTGGGACTACTGAACAGTCAAGATTTGCTTAGCGGTAGAAAGCTACGTTCTTTCGGAATAACGCCAGCGGGAAAAGTAGTACATAATATCTAACATTTCGAAGGCGTGCCTATAAATTATACCTACATTCAGCTCAAGTGAAAATCTTCTTGAGATTCTTCTCCCCATAGAAGAACCGGTCAGAAATCGATATTATTCGTATGGTTATGGCAAGGTCATGGATTTTATATTCAGTGGAATTGTATCGCTATGTGACAGTAGGTATAAAATGTCATTACATTTCCTTTTTATAGTGAAATGAACCAATGGCTGGCAGTCAGGACTGTAAACAAGTGCCCCCTTGGGCGACCAGCCTGATCCAGTTTATGCGAAAACTACATTTTTGCTTTTAAACACTCATCAAGCTAAAACTGATTCGTACAATTGTGAGTCAACATTACCAATGTTTAATAATATCGGAAACATATCTATTAAGCTTCTAGGCGGTATATTCTCCGTAAAAATATATACGAACCAAGAGTAGAGTATATTTGCATTATATATGATGAAGATTCAAAGTGTTACCTACATGTAACTCTTAATAACAATATTTTGGTTGCCCAAACTCGCAATTTAAAGGGAAAGTTATTTTGAAACCCATTAACATATTAGCTTCCTAATTCTAAGTTGAAACCACTTACTTGAGCGACTGATGCGATTCACGTAGCGCATCTTGTAAGAAACCCCTGTCGTATGAGAATTCAACCTCGCAGAAAGAAACCACCGCCATCAACACGGTCTGGAAACATTGAAAGAACAAGCGTTATAATTAAAACCTTGAGTAACAATGTGAGCCCATTCAAACTATAACATAGTTCTAGCTATTAACCTGCGTCTGAGTACAAAGCCATACACGTGTTATGAGATGAAGTCTAATATAATTTCAGCGGCGTGTTGCATAGATTTAATCAACCGTACTAATCCCTAACATCCACGAGCTTCGACGTTTACGCTTGTAGAAAGCCATTATAATACAAGTTCGGAAGTTGTGCATAGCCTGGTGACTAAGTAAATTAATCGAAGAGAATCAGAGGACAATCAGTTAAAAACCAGAGTCTGACCTTTTTGTATGATAGTGTACATATATTTCATTCAGATGACATTTTATAAGTAATTCAGTAACCTTCACAGAGGAAAAAGCCACGTAAAGTCCAGCCTACATTCATAATTTCTTACTTTTTAAATATGTTATTGGCAAGTTTTATATTTTTTTTTATCTACGTCACGTACTCATAGCGCAGTGACCATATAGATTCCGAATATACACAATACCAAAGTAAAACTGTGGACACTGGGGAGTATTATCATATTATGAAGAACTACAGCCCGTTTCATCTCATTGTTCTGTCTCTGTCTGTATGTGTGTGTACATCTTTGTATGAAGGTACCCTAAGGAACTGAGCTACTGGCGGTCATGTATTCCGCACCTTTCTTCAAATGCTACTTTAACGTCATTAACTCACATGGAACTTGGAACGGAAAGCAGCCAGCGCACGCTCGTCGGCAGGCGAGAGCTGTCCGTGCCTTCTCAGTACACCCAGCTTCACTGCCGCCTTGATCACGTGCTTCACCAACTTCTCTGCTTCGCGTTTCTCTACGCGCTCACGGAGTACCGTTAAAAACTGGAATGGACAAAGAATATGAACTGATGATTTTGTTTTGCAATTGACTAACTGTATGTCTTAGTTATTAGAAACAGAAAAATTTTATCTCCCCTTGCGGTGCGGGAATTGAACCCACGACCTTCACGTATCGCGCGTGCTGCTCTTACCAACTGAGCTAACCGCAAGTTATTGTAGGCGATGAAATTTTTCTGCTGTATCAACCGTTAGCCTTTCGGTAAGTGCCCTCTGCCGAATATGTTTATATCTTTCTAATATTTAAAGTTCGCTAGTACGGCGTATAGTACTATAAAAATAATAAAATCGATTAAGATGCCAGGTGTCTTCGATTCTGTGGTTTTCAAACATTTCTGCAACGAATGTACCACGGGCCGATAAGTATGTAGATATAAACATATTCGGCAGAGGGCACTTACCGAAAGGCTAACGGTTGATACAGCAGAAAAATTTCATCGCCTACAATAACTTGCGGTTAGCTCAGTTGGTAAGAGCAGCACGCGCGATACGTGAAGGTCGTGGGTTCAATTCCCGCACCGCAAGGGGAGATAAAATTTTTCTGTTTCTAATATTTAAAGTTCGCTAGTACGGCGTATAGTACTATAAAAATAATAAAATCGATGTATGTCTTAGTGCAAAATTAGTTATAAGTTTACCTTTCTTTTGTAAAAAAAAAACCTACCAAGTTTTTTGCTGGTATCTTCTCGATAGTTATAGGTTCCGAAGCGGAGGTAGCTTCATTTGATTTATATAGATACTATTCATAATTGTTACTAATGTGATCTATATAAATAAAATTATTTGAGTATTGCATTAGTCGTTGCCCGCAGCTTAGTTCACGTTATTTGCAGATGAAAAGTATGATGTTCTAATATTTTATCTGTCTAGCTACCAAAATCATATCCATTCAATATTTTTTGCGTGAATAAGTAACAGATAGAAAACACTGTAAGGGGTCAGACGGGCAAACCGAACCCATTAGCGGATGCCTAAGCTTCGGTGCTTCCTTTTTTTAAGGGGGTTACGATGCACCATACCGCTGCTTTGGTAAAACTGCAACGTGTGTGGGCTGGCGGCTCTGAAAAGAGAGACCCTTTCCAATAAAACCTCCTCAACCCCGCAACTCTCATTGCGGAAATCGGGAATATAGAGGAACTATAACGGCCACAGAGGCCCTCTCCTATATCAGCCAGTGTTGCAATTGCCAATTGAAGCGACCTATGCTATGGCCGAACAAGATTGCCACTTGTCTTCTGGAACAGATCATCTTAGCACCTCAAACTTACCTGATCAAGCAGCTTGGCGGCGTGCTCGTCGAGCACGAGGGAGCGCGCGCTGCTGGCGCCGCCGACTCGTGACAGGAACTTCTTCTGCGCGCGCAGCGAGATGTCGCGGGCGCACCATGCGCCGCCTTCCATTGCTGGAACAAGATACCGATACATTTAAAAAGAGAAGCCTTCTAATTTCAAAATATATGTTTTTTTTTTCTTTTTTATGATAAATGGCAAAGAATTGTTTGGGTAAGCCTAACGTCCCGTTAATGTTCATTCAATTTGACGACAGAACACGAATTTTCGTTGCTTTATACTTGTAACTTTTGAAAGATTGCGTGCCCTCCTTGTATATGCTCGTTTCTATGCATAATCGGGTCGAAACCAAATGATCCAAGTGGCAAGTTGCTTAACACTCCACCACTTTGGTAATGTGGTAGTCTAAGTGCCCACATCATACTTTTCAAAACTATAATTAAACCCGTCAACTGGGAGACAGATCTCGTCCACTTTTTAGGGGTTACTTGGGATACATGACCAGGTCATTCCCATTTTAACTTGGCAGCTTGTTTGCCTACATAAACAGTCAGATCGCACAGGTAAACATTTAAGAAATTAAACTCTTCGGAACCAATAACATTTGTTTAGCTGTAACTTTCTCACACGCGCCGCCATACCGTGCTGTTAGTGGAGCATCCCGTTCCGACTGATTACGTGTACGAATACGAACAACATTTATGCGTATGCGCATTTTCTACGTGATGCTGCCGTTTTTTTCGCCGAACACGCAACGTAAAGTGATCTATCGTGATACCGTTACAACAACTGTTGCGATGGAACACATTAGTAAAAGTCTTTTATGAGTCGCAACTTGCAAAAGAGCTATAACAAATTGACTGGTATACAAATCTTAGGGAATTAACCCATTTACGATTAAGAATTACCTATCTTACGCAGTTCTATTGACATAATACGAATACAGAGACCTAAAGTATACCTTATTCGGAAAAGTCGAATCAAGCTCCAAAATCCTACTTTAAAACTTCGCTTAATCCCTGTCGTCTGAAATATCTTTCGCCTTCAAAGTATCAGTAACAACTTGTAAACATTTTCATAAAAACAACGAATGCTTGCTATAAAACTTCGTAATTTGTTGTTTCGCTGATAAAGACCACTAAAACCCAGAAGTAGTTAAGAGTTATGTAACTCGAGACACTAAAGAATGTTATAAAAGCGTTAAGTCTTCCTTCAATACCCTCGTGTCTCCTGATACTCAATGAAACTAAAACGAATCTGCTGCGACCGGCGCCAAATTCAACATGATCTGTTTTGATCTGCCCACTTTAGATTTATTATAGCACATGGTCGTATCCATTATTTCGAATGATGTTTACAATTGTGGCGCATGACTGGGATGAATTTATATCAATTTCGCTCGGACAATAGGCGTAGACAATTGCACTTTCAATTGAATCTCTGCAAAGTGGAACAATGAACTGGCAACGCATGTTTTCATGCCACTAGATGCGGTCAGCGACAAAAAATGCTTAATGGGATATAAAAAGACGATGAAGATGGCTAGACGGTATTCGGATTTCGCATCTCAAAATCTGTTGTAACGGAATTTCCCCATGCTTTATATAACAATTCAAAACATAAGTACAAAGCATGCAGTAATTGTCATCATTTTTGATGAAATAAAAAACACCTTCTTGTAACAAACCTAAAAAAATGTGATTTAAAAACTTTAGTTTTCAGAACACATAGCAGTCATATTCGTATTCATATTTTAAAATGATGGTAGAAATGTAGGTAAACAAGAAAACATTGCTTTTAACCCTATGGTATAAAAAGCTAAATCATAATGGAAGAACAAAAGATAAAACCAGATATAAATGGATACGTGGGTGAACCAGTTGATAAAAACGTATTTTCAATTAACTAAGTAGTTGATGGATACGAACGGAACTATTGGGTTACAATTATATTATTTCGCAAAAATGGAATCCATTTTTTCACGAGCCTACTGCTACTACTACTACTATAAGGCTATTCTCTTTGACATGCGTAATGTTAATTACTTACATACATTGACGTTTCTCAAACGAATTTATCGCCTTTACCGACTTGGCCCATACGACTGAGCAAACACGCTTAATCTATTTACCCTCCATATTACCTATCATCTATCCACTAGGTCAGGATCCAGCACATAGTAAGACCAAACACTATTATCCCAGAGTTAGTTGTTATTAGAAAATATTATGATAATATCAGAGCATAGCTGAAGTGATGTATATCTACATCGTTCCATCGTTTTCCATATTGCGTACTTAGGCAAAAAAATTGTTCCTCGCGAAAGCGCAAGACGCACAAAACAATATTCCAAGTATTTCAATATAAATGTTTCCCGAGGGCTTTTCTCCATATAGCCTAAAATCCTGTTGCTACCATCTCCTCGGGCTATCACGATAAACAAAGTGAGTGTTAGTCGTCGGTTCGTAAATTCCTGTCCTCGCGGGGAGATATAGTTTATGCCGATAGAACGGTGTCATCCGCGCCGGGTCACAACGCCAGGGAATCATAATAAAGTTGCCGGCTAAGTTTTAATAGAAATTGTGAAGAGTATGCCGTAGTTAGTTGGTAGTTTCATTATCTTGGGTTATTTTTCAAAGGATATTGTGGTTCAAACAATACTTAACCAGTCGTAATTTGTTAAAAATAACACACTTCTACTGATATTATTTAGAATCAGTTTGTATCCCTACTAATATTATAAATGCGAAAGTAACTCTGTCTGTCTGCCTGTCTGTTACGCTTTCCCGCTTAAACCTCTCAACCGATTTTGATGAAATTTGGCATAGGTATACGTTGAACCTCAAGAATGGACATAGGCTACTTTTTGTTATAAAGTAAGGGGGGGGGGGGGGGGGGGGGTAATGCCACCTTTGAAAGTTTATATGGGAATATTTTTATTTTTTAAGTTTGAGATATGAAAGTTGGCACAAATATAGCTCTATTAAAATATAGACTACTTTTTACTAAAATCAAACATAACAATGTGCGGGTAATTGAACTTATTAAAACAATAGTTGTAATCTTTAAACACTTATCACATTATCTCAGTGGAGATTTATATTTCCACCTAATGCAGGATCTGGCCACGAACTTCCATTTTACTAAGTTGTAGTTACGGTATCACAATTGAAATGTAAGCGATGGAGTTTTTACTACTTCACTAGTTACGTTTGATAAAAATATTCATTGGATAACATTACCTGCCTTTGTAAGTATTACATTGAAGTATAACAAATACGAAAAGTTAAAATGAGTCTATAAATCAATGGTTAAAACCCTATATCTACATTAAAGGCTTTTGTCGATGAAAGATAAGAAAAATACATTTTGCAATCATTATACAAGTTTGAAAAATGTCAAGTAGTAAAGGGAGTGCCTTTCCTACTTATTCAATACAAGCGCTGTAACCAAACTGTCACGCGTTGTATAATCAAAGAACATATTTTAAAATTGCACTCTTTTTACTTATTTGGCTAGGTGCTTAAAAAACTGATTACACCTGACCCAGAACCTGGGCATACCAATTATTTACATAGCGTTCCTTTAATAATAATCTTATATATAAAAATGAATCGCTGTTCGTTAGTCTCACTAAAACTCGAGAACGGCTAGACCGATTTGGCTAATGTTGGTTTTGAAATAATTGTGGAGGTCCAGGGAAGATTTAAAAGTTTAGAAAAAAAAAGGCGTTACGAAGTTCGCCGGGACAGCTAGTATTTAAATAAAGTCGTTGGCGGTTGGAAAAATCGTTCAACGTTTTCCATTTCGTTTTCATTCAACAATCGCATAAAAAAGACCATTCGGTTGGATCCATAGTACTAAAATATTATCTCCGAATACCTGGGTTTTCTTTTAGTCCGTGAAGGGTAGCTAGCTATTAACCCGTACATAAATATTCAGCAGGTAATAGCTTCGTTGCATAACAAAACGAGACAAGACGGGCCGCAAGACAAATGGATGTCCCTATTGCGATTTTTATCTGACCCGAACGTCCCATCACGTCTCTGGGGCATTTATTCAGGTGAATACCCACGGCCTACTATTTTAGCAATAATCCATATTAGGATATGTGTATTGTGAACGTGAAAGGGTTTCGTTTGTTTGTTCTTGTTTTCGATATCATTGTTTTTGTGGAAATGTTTCAAAGCTTCAGTGAGTGTTTTAGACTATTATTTCATGTTAATGATGTATATTTTTCTTTAAACGAAGACTATCTTATATCTGTATGAGAACGAATGATTGCGATGCGAGTATAAGAATCAAATTAGTCAGTTTAATTTATCACGGAGATGCCCGTGGTAAAAGCGAAAGGTTCCAAAACCCGTAGGTAAAAGTTCGAATCCCGGTAAAACTGTCACTTTGTGACGCTTTCCGAGTTTAGTTAAGGCATCTCAGGCTTGAATCACCTGATTGCCCGATATGAATGGTCGTTCCATGTTTCGGAACGTTAAGTCATTTGACGGACTACGGTCGATCGACGATTCAATATAGGTAGGTAGTGTAGGTTCTGTTTTAAGTGCAACCTAATGTTGACTGCTTCCAAAGAGTCAGAGTTCGTTTTTACACCCGCGACAAAAGCTCTGTCTGTACAAAGTCCAAAATGTGTAATCATCTAACGTGCTTTCAACATGGTCGTAAGACCGAATGTTCTTTTGAAAGTCAGACACAATTAATTTTCTATTATTTGGTCTTTTGGTTCTTGCCACCACATAGATTATATATTGTCA
The DNA here is from genome assembly GCA_037074685.1 of Glyphodes pyloalis. Lineage (NCBI taxonomy): Eukaryota > Metazoa > Arthropoda > Insecta > Lepidoptera > Crambidae > Glyphodes > Glyphodes pyloalis. Next base: position 13,675,439 of record JAYKKO010000007.1, read on the forward strand.
TATGTATGCGCATTTTAGGGCGTTATGATGATGAAAGCTATGTGTTTAAGGAATTCTCTGACTCGGGGCAATGACTTATTCAACTTTAAATGAGGAGATGAAAGTAAATTGAAAACAATAAAATGTATCAAAGGGATCTTCTATTAAAGTTTTGTAATGAAAATTACGGAAAGTTTATTAGCCTGAACTCTGTTTCATAATTCTTCAACGTTATCGTAAAATTCTAAAATTTGGATGGATAAAGTTTGTTCTAAATGATATTGCTGTTTCGGTTGTTTCAGAAGTCATTGACACCGAACAAGATAAGTAAGTAAGTAAAAACAATTCAAATAAGTATCGGTAAATTAATTACTGATGTAGGCAGGAACTTGAAACTAATAAAATTTTTCCAATACCGCGCACTTTATAACATCGTTAAAAATAGCATTAAGTAACCACTAATTACAAATATGAACCTACAAAAGTCGGGTGTTCACCTAAGTTTCCCTTAAAAAATCATAAAAGCTAAACAAGGAAATAATTTCTTTGGACTAAATTTTATGTCTGCCAATAAACGTTTAATGATTGCCGAAGTATTTATCAAACACGGGTATAATGCCCTTTAAGTAAACAACTGACTGTTCTTAAGAATTTCCCACAAGAAAATAATGATTGAACGTTTTCTGCAAATGGTAGGATTCATCAAACGCGAGTGTGACGTCCTCTAGCCGAAGCCTGTATTCAGACCGACCGGCTAACGGGAGCTGGCTTTTCACGAGTCATGGTTGATTGGATAGGGGAGTAAAATACAGTGTGGAATCTCCAGTATGGAGATCATTTTATCGTTACTGCCCATAAATATACTGATACCTGAAATAACTTTTAAGCCTAAGTACAAGATGGATGGCACATTACAATTTATTACAATTCTCAATTGCATTTCTTACATACAAGTAGAGGGCAAACTTAATTTAGGATAAAGACGTAAAATATTACGTACGTTTTAAGAGAGGTAGGGCATAGCGATTTATCGCTCGAGCTGGAGCAGCCCGACTGGTGAAATACCTCCACCTTACAGAAGACCGCAGCCAAATAACAATCACTTCTGTGTTGTTGTGTTCCTGCGTGAGAGTAAGGTTTCCAGAGATCCTGGGGGGTGCTACATTAGTAGCAGGGGTCAAGCCTTCAATGTAAGAGTGACAAGTCCAGTAACATATTTATTATGCTGCACTTGTCACCCTTAAGCTAGGACCTCATTACCACTTAACATCAGGTGGGATGAGGTCAATCTTGAAGTGCAATATAAAAAAAAAGACGAATGCATATCAGAATACACATTTTGGACTTTGTACCTCCCATAAGTCATGCGCATAAAATCTAATATCGAACTGCAAGTGTTTACCTGGACGTGCTGTTGATTGTACAAATCACTGTACACGCTCCAACATTATATTTCAAAGATCTAGGATTATTTTATGGGAGATTAACCTCATCCCACCTGATGTTATGTGGTAATGAGGTCCTAGCTTAAGGGCGACAAGTACCTACAGCATAGTAAATCTGTTACTGGACTTGTCGCCCTTACCTTGTAGGCTTGACCCCTGCTACTAATGAAGCACTAAGGAAACCTTACTCACACGCAGGAACACAACAACACAAAAGTGATTGTTATTTGGCTGCGGTCTGCTGTAAGGATTTCACCAGTTGGGCTGCTCAAGTTTCGAGCGATAAATCGCCATGCCCTACCTCTCATAAATTACATTTCTGATAGATAGATTATATTTCAAGCATTAGCTTAAAAACAGCATTAAGTAGGTATAGAAACATACAAAAAAAAACCCGTACCCGCTTGAGAATTGAGATCTACCACCTTGGTATATACTTCACTTTTCTACTTTGCACTGCGGCTCGCCTTTCCTCGAATTCTGAACGCTGCGCTAAAACTTCTTTGTTGATTTTTACTTTTCAAAAGAGACCGAATATAAACAAACGCGCCCAGGTTAAAAGTACAAACGTAACGAGCGGATTTTTTATTTATAAACACAATTCCTTGATGAAACCATTTTAGGCTGCTTCTTAAAACAAAAAATCTGATAATGTCAAAGAAAAAACGTAATGCTTTAAATGAAAAGGTCAAAGGAATGTGCCATACTTTATATAATTGAAAGGAGTATCGATTCATTTCTAAAATAGGCATCAGCCGCTTTTAAAACTTAATTTACGTGGTTAGGTTATAGCTTGTTATTTACTCGCCGCGGCTTTGGCATTAAACACCTAACGAGTAATATATAGATTTGGTTAAAGACAAAATACGAATGTTGTCTTGGATCAAACATTTGTATCTTTTATTTGCTTTTATCGCAAGTATCTGTGTTTGTTTAAGGTGTATCAAATAGCCGCCAATACAGAAAAAAATATAAGAACACATAAAGAAATCTTTATCGTTTGAATTATTGTTTTTGTAAACGGTATTATTGAATGCGTCTTTACGTAATATTTTTTACTACAGTTTATTATATCATTATACATATAGTGTATTAGACACAACCGGTTACCGCTGTCTTTGCTTATGTAAGCTTATATGTTAAAACTAGATACCTAACGGATTTTTATGCCTTTTTAAATAGATACATACACATTATCTATAGTAAAGAAAATCCAAACTTGTTAATTAATACCTCTTCACACGTGCGAAGCCTGGACTGATTGTGTTCTATAAATAAATATAACTCGTAAGTATGTACAAAAATTGACGACAAACTTTTATAATATGACTGATCGACATGATTACTATGATAAGGCAATGAAGACTCTTTAATAAAGCTGTGTCCATAGTTCTTAAGCTAGACTGTGTGTGGCGGATAGTATACTCTCAGCATATACTGGCTTATAATTAACTTCCGAACTTACTCAATCTAGCTTGGACTTAGTTATTATGAATGTTTCATTATACTCCTAACATGTTAGTTTATACTCTATTTACTCTCCCCTAGTTGTTTTATGGTGTTCATGTTTCTACAAATATAGCAGTCGTTGTGACCAGGCCATGTCACAAATACCGTGTACCAACCTCGCATGAATGAGTAATAATCACCTGTACGTTTACTAATATTCCCACCCTCACAAATGTAGATGATTCAGTACAAAGATATTTATATACAGGTAAGTAAAGTAGGGTGGCACTTAAATTATTGCAAAACTCTTTATAAAAGAGATCTTTATTTAAAAAAAAATCACTATCAAGCTTTAGATACCACTGTATATTTGAGTCACTGTATTGTCAAATTGTTAAACTTAGTATTATTTCGATTAGTTCACATATGGTAATAAAGATCTTCCCAAAGAACCAATCAACAAAATCAATATTGACAAGATGAATTATCTTCTTACTGTTTAGTTGTTTTGTTAGATATTTGTGGATATTTCTTAAACTATCTTTCGTATATTCTGTGATATTATTCCTCTGATCCATTTAAACCCATTTTAGTAATGACTATTTCAGTGTGTTGTGTACTTGAATCCAGTGGCAAAATCAAATAATTTATGTTATATCAATACAGTCGGTCAATGGCAGTAAGTATAAAAAGTTATTGATTTAAGATTCCATTTGATTTATCAAAGCATTAACGTTATTCGAAATAGCTGCACATATGTTTCAAAAAGGGAAAAATTATCGTTCATTGCACTTCAATCAAATCATCTTAATTATTCGTATACCTCAATAAATAAACAAAACACGACCCGCCTAACATATTCCCACCACATATTTGCTTACGCTAGAATGGGGGTAAAATCCGGCGGAAAAGATACGGCGATCATTACCATATCGCGTGCTAAGGGGGCCTTGGGCTTGGAGGGCCGCCAAAACGTGTACGGGCCCCGTACAATGTCAAGAGTGTTGCGGCCACAATGTCAATGTGTAAAGTCAAGGCTTCACCACAAAAGAGCCTTCGATCAATATAAGTACGTACTGCCAGCTGTTGAGGTGTAATCTAAATGTTACCACAGTGTAGATGGTAGCTAGGAAGAAACAGGTAAAAACAGACGTAAAACAGCTATGTGCTCTGAATCTTTTTGCGCTAGATCAATGAAAATCAATGAAAGATTGGAGCTCTATTTGTTTTTTCTCAGTTAGGTGCCTATTCGCCTTTCGATTTCGTTACGTATTAGCACCTAATTTCGTCCGAAAATTAAACTAAAATTCCGATACATTCTATCGCAAGTCAAAAGTATCTTATAATATGGTTAATGATAAACATTTTATTTTAAATATAATTGTCTTTTTCTTACAGTGTTCTATGAAGAGCGCTACTTCCCAAAAAAATTATGGACAACCGCACTGAGTCGCCTTTTATGGTACCCCACAAAGATATACAATTATTTTCTACCGGCATAAATCGAGAAGTTTTATTAAAAACTTCTAAAAGTACATGCATACATTACTTTTACGACGCAACTCAACGTATGTAAACACAGAGGCGCGCCCAAGATTAAACGAAGCAGTTATGACAACTTTTCGCATTTTTCACGGGAAACGGCGAACTGTCGTCGACGTAAATAATAAATCTGGGACAATATTGACAAGAGTGATGCATAAACTTTTGTCGCACCAATGAAAAAGACGTCGAGCACCAACGACGTAAATATATCGCTGGGGGAAGCAAACGGGAAAAACACCACCGTCAGAACGACGCCCAATTTAAAAGCAATATTCTTTTATTCAAATAGTTCTCCAAAATCGAACTTTCGGCATGATGTCAATGCCATCACAACGATGTTGACGACCTCGAAGGCGCAGAGGCTAAGGTAGGCGGCCAAAGCGCGAAAGGTCCCGGGTTCGATTCCCGGTCGGTTCAATTTGGAAAACGAACTTTTCTAAATTGACTTGAGTCTGGGTGTGCTGGGATGACGCCTCCAGTTAGTATCCGTCGTCTGGTACTCATAGCACAAGGGAAAACCTTCGTTTGAGACCAGGTCAGGCACATTTATATATTATTATTATTTATTTATGTTTGCTACCATAGTAGAAGTAGTGGGGTTGACCGACGTAGCTTATTATTTGGTACCTTAAAGTAAAGATAACGAATCGCACCGTTGGACAGTCCATTATGAAATAGATGGATGGCCTCGTCACAGTTGTACCTATATTATGATGTACAAGTGGCGCAAAGCAGAGAGTGGTGGAAGTCTTGGGGAGAGGCCTATGGTTAACAGTGGACATGATGATAATGATGCGCCGTTGTACGGTCAACAGCACGTCGAAGTAAACACTTGCAGTTCGATATTCGTTCTTATGCGGACAACATAAGGGCGATACAAAGTTCAAAGTGTGTGTCTAAAGTAGTCTGACATGCTTTTGTCTGTACAGATCATGCATCCATAGTTTTATGTAATAATTACTCGGTCTCAAAAGTATGTATAGGTATGCATTGATTATATAGACTAAGAAAAGAAGAGATTATGTTACATATTAACTGAAAGATCGTTTCTAAGCGTTAATGATAAGGAGTTAAGCTTTATATCGGTACTAACACGATTCTCTTTTTGTTCTTAAACAGTTAAGATTTACAACGAGGCTATCACTTTAAAGCGCCCGCAGGCAATAAAATAACCGCCGTAAAATTTTTCCAAGTAAAATACTTTTCAACTAGAGGTTTCCGTGAATTCGTTTTTGTAGATTATCTGTAGAAAATAGATTCCAGTAATTGACCTCTTTCAATTGATATTGATAAGTGTTTGCTACAATCTTTAATGTTATTTTTCAGTGAATATGCGACATAAAAATTGATATGAGTGACAGAATTTTTGTAAGTGAAAAATTACATAGGTAATTAGTTTATTTGCACACCATATACATATATTAGAAAATTTTCATTATGATTTAAAAAAATACGTGTGCGTGCATTATTGTAAAGGTATAGTTGTAAAGGTATAGTTGACGACCTCGGTGGCGCAGTGGCTAAGGTCGGCGGCCAAAGCGCGAAAGGTCCCGGGTTCGATTCCCGGTCGGGTCAATTTGGAAAACGAACTTTTCTAAATTGACTTGAGTCTGGGTGTGCTGGGATGACGCCCCCAGTTAGTATCCGTCGTCTGGTACTCATAGTACAAGGGAAAACCTTAGTTTGAGACCAGGTGATAGGTGTGATTGTCTGGCGCATTTATTTATTTATAGTTTAATACAGACAAAAGTAAGTCAGATTCCACACTTTGAACTTTTTACCGACCTTAAATCGGGTGCATAAGAACTAATATCGAATTACAAGTGTTTACCTTGCTTGACGCGCTGACGACAGTACAAGGGTAATTTTTGGTTTCAATCCAGTCCTTGTATTCGTCATCATACCAACCAATCATTCATCATGACTATGCATTAGTACCAAATGGCGAATACTGACTCGGAGCGCCAACTTATTATATTTAAAAACGTATTTACAAAAATCAATGTACGGCAGTTAAATTCAGAACGGTTTTTGTCAATCCTTCTTTGCATAATCTGGTAACCGCAACCATGACGTAAACTAATTCACTAAAGTTGAATCACTAAGCCCAGTACCAATACTGAAACCCACAAGCAAAAGGTTTCCTTTTTGAAGAATATTCGGAAATTCGGAAGCTAAATTTAGTTTTTAATTTGCATAAAAAATAATTTGTTTTTTTTAAACGCTTTACTTATTTTTTCAAATCACATCCGAAATATGATATGTGTCATCGGATCCGACCTTCAAGCAAGTTCGGAAGCTTGTGTTGCTCGAAGAAGCCGACAGTTGTCATTTTGGGTTTTTGGTAATAGGCATCCGGTGCCAGCCATTGCCTTTACATGAATACAATATATCAACATTCTTCTCTTCAAAAACATAAACTGGTAGCTCACGGTCTATAATGGATATATGTATATTATTTTTACCGAAAGTTAATACACTAGAGTATAACGACCATTATGCGTTCAGTTAGCCGACCTTCGCAGGTCAGGAAATTGCTCCCCGGGGTGGCGGGCACCGCTAATAACTCCACTATCTTTCCACCGCGGCATAACGAGCCCTTTTATATTCACCTTTAGCACCCCTGCTTTTAATGACGCGATTGTCAGTTTGGACTTTTGTTTTAAGGCATTATGATGCCCAATAGTTTTTTTTAGTGAAGTTATTTGAGTAAGGCTTGAGAAAGAAATTTCATTACCTCTCACCCACAAGAGTACTAACTGATACCATTAATAATAAATGATACGAGTATGTGGACTTCTGAGGTAAATAGAAGAAGCTATTATTTCGTTTCAATCAAAAATACTCCTAATTCTATTCAATCTGGATTCCTTTAAAAGGAGCGTCAACAAACATTCTGCGGCCCAGTATGGCGATGCTGAACGCTGAACGGATAGGATATTACGGTATCAAATCCATTGGCATCGCGATATGGGTTCCTCTCTTGCTTACCATCGGGTTAGTAGAAGCCAATATACTGTGCTTCTATAAAAAAAAATACGAGTGATAAATATCCCCAGTCATTCATCATAGTATTTGCTACACTTTTACGCAGAGACTACTGAAATTCTGTTGCTAGACGGATTTAATACTAAAACATATTTTTTCTTGATAAATTAATTAATTTTACTTAAAGGTAATTCGAACCACAAAATGTAAAAATGAAGACTTGGGAAAATCCGCCACGATTTCATACAATGAACTACTTCGTTATGTAGAGTACTATAGTATTCAGGTCAACCTTGTTATTTATTCTTAGTCATTACTTTAATCCATCGAGTACAGTTAGCGCGACTTCGCGAAACGCGGTGTTAGTCAGCCAGACATTGCAGTAAGTGAGTCATCAAGATTTGATACAAGACCCACCTATGCGGCATGTACACTTCTTAGGCACGCCCCACGCTTTATACAAGGTCTTGAATGAGGGTATTAATAAACGTAATAATCGAAAAAACCGCCAGAACCATAACGCAGGGTGCTCATTTTTTGCTGTAGTTAAATTTATTTTTTCGAAATTGACATAGCATAACAGTGAAATCCTAATATTATAAATGCGAAAATAACTCTGTCTGTCAGTCTGTCTGTCTGTTACGCTTTCCTGCTTCAACCTCTCAACCAATTTTGATGAAATTTGGTATAGGTATACGTTGAATCTCAAGAACGGACATAGGCTACTTTTTATTAGAAAATAAGGGGGAGATGGGGGTAATACAACCTTTGAAAGTTTATATGGAAAAATGTTTATTTTTGAAGTTAGAGATATTTGGCACAAATATATCTCGAAACTTGGATTATAATATAGACTACATTTTGTTTCGAATATTAGGGGAGAAAGGGGTAAAACCGACCATGAAAGGATGAAGTCCACGCGAACGCGGGCACAGCTAGTAATTATATAAAATACTCTTCGTGAACACTGTTGAGCGATATTATTTCTTTCAAACACAATCAGTAACACAATTCCTAATGAAATTACCGGAGTAGCGAATATGTGAAAGGACGAATGTTTCATATTTGATTAAAGGTAACGAGTACTAATTTAATACAACAAGTATACGATCATAGCCGCAAAAGTACATAAATTAACTACACATTATGATATACGACATACGACAGGAATTTTTACTGTTAAAGCATGCCTAGCAAATCAGATTATCGTTTGCCAATTAATATCCTAAATATTCGTATGTAGATACGCGCATCTGAACGACTAAGCCAAATGGTATAATTCGTTTATATATTTTTAATTGTCAGGAGAAGGTTTGTACGAAAACTATGGTTCACTGGGATCGGGTCCGCTAGTTTAAAAAAATATTATGCACTAATTTTATATTAGGTCTGACGCGCAAATATTAATCGTGGTACAAAGTCAAAAGTGCGCAGCCTGACGGACGTTATTCTGTACAAGGTTTTCTTAACAATTTTTAGTTGGTTTTAAATTAGTCAGTATATTACAACATCTATCAACGCCAAAAGTGCCTAAAAGATATATTTGAAACAAGTTGCATTAAGTATCCGATATTTGCTCCA